>OY728161.1:1756191555-1756816555 GCA_963277665.1 Viscum album
AGTTATATATCATACTAATGTAATGAATTGTACTCATTTCAAATTATAATACCACATTCATGTTTTACGTTAAAATTCTTCTTACACAATCTTTCATACTTATGTAATTATTGTTTTCTAACCAATGTTATGTCTTTGAGTGAGTTATATACTAAACCAAATGATGTCGTGTATTCTGTTTTAGTTGGACCATTATAATTCCATTAGTCCAAGTCCCTATTAGTTTTTTTGGTGAAATATGACCATTGAAATAAATTATAACTGTTTTACAAGAGGACTATAAATATGTGGTCACTTGATCCAAAGATTAGAGGACTTGAATAAATTAACATACAAAAGACTATTGTGATTATAGAGAGAGACTATGTGACCTCTCTCTTGCTTCATACAAAAATCATCGAAGGTATAAAATGTGAAATTATTATTCCTCATTCTATTAATTCATTAAGATTTCTGTATTTATTTATGTGACCAATCATTTTGATAATGATCAAGGGTATCATAGGATAGGAAGGCAGAGCTGTCGATCACTGTATCGAGGGATTTAATGTATTTTAATGTCAGAGGTGTCTATTTTCTTCATAATCACGGGATTATGTGGAGAATAAGATAGAAAAAGCAATCATCGTCTTGAGGGATTACCCTCGTGGTGGTAAGATAGACCTCTTATCCATGGTGAATGGATACCCCACTCTTTGGGATAAAATAAATTTAATACTCATTACTTTTCCACTTCGATTTTTAATAGAAGGGGAATAATTTTATTTATTATTTCTATTCATATTCATTTCTATTGAAATTGATTTATTTACGATTCATTCATTGCCTACATTATCTAATGATTCTATATGATGTGTGGTAGAATCCGTAACATGTGTTATAATCTGATAATTGTATTCAATTCAAATAAAATTGGTTTTAAAACCTTTTGTATCATGTCATATCCATCAGATCCAAGATATGTTCGATCATTTGTATTGTTTGTGAATTGTATTTGTTTACTGTCTCTAAAACTAAGTTTTCTTCTTATGTGTTTAAATACAAAACTTTTAAACAAAAAATTAACCCCATCTTGTTTTGGGCCATCTCATATACATTTAAATCTATATTTAGATCCATCAATTTGTATCAGTGCAAGTTTCCACTGGAATTTTTACTTCATTTATTTAGTTCTTTATGACAGCTAGTTTTTTATAAATCATTTGTATATATTTACATACAATGCTAACATTTTGTGGGGAAAAGTGTTGTTTTATAAGATTACATGAATGAAAATAGCATCAATAGATAATCTAAACCGATGTAGACCACCTATTTTTGATTGGAATGATTACGAGTATTCGGGGGAACAAATGAAGACTTTTGTTTTTAATATTGGATTAGATAATTTTTTGATGATTACAAAAGATTACAAAATTCTAGACTATGATGTCATAACCATCACCAACCAAGATAAACTAGAATATCAACTAAATTACAAGGTACCCAATATGATATTATTTCGTTTGACCTGGAATATATATAGTTAGATACCATCATGCAAAGCAGCCATCTATATCTTGAAGAAACCAAAAGTCACACATTTTGGTACATCTAAAATTATAGAAACAATAATAGTCATTCTCTTAGTTGAACATCTTAGTTTTGTTTTTCTTATGAAGAACCAGTATGCATGTTTCAACCATGATTTAGGAAAACTGTCAATAGTATTCAATCTATAGGAGGAAAAGATCACAATGATGAAGTTCATATGGAAAAAAATGATATAATTCCTAATGAGTGTAAATTCAAAATGGAAATCTATTGATGAGAACATGAATGTCACTCAAATCAATCATGATAAATTATTTCATACTCTCTTACAACACGAGAAAATAATGAAAAGAGATGTAGATTTTAATAAGAACTAAAACAGTATTGGAATTGTTTCTTTTACTACTAAATCAAAATCCAGGACACTTGGAAGGTTAAAAATATCCAAAGATAAGAAAGGTATTTTTATATTAGAATATAGAGAATATGATCATTTAGTTAATTAATCATCCAGTCATGGTCAAATAAGAAACATGATTTTCATTATGAAATATTTTCATTATAGATTCAAAAAGAATAATAGTAAGGACAAGAAAGACTCAGAAGTAACATGTTATAAATTTAAAAGACTTGGTTATATTAGAACATATTTTATTTTACATAAAAGAAAAGAATGAAAGGATATAAATTATGAAAGAAAAAATAAAAAGTATTAAAAGTATTTTTCTAATAAATTATTCGATGAAAATGATACTTGGAGTGCATCTAGGGGTGATTCTTCAAATGAATATTGGGAATATGTATCTTCTGGTAAGAAGAATATTAGACATATTTCCAGAATAACTATTGAAAATAATTGTCTAATACCTACGGTATGAAAAATAAAATCTCTTAAAAATGTATAATTAAACTCTAATATCCTTGATGAGAAATATTCTTACACATTAGATGAAGAATCATCCCCACTAGAGGATAATTCACCTTCTTTTGAATGTGTATCTAGATTTTCCAAACTAATTGAGATTGTGAATTTAAAATTCTAGAAAAATCATTATATAGAAAATTATAGAAAATCTATCCTTACCAAATAAGAATTAGATCTTTCAAAATAACTTTACCAAAAAACTCTTTATTTAAGAAATATTTCAAAAAACGATATTAATGTTAATTATAGAAAGGATAAACATTGTATGTGCCTTGAAAAAACATGTTTCGAGGAAAATGTTTTTGAGAAAAAATTTAAATCAATTTCATGTGAAAATAAAAATTTATTCACTAGACTAAATTCTAAAATTTTTTCTCTTAAGAAACATCTAAAAAATTTTACCTCCAATAGATAAAACATCGACAATATGTTCTCCAAAATTCAACCTTAACAAAATATATCTATAATAGGTTATTCTTTCTAAGAATTTATTTTTAAAGATAACAATTTTGTTCTTAAATGTTCCATGTTTCAAACTAACTGTCTGAGTGGTGGGCATTGAGAGTGAAATTGTTCCATTAATAAAAACAATTTTTAGGATTTCATAATGCTCTATTTGAAAAACAATTATGGATTCCTAATTTTTATTTATCTATCATTTCTGGATAAAAACAAGTTTGGGTTTTTGAAATAGTATTGTTTCTTTTTTATATAAAACTAAATGGGTACCAACAATAAGAATATTTTGTACATGGATAGTGTATGTTCTCGACATATGTCTGGAAATAAATATTTCTCTGAATGATTATTGAAATGGATGGTGGGATACTGACCTCTATAGATAATTCTAAAAAAATATAATTTGAATAGGTAATATTGTTCTTTTACAAAACATTCTACTATAAAATTTTTTGTTTGTTAATAGTCTTAAGCACGACCATATAAGCATAAGTCAATTATCTAATAATGGTTACCTTGTGAATTTTAGGAATAATAAATGTTTAGTTCACTATTCAAGGATGAATTCATTTTCTCTACCCATATTCATGAGAATGTATACACATATAACCTAGAAGACCTAAAGAAACAAGTATTACCTTTCTTGTGTGAAATATAAGACAAATATTTGTTATGGAATAGAGGGTTGGGACAATATAGCCTTAGAAACCTTTGAAAAATATCAATGAAAAGAATTGTTATGAATCTACCAGATCTCATTGTTAATTCTTCAATAGTCTGTTACCCTTGTCAGTATGGTAAGAATTAGAGACCAAGAATTAAATGAATAAAGGATGATGCATCTAATTATTCCTTATAGTTAGTGCACATGGTTCTTTTTGGTCCTACACAATCAGGATGTATTGGTAGAAAATAATATGTATATGTTTACTTAATAAATACAACAGATTTACATGGATCTATTTTCTAGAAAAAAAATCTAATTCTTTTTTCAATTTCAAACATTTATATCCCATGTTGAAACTAAGAAAAAATGCACCACTAATAACAAATCTATGTGATTGTGTGGAGAATTTCGAAAATAATATTTTGAAACTTTTTTTATTAGGAAAGGTTTGAGTCCCATCATTTCTGCTCCAAGATATCCTCATCAAAATGGTGTGGTTGAAAGAAGAAATCATATACTTAAACAAATTTCAAGAAACTTGTTGAGAGAATAATCAATTTCTAATCATTTCTGGGATAAATCTATTAGTGCTACATGTTATACTATAAATCGAGTTTTAGGTAGAATTTATCTTAATAAAACAACTAATGAATTATAGGCTAGCTGAAAACAAAAATGGTTCTTACTTCAATTTATTTAGGGGAATAGTATTTTTTTAATATTAAATATAACCAAGATAACATTTCTTCCAAATAATATTAAGGAATATTTCAAGTATTATACACTACTTCTAAAGATTATAGTGTTTTTAATAAAAACTCTTATATTGGTGAGGAAATAGTTCATGGTAAAATTGATGAAAGTGAAACTTTTTTATAAACAACCCCTACCAACATCAACATATGTGTTTTGACAAAGACATTATAATCGTTTGATTTAAAACTCTTCTAAATATTTAAATACTCAAGAGAATTATTTAGAAATATTTACCCCAGAGGACATTCTATCTTATGATTATAATATAGTTTTACAAAACCCAAATAAATTGTTTCTTAGGAATCATCATAGTGATAATATCCTTAGTGATGTAAATAACCTCATAAGGAATAGAAATTCCTTGAGATCTAAAATAAATACTCATTCATTTCAATCCCAATTTGAACCTAAATATTCTAAGGACTCTATAGGTGATAAGGAATGGATTGTAGAAATAAAAGATGAACTAAATGAATTTTAAAGGAAGAAAGTTTGGAACATGGATGAAAGACCAAAAGAAACAACTGTAACTAGATTAAAATGGGTTTTTAGAGAAAAATGTTATGAAAATAGAGTCGTTTTAAGATATAACGAAATACTTGTTATCATAATCAATAAGATAGAATATACAATGAGGTGACCTATTCTATAGTATATATACTTGAATCTATTCATATTATACTAGCCTTTGTAGCATTCTATAACATCAAACTTTTTCAAATAGACATAAAATGTTACTTCCTTTTTGGATAGGTACACGATGAATTTTTTTAGAACAATCTCCTAGTTTTGTAGACACAAAACATCATGATTGTGTTTTTAATAATTCGAAGGCCTTATATGGCCTTATAAATACCCCTATATCTTGGTATGACATACTTATTGGATTTATTTTACAAAACAATTAGGATAATGAAACTGAATATCCAACACTTTTTATAAAAATGGTAAACAAATATATTTTTATTGTTTAAATATATGCTGATGAAATTATATTCAGATCAACTCAGCAATCCCTAACTAATTCTTTTGCAAATCTCAAGAAATCTGAGTTTAAAATGAGAATGATGGTTGAGTTAACAATATCTTTAGGTATTCAAATATCTCAGAAACTAGTTGGAAGCTATATATATCAACATTAGTATATGAAAGATCATATGAAAAAAGGATATGAAAACAATAAATGTGTAATCACTCCAATCGATACGTTAAATTCAAAAGATCCTGATGAAGCTAGGAAACTGGTAAATCAATCATCTTTTAGAGGTGTGATATGATGATTATCATACATAACATCTAGTCATCCAGACTTATTGTTTTTAGTATGCTTATGTTCATGATAACAATATAATCCAATGGAATCTCAATTAAAAGAAGTAAAAATAATTATTCTCTACTTAAAGGGAACCATGGATTTATGATTATTTTATTCTTCTGGAAATGATATTGATTTGATAATTTTTCTAGATACTATATTTGGTGGTGTTTTAATGGATTGATAAAGTATCTCTAGAACACTTCATTTCTTAAGAGATTCGTTATTTGTTTTGGTGATAAAAAAATTTTTGTAGCACATTCCACTATGATAGCAGAATACGATGAATTTGGAAGTAATTGTGCTATAGTGTTGTGGTTACAATACACACTCATTGAATATCTCATGAGTTTTTACAAATCTCAAATACCATAGGATAATACTAGTGGAATTTCCCTATGTCAAAACAATACACATCACTCACATGAAAAAAATATATATATTTGGAATCACTTTTTTAGATACCATACATTAAAAGGAGATTTTATTTTACAATTAATTAGAACACTAGAAAAACATGCTGAGATTTTCAAAAAACTATTATCTTCTAATATAATTAAATACATTTACCATAAGCTAGGAATGATCACTATAATGTAATCATTAACATCTACTTCATTTTTAAACTATCTCTTTATAATAAGTTACACCTATTTAAAATTGGGAGTATACATGTTTTATCAGTTTTACACATTATATGTTCTATGTTTTATTGGTTTTACATTTTACTAGTTTTATGTTTTATTGGAATTACATATTATCGGTTTTAGTTTTTATCAGTTTTACATTTTATCAGTTTCATGTTATTCGGTTTTACATTTTGAAAGTTTCATGATAATAGGTTTCCCATTTTTATCAGCGTTACAATTTTTATTGGGGGTTTTAAAATTTTTCAGTATTATAATATTTTATTGTTTTTAGAATTATTTATTTGATTGATATTAGTATATATTTATTGTAATTATTTTTTTTTCATAAAAACAATAAACAAAAACCTTTATATATATTCTGACACTCTGATAGGTAAAACATCTGAAACCTTGTTTTTTCAATATTCTTTAAAATTGTAGGTATTTCAATTATTTAATTTAAACCAAAATCATATTCATTCATAGTAAAAATAATTAAAAAATACCTCATTATTTTAATGTCATTATCTTCCATTTTATCTTTTAGATATAATCTTGATCATCAAATTAATTTAAATAGTTCCCCTATCCATCCCACATCAAAATCCTTCTGAATATCTCCAAAGTTTAGATACCCTATAAATAGCCAGCATAGTTCATATTAGGAGTTCACCATTGTTTTTTTAATTAATAAGACATTGCCATTCATAACTAGAACAAACATCTGGGTTCAATATTGTTTTTCAAATTTTAGTTAACTACTTCATCTCTAATACAAATTCCTCTAAAAGATTTCTCCTTTATGACCTTCAGAAGTGAAATTTTTGTTTCTTGAGATTTTTATCAGTCTTATGATTCTTCATTGAAAATGATAATAATTTTCCAGGCACGGGAATCTCTGTATTTTAAAAGACCTGAATTAGATCAATATTTGTTGTTTATCAGGATTTGTTAAAATTCAATAAAATATGGGAGATATATAATGAACTCAATATCTTTTGTATGATTTATGATAAAAAATTAAAAACCTCAATAAAATTGATGTTTCTTTCCAAGGTTTTTTGTCTGAGGGATATGCTCTATGTATTTCCCACAAATTATAGTAACATGATGGAACTTTTTTATAAAAGGAAAGTAGATGAATAAATTTATGAAATTCATGATGATAAGAGGAAGGTAAATCATCAATCTATTTCAATCATCTCATTTCCCTCTAGATTAAAGTTTTCCTAGTGATGAGAATGGGTGATAGGGAAACTATGAAAGTATATGATGTCTATGTACTTGATTACCTAGTAAATTTGAGGAAGTTAAATATTATTGGTTTTATTTTCTTGACCATCAGGGAACATAAATCTATTGTAATAAACTCTCATCTAATCATGTTTACAAGAATCCATATCATTTTTTTGAATGAAGTCCTATGTTTGTGCAATGTCTCAATTAAATATGATCTAAAAAATATTAAGGATCCTCTTATAAGTGAGGATATGATCATGAGACTTATGTTATGATTTAATCCTAAGTACCTGAAGTATGATAAGGATCTAGATGTTGAGAAAGTAAAAGAATAAACCTAAGGGAATGAAAAGATATCAATGAAATAAAAATCCACATTACAAAAAGGAAAGATAGATATGGATACAGCCACAAGAAATAAAAGAAACAAAATTCAGTATCGGATCAGGATGTGGTAGAGTGGAGGAAGAAGATGGAAAAAGAGAATTAAGGTTATCCTTAATTTGGTTTGGGCCCTGATGATGCCCTGTCTAAACAAATAAGAACCGAATAAACCATACCAGAAGAAGAAAAGAATAATTGAATGATGATGATTAAGGCTCAAGATATAGATCTTGATTTTCATCTTATGATTGTTGAGGAATCCATAATTGCAATACTCATAAGAGAACAAGATATTCAAACCCAACTGAATCAAGTAGGGAAAGGGAATGTGAAATTGGATTTTGATAAATTGGATAAAGAAGGTCTCAATCCTGAAACTATAGAATAATAAGAACAACATGTGGTAGAAGAACAGAGACATGAAATTGAAGAAGCAGATGAGAATATATTAGAAAAACATAAAACTATTTCTGTGGAATAATCATAATATCCATCCCTTAATTTTCTATCTCTTCTTCCACAATCATCAAAAGGAGTCACTCAAAACAATACTTCCATGAATGTAATTCTAATTTCAGATAAAAAAAAATAGAATAAGAATCTGATAACAATTAGAATCAACCGGCCATTTTTTCAGTACGGAAACTCTTTTAGGATATCTACATGAATAAAATGTGGATAAAACTTCAGATCTATCAATCATAGTGAAGGGAATTAAATAAATTCAACAAGACATGAACAGACTGGAATAAATTTTCCCCTCCTTTTTGAAAATTGATATCTGGATATATATCCTTTTTGATATTAATAATTAATGAATGGATTAAATCAGGACTCTTATGGACATATTTTTGAATCGATATTCTGATTTGAATATATTCAAAAATCATGTTGCATAGAATAAAAAGGTTTGTAACAATGTTATTAAGTGTTCATTCAAAATTCAAGATAATATCAAGTATCATGTTGATAAGATTGATGAATTGGTTATGCATGTACATGATCTAAATTCATTCTACAAAATGTTTATCACTGATTCGAAAGAAAATTTAGAATCCTTTAAAAGACGTAGTACCCCAAAAGTATTATACACTGAATGGCACGAACATATAAAGGAAAAAATATAGAATGGTTGTAAAGAGAATGTTTTGATATGAAATAGAGTATTATTAATTGAGGGGACTACCGGCTTAGAATGTATGATTTCAATTCCATGGATGTTAGGCTCAAAGCACATGAAGTAATTGATAAAAATCATGATGAAAGGATCAGAAAACAAGAATGGATTATTTCATAACATGATGTATTGTTGGTGGATCAGAATGAGGCTATTGAAAAACTGATGGCGGATAGAAAATATTTCATGTTTATGAGGCTCTCTATGTTCAACCTCTTGGAAGAACAAAATAATAATTAATGAATTTTAGAACTCTTTTTGTAAGATAAACTTATTTCAATCCATGAAATTTAAATTGTTTTTTATAGATCATTTTTCAAACTTCTAGCAGGATTTTTTTTCCCTTATTATTTTTTCTAATCGCATAAGGGGAGAATAATTTGGAAAAGAATAAACATATTTCAATAGCAGTTTTTTTCAAAATAAGGTAAAAAAGAGAATACCTTATTAAGAGGGATACCTCATAGGTAAATGTAAGTAGTATATGATCCTTAGTGATATTTTTATCTTATGGTAGAGTTATTAATATTCACTATTACATTGAAAAGAGTAACTAAACTAATATATATAAGTCATTATTGTTTTTTTGTTTTGTACTCTATAAAAAGGGGTAGATTGGTGAGTCAAAATGTGTTTCGACTTTATCATTCATATTTTTGTTTTGTAAATCACAAATAATATGTTGTTTCTCATTTTAATAAAATATATTGTTTCTCAGCGTAATCACATATGTTGTTTTTCATCGTAATCACATATGTTTTTTCTCATAATAATCACATATGGTGTTTCTCTTCATAATCACATATGTTTTTTCTCATCAAAATCATATATGTTGTTTTTCATCGTTATAACATATGTTGTACCTCATCATTTTCACACATGTTGTTTCTAATCGTTATAACATATGTTGTTTCTCATCATTATCACATTTGTTCATTCTCATAATAACTGTATTGTAACACCCCTCCTCATCCCATTGTCTTGATAGGGAGGAGGAGTGCTACTTGGACATATGAGACATTACCATGGCACCAAAGGTTGGAGATAAATGATAATGGATTCAAGAATATTTGGGAATGATTTTAACTTTGTGATACATCCAACCAACCAATATCATAATTTAAAATAAATAAAAGATATATTTCCACTTAGCAACCCAACCATGTATTATAAAAAGGAAACAAAGGTGTTCCACAATTATTCTTAATAACCAATACAACCAAACCATACTAACACCGAACTCGAGTACCATGTGTAAGATTAAACCAGAGACACATAATAAACCAAGACCCACACAATAGCTCCACTCGAAGCTCCATGGTTCAATCACAACACCTCATCCAAGCATCATAACGAACAATTAGTGAATGGAGATAATTTACCATTATCTATATCCCAGATTACAACATATGCAAAACCACCAATGAGACAAAGTAGGGGTTGAGTACTAATACTCAGTAGGATTTCTCCAAATTACTTCCCGACACATTCCACTTGGATAAAACTATTATCACAAATCATATAAAACATTTTACATATAACAATTACTAGTGAAATAATTACAATAATTCAAACACATCATTACCCAAAGCATTTACAAAATTTAATTCAAAACCAAGGAACCAACCAAACATTTCAGTATCCACTTATTTCCTATATAACCCCATGCATATCACAACTATACACAATATTATTCCACACAACCGATACCATAAATAACATTCATCCAATCATGATTCTACTTTAACAGTGTCGCATTCACAACCAACCCACCTCCAATATGGTGTGGGACTTCACGCCCAACCCTTGGTGTGGGACTCCACGCCCGTCACCCTCCCTTTTGATGAAGATACATTCATTACCATACAATTTCATGCTGCCAAATTCATAGTCACCATCCATCCAACTCATTAAAAATTTCATTTACCAAAATTACAACAACATTTTAATTAACCATATAAAAATAATATCCACCAACCATTTACAAAACTAGTTAACCAATTATACCCAATATAATTTCAAAATAACATTCCATGTTACATCAATAAGTCTATCATTTATTAAAACCCCATGTTTCCATTTTCCTTGCCAAACCACATTTCCAAAAAACTCATTTTATTGAAAATAATTCTTGCAACCACATTCATATACCAAATCACACAACCAACATTAAATTATTCACTTTAAAATTTCACAATAAATCCCCTTTAGCAACATTAACTCATTTCACCCAAAATCCCCAAATCATCCCCAAAAGGGTTTCCACTAAGTTTCTCACCTCACATACTCAATTAATTTCAATCAAAAAAGAAAATTGAAACCAAGAACCAGAGTTCTAACATAGTATAGTTGAGATATAATCCACCTACCTTTACAATCATGGCAATGTCGACCCATAAGAAACCACACCACAATCCGGAAGAATGATCCACTAAAACCACACTAGATCTCATTCCATATTATCAACAATCCATAAAATCAATAAATAGTGTAAAAAACCCTATATTTACACAGATGAGTTGTTGATCTAGAAAAGTGAGAGAGAGAGGGAAGTGTAGATCTAGAGAGAAACCAAGAGAGGAGACTTACCTGGGAGGAACTAACTTCTAACCAATATGAAAACCCATCTATTTTAATACAAAAAATAGTGGAAGATCACCCTTTAATCTTTGAGAAAAGGAAATCCAAAGTGAGACTCATGTATGAGTGAGTTGGAAGTGAAATAGATAATTCCTGAGTGAACCTAGATTTTAAAATCACCTTTTTTCAAGTGGCTGAACTATTATCCCACACAGTTTGAAAAACCATGCACTAACCATGAAGACGACACAGCCTCATGTAAAGGGTTCTAAATGGTTCTTTTGCATGGTTTGGAAAACTATGTGAAAATTTTGAGAAGCCCATTCTATCCTTGTACACAGCTTCCAGGTGAACCTGTATGGTTTTCCCTAATTGTGATCAAATATTACACACTTATTAAAGCCTCCAATATTATTAAAAACCATTTCAATCTCTCCCAACCTCTTCCCAAATCATCCCCAAATAATTAAAAACATAAAAAGTCATCAAAAAAGGTTTCATAACTCAAAAGGGGGGGTTGCTACATTCTCCCCACCATTTCACTTTCTATCTTTAGAATGTATAGGTCTGTTGCTTTTCCTAAAGTGATCGGGTCATTGGTTGACCATCCTCCTGCTCCAAAGTATCCCCTCAATATGACCACATTTCCACACAACATGAACTAAAATTATGTTCTTTAAATGCAAGACATACTTATTCTAGTCGATAATCAACTCTGGAACATGCAACAACGATACATCCATCTCTCGCTCAACTTGATCCCAATGAATCTCATGGTCATGATATGTTTGATATGTTTTCAATTGCGACACATGAAACATATTATTCACTACACTAAACCATGGTGGAAAATCCAACTGATAAGACACCACTCCAATAATCTCACGTATCTCAAAAGGCCCAATATACCTCTGAGATAACTTATCATGCTTCACAAAATGGTAGTGCCCAATCCAAGGATAGATTCTAAAAAAAGTATGATCACCCAGCTCCAACGAAAACAACTATTGATGACGGTTCGCATAAACAATTTGATGAGTTTGTTCTATATCCATCCATTTCCTGATCAACATGATCTTTTTTGTAGTCTCTTGGACCAGTCTCTGTCAACTATCAATAATTAACCCGTTTCTACCCAACATAGTGGGGAATGACACAAACACCGATACAATTCTTCAAACAAAGCCCTATGTATTGAAGCATGATAACTTTGATTTGAGGAGAACTCCATTAATGAAAATTTCTCCACCCATGGACCACCAAAATCAATCAAACATACCCACAACATATCCTCTAATGTTCATATCATCATCAAGGATTTCCCATCCATTTGAGGAAGATACACCGTGCTCATAGTCAAATGTTTCCTAAGGTCATGCTGTAAGGATTTCATGAAATGAGATTTGAACCTCATATATCTATCTAATTCAATCAAAAATAGCACACCATTCCTCTTTACCACATGTAAAATATTGATTTTGGAAATATCTTACACTGTTTGAGATTAAATAATAGGGACAAAATGAGATGAGATGGTGAGGTGATCCACTATCAGCCATATGGCATCATGCTTCCTAATCATTCTTTGGAGAATTGTCACAAAATACATTTATATATGCTCCCAATTATAGACTAAGATAGTTATGGATTATAATATTCATGTTGGTCGCTGATGCTCAGCCTTTGACATGCTGACAAGTCAAGCACCTCAAAACTAAATCCTCAACATTCTGTTTCATACATGCCCACCAAAATTGGGATTTCAGTTCCTTATAAATTTTCATAATTCCAAGATTAACATAAACCCTATAATGTTGATAATCCCATATATGTTCTTTATAACATGCCACATGTACCAAAATTCGATTGGGAAATCACAAAACAGAATTCACATTCAATTATCATCCCTCAATTGTCTCCCCATCATTGAGTTTCAACCTCAGTGTCATACATTCAGAATCATACAAATGTAAATCTTTAACTGGACCAACCAAATCAAGAACCAAGTGGATAAGAATTAAGATGGCTCTATCACCCTATTCCTAATATTCCAACTGCATATCGGATATGACTGACATCAATTGTCACTGATCTAATTCTTACCTCATCAACTGAGCATATGATTTCCAACATAATACGTTAGCCACTGAATGACCCTTACCCTGTGTGTAAATCAAGTAAAAATCCAACATTTTGTAATACTTTATCAATCTCCTTTTCCTTATGATCAAATATATTTGTTATAAAATATTCTTTATACTCATAAGGTTAGTAAACACTGTGAATTTCTCACTGAATAGAAAATGATGCAACATTTTCAAGGCATGAACCACTGCTGCCAACTCCAAATCGTGCAGTGGGTAGTTATTCTTATTAATACTCCAATTTTTTGGTCCATATGAAACCTCCAAATCCCTTCACATGAGAACACACACCAACATAGATCATGATGTGTCATAATACACCATGTACCATTAAAATAGTTTTGAAAAAAAATGATTGGTGCTGATGAAAGGCCACTCTTTAGCTCTTCAAAACAATTGTTGACACTTCTCATTCCCTTTAAATGGCACGACCTTCCTTGTAAAATTTAACATTTGAGAGTCCAATCATGATAAATCATGAGAAGAAGGATTATTATACCTAGCGAGATCGAGGAGACTCTGTATTTCAAAGACATTATTTAGTGGTTTCCACGAAACAACAACCTCTATCTTTTTGGGATTAACTAAAACACCCCTCTCAGAAGTCACATGCCAAAAAAACGTACCTATTGTATCCAAAAATCACACATTGAATTTTTTTTATAAAATTTAATATCACTCAAGATCCCATGCACTATCGCCAATTGTTTTTCATACTCTCCCTTAATCCTGGAATATATCAATATATCATTCAAGAATACAAACTAAAATTAATTATGATATCTCAGAAATATATGATTCATAAATGATATAAAAACTGCTACTACATTTGTCATATCCAAGGGCTTCACCACATAATCATAATGACCATATTAACATTTTGAATATATTTTGGGAATATCCTCCTTTCAGACCTGTAATTGATGATAAATTGATATCATATCAGTCTTAGAGAACCATTTAGATACCATCAACTAATCGAAAAAATCATCAATGTGTGGAAGTGGATATTAGTTCATTATCATAACTTTATTTAGATTACAATAATCCACAGACACCCTCAATGTTCCATCCACCTTTTAAAAAAGATAGGCACCACCCTGAGAGACGTTCTAGGCCGGATAAACCCTTTGTTTTCTAATTCCTTCAACTTCATCTTCAATTACTGCAATCCCATTAGTGCCATCTCGTAATACAGAAGTGAGATACTACTAGTCCCCACTAATATATCAATCATAATCTCCCCATATCTCAATGGTGGTAACTGTAATTATTCATTGGGAAACATCTATAGAGTGATCCAAAACCACTAGAAGAAAATTATGCTAGTCACCTTCCACTAATTCCAAAACAAAGCCGCTAAATTGTATGATATTGTGAAAACAGTTAGTTCCAACAAGCAAATTTCACCATAAATTCCATTATTCTATCCCCTCTAAAGAGAGTTCTAACACCATCCCCCTCAAGAAAATAATCGTTCATGTATAACTGTTAATATGGGCCTTAATCATCATAAGACACTCCATTACAAGGATTTTATCGAATAAAACCATCCCAAGCACTATGAAATCACAAATTAAATAAACATCATCATCAACTATAAAACATGATCTATACAGGAAGTCTCGATGCTCTGCCCCCCCCCCCCTAGAGGAGTTTAATGTTTCAAAACCGATGGCATCATTTCAACAATTTGACACAATTAATCGACAATAAAAAATGAAATAAAAAATGTAAAAATCATGTATCAAACCACACATTAATCCAGGTAGAACATAAAATAATTTTACCATGCTCCATGGATGGTTCTGATCAATCATCTATAACAACCCTCTCAGATCCAACCAACAAGTATCTTGTCGCACTCTATTCTTTGATGCCTTGCTGGGGATTCATTGTGTTCCTTAAATCACAATGACTATCATTAGTCTATAGTTGAGGGGTATGCTACTGCCCACATCCCATCAAGGCATATGACCACAGTGACCCCTAAGGAATGTGATGAACACATGACCTCATAGCATTTTGGAAATAACGTTGAAGATGAACGATCTTCTTATATTAATTATATGTTTGAGATTGTTCCACACAATCCTACTTGATGTGGCCCATAGAACCACACAGAAACCATACATTCATTAATTTGGTCCAAGGAGGATGTTTTAACAATATAGATTTCTGATTCTGATGTTTCACATGTTGTTGAGAGAAGGTGTTCGTATTTATCTTTATCTAATGTTATGGTTTACAGCTCCTCCCATGTGGACGATCTTAATTATATTACATGGATTTCTGAATATGAAAGATATCATAAAAGGAGTGTCTGGTTGCAGTCCTGTCTTAACTATTTGAAAATCCCGAATGATGCATTGGGACAACTGTTGTTTAACTAGGTGCTCAGGTGAAACCTTATTTTCAGTAGCATCCTCAGATTGGTCTCTACGATGCATACACAGTTCCAATTGAATCCAAATAAGAATCAAAATAAGACTTTCTACTTTAGAAAGACATGATTTACATATTCATGTACAATTACATTACATGTATCATAACACTATTTTCCATATGTTCTCATTTTCCATGTTATTCCTTTGTGAAAAAATCCACAATGTTTTGAAAATTGACCCATCTTCCAAATACCACAGGTTTACATTTTTCATCTTCTCCCATTTTGAAATGCAATGCTGATTTTTCCAATGTCACACAATCATATGACACCATTAATCATTATACCCAAATGGAATATGAATCCTAGAGGGAAGTCAATTTAATAATCATGTTAGGCTCATCTCATTGGCTATACCCATGAAAATGAGATTTCCAATGCCTATAAGTGTATCCAAACACATATATACCCAAATCCATGATAACATGAATTTCATCACAAAAGGGTTATCTAATCCCTTATATGCTATAAATTATGATGTTCTGACAATCATATGCTTTACTAATATCCCTACATGATGAATAGTCCAAGAACAAATGACAACAACAAAACCAACAATCAACACCAAATAATCGAACAATTGCTTACACTTGAAATCCATACACCTAACAAAATGATACCATGTGAAAAACCATGACCCATCCCATTGTCTAGAGAGGAAGGAGGTTTTCTAATTCACCTTAAGGGACATTCTCAATGCGCCAAAGGCTGGCAATAAATGTTCAGGGATTCAACAATAGTTGGGGAATGATTTTCCCCTTATGAATCTTTGAACCAACCAAACCCATAATTTCTAACAAAAATACATGATGCATGTAAACATAGAAACCCAACAATGTATTACCAAAATACAACCATGTTTTCTACTATAATTACCAAAAACTAATACAACCAAACTATACTAACACCAAACCAGAGTACCATATAGAATACTAAACAAGAATCCCAAAATAACAAGAGACACTCTCCATAGCTCCACTCTAAGCTCGAGGCTATGAGAAACACACCTCAAACAAGAATCACAACAAAATACTAGTGAATGGATAATCATTACCTTTACATGTGTCCCGTAATACAACATCTAAAAAATCAACCTAGTGCCAAAGATGGGGGTGTGTACTAATACTCAGTGTGGTTTCCCCAAATGACTTCCCTACACACTCCACTATAATAAAACCGTTATCCCAAATCTTATGAAATACTTTATATGAATCATTTTCTATTGTAATAATTACCACAAGACAAACACATATTTACCAAATTTAGTTTACCGAACTTCATTCACAACCAAGGAAATAGCCAAACATTTCATTATCCAATTCATCCATGTGACCCCAGACATATCACAACCATAAACAAAATTTTTCCAAAAACCCATAACTTTAATACCATTCATGAAATCATGATTCTACTTTAATGGTGGAGAATTCATGGCTAACCCATCTCCACTACAGTGAGGGACATCACTCCCATCCCAGCTGTGGGACTCCATGCCCATCACCCTCTCTTTTTTATAATGGTGCATTCAAATACATCCTCATTGATGGTTCTACCTTTACAGACACCAACCATCCTACTAATTAAAATATATATTTACCAAAATTACTACAACATTTCAATAAACCATATCAAAATCATATTATCCAACCATTTCTAGACCAATTAACCAATTATACCCAATAACATTTCAACATAACATGCCATTTTACTTCAATAAATCCAAAATTTATTGAAACCCCCATTTTTTTCATTTTCCATGCCATACCATCATTCAAAAACCACATTTTATTGAAAACCATTTTTGCAATCATTTTCAAAAACCAAATCACACAACCAATATTTCAGTCTACACGTTAAAATTTTACAACAAAGCCACTTTTGAAACACAAACTCATTTCACTCAAAATCTGTGAATTATCTAAAAAATGAATTCCACCATGGTTTTAACCTCACGTACATAATTAATTTCATGTGAAAAAAATCTTTTCTAACAATGACCCCATTTACAATAATAGTGTAGTTTATATATAATAGACTTACCTTTAGGGTTTCGTTGATGTAGACTGACAAAAACACACACCATATTCCGGGAAAACCCTCCACCAAAACAACTTTAGAACTCATTCCCTACCATCAAGAAGCCATTAAATCAATAACCATGTAAAAAACCCTTGAACTAAACACAATGGGTGTAGATATAAGAAAAATTAGAAAGAGGAAAGAGTATATCTAGGGAAAAACCATGAATTAACCATGAAAAGAGACTTACCCAGGAAGAACCGACATCAATCCACCTTGAAACCCCTTTGATTTGCATCCAGAACGAGTGGGAGAGCCCCCATAAACATTGAGAATAGTAAATCCTGAGTGAGGCTTAAGTGGGAGATAGTTTGATGTTAAATAGTTCAATCTAGAGTAATGTTGGATTTAAAATCCCCCTTATTATGTGGCTGCATGGTTAGCCCATAATGTTTGGAAAACTGTGTGCTAACTGTGCGCACCAAACTACCTCAAGAGAAGGGATTTACATGGGTGTCTTGCATGGTTTTGAAAAGCATGCATAGACAGTGGGATGAACTCTCTATCTCCCTACATGGATTCCTGGATAACTTTCACAGTTTTCCATAACTTTGCTCAGCCCTTACATCCTTAGAAATGCCTCCAAACTTATTAAAAAATCATTCCATGCATTCCCCACTTTTTCCCAACTCATCCCCAACACATTAAACACATAAAAAGGAATAAAAATGTCCACATACCTCATATCAGGGGTCCTACGCATATTATGCATCATAATCACATTAGGAATCATATACATGTTTCTCATCATAATCATGTTATACATCCTAACCATGTCATACGTTATAATCGTGATATGAACCGTATTCCCGTAATGCGTTGTAATCATGTATTTTATTCATGATATACATCATAATTATGTTACACATTTTAATCTGGTGATGTATCGTAGCTATACAATGTTTTTTATCCATGATTTTCATAGTAACCAAGTTATGTATCATACTCATGTAATTAATTATACTCATGTCATACTCCAATACCGCATACATGTTTTACATTATAATTCATCTTAATCATCCTTTCATAATTTTTTACTCATTTATTTCTAACCAATACTATACCATTGGTTGACTTATATACTAATCAAAATGATGTCATGTAATTTTTTTTTGGTTTTCTGTTATTGTGCATGTATCAAAGTCCCTTGGAGTTTAACAATGAATTATTATCGTTGAAATCATATATGATCATTGGAATAGAGGCCTATAAAAAGAAGGTCATTTAAACTAGAAAATAGATTGCTTGGATGATTGAACATACAAGACACTATTGAGATTCTTGATAGATATGGTGTAACATCACTCTTTCTTCGTGTGAGAAGCCTTGAAGACACAAGGTGTGAACAACTTGTTCGTAATTCATTTATATCAATAAGTGCTTTATAATGATTTTTGTGACCGATCATTGTGATAATGATCATGGGATTCTGGGGATAGTAATATGGTGTTGTCTATCATTGTATCTAGATATTTCATGTATTTAAAAGAAAATAGTGATGATTACCCTCCTAATTGATGGATTCTATGGATTTGAAGGCAGACAACCCGATCATCGTATTGAGGGTTTACCCAGGTGGTGGTAAGATAGACCTTTTGTCCTAAGTTAAAGGATACACAAATCTTTGGAATAAAATAATTATAATATCCTTTAGTTTTTTTATCTATTGTTAATTGGAAGGGACTCATTTTATTTCATCTTTCTATTCATATTCGTTTCTATTTTAATTGTTTTAATTAAGATACATTCATTATGGATTGTATTAATAGTTTCTATACGTTGTATGGTAGAATCATTTACATGTGTTTTACTCTACCCATTATATTCCATTCAAATACAATCATTTTTAATGTCCTCTATTATCACATCACACCCATCAAATCAACAATCAGTTTAAGCATATGTATTGATTATGAATATTGTTAGTTTAATATTTCTTAAATTATGTTTTCATCATATGAGTTTAAATAAAACACATTTTAAACTACAATTCACCCCCTCTTGTATAGTTCTATCTCATACAAATTTACAACAATATTTTAATTCAATAATTACACTATTGGTATTTAATGGATTCTCCACAAGTTACATTTTTTACGATGACTAATTTGGCATGAAAAGGGATAGACAATGAAAAACCATTGTTTTTATAGTTTTAGTGTGAGAGAATAAGTCATTATATATTATACCTTATTATTTTCTTACACCATTATGACCCCTAATAATAATAATAATATAAATGTTATTAATTATAATATATAAAATAAAATCATAAATAATATATTATTATTTCATTAATAACTGTATTAAAATTTATGAAATAATATTTAAAATATTATTCCTCTCTAAAAAATTAAATAAACAATTCATTCATGTTTTGAATTTATCAAATCATTACTAAATACAATTTCGGTAAATAAAAAATAATCGCTATATTATTGTTTTTATATAAAATAAATATAATATTAACTAATATGAGAAAAATTTAATTAATAAATTTGAAACTCATAAATTTTATTTCATATTATAGTTGAATGAATATTTACAGTCAACTAATGAGTAATAATTAGTTAACAGTATATGTGAATAATATTTTTCAAAAATATAAAAAACATACAGAAAACTACTATGGATTCAAATACACTTATGTTATGTCTTTATAGGACCATTTTCCTATGGATTTAAGTAGTAATTCCGTAAATACATAGATAATGTCTTGATACTTCCATAAAGTCCCATATAAAATGAAATTAAATTCTAAAATGAAAAAAAATAGATATGAACATACACTGTGTAATATTATCCATTTATCTAAAAATATCTAATTAGAATGGTTGCATACTATTTTTGTTAAAATTAAATAGGGATGAATACATTTTATTATTATTTCATAATGTGATATCTTTCATGATGACCCAATATATCCTACACAATTGAGATCATATTCTATAATTTCTTTCATCAACATATTTATATAAAAGTCAGGATATATTATTTAATAATTACCATAATGTATATAGTCCATTAAACAATGCTGTAAATATTAACATCCATTATAAAATAATTTTTTTTCCAAATGAATAGACTCATTATCATAATATCTATTCCGATGATTACCTTGGCTATAATCCATGAGAGAAATTCAACATTTAATTTGAGCATAGACCTATGATTGATTATATAAGCCTTGTTTTCTTCAAAAAAATAATCCAACAGTAAAACATTTATTATATATTAATTTATAAATCCTCAAGTTTCTCATGATAATGGGGACCTTATATAAATTTTATGTAAAATAATTTTCCTTAGGATATGGTCAATTTAATTTATACGTAGAAGAACGATTAAGATGTGTCCTAAAATTTTATTACTTATGAATATTGTGAATATTTCATTTATCAAAAGTATATATTTTTTATTGGGAATGAGCTCCATTTTTTATATATCTGATATCATATATATTTTCTACACTATCTATAATAATTCAAATATAACCATGCTAAATATACTAAACAAAATCAAATTCTTTATCTCTATATAGTTTACCATTAGATCATAACCATACTACACTGTTAATGTTTATATCCTCAGTTTTTCTACAACTGAAATCAAAACAACCGATCCAAATATTTTTATGATTTCTATCATACTAAAAAACAAAATATCAAAAACATTATGTATCAGAAAAAATATTTATATTCAGAATACATATTTAATATTAATTCTTCAAAAATCCATAGGAATCATGTGATAGAACAATCCCAACAGGCAGGATCATCAAAACTTCACTGACGATGAATTACCATTATATAGTTTATTACCAAAAGGAGCACACAAGGAGAAGGATGATAAATGATAATATAATTAATAAATAGAATTTTACAACCCCATAATAGAAGAATTACACACTAAATTTGTCATCCTATGTCACCTACAAAGAAAATTATTTTATCAAAACTGATATGAATGTTTTTAACATAACTAACAACATTATAAAAGGAATATTTTTTGTAAATTGGGAAAATTTTATTTAAACTATTAATAAATAAAGAGAAATTTTTTAAATAAAAATAGGAAAATTAATTAATTTCTAAAAAACTGAACCAGAATACCATTTCCCTTGAGATTTACACACTTAAGAATGGATTTATTATTGCAAATTGAATTGTGATTTATACATCTTATTATTGAGATTAATTTATTATTTGTCAACTAATAAGGGAGAAATTTTTTATTTATAACTATAATAGTAATAATAATAGTCATTCGAATAAAATAATGATATCAAGTAGTTAATGATTAGAATATATCAAAAATATAAACATTTAAATGGTGATAAATAATTCATTTTATGGGATATATTAACATATAACTATTCTAAATGATTATTTGATTACTAAAATGATCAAATTGGTATTCTGATTAACTAAAATATTCATAACACATTATTTACTAATTTTTTTATAACATATATTTCGATGATAATTCACATATTATGTTATCATCTCTAATGAAAGTAAGTTAATATAACATATCATATAAAATATAATATGTGTACATTATTTTCATGATTATTATTTTTATTTATTTCATGATATCATTTTATTTTGTTGAAAATTAATTAAAATTATATTATTTAATATAATTAAAATAAAACCAATTTTCTTTGAAATAAATTTTCATGTTCCAAAAATTATAACAACCGTAAAAAAATTATTTTACCTATAAATGGATTAAAATATATTATTATACCGCATTGAAATAAAATATAAGTAATTTTGATGATTAATAAAATGAAATTTTCTAAAACGTGGAAAATGATCCCTCATTTCAATAAAAAGAAGAATAATAATACAAAACCTATACCTACATTAAATAAATACATTAAAAATATCATCCATAACAATCACCACCATAAAAAATTATTTCAATGAAACAGATTTTTCATATGTTATCTTCCTTTAAAGAAATATCTAATCGATCAATTTCATCCCCCCATAAGATGATATAATCTATTGTAAAAATATCATCCAGATTGACATAAATAATAGAAGATATATGTAGATGAATTATTTTCTGAAAAATGAATATATTTTCATTAATTGTTTATCCAAAACACCTATATAATGGCTATATTGATGTGGGATAATTAACATGAAATGGGAGTGAATTGGTAAGCATAATGTTCCAAAGTAGTGTTCTCATTATAAACATCTTAAAACTCAATTCTACCACAATAGAAATAAAATGTGGTCCACATGCCACCTCAATAAAGTATTTTGGGGTAATCCACCAATTTATTGATACCCGTGAATGTAGTTTACTAATTATAGCTACATGGATCCCCCAAAGACATTAATTGAATAAATTGAATGAAAATCACAAAAACAACACCTTTTGGTGTAATTTATGTCACAATTTATTTGTATTCACATTAACAATTTCAAAACTCTATAATTCTTCAATATGAAAATAAAAACATAATATTTATAATTCCAAAAACTTAAAAAGCCCAATTTTTAATAATATTAAAATATTAATGAATTTAGATACTAATGTCATGGTTTATTTAAAACTAGCCACCAAAGAACATATTTTACCAGGAAAATATAAATAATTACATTACTAATATTCAATATTGTATTAGATAACAAATTGAAAACAAATATATAAAATCCATTCCTAATATGAGAACCAGGATTCATTTATTGAAAGTTTAAATAATAAATATATCATTAAATTAACAATTAATAATATAATAATTAACCCTTATAAAATTTATTATTCTAAAAATAAATATTACCAAGGTAATCATAGCCTTATCTCACCAAACAAAAAAATCATTTTCCAAATTTTTATTCTTATATAATAGTTTTTTAAAAATATTTTTACAATATTGAAAATATTTCTAGATATTTGTTATAAATCCAACTATATATCCAGATTCAATATAAATTATTGATGTATAGGAATCCATAATTTTTGATATAAATAGTAAAAACACTTGTCCAATTCCATGTCATATGAATGAATATAATAATTATAATGATTTATTTAAAAATATATATTGGTTATTATAAGAGAAATAGAACATTAAAAATTAATTTTTATTTCAAAATATTTTTAATAAATTATATTTATTAAATTACAGATTAAATTTCTTGATAATTTATCTTCATTTAAGCCTTTAAAATTAGAAAGTAAAGATTTCCTTTCCACAATATAATACAATGTATGATATTAAAATTTCCACTATATCACTATCATAATAAGGCACAAATAAATTTAAAATCAACATCTCATTAAAACATATTCATCTTGTAAAGTAACATAGTTCAATTATAAATAAATCTAAAACTCATTCTCAATGAAAAATTTTCATTCCATGATTATGCACAAGAAAATACATGGTTCCATGAATCTACTCTATTAAATTTATCATTATGTATATTTATGGTTTATTTATTATCTAAACAACATCCTTGTAACATATCTATAAAATTTTATTATAACAAAAATGTATTCCAAAATTACATTGTAATGATTTACCCTTACCATTTATCAACCTAATAAAAAACAAAAAATAAAAAAAATAATATAGATTCATTAAGGGATGGTCAATAGTTAAAAAAATTAATTAATTTATTATAAAATGGTATTCTATCATTTATTGATAATTTTAATTGATTTTCAATTATTCTAAAATCTAATCATGACCTATCATTTTATTTGAAATTACGAAAACCTATAACCCATACAATAATGGTATCGATCATATGGATTATAAAATTGAATCTTGAAGTGACATTCGAAAATGTGGGATGTTATTTTAAAATAAAAACACTATAAAAATTATATATTTTTTTAATAATAAAACATATAGAACACAAAGAAAAAAACCAATGAGATTATTTGCTCACACCTCTATCCAACACTATCCAACCCCACTGCATTACATAGTATAATGTATATCATTTATAATTAACACGTATTATTTAGAAAAATATGTTACATTGACACTATGACTAATCATAATAAACCACTCATTTAAATCTATAATATCACTTAGGTGAAGATATATAATTTTATTTCAATTACAATATTGGCCCCACCCGAAGGCCTTACTTTCTATAGGTTTAAAAACATTGTGTATACATGGGTATTGGTTTTGGGAATTTACATATACAATAAAACTATGTATCAAAGATAGTAATATTGAATAAACATTTATAAATAACTCTGATTATAAAAAAACCAAAGGCACATATAACTCCATCTATGTGAACTACAAATACACCTTCACCATTAGTATCCACATATTGTTAGATAATAATATAATAATCCATTATCATATAAAATTAAATATATATATATATATATGTGATGTAAATATACTATAAGTTTTGTTTATCAATCCAATATATTCTTTTCAATTATTCTTATTATAACATATATTTGAATAATTTCATTGAAATATTAATATTATTATATTTTTTGTGTGATGGATAATCTAGTAAATGATTTAGGTACAATCCATTGGAATGATGCAATGCAAAATATATAGGATTTTTTAAATTCAATGTATTGTAAATTTTACACATTTTTAAATAATACATAAAACCAAATTTTTAATGAATAACTTTTCTAAGACAAATTATGGTTAATTTTAAAAATTATTTAATAAAAATATATTTTTTTCTATATTTTTCTATAAATATTAAAATATTTTTAAAATTTATATTTCTTAAATTCGTTTAGATGAACATGTTTTATTATTTTATTTTTATTATTAATTTTATATTATCATTATTAAATCAATAATAGTAATTTTTATTTTTATAATATTTATAGTACTTTTTATGGAATCATCAATAAATGTTTCTAAAATTTGATTTACTTTTTTTAATGTTATATTATTTATAAATTTGAATTTGCTTTTCTAGGTAAAATTGCGATTACTCACATTTTTTTACTTATTTTAAATGGTTAGAGTATGATTTAGTGGGGAGAACATGATATTATTTCCCATTCTCATTCTCCCCATGGAATTTTCAGTAGGATGTTGAAAATATGTACCCCACATATATTTCATTTATTCCTCATCTCCTAATCCTCATTCTCCTATGTTAATTCCTATACATATGTGAAAATATAGTTTTAATTGATTTTATGGGACTACCTTGTCTTAGGTATTTGCCTGAGATCCTTAAGTGATTTGTAGTGTATTGATTAAGAAATAAATGTAGCTTTAACATTATGTTTTGAGTTTTTTCATTCAATTGATGTGGATTTGAATCAAATATATTATTTCATTTTATTATTTTATGGTTATTATCTATATAATTCATTTGATATTATTTTATATACAATGAATATGAGTATTATATTTTTAAAAATTCATAGTATTGTTGAACACCATGAATGTGGTAGATTATATACAATTAAATTTTTATATTCAAACTATAGTTTAATGTGGGTTCAAAATTGAATTTACATTCTTATAAATCATCCGTTCAAAAATATATAGTGGATTTTCATTAAAGTGTCTTTGTTTAATAGTATTATGTAGTTTTATTAATGCTGATTGATTTTTTTTATACTCTAATGAATTTTTTTGTAATCCAATACATTGATGGATTTCTATATTTATTATATTCTAATATAAATGAAACCAATAATAAAAAATGGATTTATTATTTATTTTAAGATTGAAATCATATGGTTTGGAACTAAATATTAAATCTTAATTACTTGTTGGGATTTATTTAATGAGGAATGGTTCCATTTAATCTTTTTGATTATTCCACATGTTTTTCAATAAATTATTTGTTTTATGGTTATGGAATATTGTTTAGAAATGGGTTTTACTATTGATAGATTATTATCTGGTATCCTAAGTGACTTTTTTTTATTTTAATGGTCATTTAATAATATTCTATGAATGATTAAGATATTTGGTTTTTCATGTGAATTCAAATTATTCCCTTACAAAATCTAGTACATTTTCAAAATCATAAACATGCACTAAATGTTTTTATTTCAAGTTTTCTCTTTTTTTTTCTAGATTATAATTTATTCATCAATGATTGGTTACAGTATATCATCAATATAAGTATAGTGGAACAATTTTTTTATAGATGGGAGTTATTATAATGTCTTATTATAATTCTATATTCTGTAATAATCAACAAGGGGTGGTATTTTGGTTGTTATAATTTTATAACCTTGATTTCTTTTCAATTCTTAATAATTATGTGCTAATTAATATATGATTATATTTCTCTATTATTTTAAATATTTAATATAAATTTATTATCATTTGAATGCATTTAAATATTTTAAACGTAAATGATTTTTTTCTTATATTTTTAATTAAAAATACTAAGTAAATAGTACAATTTTAGGTATTTTCCTAATATATTTATTTTATTAATAATATAAAAAAATTATTTAATCCATTGTGAAATATTTCAACAAATTTCAATCTCTCCCAACATGTACACCATATGTCTGCTCAGAGAGTACTATAATAGAATATCATAAAGTTTGGATGTTCAGCATTACATAAATTTGAATTTTTATTTATTTTTTTGGGATGAAGATATTTGGGTGGTGTCGTAATTTTTTTTTTCTATTTCCAGAAGGATATAATTAATGGTTTAATTTATATAGGACATCACGTTTTATTTAAATTTAATTTATATATAAACTAACTTGTCACTTGATAACGATCATAAATTATTTTACCCATCTAATTATAATATTGGATGATTTATTTTAATGAGTTATACGTGATTGGATATATTATTAACTGAATTAATATTTTTTATTTAATATTAAATTTGAAAAATATTTTTTCATTATGCTAAATTATTTTTGATATAATCTATTCATACCATATTAATTATATTGTCTATAACATTACAATTAGTAATGTATGTTATAATTGGAACATGTTTTAATATATGGTAATCAGTAATGTGTCATCAATGTGAACCACGCTAGTTCATATATTATTTATAATATTTATACTGATATGCTAGGAATAGGATGGAAGAAATTACATATATCCTCACATAATCTATAGGGTAATTATTGATTAAATTTATCAGTCACTAACATCATTAATTTATTCGATAATATGTATGATAAACATATGAGAATACAAGAAAATAAATAGTTCACCAAGAGGATTATAAACCAAAATATTAGTTGATATCAAAATTATGTGTAACATCATGACTAAATAAAAAATAGAAACATTGTGTTTTGTTAATCTAGAATAATATATAAAAAATGCATATCAATTACTATCCAAATAATATTTTATAATGTTCTATGTCATTGGATAACAAAATATAAATTCTCAAAATAGAATCACCTAATACCTGAACAAAAAGATATAACATGAATTTTTGAATTAAATATTGTGAATCGTCCTGCATAAAAACCCCTCTTAATACACAACATATCATCATAAATAGAAAAAAAATAATTACCTAAAGAGAATAACATATTTATAAATATAATATTGATACTATACTAAAAATATTTATCCATATAAACCTAATTAGCCACATCATACAATTTTTTATTTGAAAATCCATATCCCAAATACTATATTATCAACACTAATGATAGAACATGTAATTATCCATGGAAAAATAATTAGCATATTTAATAATTCAACAAAACTATCGAACACTTTTTATATTTATTTATTTACTAACCTCATCACATATCAATAATAATACTCGTATTAACATTCCTCACTCCAAAATAATATAACTATCTAGAATATGTAATTTGGTACAATGAGTAGAATCTATGGAATTTAATATGATGGTTAATATGGAATGATAGAAACCTACTATTAAGTATTACAACAAATTCATTTTATTGACACCATATGTATGATGGATCCTATGAGAAAAATTATATGAAATAAAATTAAAAATTATTGTAAATAAATTTATATATAACATTAGAATTTTTTTTAAAAAAATGGTTATCTTATGTAATTATTGTAAAAGTTAATGCCATTTTATTTTTTGAATTATTTAATATAAATTAGGGGTGTAATTTTAATTAATGAATTGATTAATATTTTGTTTCTTATTACTTATATGAAATTATTGATAATATGATAAAAAAAGTTATTTTTTGTCAATTAGTGTTTTGATGTATAGTGTTTAATATATTGACAATGTTTCATATGAATCTATTTATATGAAAAAATGTATGATAAGTTTAATGTGGTCTATGGTCCCTTCTAAAGGTCCATCATGATCAAAGAGGCACTAAAAAAATATAACTATAATATATTGAGTTTTACTTAGTTATTAATTTGTCCCATAATAATCATAGATATTGTAAAGTCCATTTTTAGGGTAGTGTGGCGTCCATAGTCATCACATGGTCTATGATTTATTTGACAGTTACTATGTATTTTATTTCATTTTTTATGAATCTATCATTAATAATATAGAACTTATTTAAATGTATTCATCCACCCCCCCCCCCAATATCCTTGTGTGATTTAATAGAGGATTTAATCAAACCATCGTAACCTCCAAACCTAATAAAAATTGATAAAAAAGGTTTTTAGATTGGTCGAAGAATATTTGTTTAAATGAAAATCAAAATAATCTTTCTCATATTATATAATTCTGACTAATAGATCTATAGACTAGTATTCCATTTCATTAAATATATGTTCATTAATTAAAGAAAATTATTTGTAATAATTATGATTATCGTATTCTATTATCTAAAATGAAATTTACATAATTTTATATGGTGAGTTTCATCAAAATAAATTAATTGGTATGTAGTTATGAAATAATCGATGAAATTTGTAATTTCATATCCAATTTTGTATAATTTTTATCTATAAAATAATTCATTGATTAAATTATATATTTGTAAAAAAATATTTTTTGGAACAATTTATTTTGTTAATTAATTACAATGTATTTATGATCAATTTTTTTAGAATGAAAACTGAAATTTTAATATGGGGACATTCAAATGATTGAATTTATTTTAATTTTAATATTAAAAAAGAGATTGATATAAAAATGTAAAATTTATTATTATTAAAAGAAACATAAAAATTTGTATCAATGAGGAATATTTTTATTTATTATTAAGTCAAAAAACGCTTTTAATTTAGAATTTTTTTATTATGTAAGTAGATTTTATGTGAAAACATGTATTTTTTGTTGGATATATTTTAATTAATAGTTTTGAAAGGATAAAATGATCGTATATGGATTCCATCAATTGTTAAAACAAATTCATAGTTGGTGTGTGTAGTGTAATAATTTCTGTTGTCATTTTTAAATAATTAAATATATAAATAATGGGATATGTAGATTATATGGGATCAGGTAAGATTAGAAATGATAATGGTAACCTTGGGTAAAAGTAATCACTAATTATGGTTTGGTTTTCAATATATGAATGGTCATTCATTACATCATAACAATAAAAGTTAATGGATTATCGATTGGAATGATATAAAACTTTGTCTTCTTATGGAAAATATTGATTTTCCCAAATACACATCAATATATGGATTTTTTGAAATATTTATGAACATTTAGTATTTTTTTATTTTATGAGAACGTGTGTATTAATTGAATTTGGGGATAAATATAATTTAAATTGGTTATGGGTATTCAAGGTTAGATTTTGAATTGATGAAATGATAGAGCCTAACTCCCCAAGATTCCACTATATGCTTCTCAATGAATAATAAAATAGATTGGGTTGTATGAAACACTGAGTTCAAGCGCACCACGACCTATCGACATAACCATTTAAAAAGTGGTTATTAATATAAATAACCACAAATTTTATATATATCCCGTATAATTTTAACATTCATATTTTTTGTTTCTTAGACATAATATAAGGACAAATTAAATTTTTCAAATAAAATAAGTATTTTTCAAAACATGTAGGTTTTCCGCCTTTTATGGGTGAACCCTTTATAAAGACAATATTTCACACTATTATATGTTCTATTTTAAAAAATAAAATTATTATTTAGAACCAAGACATCAAAATTTACTTTGGGTAAATTTTTGGCATTTTTCAGATAAAATTAATTTTTTATGGATAGTCAAAAATACCCTATTTTAACTAAAAACTACCTTTTAAAATGATTTATTTATATGGTTAGATTATCCTTTTAATTGGTTTTAAATTTTAATTAGATTATATTATTACCATTTAATCCAATGTTGGTCAGTTTATGTAATTTCATTGTAACATCGTGACCCCAGAATCCATGAGTTGGTGCATTATTTTAATACATTTGCATGATTAAAAGGAATCATATCCTGAAAGACCGATCAGTTTAGTAGTCTTGGAAACATGATATATACATAACATCAGCAATTCAACTTGAAAAGTAAAACAATACTAATTTATTCCATTTGAAACATCCAAGATTCCATGATTATTCCTCCAAGTCACTCATAATTAACATCATCATATCCTGGGAAAATGAAACGTGAGAAAGGGGTGAGCTCAAACGCTTAGTAAGAGTATAAAATCTAGTGGAAGATAACATAAAAATTAGGAATGGTGAATAATTTAAAACATGTGACTTTACAAATAATAAACAAGAACACTTTATTGCGGGAACATGAGCAGAGTAAATAATTCTATAATAAAACATAGTCATGGGTATTCTACAAGTTGAATAACCACATGAAATATCAATGTCTAATCTCATAATGACGTAATGAATAATGGCATAAATCATAACCACATAGTCAAGGCCTTGTGCCAAGACTAAAAATAATATTTTTTCAAAGCCATGTTGTCACGACCCTTCCTCGGGGCTCGTGTCGTGACTACCCCAAGCCCGCCTTCCATAGGCAAGGGGCTGATGACTAGCACCAAAGGCATAAATCCCGATAACTGGGAAGGCATTTCCTTTAAAAAAATTAAGAAAATCACATAGAGTACAAGTGAAAGTAAACACTAAGTACAAAAGAAGTGCTGAAAAGTAAAAGGGCCAGAATACAAACCCAACTGAAAAGTACAGCTACAACTGAACGAAAGTACAACAGAAAAGACAACAGCTGGAAGAAAAGAAACAACTCCTAGGTCGTCCACCTCAAGGTTTGGTACAGATAGTGCAGCTCCTGGATCGTCCACCACAGATCTTAGCTAAAGGGTAGGTACAGATAGCGCAGCTCCTGGATCGTCCACCACGGATCTTACCTGAAGGGTAGGTACAGATAGCCTCCATAATGCTCTCTCCGGTCAACCTCCTCCGAGTGTCGTCATGTCCTGAACTCCACCTCCGGATACTGACTCATCATGAGATCCACCTCTGGGTACCGTCCAGTCCTCAAACACTCGACCTCTGTCAGCACTGCCCGTCGTCTGCAACCAACACAATGAGGTGCGGTCATAGCCCGAGCAGGGGTGAGTATAAAGATACTCAGTAGGGACCCCGAGACCCGCAATGTCTCACTAAATCCAACAAGGATAACCACAAAGAAGGATCTCAACAGATAACCTCTACATAGGTATATACCCATACATATACCTACGTTATCAATTAACCCATCTCAATCATGAGGAAACACAAAGATTACGAAATCAAAGATAACCACTACCCAGGTATATTCTGATACATATACCCTAGTAATCAAGTGACCCATCTCAATCATGAGGGAAACACAATGATCATAGACTCATCTCAAACTAGGATTTTCATTATCGAAACCATAACAGCTGAAGAGCCCCGTCTCTGGAGTGTACAGTGATCCTTTCACGACTCTGAGGTACTTCTCACTAACCTAAGACTATTGAGGTACTCCTGTCGAGTACTGCGGGCCAACCACCCAAACATAGTAGTGCTTCACGCCGGGGTATGCCACCCAAAAACAATAGTGCACACCCCCTAATAGCATGCAGAGGTACTCTCCAGACGAGTACCTCAGATCTGCACCCAAACAAAGTAGTGCTCCGTCCACCATGGGTATGCACCCAAACAATGTAGTGCTCCGTCCACTGGGCTAGTCGACTCACTCCAAGTCGAGTCGGTCAAGCAGTTGTCAGGTCTCAGTCGGTTACACGGTCTCCATAATCCATATGCTCGTCTCCAAGAAGGGCCTCTCCATGAGATACTGGTCGATACTCCAAGTATCACAATTTCCCATGAAGAATTATCTCAAAGGACCACCTCGTCATAGGGGTCTCAACACAACAGACGTCGCGTCAATCGGGCGCTCGGTCTGTGAGTTATTAGCCTTTTCGTCCCAGGGGCCCGGTTGGTTTCGTGTGCGAACCAACCCGACTATATCTCAATAGTACCCTGAACTCTCATAGGGTAGAATCATAGGGACCATTTCTCAATGAGATCACCAACGTCGCTGAAGGTTCTTCAAACGGACGTCTGGTCTGAAAGTTATCAGCTTTTCTGTTCCAAGGGCCAGGTTGGATTTCGTGTTCAATCAAACCCAACCAATATCCAACTGTGTCCAAACCTCAATAAAAGTATTCTGAATGTTCCGTCTCTTCAAGAGGAATCCAACAAATTTGACGGCACATCAATTGGACGTCCGGAGCTCAAGTTATAAGTGTTTTTGCTTCGAGGGCCCAGTTTGTTTGGTGTTCGAACCAACCCTGCCATACACAAAGTTCTCCGAAACCTTGAGTGTAATATACCAAAACGACCGTCTCGATCCAAGGATCGCATCGAAGTTGACGGTGCCTCGATCGGAGGTCCGCAGACCAAGTTATGGGCAAAAGACCGGAAGAGGTCCGAAAGTGGGGGTTTTGGGCGCGGCCCGCTGGGACACAGCTCGGCCCGGCTGGCATGGCCCGGCCTGGCCTGGGCGCAGCCCGGCGCGCCGGCATGCTGGCTGTTCGCTGGCCAGATCAATGTAACCGAGCTGGGTGGTCAGGGGGGGTGCCCCCCCCCCCCCCCCCCGTTCAATTAAACACGGCCCCCCACGTGGGGGTTGTTGCTGTTCGGCCAGCCGGGGGTTACGAACGCCCCGGCTTCTCCCATGACTGGCCGGCCCGCTTTGGCCGGTTGGTTGCTGCCACCACGAGACTGGCTGGTCTGGTCCTCCTGCTCCGATGCCAGCGGCCAAAAATCAGCCTCCCCTCCCTGCTCTGTCGTGGCCTAACGTCGCGGCACGACGGCGCTGCGCCCCTCCACCACGGCCCCACTCCGACCACGGTGTTTTCATGATCCTATGGCACGGCGCGACGGTGCCGCGACCTTTTTCATCTTCAACGGCGTCGCGCATCCTTTCCACATGATCCCGCACTCTGCAACAACACTGTTCCATCTCCATTCCAAACCACAAAAAGGTTGATCAACAGAATTAAGCGAGGAGGGTCGGTCGTGTTTGTGCGGTCCGGCCCCCTCCCGTTAATTGATAGCAACCGGCCAAATTTGAATGATAAATGAAAATGGAAGAATTCACGAATAAAAACAAAAAAATCCTCTACCTAGAAAAGACGTCGCATGTCGTCGAGCCATGGGAAAAGGCAAGCGTCGCGATGATCGGTCGTCGCGGAAGATCAGTGTCGATTCCGTTGTCGTCGGAGGAAGAGCCATCGTCGATGGAGACGTTCCCCGTGGTGGTGTCTCCTCCCTTGACATGGACGAAGAAGAAGATAAGACATGTCATTGGTGTCGTCTCATTCTCCGTCGGAGGAATTCTTTTTCGATAATGTTCTAAGTTGAAGGGAAAGTGTTCTTCTTCGAAGAAGAACCGTTATTCGTTGAAGATGTGTTGTTCTTCGTCGGAGGGAAGTTCTCTTCTTCTTCACACCAAAGTTCTCCCAAAAACTCCAGAACGTTGTTAAGGTTTTCTAACACCAAAAAAGCTCCAAAATAATATCCCATGATATTATTTTTATTCACACCTAAAAGATTTTAAAATTCAAACCAAACCACATAATTAATTAAAGTTAGTTGGCATGAATAAATAGGATAGAGGGGGAGGTGAGTGGTCACACATTAAAGGGGAGTTTCAAGGGGATATGGGGAATGTGAAAACGTGGGGGCTCATGTTGGCCCCACCTCTCATTTATTCTCCCAAGGGTTGTTACCAACCCAGCTTCCACACATAGGATAAAACTACTTAAAAGAAAAATAAAATTGGATTACAAATTTTTTTTATTCTTCACTTACACCTCAAAATTTAACCAACTCCTCCCGAGAAAACGCACATTCGGAAAAGGTCTTCATAAGAAATTACCGGTGCTGCGAATTCATTGGTGCCCTCAGATTTCAATTCCGCGCACCGATTTAAAAGTTAGAAAAACTCGCTCGTTCGTTCACTGAACATACCCGAGCCTAACTTTGGAAATTAATTCCGGGCACACTGGGCCTCGGAATCAGCTCTGTCAGAAACTATGTTCTTGTAAAATCCCAATGAAAATTAAGAAAAAAAATTTCCTTGAATTTTATGGGTCTGTACATTACTCCCACCTCAGGGATTTACGTCCTCGTAAAGCTTTAACACAAACTAGGTATACAAAAGCGGTACTGAGCATGCAACTGAGCCTTTTTCTACCTTGTGCTCACCTAGAGGTTCTCGTACTGCCAGTGAAAGTGCACCCAAGGAATTGACCGTCCTTGTAGGATCCTCTCCTGTCGATCCTCAACCTCTACTAGAACCCCTCAAAAGTTACCCCATCACTAAAGTCCAGTTCCCCATGGTCGATGACATGCGTCGGGTCAAGCACTTATCTCCTCAGTTGAGATACATGGAAGTCGTGGTGCACTCGGTGCAACTGAGGTGGATGTGTCAAGTGGTAAACCACCTCGCCTACCCAGCTGAGGACCTGAAAAGGTCCGCTGAACCTCAGATATTACTTACCGCCTTGTCCACATCTTCGTAAACCTCGTCGAGGTGAGACCCATATAAGGATGTGGTCGTCATCTTTGAACTCTAGAGGCTTCATGTCAGCTCTGTTCAGTCTCATCTATCGTGATCCATAGGCGATCACTACCCACTCCTACATTAGGACACACCCGAGTTCGGTCCCTAATTCGTCGCAGTGAACTATGTAACCAACACCCACAGGTTGCACGCACCGGTCAACCCAGGTCCTGAAAGCTCTACTGGAAGTGGTGTCGCAACTCTGGGGAATTCTGGCACAAAAGTAAGTTTGTCCATCTCCTGAGTGATCAAAAACACCCTCTTATGCATGATTCCATCAGGTGCTGCCTGGGTTTTCCTTTTCGCCGACCAAGGAAAACCCCATCCCAACATTGTAGATAAACCACAACCTTTTTCCTAATATAGTCAATCCGTATATGAACTGTGGATCCAATCCATACTTATACCAACATCATAATGCCTCGACGCTGCCACCAAGATATTTCAACCGAAAGTCTCGCCTAGTGGGTCATATCACACTGTCGGTGTAAGTGTGATTATCGAGTCTCCTCCAAAGGTATCTCTAGACGTGGGGGTCAAGTCTAAAGCTTACTGAAAACTCTAGGTCTTGGACAAGATTCGTGGAAGGAAGGAATGATTCGTATCAACGTCTATTACTACGGCAGCAAGTAGTGGACACAGACTACCCCTCGAATCATTCTTAGCACCACTGGGTCACTCTCCTTGACCGCATGTAGCTACTCTCTTCCCCTACCATCCAACTCCCTGAGCCTAGTGGGGGAAACAAAGGCAGGTGGTTGTAACATGTTGAAATGTACACCACCTCATGCTGCTCTCCTAGCTCTGCCTCCACGTCTGCTGCTCTGCAGACTTATCTGTCCTGAACATTTCCTCTTCTTGAAACATTTTACACGCCCAAGTCTCTGAGTATGGCACCAGTTTCCTACTTTCCCAACTTCTAACATTCTCTAGGTATATTCATTCAGCCAAAGAACATTCAACCACAAGGTTCCCTCTAGCACCCTAACGTGAGTAGGAGACATAGAGAAAAAATTGATGGCTCGAATATCCTTTATACACAACTCTCTCTGAGGTCCGAGCTCTAAAGCATTGATCATATCGTAGTCATAAAGTACCAATAATGATCGGTAAGCCTTGATGAATACTCAGCTACTAAAACATCATCCCACCGAAGCTGTATAAGCTCTATAAAACTCTCAGCCACCTACTCAAGCCAATTCTCAGCTGCCTGTGAGTCGGTATCACCTCGTAACATGAGGGTATCTGATAATGGAACACGTGTAAGGTAGTAAGCCTACATGTGTCACCTACCGGCACCACCGGTTGTAACTGTTGACCAACAGGTAGTGATGTATAGCTGGAACACTACCCGATGGCACTATCTCAGGCATCGGTCCAAATACCGAAGCCTCATCACTATACGGACCATCCTTATGGTCATTCACTAGAAAAAACTTGAAGCCAAGTCCACCATCCACTCTGCTGATGTCTCAGCTAGGCGGAAATCTCTAGCAATCGCCTCAAGCCAGTGCTCTGTTGTTTGGGAATCTGCCTCGCCTCGTAACCCCGGAGGCAGCTGCGGTTGGAACTGGTGCAACACACACTGCCAGCGTGCAAAGTTCGCTAGTACGGCTGGTGGCATCTGCTGCCCATCTGGTGGTGGTGCTGCTGGTACACCACCCAAGGGTGCGTATATAGAAAAAGGGACCCACACCAGAGCCTCGTCCCTTGGTGGGCCGTCATCGAGTACCATCTCGAAACTCCAACTAATTGTCTGCATGGAGACATCATGAACAGATGCGACATGGCCAATGTTTTATACCTAGTGAGCTGACCTGGTTTGAGCTATCTTTAAATCTCTTGGAAAGACACATGAAATCAGTTTTTTCATGCACAAAGTTGAAAATCAGTAGTCAGGGTCCTGGTGTATGGATACATTGGCCGCCGCACCAACATTGGACTCCCTGAACTAAAAACCACACTCTGTACCCTTAACACTATTGCTTCACAGAAAGGGAATATCAGAGTTATAATTTTTGCGTTAGAACTTCCCTCTGATACAAATTTGTCACAACCCATCCCCGGGGCTGATGTCGTGACTACCCCAAGCCTGCCTTCCATAGGCCAAGGGATGGCGACTAGCACCAAAGGCATAAATACCGATAACTGGGAAGGCATTTCCTTTAAAAAAAGTAAGCAAAACACACAAAGTAAAAGAAAGAGTAAACACTAAGTACAAAAGAAGTGTGGAAAAAGTAAAAGGGCTAGAATACAAATCCACCTGAAAAGTATAGCAATAACTGAATGAAAGTGAAACAGAAAAGAAATAGCTCCTGGTTCATCCACCTCGGATCCTACAAGAAGGGTAGGTACAGATAGCACAGCTCCTGGATTGTCCACCACAAATCCTACCTGAATGGTAGGTACAGATAGCGCAGCTCCGGGATCATCCACCACGGATCCTACCTAAAGGGTAGGTACAGATAGCCTCCACAACGCTCTTGCCTGTCAACCTCCTTCGAGTATCGTCACGTCGTGAAGTCCACCTCTGGATACTGAATCGTCACGAGATCCACCTCCAGGTACCATCCAGTCCTCAAACACTCGGCTTCTGTCAGTGTTGCTCGTCATCTACAACCAACACAACGAGGTGCGGGCATAGCCCGAGCAGGGTTGAGTATAACGATACTCAGTAGGGACCCCGAGACCCTCAAGGTCTCACTAAATCCAACAATGATAACCACCAAAAAGGATCTCAACAGATAACATATATTTAGGTATATACCCATACATATACCTATGTTATCAAGTAACCCTTCTCAATCATGAGGAAACACAAAGATTATTAAATCAACAGATAACCACTACCCAGGTATATGCCCATACATATACCCTAGTTATCAAGTGACCCATCTCAATCATGAGGGAAACACAAAGACCATAGACTCAACTCAAACCAGGATTTTCATTATCGAAACCGTAACTGCTGAAGAGCTTCGTCTCTGGAGTGTACAGTGATCCTGTCACGACTCTGAGGTACTGCTCACTAACCTAAGACTGCTGAGGTACTCCTCCTGGCAAGTATCGTAGACCAGCCACCCAAACACAGTAGTGCTTCCCGTTGGGGTATGCCACCTAAACACAGTAGTGCACACCCCCTAATAGCCTGCAGAGGAACTCTTCGGACGAGTACCGTGGGTCTGCACCCAAAAAAAGTAGTGCTCTGTCTGCCATGGTTCTGCACACAAAGAATGTAGTGCTCCCTCCACTGGGCTAGTCGACTCACTCTAAGTCGATTCGGTCAACCAGTCGTCAGGTCTCAGTTGGCTACACTGTCTCCGTACTCCGTATGCTCGTCTCCAGGAGGGTCCTATCCATGAGATACTGGTAGATACTCCAAGTATCACAAATTCCCATGATGAAGTATCTCGAAGGACCTCCTCGTCATAGGGGTCTCAACACAACTGACGACGCGTCAATCGGGTGCCCGGTCTGTGATTTATTAGCATTTTCGTCCCAGGGGCCTAGTTGGTTTCGTGTGCGAACCAACTCGGCCATATCTCAACTGTACCCCGAACTCTCATAGGGTAGACTCATGGGGACCGTTTCTCAACGTGATCACCAACATCGCTGACGGTTCATCAAACGGGCGTCTGGTCTGAAAGTTATTATCTTTTCTATTCGAGGGGCCCGGTTGGATTTCGGGTTCAATCCAACCCGACCACTATCCAACTGCAGCCAAACCTCAGGCGAAGTATGCCTAATGTTCTCTCACTTCAATTGGAATCCAAAAAAGTCAACGACACGTCAATCGGACGTCCGGAGCTCAAGTTATAAGCGTTTCCGCTCCAAGGGCCCGGTTGGTTTCGGGTTCGAAACAACCCGGCCATACCCAAAGTTCTCCGAAACCTTGAGTGCAATTTACCGAAATGACTATCTTGATCCAAGGATCGCATCGCAGCTGACGGTGCATCGATCGGAGGTCCACATCCCATGTTATAGGCAAAAGACCGGAAGAGGTCCGAAAGTGGGGGTTTCGGGCCCGGACCTACCCGGCCCGAGACCCCCTGGGTCGGCCCGAACCGGGTCTACCCGACCCGAGTCCGGGTCCAGCCTGCTGGGATGTGGCCCGACCCGGCTGGCACGGCTTGGCCCGGCCTGGGCGCGGACCGGCCCGGCCCAGCGCGCTGGCGGTTCGCTGGCCAGCTCGGTGTAACCGAGGTGGGCGGTCAGGGGGGGGGGGGGCTGCCCCCCCCCCCCCCACGTGGGGGCCGCTGCTGTTCGGCTAGCCGGGGGTTACGAACCCCTGGCTTCTCCCCTGACCGGCCGGCCCGATCCGGCCGGCCGGCTGCTGCCGCCACGGGACCGGCTGGTCTGGTCCCCCTGCTTCAACGCCGGAAGCGAGAAATCAGCCGCTACTCCCTGCTCCGTCGTTGCCTAAGGCCACGGCCTTGGTCCGTCCGGCGTAGCGCGATGGCGCTGCACCCCTCTGTCGTGTCCCCGCTCTGGCCGCGGTGTTTTCGTGATTCTCCCGCGCATCGCGACGGTTCTACGACCTTGTTCGTCTTCAACGGCATGGTGCAACGGCGCCGCACATCCTTCCCACATGATCCCGTGCGGTGCGACAGCACCAGGCCATCTCTATTCCAAACCACAACAAGGTTGATCAGCAGAATTAAGGGAGGAGGGTCGGTCGTGTTTGTGAGGTCCGGCCCCCTCCCGTTAATTGATATCAACCGGTCCAATTTGAAATGAGGAATGATGACGGAATAATTCTTGAATAAAAACAATAAAATCACCTACCTCGAAAAGACGTCGCATGTCTTCGAGCCACAGGAAAAGGAAGGCGTCACGATGATCGGTCATCGCAGAAGATCGGTGTCCATTTCGTTGTGGTCGGAGGAAGAGACGTTGTCGATGGCGATGTTCCCAGCGGTGGTGTCTTCTCCCTTGACGTAGAGGAAGAAGAAGAGAAGGCACGTCGTCAGGGTCTTCGCGTTCTCCGTCAGAGGCATTCTTCATCGAGAATGTTCTATGTTGAAGGGAACGTGTTCTTCGTCGAAGAATAACCATTATTCGTTGAATATGCATCATTGTTCGTCAGAGGGAAGCTCTCCTCTTCATCACACCAATGTTCTCCCAAAAACTCCAGAACGTTGTTAAGGTTTTCTCACACACCAAAAGCTCCAAAATGATATCCCATGATATTATTTTTATTCACACCTCAAAGATTATAAAATTCAAACCAAACCACATAATTAATTAAAGTTAGTTGGCATGAATAAAGAAAAGAGAGGGGGAGGTGAGTGGTCTCACATTAAAGGTGAGTTTCAAGGGGTTATGGGGAATGTGAAAAGGTGGGGGCTCGTGTGGGCCCCACCTCTCATTTATTCTCCCAAGGGTAGTTACCAACCCAGCTTCCACACAAAGGATAAAACTACTTAGAAGAAAAATAAAATTGGATTACAACCTCAAAATCTAAACAATGCCTCCTAAGCAAACACACTTTCGGAAAAGGTCTTCATAAGAAATTACCTGCGCTGCGAGTTCATTGGTGCCCTCAGATTTCAATTCCGAGAACCAGTTTAAAAGTTAGAAAAACCCGCTCATTCGTTCAATGAACGTACCCGAGCCTAACTTTGGAAATTAATTTCGGGCACACCGGGCCTCAGAATCAGGCGCCGTCAGAGACTACGTTCTTGTAAAATCCCAATGAAAATTAAGGAAAAAATTTCCCTTGATTTTTATAGGTCTTTAAACATGTGCCAAGACACTAGTTTGTCTCATGAGACCAACTGATGCATCCAGGAGCTATAACCGGCTCCACCCATCACTTACTAAGTCCAATTAATTCCTCATATTAATAGGTTTAAACATAACATAAACATTCATATTAAAACTAGCATACAAAATGTCAATAATTTATCCATAAACCATGAATGTTATAAAAATAGAACATCCACATTCAACCATAACTCATTCAATACAATATGGAAGATTGAATTATTATATATTAACCAAAATCAAGAATAATGAAGGATATTGACATATACAAAAAAATCATAAAAACTATTTGAGAGCAATATCCCCCTTTTTCATGAAAACCTTTAAAATTCTCACTATTTATCAAGAAGTCATTTAAAATAGATTTTTGAATCATAGTGTCCCATATGACATTTAATCTTTTAAATGGAATTTTAATTTGATAAAATTAATGTCCATATATATAAATCCTTATAGCCATTTTCAATAAAGGTACATTAATGAGATAGATTTAGAAAAATAAATCATTAATATATTTAAAATGATATTTTAGATAGGGTTCCTAACCAAATGAGAGACACATTAATACAATTAATTTAGGTAATAAAAACTTTATAATATCATTATAATAAAGGGATTCATGATATACTACGTCAAATGATAGTATATAAACCAAATAGAATTGAATTGGCACATAACAACAAAGAAGTCTCAATGGAATGTAGGTTGAGATGAAATCCCTTATAAAGACCGTATCCTTAGGTTAAGGATAAATAAATGACTTAATTATTTGTGAAAAATATAAATACACTAAATATTATTTGATATTCAACGTAAATCAATCATAGTACATTCACACTTATTCTTGTAAAAAGAGCACCAATGACTTGTATGTGTAAGTCAATGAATGGAAATTGAGTTAAGATTACTCTTATCAACTTCAAATCAATGACATGAGAAGTTATCAATGGAGTGATTATGTGTATAAACAGTATATCCACAAAAAGGAGAATGGAAATTACTATATAATAAATAAATTGTGATTCCCGAAATAATCTTGGAGTAAAATAGTCAATGAAGTATGCGTAAATTTGAATGAGTGGAAATTGAAATTTGAAATTCCCTTACTGATATGGTAACATAAAAACATACACACAATGAAAGAAGGATCATAAAATGATTATTTAAATACCCATAAATTAATTTATATTACACAATGAATACAATCATGGACAGTTCATATGCTAGACAAAAGTAAATAGTGGTCAATATAGCATGAATCTCCCATGAATAAAAAGTGGGATGAAAAACCCTTACTTCATTGTGATCAATCCACTCGTATGAACAAAAGTTAATAAACATAAAATGAATCATGAAATACCATGAATATAAATAAAATCATGATAATATATTTCAAATGGTAGTACACAATGCACCACATGAAATAAATAAGCATCGAACAATGAAAATCTGATAGAATTAAAAGTGAAATAAGAAACCCCTTACATCAACTCCGACTTATCCTGTATGTTCCTTGTTCTTCCTGAATAATAAACATAAGTTAATTTCTACATTATTAAGATAATTTTTCAAGTGTATTATTCCTTTTATATAACTTATTATATTGCTATAACAATTTTTTAATTATTTGAGTTTATATTGGATATGTTATCGATGTTCGGAACATGAGTAAAAAAAGAACTTGTTATAATTACAATTTTTTCCTGTTTTAAAAAGTCCATTATATCCACAATTATATACATGATTTAGATATAATATATATATTATATATCTAGTATATATATCTATTTATATCAGTACATAACATTTGTAGATAAGAAATGAAATGTACTGTTTATGGAGACGGCAACTGTACGTACGCATGAATGCTACATTCATTTCTATTTTGTATTTTAATGGAATTGAAACATAATGATAAATATGTATATTATAATTAAAGTATAATATCATATATAATTTCATTATTTACATCGTTTATACGCCCCACTTATGTTATTAACGAGTCATTTCATTTTGAGGGGGTAGTAGTCCGCACTTCCTCAGTTGAAATTATCTTGTTTTGCCCAAAATGGAAACAATAAAATTACGATATAAATGGAAAGTGGAGAAGCATAAATAAAACATAAAAATAATATACATATATATATATATATCATATATAAATATCTTTCCATCTTAATGGACACAATGAGAGGCGGTAAGAGATAATCGAACAATCATTGTTTCATGAGGCGTTAGTTTGCCATCCATAGAAATAGTATGTTCATCATCCATTAGATGGTGGTGTGTGTATGTGTAGTTCTAATACTTATCATAAAAATAACATAATATAGTGGGGATACTATTTTTGTTATAAAATAATGTAATAAAAATTGTTTGGGGGGTTGGAAAGTAAAATAAAACAAAATAATTTAAGAGAAAGTGTAACCTTTAATTTGGGCAACTTACTTTGATTTGAACCAAAATGACTTCTTGAAGTGCCTTATTCCTAAGGTAGGTCTTCTAAGAGGAATATGGGAATCATAATAGATTATTTTTTCAGTGTTTGTACAAGACAAGGGGCATGAGAGGTGTATGGAATGGGTTAGAAGTGGTGTCCATTTATTAGGGGGAGGAGTGGCTCTTTAGGAATGTGTGATTATATTATTTTATTATATAGTGATATTCAGTTTCTAAAGGACCAATAAATAATTAATTTTGAAGATATTATGACTTATAGTCGAAATAAAATCAACCATTAAAAATTGGGCTGGTTTTAGATATTAGTTTAACATTAATAATCATGTTTATTTACATTATTTATTAATGGGGTAAATAAAACATCATTATTGTTTCATAAATAATTTAATATAATTGATGACTAAAAATAATAAAAAAATTTCTATAATGTAGGAAATATTTTTATCTTTCCAATGATTATTTATTGTTGAAACGATAACTTATATATACCCATATAAAAATTGATATACTAAAAGATATTCGTTAATGTCATTTTGGTCTTTACTTTTATTTCATTAAAATAATGTGTCATTATCATTCTTATGTGGATCCAAGGGGTCCCAACATCTACCCACAGATGCCCATGGTCGTCCATGACTCATATAATAAGTGTAAGACAAGTGTTAAGGTAATTTTTTATTATTATAATATTCGTTTTACCTTGAATTACACTATTTATCTTTAACTGCTATAAATAAAAGTCAAAAGTTACTATTCACCTAAAATTATTTTATTCATATTGAACCAAATTTTCCATAATAATGAAAACAATGTATGTTGGATTTTTTTTAATTCAATTCACAGAAGAAGAAAATATTCATTTAAATGAAAATGTCGGATTTTTAACTACTACTTAGTGGTTTTACTATTCATTAAAAATTCACGTTTTTCATAAAAATACCAAAAATTCAGCCTAAGATATATTTGATATTCTGAATTAAAAAATGATTTCTATTTTACCAAATTCAAAACATTTAATTTGATTTAGTTAATTTAAAATTAATTATCATTGTCAAAACAAATCATATGTTTTTAAGAAACAATAACTAACAAAATATTGACACTTGTTTATGTATAATTTCAAAGTGAAATTAATTACAATGACCAAAATTGGATTAAAGTGTAAAAATATAATCTAATTACACATAAAAACTAATTTGAAATATAATCTAACCGTATTAATAAATTAGATTAAAAGGCAGTTTTGAAATAAAATACATTACTTATCACTATTCATAAAAAATGAATATAATTAGAAAAATACAAAAAATTCATCCAAATTAAATTTTGATGACCTAGTTCTAAAAAAGATTTTATTTTGTAAAAATTTATAAATAAAAGGGTAAAATATTGGATTTAAAAATGTTTCTCCATTAAAAGGTGGAAAAATTGATTTTTTTTGAAAAATACATTATTTATCTAAAAAATTGAATTGGTTCTTATAATATGTCTAAAAACACATAATACATAAGTTAAAATTAAATTAAGAATAGAAAATTTAAAATCCAATTAATACTTTTCATAACCATTTTTGAACGGCTAGTTTCGTAATTCATGGTGCGCTCAAACTCAGTGTTGCATGTAGCACAAGCTATTTAAAGAAACTAACATACTATGAAATTCTGGGGTGTCACATTCTCTCCTCCTTCAAGAAATTGTTTCCTCACAATTTAATATTGTTCTTCAAAAATAAAAGGTTAGAAATAGAAAAATACCTTTGTGGAAAACCCACATCAGAAATTGGGTTAATAAAATTTAGACTTAATAAGATTTAAAAAAGGTCAAAAAGTCACCACTAAATTATGATCTCGATTAGGAGAATGTTGGTGGAAATTAGAGACACATAGTTGGAGGAAAAACGTAAATATATATAGGGAGTGATTGAGGTCATCAATCAAAAATAAGTTTAAAATTGAGGGCCTCAAAGCCATCAATCTATGATGATTTAAAATATCATTGGTTCAATAAAACATAAAGAATTAGGATAACACATTTTTTATTTTATGTTTCCTTCCCTAAAGTTTCATAATTATTATATTAAAATAATAAGTAAACAAAAATATACATGACATGTAGAGTTTCATTTCTTATCTAATTCTTACCACAACCTCGTCATTCAATGAAAATAATGAGTTTTAAAGATGACTTGGTCACACCTAAAGCGCTAGAATCAACATAGAGATAATCACATAATCCACAAGTGATGAACTATATATTTCACTAATCAGTAGAGATTAAAAAACCAAAATGGTTAATAAATGATCAGATGATCCAAAATAAGGATAATACTTTATAGAATGAACTAATAATTTTAATTTCAAAAATTAAACCAAAAATACCCAAAGTTCAATAAATACCATTCAATAAACAATTCTCCATAAAATCATAAAATATAATCCAAACTAATATTGTATCCTAAAACTCAGAATAATTTTCTTACATAGTTTTCCACGTTAAATTGTTTCTCCAAATAATATCGACTACTCTTAATGTAACATAATTAATAGTAATCAAACTAATTACATAAACTCTATGATATGTTAATTATTTATATAAGTAACCCAAATGGCTATAAATCCACAATAAAAACATTGGTAAAAAACATTTTTACTCTTCAAATGAAATCCCATAGTATTTTATTTTCCTTAGGCACATAGTATTCCCAATAGAGTGAACGCCATGCAAAATAACATTTATCACTTAATCACCAAATCATTTTATTTTACTATGGATATCCATTTGATAAGACAAAAGATCCCAAATCAAATTATTATTGATCAATACAATCATTTAACTAAAACAATTAGACACACTAACCTGGGACTTCACGTAGTCCAGTGGAGGCCATAAATCCCAATCGCACTTTGGTTTTGGGATCGATTCTCACAGCTTTGTCCGATATGATGGGTTGTCACATGGTCTATGTGTTTTCATTATTCAAAAACTATTTTATAATATTCCCAAAAATAAGATAGATTTCTCAATATAACTATAACATAATTTCATCACAAATTTTATCCCATACCTTGCATTTTCATTCCAAAATTTAATAACTTGTAATTTCATTAAACTCATTGATCATATAAACCTGAATGATTATTTGTAACTATATCCACAAGAGAAAAGATAATTATTCCTCAAATATCATTTTCACATGACTAAATGTTGGGTTACAAATACAAGAGAAAAGTCTTCCAAAGTAATCCCATAAACAAAGTGCACTAATACTTTTTAAACATTTATCCATCCATTTATTTTAACATAACATCTTCTGTGACCAATAGGATATCCTATAGAATAGGGAATTAAATATGTTAATGGTATTTTCCCCTACATTTATGAAAAATTATTGTAAATGGATTAATAGGACCATTTTTATTTTCTTCCATAGTAATCTTCATTTTCCCTCAACAATTTTTAACATTATGTCCTTCTCTACCACACATAAAGCATTTCTTTGTTCAATATAGAAAAATTTCTAGGTGTCTCCATCCACATTTCCTACATGATGGAAAATTATATTTCATTTCTTCATGGGCCTCACTGCTGTAGCTCTTATAATTCGCCACTTTTCTCTTCCTTGTCGAGTCCGGGAGTCGGTAAATATGTATGTTGTTGATCATATTTTTGGAAAACTGATTCGGAATAAACATGCTACCTTTTACACCTATCAACATTCCATTTTGTTTCTCATTTCCACCACAGTTAAAATTCGAGTACATCACGCTCAATGTTACTATGACTTCCTTGGAATCTAGACATTGACTAAAACCAGAAAGCATTGTGTGAGTAATAATTGTAATAAAATAATTTAGAGAATATCATGACACCTTATTTTCAGTTTAAAACACCATAGGATTGACCAAGGTCATTTTTGTCATATTATATTAAAATACATCAAATAATTTTGTAAAGAGAATTTATATTATCCTAAGCATATCAGGCGGAAGTGTAGTAACCCTGAGTGCAGAAAGGCCCATTGTCATGTACCAAGATACCCCGGGTCGAGCCCAAAACTCCTTGTCTGTGTTTTCACTCCTAGGTACATCTGTTCTAGAGCCGCCCTTACCAGCTCATATCTAACCATGTATTTACATCTTGGAAAATAAAAAAAATATCTACATTACCAATATTATAAGAAGATCTTCTATACTAATCCTCAATGTCTATCATAGGGTAATTTTCTCTAATCAGAGTTTATCTAAATATAGTTTCCAAGGTTTGTACTAAACGTCCTCTAATACCAACTGTAATTCCCCGACCCCAGAATCCAGGTGTCGGTGCATTATTTTAATACATTATCATGATTACTAGGAATCACGTCCCGAAGTACTGATCAGATTAGTAGTCTTGGAAACAAGATACATTCATAAGTTCAACACTACAACTTGAAAAGTGAAACAATACTAATTTATTCCATTACAAACTCCATGATTTAACGATTATTACTTAAACTCACTCATAACTATCATTTTCATATCCTGGGAAAATGGAAAATGAGAAAGTGGTGAGTTCAAACACATAGTAAGATTAAGAAATACAGCAGAATATAACATAAACATTATCCATGTTGATTATTTGAAAACACATGACTTGACAAATAATAAACATGAAAACTTTATGGTAGGTATATGAGCTGAGTAAATAATTCCATAATAAAACATAGTCATGGGTATTATACTAGTCAAATAACCACATGAAATATCATTATCTAATCTCATAATGATGGAATTCATAATTTCAGACATCATAACCCCATAGTCAAGTCCTTGTGCCAAGACTACAATTAAATTTTGTTAAGGCCTTGTCCCAAGACACTAGATTGTCTCATGAGTCCTATCAATTCATCAAGGAGCAATAGTGGGCTCCACTCGTTACTTGCTAATTCCAATTCATTCATCATATGAAAATATTGAAAAATATCATAAACATTCCTATTAAAACTAGCATACAATAAATCAATACATTATCCATAAACCATGAATGGTATTAAAATAGCACATCCACAGTCAAACATAACTTATTAAATACAATATTGAAGATTTTATTTTAATAGATTAATCTCAATCGAGAATAATGAAATATATTGACATTAATGAAGAAAAATCATCAAAACTATTTGAGAGAAACATCCCCTTTTTCCTGAAAACATTCAAAATCTCACTATTTATCAAGAAGTTGTTTAAAATAGATTTTTGAATCAAAGTGTCTCATACCACTTAGAAAATTTTAAAAGGATTTTTAATATTATAACATCAATATCCATATAAATATATAATTAAAACCATTTTAAATCATGGAAATTAATGAGAAAGATTAAGAAGAATAAATATTTAAAAGATTTAAAATGATATTTTAGTTAGAGTTCCTAACAAAATGAGAGACATATGAATAAATATAATTGAGGTAATAAAAACTTTATAATATCTTGAAAATAAATGGTTTCATGATATACTAAGTCTAATTACAGTATATATACCAAATAAAAGTGAATAGGTTCATAACAACAAAGAAGTCTCAATGGAATGTATGTTGAGATGAAATCCCTTATAAAGACAGTATCCTTAGATTAAAGATAAATCAATGATAATAATTATGTGTGAAAAATATAAATATAATTTATATGATTATATATTTTGTGTAAATCAATTATAGGGCATTCACACTTATTCTTGTAAAAACAACAACAATGATTGGATGTTTAACTCAATTAATGTAAATTGAGTTATGATTACTCTTATCAAATTAATATTAATAAGATGAGAAGTTGTTAATGAAGTTATTACCTGTATAAAGAGTATATATACACAAAGTGGAGTGGAAATTACAACATAAATAATAAATTTTTATTCCCCACATAATCTTGGAGTAAAATAGTCAATGATGTTTGCGTAAATCTGACTGAGTGGAAATTGAAATTTGAAATTACCTTGCTGATTTGGTAACATTTGAAACATACACCCCAAGAAAGAAGGATCATAAAATTATGATGAAAATACAAATACATTAAATTATATTATACAATGAATAAAATCATGGAAAGTAAATAAACCAAACAAAAGGAAATAGTGGCCAATGTAGCGTGAATCTCACATGAATAAAAATTGAGATGAAAACCCCTTACTTCATTGTGATCAATCTAGCCGTATGACCAAAAGATAATAACTAAAAAATGAATCACAAAATACCATGAATAAAATTAAAATCATGATTATATATATCAAATTTCAGTACACAATACCCCACATACATTATATAATTAGTGAACAATGGAAATCTTGCAGAATTATAAGTGAGATAAGAAACCCCTTATCTAAAGTCCGACTTGTCTTATATGTTCCCAGTTCTTCATAAATAATAAACTTAAGATAATTTATACATGATTAGGAACACTTTTCATGTTTATTATTCAATTTATATCACCTATTACCATTCAATAACAATTAGATAATTATTTGAGTTCATATTGGATATTTTATCGATGTTCATAACTTGAGTAAAAAATGAACCTGTTATAATTAAAATATTTCCTGTGGTCAAAATTAAATTTTCTCTAGAATGATATAAATAATTTAGATATCATATATATATATATATATTATATATCCAGTATATATATCGATTTATAATAGTACATCACATTTGGAGCTAAGAAATAAAATGTATCGTTCTTGGAGATGGTAAGTCGTACGTACTCATGAATGCTTCATTCATTTATATTTTGTATTTTAATGGAATTAAAACATAATGATACATAGGTATATTATAATTCCTATATAATATAATATATAAAATTATAAATTTAATCCTTTATACGTCCCACATAAGGCATTAATGAGTCATATCATTTTGAGGGGGCAGTAGTCTGCACTTCCTCAAATGAAATTATCGTGTTTTACCCATAATGGAAACCATAAAATAATGAAATAAATGGAAAATACAGAAGAAAAAATAAAAAGTAAACATTATATATATATATATCATTTATAAATACAGTTCCATATTAATGTCCACCATGAGAGGCAATATGAGATAATCGAACAATCATCATTTCGTGAGGCGTTACATTGTCATCCACAGAAACAGTATGTTCTTCATCCATTAGATAGAGGTGTGTATAAGTGTAGACTGAATCCTTTTCATAAAAAATCCTAGTATATTTATTACACTGGTGTTGTTATAAACAAATGTAATAAAAAGTTTTTAGGGTGTTGGAGAAGTAAAATAAAACAAAATAAAACAAAAGAATTTAAGAGAAAGTGTTACGTTTAATTTGGGTAACATCCTTTGGTTTGAACCAAAAATACTTCTTGAAGTGCCTTCTACCTAAGGTAAGGCTTCTAGAAGGATAAAGAAAATATTGAAAGATTATTTTGGTATGGTTTGGACTACCCAAGGGGCTTGAGAGGTGTGATGACTGGGTTAGAAGTGGTGTCATTTTTTAAGGGGGAGGAGGGGCTCATTAAGAAATTGTGAAAATATTATTTTATCATATAGTGATATTCAGATTCTAACGTTACAAAACTAATTAAAGTAAAATTTAAAATGAATCATGGTGGAAATAAAATCATCCATTAAGAATTGGATAGGTTTATGATATTAGTTTAATATTTATAATCATATTTATTTAAATCATTTATTAATGAGGTAAATTCAACATTGTTATTGTGTCATATATAATTTAATTTATTTGATGCCTAAAAATTACAAAAAAACAATAATAATGTATGAAATACTTTTATATTTATAATTATTATTTATAGTCAAATATATGACTTATATTACCCTATGTAAAAATTGATATACTAAAAGATATTTGTTAATGTCAATTTTGTCTTTACTTTTTTCTAATGAAAATAAAATGTCGTTGTCATTCTTAAGCGGCTCCATTGGGTCCCAAAATCGACCCAAGGTTTCCTATGGTCTTCCATGACACATAATGTATGGTTAGGACAAGTGTTATTGTACTTTTATTATTATTATAATATTCATTTTACCTTGAATTACTATATTTTCTTTCAACCCATGTAAATAAAAGTCAAAAGTTACTATTCACCAAAAAAAAATTTATTCATCTTATTGTAAAACATTTTACATAATAATAAAAACCATGTATCTCAGATTATCAATATTTAATTAACATATGATGTAAAATATTATTTAAATTAAGAGGTCGGATTTTTAACTACTACTTAGTGATTTAACTATTCATCAAAAATTGAAGTTTATCATAAAAATACCAAAAATTCAGCCTAAGATATATTTGATATTATGAATTCAAAAATTATTTCTATTTTACCTAATTAAAAACATTGAAGTCGGATTAACTAATTTAAAATTAATTGTCATTGTCAAAACAAATAGCGTTTTTTTAAAAAACAATAACTATCCAAACATTGACAATTGTTTATGTATAATTTAAAGCAAAATTCATTCCAATGACCAACGTTGGATTAAAGGGTAAAAATATAATCTAATTACACTTCAAAAAAATTTAAATTATAAACTAACCATACAAATAAATTATATTAAAATGCAATTTTGAATTTAAATACATTATTTCTCATTATTCATTAAAAAATATTATTAGAAAAATACCAAAATTTCATCAAATGTAAATTTTGATGTCCTGATTATAAAGAATAATTTTATATTGTCCAAATGAATATGTAAAAGGGTCAAATATTATATTTCAAAAGGGTTCTCCATTAAAAGGAGGTAAAATTAATTTTTTTTAAAATACATTTTTTTCTCAAAAATTGAATTTGTTCTTATAATATTTCAGAGAAACACATAATACATAAGTTAAAAATATATGGATTATATAAAATTCAAAATCCAGATAATACTATTCATAACCATTTTTGAATGACTAGTTTGGTATGTCGTGGTGCACTCAAACATTGTGTTGCATGTAGAACAATTTATTTAAAAAAATAACTTTCTCTTCAATCTTGGGGTGTTACACTAACATTGAAATTGGAAATTAACAAGTTTCAATAATTTGATAGTTACTATTTCATAAAAAACACTTGTTTTGTTTTAACAAATGGAATTAATGTTAAATTAATTGATGGAACTTCTATGTTGTGAATTTGGTAAAAAACACAACATTTTTTAATTTATAATATCAAATATTGCTTAGGCTTATTTTTTGGTGTTGATATGAAATAATTCTATCTTCGATGAATTTTGAAAACACTACATAGTAGTAAAAAAATGGATTTTTCATTTAAATGAAATTTTACAGCTTCTATAAATTGAATTTCAAAAATTCGACTTACATGGTTGTTATTTGTAGGTAAAATTTTTTTCAATAAGATAAATATATATTTTGGTGAAGAATAACTATTGAATTTTATTTAGTACGGTTAAATGTAAATAGGGCAATTCAAAGTAAAAATAATAATATTATTAAATTAAATTATCCTAAAATGTGTCCTAATCCTATTTGATGATACATTTATGACCAGGGGAATACATTAGTGTATTTTGGGACCCCATGAATCCACATTAGAGTTATGATGACACTTTATATTAATTAATATAAAGTAATGTCAAAAATAAAAGAAACATATATCTTTTAATAAATCAATTCATACTTGGCGTAATATATGCTATCACATCAACTATAACTATTAATTTGAAATCTAAAAAGATTTTCCACATCATGTTATTTTTTTTATAATTTTTAGACATAAAATAAATAAAATTATTTAAGACACAATAATGATACAATGTTACTTCATTGATAAATGATTTAAATAAATAAGATAACAAAGATTAAAACAATATATAAAACGCTTTAAATTCTTATTGGATGATTTAACATAAATTATAACATCTATCATGCACCTTGGATAGTCCATCCTCTTCCCAATTAATCTCTCATGATCCCTCTCTACATCCTAGAATCCTTACATTAGACAGAAGTCACTTCAAGAAATCCTTTTGGTTCAAACCATACGGAGTTACCCGATTTCAAGGTAACGTCTTCTCTTAAGTTCTTTCCTTCTATTTTACATCTACAAACCCCTAAACTCCTTTATTAATTTCTTTTATAAAAACACAATAATCCCAAATATACTAGGTTTTTTATATGAGAATTATTCAAACTACACGTTCACACACATTCATCTAATGGGTAAAGAACATATTGTTTATTTGGATGGTGAACAACTACCTCAAAAAACAATGATTATTCAATATTTTCATACCACCTCTTATAGTGACCATAAATATGGTACTTTATTTACATGTTATATACATTATATTTATATTGCATCTATACTTCTATATTTTTCATTTATATATTACATTTACGGTTTCCATAATGGGTAAATTTGATAATTTAATTTTAGAAGTGCGGACAACCACCACCTCAAAGTGATATGACTCTTTCATGCCATATCTGGAACATATAAATGTTGGAGATAATTAAATTACATAAAATAGATATTATACTATGTATTATTATGTTTTTATTCATTTAATTATAAAATAGAAATGAAATTAGTGTTCATGTGTACGTACAACTTACTGTATCCATGAACAGTGTGTTTAATTTCATAACATCAAAAGTTATGGAGTATTATAAATACAAATAAACTAGTTAAATATGATATATATGATATCTAAATCATTAATATCATTATAGAGATAATTTAATTTTGACAACATGGGCAATTTATAATTATAACAAGTTCATTTTAGACTAAAGTTCCAAACATTGACAAAACACACAATCTGACCTCATACAATTAACTTATTGTTATAGCAAGGTAATAAGTGATATAAAAGTAATAATAAACATGAAAAAATTTCTTATGGAAGTATATGATTAGATATTTTTATTATTCAGAAATAACTTGGAACATATGAGTCAAGTCAGACATCAGGTTAGGGGTTTCATATCTCAATTTTAATTCTCTGAGATTTCAATTGTTCGACATATATTTATTTTATGAGGTTTATTTTGTACTAAATATTGATATATATTTTTATTATTAAATTTATATTCAATGTATTCTACGATTAATTTGTTGGTTTTTAAATTTTGTTCATTTGAATCGATTGATTACAACGTGGTAAGGGGTTTCGTATCTCACTTTTAATTCTGGGATATTTCCATTGTTTGCCACATATTTATTGCATGTGGTGTATTGTGTACTTCCATTTGATACATATTTTCATGATAATATTTACATAAATGGTATTATATGATTCATTTGGTGGTTAATAATTTTTTATCATACGACTTGATTGATTACAACATTGTAAGGGGTTTCTAATCTCACCTGTAATTTCGAAATATTTCCATTGTTCACCACGTATTTATTGCATGTGGTGTGTTGTGTACTTCAATTTGATATATATTATCATGATTTTTTATATTTAAGTAATTTTGGGATTCAGTTGGTGGTTTTTATCTTTTGGCCATTCGACTCGATTGATTACAAAGTTGTAAGGGGTTTCTTATCTCACTTTTAATTCTGTGAGATTTCTATTGTTCGTCAATGATTTATTGCATGTGCATTAAAGTGTACTTAAATTTGAAATATATTATCAATATTATCTTTATATTAATGGTATTCTGTGATTAATTTGGTGGTACTTAACTTTTGTTCATATGACTCGATTAATTGCAACGTGTTAAGGGGTTTTCATCTCACTTCTTATTCCTATGAGATTCTTGCTATGTTTCCACTATTTGCTTTTGTGTAGTATATGTACTGCACTGTGATTGTATTATTTGTATTATGTACATTAATTTATTGGTATTTACATCTTAATTTTATGATCTATCTTTCATGGGGAGTTTTTTTCGTTTGTTACCAAATCGGAAACTGTTAATTCTATAATCTCTTCATTATATGAGGTTGTTTATACCTGATTATCTACTAGGACCTCTTTATCATCCACATATATGTTTCCTAAAAATTTATTTCAAATAATTTTTAATATTTCATAGACTATGGGTTAAGGTAATTTATACCCATTTTTTTACTTTTTATATAATCTTTACAATGGAATATTTCTTTCGTTTTCCAAACTATGTACATTATGACCTTTTCGACAAAAGTAAGGAAAGAATGTTTTTTAGTTATTCAGCGAGTGCGGATTTTTTTCAACGTTAAAATATCTTTGATGTTTAGCTTAAATTATATTAAGAATATTTTCAAAATAAATGTCTTCATTTTATAATTATGTTACTTTTAAATGATTTAAAATTAGAATGATATATTTCCCTCAAATAGTTTTTATTTCATCTATGTCAACATCCATTGATGGATTTTACACTTTATTAAGTTTATTTTTTGCTACAATATTCTATATTATATTAATGGTTTTGTGATATGTTTAAAAGTGTATTTTTTATTTTTATACCAGTGATTTTTTATGCTTAAAGTATTAACAATTAGTATGCTCGTTTTAATAAGAATTTATATATTTTGATTCAACCTTTTCATATGAGGAATGTGGTGGGATTAGTATGTGATGAGTGGTGCCTGCTATAGTTCCTCAATGCATCAGTTGTACTCACGAGACAAACTAGTGTCTTTTCACAAGGCCTTGAAAAAATATTATTTTTAGTCTTGGAATGAGGCCTTGACCATGTGGTTATGAATTCTGGCATTATGCATTCCATCATTATGAAATTGGATATTGATATTTCATGTGATAATTTGACAAATAGAATATCCATGTGAATAATTAAATGGAATTATTTGATTTATATTTTCAATATTATACTGATGTTTTATATTTTAAAGTCTTATGTTTTAGTCTTATACATTTCCATAAATTTTAATGCTTATTTATGATAGTTTCAGCTATATTGATATCCTTAATGAGCATATCATCTCACCCCTACCTATGTTTTATTTTTCCCAGGAGGTGAAGAAGAATTTTATGGTTGTGCTACAAGGATATGGTAAGGGATATAACTGTGTTCAAAGGGGAAAAAATTCTTTTGTTCATAACTCATGATATAATATAAACTTATGTATGTATCTAGTACCTCCAACGCTACTAAACTGATTAGTCTTTTGGGATATGATTCCTTATATCATTCCAATGTTATGAAATAATACACCCACTCTAGGTACCTATGGTTGGGGCCTTATAGTTGGTATCAGAGAAGTTTAGTACAAACATTACTATCTATATTTAGAAAAACTATGATTATAAAACACTACCCAAAGATAGAAATTGAGGATTAGTATAGAAAACATCCACAAATTTTGGTAGTGTAAATATTATGTGGTCATTCCAAGAAAATACATCCATCTCTTGATATAAATAGTTAGGGGTGGATCTATCACACATCTACCTAGGAGTGAAAACTCCGAAAAGGTGTTTTAGGCTTCACTTGTGGTATCCAGGTACATGACAACGAGCCTGGTTTCATTATTTGTATTGAAACTCTCGAGGGTATTCTGAGGATAATTCGTGTTTTCCTTACAAACAGATTAGAATGATATTAATATAGGATAAAAATAGGTAACCCTGGTTAATCCTATGGTGTTTTAGATTGAAAATAAGGTTTCATGATATTATCTAAATTATTTTAGGACTATTCTTACCCACACAATGCATTGTCATTTTGGTCAATGGCTAGATTCCAATGAAGTCATAGTAAAATTTAACATGATGTACAAGGTGGGCATCATGGATGAAATGAACAACGAAATGTAAAGTGGATAAGAGTAAAAGTTATCATGTTCATGCCAAATTAGTTTTAAAAAAATATGATCAACAACATATATATTAACTAACTCTAGGACTCAATAAAGAACAGAAAGGTGGTGAATGATAAGATCACCAGAATTAGAGACCGTAGTGAAAAGAATGTTCATTTTATATCATGCCAGAAATGTTTAAGGAGTCCCCAATGAATGTGTCTCAATAAATCAAATAAATGATTTATTTGTTGTAAGGAATGACATAAAGTAATGAATGGTCAAGGAAAATTGAAGAGTATTATGGAAGAAAATAAAAATGATCCAAATATTCTATTTTGAATCATTTTACATAAATGTAGGGAACCTATGAATTACCTGTGTAAATTCCCTATTCTGTAAGATAACTTCTTGGTCGAAGAAGAACCAATGTAGAAATAAATGGATAGTGAAATGTTTAAAATTATTAGTGTTCCTTGTTGATGAGATTACTTTGGAAGAGTTTTCACTTGTATGCATAAAACTGAAGTTTGTTAGTTGAAAATATTATTCGAGGAAGAATTATCTTTTCTTTGGTGGATATAGTTATAAATAACTATTTAGGATTATATGATCTTTGAATTTGAGGCAATTACAGGTTAGTATTTTTTATTATTAAAATGTGAGGTATGAGATAACATTTGTGGTTAAATTATCTTATGGATATTTGGAGGAATTTATCACATTTTTTGGGAATGTTATAAAATATAGTTTTTGAAAAAGGACAACATGCAGACCGAGTGACTATTCGTTGCTTCAGACAAAGCCACGGGAATCGAACCCCCAACCCATGTGTGACTGGGATTTATTTCCTACCACTGGACAATGTGAAGTCCTTGGTTACTGTGGCTAATTTTTTTTAGTTAAATAATTTTATTGATCAATAATAAGTGGATTTTAGATCTTTTGTTTTATCAAATGGATATCCTTAGTTTAATAAAATTATTTGGTGATTAAGTGATAAATGTTATTTTGGAAGATGTTCGCTCTATTGGGAACACTATTTTCCTAAGGAAAATAGAATACTATGTGATTTCATTTGAGGAGTAATAGTGGATTATTATCTATGTTTTTATTGTTTATTTATGACTATTTGGGTTATTTATGGACATGAATATCCTATCATAGAGAATATGTTATTTGGTTAATTAATTTTAATTATGTGGCATTAAGCGTAGTCAATGTTATTTAGAGATACAATTGAACAAGGAAGATAACATAATCAAATTCATCTATGTTTTGGGTTTGAATATTTGTTTGAATTATATTTAATATTTTTAATTGAAATTGTTTATTGAATTTTATTTATTGATATTTGGGTATTTTTGGTTTAATTTTAGAAATTTAGATAAACATTTCTTTCTCTAAAGGATTACCCTTTTTGGGGATCATATGATCTTGTACATATCATTTTGGATTTATTTAGTATTTAAATACAAGTGAAATATATTATTTGTCCTTTGTGGATTATGTGATTCACTATAAGTTGATTGTAGAGCTTTATGTGTGACCATGTCATCTTGAAAACTCATTCTTTGGAGTGAATGATGAGTTTGGGGTAATTAGTTAAAGGATTGAATTCTAGGTTTCAAGTATTTTTTTCTAATTATATGCATAAATTAATTCTTAAACCATAGGGAAAGGATCTTAAAAAAATATTATACGAATACATTAGATTATTCATCATTGATATTTGTCATTGGGGCCCTCAATTTTCAATTCACTTTCTTGTGATTGATGAACTCAATCACTCCATATAAATATTTACGTTTTCCCGTAATTATAATTACCACCAATGTTCTCCTATTCGAAGCCTAATTTGGTTGTGAATTTTCCATTTCACTTTCCCACTAATTAAGACCAAATATTATTAACCCTATTTCCAATCTGGGTTATCCCCAAAGGGATTTTTTTTTTAACCTTTTTTTCCAAAAAATAAATTCAAATTGTGAGGATGCAATTTATTGAAGGAGGGATAAATGTAACAACCCAAGCTTCCTTGATACGCTTCTCTTTGAATAATAAAATAGTCTCTGATTTACGCTACACTGAGTTCAAGTACACCATGACCGACATAACTAGCCATTTAAAAAGATTCTATGAATAGTAACAACAATATTTTGAATTTTATATATATCCCATATAATTTTAACATTAGTATTTTGTATTTCCTATACATAATATAAGGACAAATTCAATTTTTATGATAAATGAATAATTTTTCAAAAAATGGTGTTTTCTGCCTTTTATTGGAGAATGCTTTATAAATCCTATATTTGACACATTTATATTTTATATTTGAAAATAAATTCTTCTTTAGAACTGGGACATGAAAATTTACTTTGGGAAATTTGTTGGTATTTTTCTGATAAAATGCATTTTTTAATAGATAGTAAAAAAATTATATTTTAATTCAAAATTACCTTTTAATATAATTAATTGATATGGTTATATGTTCTTTTTAATTGTATTAATAGTGTAAATATATTTGTTTTTACCATTCAATCAGATGTTGGAAATTTTATGTATTTTCACTTTGAAATTTGACATAGACAAATTTTAATCTATTGATAGTTATTGTTTCTTAAAAAACAAACTGTTTGCTTTGACAACAGAAATTAGTTTTAAATTAATTGATGAAACTTATATGTTTTTAATTATATAAAATATACATAATTTTTTAATTTTTTATATCAAATATAGCTTAGGTTGAATTTTTGTTTTTGTTTTGAAAACTTCAATTTTCGATGAATAATGAAAACACTAAGTAGTAGTAAAAAACATCCTTTTAATTTAAATGAAATTCGACCACTTGTATTAATTGAATATAGAAATTAAAACATACATGGATTTTATTATTAAGTAATATGTTGTCAATTATATGAAATTAAGTTTTGGTTAATATTAAGTTTTTAATTTTATTTACTGTGTTTAAATGTAAATAGGGTAATTCTAGGTGAAAACAATATTATTATAATATAAAATTAACAAAAATGTATCAAAATTCTATTGGTTTACATATTTAAGACCAAGGAAATCCATGGGTTGATTTTGGTACCCCATCAAGCCACTTAAGAGTCATAATTACACTTTATATTAATTAATTTAAGGTGGTGAAAAAAATTCCATAAAAATATATCATTTATTAAATAAATTCATTCAAGGGGTAATATAAGATATTAATTCCACTATAAATATTAATTTGAAACCTAAAAAATATTTCTTACATCATGGAATTTATTTTATAATTTTCAAACATTAAATAAATAATATTATTTATGACACAATAATGATGCAGTGTTTACCTCATTAATGAACGGTTTAAATAAATAAGATTATAAAGATTAAAAAATATCTAAAACATATTCAATTCTTATTTTATGACTTTATTTCTAACCAAGGACACCTTATATTTGAATTTAATAAGTTTTAGACCTTTAAAAACAAAAAATCATTCAACAATAAAATAATATTTTTAAAATTCTTAAAGAGCCCTCCTCCCCCTTATAATGACAAAAATGACATAATCATATATCTTTTAGTAAATAAATTATTAAATAGAGTTATATAAGATAACAATTTTAATAAAAATATTCATTTGAAATCTAAAAATATTTCATACATAATGGTATTTTTCTATAATTTTTTGACATCAAATAAAAAAAATTATTTATGACACAATAATGATGAAGTGTTTACCTTATTAATGAATGATTTATTTAAATAAGATAATAAAGATTAAAACAATATTCAAAACTTGTCCAATTTTAATTGGTTGATTTTATTTAGAACTAGAGTCATCTTATCTTTGAATTTCAGATATTTTGGACCTTAAAAGGCTGAAAATCATTATATAAAAAATCTTTTCAAACATTTTAAAAGATCCCCTTCTCCCCCTTATAAAAATATCTCACCTTTAACACATTAATCACACTTCTCAAGCCCCTTGGCTCGTCCAAACTCTACAAAAATAATCTCTGATGATCCCTCTCTTCCAACTATAAGCTTTTCCTTAGGTAGAAGAATCTTCAAGAAATATTTTTGGTTCACATCAAAGAGAGTTACCCAATTTAAAGGCAACATCTTCTCTTTAGTTATTTTTTTATATTCTCCAAAACCCAAAAATATTTTATTCCAATATTTTATAACTACACCAATATCCTCAATATAAAATGTTTTTCACATGATATTTATTATAACTATACCTATACACACCTTTATCTAATAGGTAAGAACATATTGTTTCTGTGGATGGTGAACTACTGCCTCACAAAATGATGATTGTTCAATATTCTACTATCACCTCATATATTGGCCATTAAGATGGAAATATATTCACATTTTATATGTATTATACTTATATTTTCCCTAAACTTCTCTTTTTTTCATTTATAGAATACCATTATGGTTTCCATAATGGGTAAATACGATAATTTCATTTGAGGAAGTGTGGACTACCGCCCCATCAATGTGATATGACTCATTCATTCCATAAGTGGAACGTATAAAGGATGGATTTTATTAAATTACAAAACATAAATATTATACTGGGAATATTATATACCTATGTAATATATTTTTTTCATTCAATTAAATATAAAATAGAAATTTAAATAGCGTTCATGTGTACGTACGACTTAACATCTCAATGAACGGTGCATTTTATTTCTTAACTTCAAATGATATGAAATGTTACAAAAACATATACACTATATATATATATGATATATATGATATCTAAATCATGAATTTAATTCTATAGCTAATGGATTTTTGACCACATGGACAATTTGTAATTATAACCAGTTCATTTTTTACTAAAGTTCTGAACATCAACAAAATGTACGATATGAACTCAAACAATTAACTAAATTTTATAGCAATGAAATAAGAGATATAAAAGGAATAATAAATTTTATTTTTTAATGATGTATAAATTAACATATGTTTTTTATTTAGGAAAAAAACAAAAAATACGAGTCAAGTCGGACATGAGGTAAGGGGTTTCTTATCTCACTTTTAATTCTGCGAGATTTTCATTGTTTTCCACTTATTTATTGAATATGTTTTGTTGTTTACTACAATTTGATGTATATTATCATGATTATTTTTATATTCATTGTATTCTATAATTCATTTGGTGGTTATTAACATTTGGTCATATGAATCTCTTGATTACAACGTGGTAAGGGGTTTGGTATCTCACTTTTAATTATGTGAGATTTCCATTTTCACCACTTATTTATAGCATGTGGGGTATTTTGTACCTCAATTTGACATATATTAGCATTATTATATTTATATTCATGTTATTATGGGATTATTTTTGATTTTATTAACTTTTTTTATAGAAATTGACTGAATACAATGTGGTAAGAGGTTTTTTATCTCACATTTAATTCTGTGAAATTTCCATTGTCTGCCATTTATTTTTTTTCATGTGGTGTATTTTGTACTGAAAGTTGATATATTTTATCATGAATTTCTTTATATTCTTGGTATTCTATGATTAATTTTTTGGTTATTATATTTTGGTCATACGACTCGATTGATATCAATGTGGTTATGGGTTTCTGATCTCACTTTTAATTCCGTGAGTTTTCCATTGTTGTCCACTTATTTGTTGAATGTGGTGTATTGTGTACTTCTATTTTATATATATTAGAATTATTATATCTATATTCCTCGTATTGTATGATTAATTTGGATTTTATTAACTTATGGTCATTTGACTCGATTTATTACAAAGTGGTAAGGGGTTTTTATCTCACTTCTTATTCCCCTGAGATTCATGCTTTATTTCCACAATTTCATTTTGTGTGGTTTATGTATATCTCCATGATTGTATTAATTGTGTAATATACATTAACTTATGTATATTTACATCTTCATTTAATGATCCTTGTTTCATTGGTTGGATGTTTTCTATGTTGCCAAATCAGTAAGGGTTAATTCTATAATCTATTCATTATCTAAGGTTTTTTATACGTGAGTATCTATGAGGACCTCTTTATCATCAACATAAATGTATCTTAAAAATGTATTTCAAAACATTACTATTTCATTGACTATGGATAAATGTAATTTATACCCCTGTATGTTTTTATAGAATTATTATAAAGGAATCTATCTGTCATTTTCCAAACAAGGTCTTTTACAACCTTTTCAATCAAATTAATGAAAGAATGTCTTTTTAACATATACAGTGAATGTATCTATTTTCCTCCATTATATCATCTTCAAAGATTCCCTTACAATGTTATAATAATATTTTAAAAATATATGTTTTCATATATAATTATGTTACTTTTAAATGATTTCAAAATAGAAAGAGATATTTCTCTCAAATAGTTTTGGTTTCATCTATGCCAACATACATTGATTGATTTTACACATGATTGAAGTTGATTTATTTTTATACAATATTTTATATAGTATTAATGGTTTTCTGATATGTTTGACTATGGATGTGTTATTTTTATACCACTCATGGTTTATGGTTACGGTATTAACATTTCGTATGCTAGTTTTAATACGATTTTTTATGATATTTTTCATCCTTTTCATATGAGGAATTCATTGAACTTATTAAGTGAGGTTTGGTGCCACTATATCTCCTTGATGCACCGATAGGTCTCTTAAAAAACTATTTTCTTGGCACACAGCTCTGAAAAAATCATATTTGTATTCTTGGAACAAGCCCTTGATTATGTGGTTATGAATTCTACCACTATACATTCCATCATTATGAAATTGGCTATTAATATTTCATGTGACTATTCAACTAATATAATATCCATTTTAATCTATAAATGAAATTATTTTGTTTATATATTCCATATTATATTGATCTTTTAATTTTAAACGGCTTATGTTTTATTCATATACATTGACTTAAATGTTTATACTTATTTTAGAATGTTTCTATTATATTGTTATCCTTACTGAGCATCTGAGCCCACCCCTTTTTACTTTTTATTTTTCCTAAGATATGAAGATGCATTTTAGTGTTGACCTTCTATGACAGGCTATGGTATATAAGTGTTTTCAAAGGGGACAAAATTTTGTTATTGTTTTTATATAACGATATAATGTAAAATATTTGTATGTATCTACTACTTCCAAGGCAACAAAACTAATAGGTCTTTTGGGACATGATTCCTTGTATAATTTCAATATTAGCTAATAATGCATCGAATCTAGGTAACTGGGTTTAGGGTGTTACATAGAGGGATTTTTTTTTTAAAATTACATTTTATACACATAAATTTCTTTGTTAAGAATGTTTTGGATTAAAAATGAGTCTAAATTAATGGGTACTATTTTTAAACTGTTTATTTGAAAATTATTATAATTGCTTCTAGAATAAGCAATTATTGGTTATAAATTTTGGTCAATAAAAATTCCTACTATGTTTCTAGTGGTCATATAAAAATTAACCATGGAGTAACTATGTAATTTTTTTTTTTGATGATGATAAATATATGAATTTATTTTTCACCAGTGGTGTGTTGTTTTTCAACAATGATGTTTTTGTGTAGGATGTGGTATGTCGTGGTAAAATAAATAGCATTTTTTCGTTTTAAACTTATGATTTTATATAATAATCTTGATTTTCATTATTTTGTAAATAAATCTGGATTTAATTAATTGGGTTTATTTTAAAATTTATTGTTTCATTTTGTGTGTTAAAAAATATTTTCTAATTAATGATTCTATGTATAGTCAATGGATTACTAGTAGTGATGCTGTCAAGGATGGTTGAGAGATCAAATTTACGAAAATATACATATAGGGTTCATTTTAATGACATTTCATTGTATTAAGAAATTGTGGTAAAACAATTTGCAATTATTACCATGTATTGTTGTTAATTATGACATGTTAACCCATAATGGGTAAAAAATGTTTCCTATATTATTGTAGGCCAAGTAAAAGTACAATAGAAATTGTGACTTTTGATGATAATATATTGTTTAATAGTAAATATGATATGATTATTTGGTTTCTTATTTTATAAATTTAAAATCATTTTTTAATCAATTGTATGACCCTTTCTTATTTTTTTTATTTAGGAACAGGATTAAGATATTAGGCAGAATGATTTTGAAAAAAAACCATCAATAAAATTGGATAACTCATAGTTATTGTGTGTGGTTTTTTTAATCTATATTTTTATAAAAACATTTTTTATGTCATATGATATGAGAGAAATGAACTATAGTATTTCTTTGAATTATTAGGATAATTTTATTGAGCATTTAATGATATGTGAACTGTAATTGAACATGTTTTTTGTTTGAAATATGAATTCCCTTAGTGAATTTTAAATATAAATTCAGTTAATAATCAATACTAGTTTTATTATTCATTTAAGAGCATTAGAATATCATTGTGATAATATAAGGAAAATTATTAGTGGGATATAACTCATTGAAGGATATACTACATGCATGGTCAAGTGGTATAGGGTGTATACCCATAGAATAATCTATATCTGGAAATATTATTGATTATAGTCATTAGTGATGGGTTTCAATTAACATTAACATTTTAAAATAGAATAATATTGGGTTACCATATAGAATTTATGAAAATACAATAGGATATATGTTTTCATATTGGTCTTATGTGAGATAACCTTTTTAAATATAGTTACTAGACATGTGGGGTACAAATGGGAAAAGAACACTGATGTGGATCTCTTTGTGTTTCAGTAAATTTTCGGTATTCCATAAAAATTAATAAAGCATCACATTTTACAATTTTATTTATAAAAATATATGAATTAATTTTTGTATCAAAACATATGGACTGTGTATGGTTGTTTCTTCTATAAATGGGATGACCTTGTTTTTTTAAGGTTCAAACTTTCCAATCAGTTTCTAACGGGTTTATTTATAGAACTGGAAACATCCAATGATTCTATATCCATTTGGATATACATTCCAAAGGTAAGTGCTCATTAGTTGTGGACTGATTAGACTTAAGAATTTTCATTGGTCAAGAGTATGGGAGGTACGACTCATCACACCTCTTTGGGGGGAATTATTTTCTACTCTGGGACTCTCTTTTAGATTTAAGTTTTTTCTATGAATCCTTTTTAATTTACCAAGCATGAAAATGATTTTTTCCTATAGATTTAGCAATCAATGATTGATAGGTATGTGATCTAGATAATCTTTTATATGTATTTTAGGTTTTTCATCTAAATAGAATCATCCATATTTATTAGAGATTCTTAGTCAATGAGACCCTTCGACACATTATATAGAAATCTCTTAGTCATTTTGATAACCATACTAGTTTTAAAACCACTAAGTGTAACACCCCAGGTAAATAAAGAATATGAAATTTTTATATTTATCCATATTTGTGAATAAAATTTTAATATTAATTTAAAGAGAACGCTATGCTTGATGGCTTACCCGATACGCAACAACGAGTTCCTTTGAAATCTTACGTTGCTCTATAATAATAAAATAATATTATTTTAAATGGTAGTTAACGCCTAGCCGTTGTAATGGCGGGAATGAACAGAACTAACTACAAAATGATTATATATGTTTTTCAAATATTTTTACACTTTACAATAAATTTTAGAGGATTAAAAATGCAAATGAATCCAGTTTTTAAGCGTAAACATTCTAATATTCTTTAAAAGGTCGATTAACCGCCTTTTGATGGCGAACCCCTTTAAAATTCACTTTTTGACAATTTTATAAGCTCTATTTTTCAAAATAAACATATTATTTATGATTGGGACATTGAAATTTACCTTGGGTTAATTTTGGTTATTATTCTGACAATGTTCATTTTTCAATGAATAGTGAAAAATACTGCATTTTACATCAAAACTGCTTTTTCACATAATTTAATTATATGGTTATATTATCTTTTTAATTTGTTTTAAAGTGTAATTAGAATATATTTTTACCATTTAATTCAATGATGGTCATTGGGATTAATTTCACTTTGGAATTAGGCATAAACAAGTTCCAAACGTTTCATAAATATTGTTTCTAAAAAACCCGCTATTTGTTTTGACAACGGGAGGTTTTTTTAAAATTAATTATTGCAATTTATGTGTTTGTAATTTGGTAAAATTAATTACATATTTGGAATCAGAGGGTCCAAATTATGTAATTAAGACTCTTTTTTTGGACATTATGAATAGTAACGATGGTAATTATCTTTAATTATCTTGATTAATGAGAAATCTGGTAGTTAAAGATAATAAGATAATATCATAATAACAAAAAATGACCACAAAATGTGTCCTAAGTATACTGGTTGTCTCATGGCCGACCATGGGATTCCTTGTGCCAAACTTGAGGGCCCCATGGAATCACTTTTGTGAGAAAGTGACTTTTTATCTTTTTATTTTTTAAAGAATGTTAAATGTAACAAAGAATGTATCACATAAGTAAAATATTTTTAATTTTGTCTTCATAAATTATCATTTGGACTATAAATATTAATTGGAAATATAAAAAGATTTCATACATCATAGTATTTTTTTTTAATTTTTAGACATTATATAAATTAAATTATTTATGACATCATGATGATCCAGTGATGACCTCATTATTTAACGATTTAAATAAAATGGAAAGATAATGTAAAATATAAGAGCTAAACATGTCCAAAACCTATTTTATGGGTGTATTTAGAACCCTTATCAACTTATACTCGAAACAAATCAATGTGGGTCCATTAAAATCTGAAACTCATTTGAAAATAAAGTTAAAATTTATACCTTTCCAAGAGTGCCCCTCCTCTCCTCTTATAAAAGGCCCCCACCTCTACCTCTTTACCCACACTTCCAAAGCATTTGGCTCGGACAACTCCTGCCCATTTTGCCTCTCCAAATCCCTATATAACTCCTTGAAGCCTCACTTTGGGAATAATTCTTTCCAAGGAAGCCTTTGAGCTCAAATCAAAGGAAGTTACCCGATTTTAAGGTAATGTCTTCGCATGAGTCCTTTTCTTTTATTTTTCTTCTCCAACCCACCAAACTCTTTTTATTCATTTATTTTGTAAAAAATACAGTATCTTCAATATACTATTATGTTTTTATAAAAAGGATTCGAGATACACTTACACACACCTACATCTAATGGTTAAAGAACATAATGTTTCCGTGGATGGCGAATTTCTGCCTCACGAAACGATGATTGTTCAACATTCTTCTAACACCTTCAAAGGTGGTCATTAAGATGAAACTATATTTATATATTATATCTAATATGTTTATGTTTCACTTAATCTTCTGTATTTTTCATTTATGGCATACCTTTATGGTTTCCATTATGGGTAAACGCGGTATCTTCATTTAAGGAAGTGCGGACTACCGCCCCCTCAAAGGGATTTGATTCGTTAATACCATATGTGGTATGTATAAAGGATATATTTAATGATATTATATATTATACCATACTATAATTAAAATAATATTATGTATCATTATTTTTTAATTCCATTAAATATGAAATAGAAATGGAAGTAGCGGTCATGCGTACGTACGGCTTACCGTCTCAATGAACGGTGCATTTCATTTCATAACTCTAAATGTTATGTAATATTATAAATGCATGAATATACTGTATATATATGATATATATGATATATAAATCATGAATAAAACTCTGGATACAATGAACCTTTGACCACACGTACAACATGTAATTGTAAGAAGTCCACTTTCGACTTAAGAACCAAATATCGACAAAACAAGAATTATTAATTTAAATGATTACATATTTTTTATGACATGGTAATAAGTGATATAAAAAGAATAATGAACTTGAAATAGGTTCTTAAGGAAGTATAAATTAACTCAAGTTTATTATTCAGGAGATTAAAGAACGATCGAGTCAAGTCAGATCCGAGGTAAGGGATCTTACTCCTCTCTTTCTTTTTAAGTACACTCTTTTATGTCATTCCTTCTAAAGCTCATCTTTCTTGTTATTGGGATGTTATTTTAAATTAATATTACTGTAATTTTTATGTTCATATGATGAGAGACCCTATTCTCTCTCATCAATCCATTTTATAAGTTTTGTGTGGCGCTGTTAGGCTGCCGAATTTTTGTAAGAGATCCAACCTCTCTCTTTCTTTCTAAGTACTCTCTTTTATGTCATTTCTTTTAATCCCATATTTATTATGTTTGGGGATGTTCGTTTATATTCATAATACTTTTATTTTTATTTTAATATTATGGGAGACCCTATTTGATCTCATAAATCCATTTTTGGAAGTTTTCAGTGGCGCTGTTAGGCTGCCGAGTTTTCGTAAGGGATTTTTCATCTCACTCTTATTCACGTGACATTTATGCTATGTTTGCCACTGTTTCCTTTGAGTGGTGTATGTAATTCCCATTATTATACACGTATTTTAGTATAATTTCATTTATGGTTATTTACATCTTCATTGTATGACCCTTCTTCCATGGGGTGTACTTTTCGAAAGGTACCCAACTCGGTAAGGGGACCTTTCAACCTCCTTTATTTTAAAAGACATCTTTTCTTATGTCTTTTAATTCACATAATATTATGTTGGGATATGTTCTTCTATATCCTTATTTATGTAAATTTTATGTCCAAGTGATGAGATCCCCTTTATCTCTCTCATCAACCCTTTTTGTAAAATTTTATGTGACGTCGTTAGGCTGTCGAATTTTACCAAGGGAACTTCTTAACCCAATTTCGATTTCTTTGGGTTCAACATGTAGTTATTGAATATGTAATCCTTTTAATATGTGTGAATAAAGTTTTATTGTTTTTCAATTAATATCCACTTATAATGGGTTTATTTATATTTGTCACACATAATTATGAGATTTATTTATCCTTAATTTAAGGATACCTTCTTTATAATGGATTTCATCTCATTTTACATTTCTATTCAGACTTCATTGTTTTTATGCACCAATTCACTCTTATATGGTGTGTATACTGTCCTTTGACATATTATATCATGAATCCCTTTATTCTCATGATATTATAAAGTTCGGATTAAATGTTATTCCACTATTATTTGTATTCAAGAGTCTCTCATTTTGTTAAAAACTATTTAACAAAAATATCGTTTTAAATGTTTTAAAGATTTATTATTCTAAATCTTTATCTTTAATGTCCATGTTTTCAAAATGGTTTTCAGTATTTATTTATATGGAAATTAATGTTTTAAAATTATAATTCCATTAAAAGCTTCAAAGTGGTATGGGACACTTTGATTCAAAAATCTCTTTTAAATGGTTTTTGAAAATGGATTGATTAATTCAATATCTGGGAATTACTTATTGTGATTGCAAATGAAATGTTGTTATTGAAATGTTTATATTTTCAATATTTTATGTGTAATGATGGTACTTGGACATTTTATGGGTGGTTACGTGATAAACCATATGACGGGTGGTGCTGTGAATACTAGGACGGGTGGTTACGTTATAACCTCCAATGCATTGGGTATGGAATTCAGCCGTACGGATATTCCATTAAGTATGTGTGGAATTCGACCATCTGGTTATTCCATTTAAGTATGTTTATGTCCCAAGTTACCTTTATATGTTATGTGTTCTTTATATGGGTTTTATGGTAATCTTTTGGTTACAAAAGGGTAAGTAATGATCTTTTATTTAGTGAAGAGTTTTTACTACATCATAAAGGTGAAAAGTATTACTTTGGTAAAGTACTCATGGTTTACTTGTTTTTTTTTTAAAAACTAATAGTTTTCCATCTTTGTGTATCCTTTACTGGGCTTTTTATGATCATCCCTAGTTTTTGAAATGTTTTTCACAGGTCAAGGGAAGGGTATTTGATATGATGATAGTGTCAAGTAAGTGTCAAGAAAGAATCCATGTTTTATATTAAATAAGTTTCCGCTGATGGGAAAAATGAATAATATATTTTATATAACCACTTTTTTTAAATGTGGAATGTAATGCAAGTTTTTATGATCTAATTCTCTAAAACTCTAAACCTGAAAAGATCCTCAATGTGTAATCTTGTATTAACTCAAGATTATGTAAGGTTTAAGTGTGGGGCCTTATACTAAGTGGGGAATTGAAGTTTATTGTCATTCAGAAAGAGAAGAATTATTTAAGAGTTGGGACCGTACCCAAAGATGGGCTACCAATGTATCCTTGTTAAAGAAGGAACCATAACCCACATAGTTCGATATGAAGGATATAGTTTAACATCATATGGGGTGGAAAATAATTAATGAGATATGGGTTTGAACCTTAGAAAGGATTCCTACGTACTCTACTTTTAAGGTAGAGATCAAAGTCTACGTAGTTCGGGTGAATAAGTATGTTGTTTATGCATGATTAATGGCCCAAAGAGAGATTTCATAATTAATTTTACATTCCAAACCCATGCAAGTCATCCACGGTGTGAGAAACAAGAGGTATTAGTAAATCTGAGGATTGTACCATGAACGATGCAGTCATAAGAAATTATGTGGGGCTTACATATGTATGACCGCCCATGTAAATGAAGATCAGGACATAGATTAGGAAAGAAGCCCAGGAGGAGGGTCCATGAAGGTATTTTTACTTTATGGACTTGGGAATTACTCCTGAAATGGAATCCCAAATTAAGAGGGACGTATGATTGGGTTTTATTCCTGATAAGGAAGCCCAAATCAAAAGAAATTGAGACTGGGTCTTACTCTTGAGGAGAATGCCCAATTAAAGGGAACATATAACCTGGGGCTTAATCTAGATATGGAGGCCCAATGTTAAAGGAAATTATGATTGGGACTTTCTTAGAAATGGAGGACCAAATTAATTCCTCTCAGATAAGGAAGCCAACAAATTAACCATGCCATAAATGGCTTTGAAGAATGTTTTTAAGGCCATGTCTTAATGAGGAGAGGTGAATTTGAGGAAAGGAGGTGACTAGGAAGGAGGCGCGCAAGTATTTTTTCTGGCATGCATGTCTTGTTCATGCAAGTATTCTTGTGTGACATGATTCACCTTGGGCAATGAAGAATCCATAGGGTAATACTTGGGAGACTTTGAACTCAAGCCCTTAGTATCATCCCTGGAGGCTTCCAGATGGATGGTGTGCAAGTTCCCTTGAGAGGGAATGGTGGAGCGCAAGTGTCTTCACTTCCCTTAAGGACTGGACACCTAGGCGCCCAAGTATTGATGAGTTCTAATACTTAGAACTTATTCTTCCTTTTTAGATCTTCCATTCTAGGTAAATAATTACCATAGAAGTATTCGGAAGACGGCAGACAAACACATGGGTGACCAGAGATTGAATATGAGTTTTGGAAAATTCGTCCTTGAAATGGTGGTCCCACAAGGGCTATTTATAGGCCCTGGGAACCTTGGATGAAAATAGGAATAGGGTGTGCCAGTGACATGCCCATCCCATATGTTGTGGGTAAGTGACTTGCGCGACCAGAAGGAAACTTGCGCGACTCTTTCATAAAGGGTTCCTTGTTCATGCCTTTGCCAATTTTTTATGTTCTTCAAAGGATAACTCTCTTTGTGCTTAAGGTATTCCCATTTTCCATTAGTTAGAATCTATGATGGAAAGGATCATCAACAAAAGTCCCCCTTAGAGTTGGAACCGAAAAAGGAAAAAAAAAATTGACTCTGAGGAAAATAAGAAACAAGTGTTCGGCAGCGTGCAGATGTTGGCACGCAGGTTCTGTCATGCAGGGTTGTGGGATTGACTATATATATGGGTGTTACTTCATGCAAACCATCCTGCATTGAAAGTGTTTGAGCTCTCGCCATGCAAGTGTCTGCATCTCCTCGGTCGATAGCTCTTTTTTTGTCGTGCTTCTTCAGTAAGATTTTGACTTGCGTGACAATACTTGTGCGACAATACCTGCATAGATAGACTTGTGCGACCACACTTTCACTATTTAATGACTTCGAAATTTTTTTGTTTTCATCACAAGTATTTCCTAAAAAACGAACTTTACTTTAAATTTAACTGTTAGATCATTGTGCAAATTCAATGGATCCCAAATGAATTGGATCTGCTGATGAGTTGGCTAGCAAGAGATTTGATGATATGATGAACATCGTTGGCCATAACTATTATGATATCTATGACAGAACTCTCCCATATATGGCCAAGTACGTAATGAAATATCATGTTAATTTACAACAGAGCATTTACATCCCTTTTACATGGCCAGGGTCATCTGCAAGGAGTCAACGTTCCAGATGAAAAGAATTATATTCTTCATTACTGGTTTTAGACTTACACCAATTTCGCTTCAGTAAAATTTTTAGTTGAAGGATCATTTTTCAATGTTGGAACAGTGGAGAAGGCATTCATAATGCATCATAGCCCATGTACTCTAGATCTGAAACCTCACAAGCCTGGGCTGCAGCAGCATCGTTACCCCTATATTTTCTGAAATTCTCAGATGGATCAATCCAAGGGATGGAAAAAGAATTTTGAATTTTGACCCAGAGGAGGTGTGAACTCGAATTGGATGTGGTCATAATGGGTGTGACAAACCTGTGTAGAATTTTTCGACGATCTGAAGGGAGCTTCAATATATGAATCTGTCTGGGTTGGGAAAACATATGTCTATAGGAATGATAATTTTGTGCTGGAGCTAATTAGTCGTTGGAGCCTAGAAACCAATTCATTCCATTTGACTCGTGAAGAAGTTGGAATCATCTTGTGGGATGTCTACAGGATCTCCAGGGCTCCAATTTTGGGAGATATGTATGATGAATTCATCCCCACTAGGTAACATGGATGAATTCAGAGAAGACTCTGGATTTGGCTCGAGAGTTCTTGAAAATTTTCCACAAGCTCAAGAATTCAATGTGCACCAAAACACATTCTTGAAAGGATATTAATCCAGAGGAGTGGATGGATATGTTTCTTATCATGAATAAGGATAAAGGGCCCACTTGTACTCTTCATACCAGCTCCCTAGAATAAAGAATAGAGGTTCTCTGGGCACATTCTGGCCAACTCTGGAAGCGGGAGTGTTTGAAAAGTGGGGGTATTAAGTGGATCAATAAATCCCAGATAAGACCCATCTATCAGGATTTTTATCTCTATGGATCAGTGTTTATATTCTGCCCATTAGGTATTCAAGGGGAGGTGTCAGGCCAGGGACCATCGTTATTACAACCAAGTTGGATGAGAGAAAACAGGATGGGTTGGCCACCCCGATTTTGGAGAAGATTCACAGGAACTTACTCCAGGTCTATATGGGTAAGTCTCCTTTGAGAATAGTGGGACCATTCCGTGTTTTGTTGGGTTTTATCACCACTGACATCAGGAAATACACTCTAAAGAGCAGAGTGCAGGTTTTCGGAATTTCTTTTAGGCCATTGGTGTAGACATTTTCTGGAATTTCTCCATTTTCCCTCAATCCTTATGATCTGAAGGTGAGGCAGAGAATGTTCATGAAATTTCATTTCATTCCATATGGAAACCTGCAAACTAGGTATTTTGTTGATTATGGAACAACTAGACTGAAATGGAGATCATATATGCTGCTTGCAGTGATGGTTTATTGGACCCCATAATTGACGGAGAGTTTATATGCAAGGCCTATGCTCCATATAGATTTTCACTCCAATTGAAATTTCATCATCAGATTGTTGTATCCCCTTTTTTTCTTGTTCGGTCAGTGCAACATCCAATGGTTTCCCTACAACTATGGTTACTGACAGCTATTGGGTAAACCAGGGCAGTGTTTGATCTACCAATTAATGGAGCTGCGAGTCAATTGATCAGATGGTATGCGGAGAACTGGGTAGCATCATACCCTGAAGGGGAACTAAATCATCCTGTCTCTTGGTTGGAGGAAAAAATAGAACCGTTATGAAAGAAACCCTTCATCTGGAAGGTGATTCTTCCTCACCCGGAGCTGATTCACTGGGTTACTCACCCAAGACTGATTCACCAGATTCCCAAGATGGGGATGATGAGGCATGCCTTGAATCAAAGCAGCATCTTGCAAGATAAAATCCTCCTACCAGAGTCAAGAGACCTACTCCATCGACTCTTGATGAGTTATGTAATTGAGGAAATATAGTTGTCATTATTTAATAGAGAAACAAGATACATTTTCTTATCCATTATCTGTGATTGTAGGAGCTGGGAAAAAGTTGAGGTCCCAGATTATAGGACCCTCCTTACAGCCTTCTAGTGCACATGATAAATATTTACGACCATAGGCTATCCATACATGGAGGATTTTATATTGTGATGCTAAAACTGGCTGGATGAACTTATGCATCGGGATACATATCCCTAGAGTGGGGAATCTCTAGGCTTCTGCTGATATCTGCTTCGAGGATAACCTCGATGAAGTGGGTCTTGCATCAGAGAGCTGGAAATCCTTATATATACCACTGATGATTCCATTCCTATTACCAGGAAAGTTATGGAAATGAGGAACCATGGAACCACTGAGGGGATTGGTGCATTAGTAGATGAGGAGTGGCATGACTATGTGGCTCCTCAAGATGTAAATTTCATTCCTAATTTTATTTGAAACTTAATTTCATTCAATGATTTGATACTCAAAGAAATTACTTTCTTCATCTTGATGCTTGTTAATAAAGGAACTATTGAGGTCCCTTCACTGCAGTACATCCCTTGTGGAACTGCTCATGGAGCTGCTGAATATCCTCACGAGTTGAGCAATGTATCTCCAGGCCAACAATCCATGAACGATGTGTTAGGGAGGGCTTTTCACTCTCCAATACCTGTATTTGGATGTAACGATGTCAACATCCCAAAAATTCATAGAATCAAAGGAATTGAAGGAATAATTCCACAACTAAATGCTTCATTAGTAGTGGTATGTCCGTTGGATAATCATGAATCCTAACTCATGAAATGATTTCTCATACTTTTGGGATTACAGGGGCTTCTTCTATTTCCCCGTTGAGGGAGAGGACTGACCCTCCACTGAAGACAACAGATGGTGCTGGTGAACAGTCGCAAATTCATGTTGACATGGCTACTCTTGAAGAAATGAGGAGAGAAGAAGAGCCATCTTCTTGTTCATGATACTACTCCTATTTCTTCTGTAAGGAGAGAAGAGCCTTCTTCTAGTAAACTAACAATAATTCATTGAATGTTTAATGAAGACATCAAATGACTTCGATTCTATGATGCTTTAGGTTCAACACCTGCACCATAAAATTTGGTGACCACTACAACTAACTCCACAATTTTCTCTAAGGAAGTTGTTCAGAGTCGGAGATCGCAGGAGGAGTGTAATGGCCCGGACCTCTCTGATCCACTACTTTGCGAAAATGTGGTGTTGGACGTGTTCCGGGAGGTCTAGGTGACTTATCCCCCAGCCGCTGCCTACCGGTAGCTCGGTCTAACGGTAGCTGCTGCTTACCGGTAGCTCGGTCTACCCTTAGCTGCTGCCTACCGGTAGCTCGGTCTACCGGTAGCTCCTGCCTACCGGTAGCTCGGTCTACCGGTAGCTCGGTCTATCGGTAGCTGCTGCCTACTGGTAGCTCGGTCTACCGGTAGCTGTTGCCTACCGGTAGCTCGGTCTACCGGTAGCTGGTGCCTACCGGTAGCCGCCGCTTACCAGTAGCTCGGTCTACCGGTTGCCGCATCCTACCAGTAGCTGGGTTTACCGGTAACTGCGGCGTACTGGTAGATCGGCCTACTGCTGGTCGTAGTCTACCGGTAGCTCGGCTAACACTTCCAAATTTCTAGTTCTGGGAACAGTGTTTCCAGTTTTATGAACAGTATCGATAGGTAAATAGTATCGGTAGACTTGAATAGTTCTATCGGTGAGGTTCTATCGGTAGACTTGTGTTTCTATCAGTGAGGATCTATCAGTAGACTTGTGTTTCTATCGGTAAGGTTCTATCGGTGAGCTTTTCTTTCCTTTGCCATTTTTTTTAGTTCTGTGAACAGTGTTTCCAGACTCCTAAGAGCTACCGATTCCATACTTTGCCAAATTTCACGAATGAACAGTGTTTCCAGACTTCATAAGAGCTACCGATTCCATTGCCAAATTTCACGAATGAACAGTGTTTCCAGACTTCATAAGAGCTACCGATTCCATACTTTTCCAATTTCACGAATGAACAGTGTTTCCAGACTTCATAAGAGCTACCTATTCCATACTTTGCCAAATTTCACGAATCAATAGTGTTTCTAGACTTCATAAGAGCTACTGATTCCATACTTTGCCAAATTTTTGAGTATGTGAACAGTGTTTCCAGCTTCGCAAATTTGACGTTTTCTTTGACGTAAAATACTTTTAAAACCTTATTTTAAGGACTTTAATACTGATTCAAAGGCCATAAATTCTATATTAATTATTCCTAAGGCCGGGATGTTTTTACTTGGTCAAACTGCGTGGGTTAATGCGATCCGTTTTTAATGGAAAATAAATCAGATCTTAAACTGTCGCCTCTCTAAATTTTTTTAAAAGGAACGAGATATCATTCTTCGTTGTTCTTCCTCCTGGTTCTCATCTACAAGACGCTAGAACCTTTCAATCCTTTCCATAAGAGTTGCAGAATCAATATTTACTCCTAGTATTGGTTCTACTCTGTTTTGGATGCAACCGAGCCGTGTCGATCAATCTTCGATATAAGGTATGTTTTATCATCGTTCCTTCGAGGATCACCTTCTCTTGTTCTCCCTTCCATATTACCATTTAATCTCCATGGTTCTAATGGGGGTTGGTTTTTTGGGACTTACTGTGGCATCCTCGGGTGTATGCAGTTGTCGCGAGAGAAGGATTATGGCCCGTTGTGTGGATAAAGGACGTCAAGAACTCTTCGAGGTAAGGGATTCATGGCTTCTCTAATTGTGTATGTGCAATCGTAGAATTAGCATGATTTATTCCTTTGGATCACAATGAAGTTGACCTAATTAAATACTTGAACCGGATTAAAATAATTGGTTGATCGTATGATGTTTCTTTATACCGTGATAACGGTTTGCCTCATGTTTTCTAGTTAGAGTGATATCTATGTTTTCATTGATTTGTTGTTCGTTCATGATAGAAATTTATAATGAACGTAAATCCGGAATTAGTTGTTAATTAATTGTCTAAAGATATAGATAAAGAGGCATGTAAATTAATCTAGTTATTGTCGTTGTTGTAGTTGTTCTAATTTGAGGATAATCAAATTAGGGAAGTAAGCATGGTTATTTAATTGTGATAGCTTGCTGATTAGGTATCCGTGATTGGAACCTACGAATAAAAAATCTTCCAATTCAATATGGATTAAAGAACAGATTATTTGGGAATTTCTAAAGGGGTTCTGAGTTACCCTCTTGTTTGGTAAAGGGTCAAGAGACCATGGTTGTGATTGTTGTTTTTTTTCTCCTTGTGCTGTGATGTGAGCATGGAAGGCTGTTGTGATATGTGGAGGCATGGAGGCCTTGTGTTTATGGCAGTGGATGACGCCTAGAGTGGCGATATGCATCAGTTATGCATGTGGGTGTTGGGGAGGACACCAGGGGTGATGGAATGGGATGGATGCGGTTGCTGGATGCTTGTGGTTTTCTTTGAATGTTAATCTGCTTTGCTTTTCCCCACTGCTCAAGGCAGCTGGTCTCGCTACCCTTCTTCCAAAGGAGGTGAAGACGCGCGGGGTATGCCATGCGCTTTCCGTGTTTAGCCTCTCGAGGGAAAATGGGTCTGTGCTCTTTCTATAGGCGGCAATGACTCGACGGGTAGTATATCTACTCACCGTGTTGAGCCTCCTTTGTGTTTAGTAGCATAGGATTCTTTTCTAGAATTCCTGGGAATATGGGAAAGTAATTCCATAATGAAAGTTTGTTTAAATGGTGATAATCCACGAGGATGGAGAAACTGGAATTTAATAGTCATGTGAATCCTAAAAAGGAGCAGTTTTTTAATGTGATGCCAATTTAGTTTAATGTGGTAAATTGTTCATGGTTAATTAATGTTTAAAGAATTAATTAACGTACCGTGGAACTGATAAAATGAGAATAGAGTAATCTAATAATGCTCTTCAAATGGTTGTGTGCTTATAGGATACCTAGTCTTAGAAGTAGCAACCTGGAGTCTGAGAGACGTTAGCTGCAGTTGTGCCTATGACTAGGTAATGCCCATAGTGTGGTTGTGAGTTATATATATTCTGTACTTTTTGTGTTTCTATACACTACTCCACCCTGTCGGTAAGGGAAACCGACACCCCAAGGATTCTGAGCCTTGGGGGGGGGGGTGTTTTCCCCAACATTCTAATGGGAGGTTGAATGGCTGACTACCCCCTTTGACCCCACTCTCTTCTCTTGGTAGATCTTGGTGTTGTTAGGCACAGTGGTTAGTTTTACCCATATATGTGTGTAGAGGGCTGTAATGGATCATGGTTATTTCACACACATATATTCTGGATATGGTATCTTATGGACTACTATAGGTGTAACGTGTATAGGCTGTGATGGCTTGAGGATCCCTACTCGGTGTATGGGCTATAATGGCTTAAGGTATAATACCCGATGTATGATACACGTTATGCGGGCTATGGTGGCTTCCAGAACTTACCTGGTTACTTTTGGTTGTGGGGATGGTGTGGTGCTTCGCCCAGGTGTCTGCAGGCAAGCCCTTGGAGAGAGATGTACAGGACGTATGTCGTTGGGGCAAAGCAGAAAACCAGTGGGGAAGTAGTAGCGGGGTACCCTTTATATTCTTTACTATATGCTATATTCTTGTATGCGTTACTTGGTGAGAGTAGCCATCGTGAGGTCGGGAACATAGTATACCTGTTTAGGTTACGAGTTAGTTTCACTTATGGTTCACTAGGCTTTAGCATGCTTTCTTTACTTTTGCACGAGAGGCTTGGGGAGGATCCTACTGAGTATACTATTATACTCACCCTATGTACATATAAACTGTGTTTTTAGGTCACTTGGAGCAGGTTGGAGATCAAGCTGGTTACTACTAGCTTGCGGTTAGAGGAGGAGCTGTTTGGGCTTGTGGTCGCTGCCGTTTTAGTTTCTTTTGGGTACTTTTAGTTTCCCCTTTCAGTTGTAGTAATTTTTCATGACATTTCATATATGTACATGGATTTCTTTTATATCTCAGTTCTGAGTTGGAGTTGATTGGAGTCTATTCTATCTCTCTCTTTTCTGCATGTGTTCTCTTAGAGGGTAATTCCTCCCATTTGTATGTTTATCATACCCTCGGTGCTAGTCGCAAACCCAGGGCCTACTGGAGGCGGGACTCGGGGGTCATTATCTCCCTTCTCACATTGTCGGCCCAGGAGGGGTACTCTTTGTGGGGAGGGGGTCGTGACAGAGTGGTATCAGAGGTCTGGTTGATGGATAGGATGGAGTTTAGAGTTAGGCATAGGTGAAGATGCATGGGGTGGTAGGGAAACGGTTTCATTCATGATTAGCAAGTGGGGTAAACACTGCAGACTGGCAAAGACATAGGCATTCAGGGTCCCCTATGATATGTTGCACGGACCTTTAAATTTACAATGGATTCTAAAAAAAGTGATGCTAGTTGCAGGGTAGAGACCTAGGAAAGGATCATGCATCATTATTCGTTGCGCCTATGTTTGAATGGGTATACCTTGGGATAGGTAACCTGAAATTAATAAAACAAAAAAAAATTAATTAATGTTGAGTCTTCCATATTCCAGGCTTAGGAGTTCTAACAGTTGTTATATTACAGGAATGGCTCCAGGTCGACGTCCTTGTCAGGTTTGCGCAGAAGATGCCCAGCAGGCTGTTCCAGCAGATCACCGCCGAGTAGAGGTTGATGGCGATGACACTTGGAGGAAGACACTTCAAGAGTTTCAGCGCCAGAGTCTACAGAAGTATGAGGGCTCCGTTTCAGATGCAGTCACAGAAGACTGGTTGGAGGAGATCGAGATAGGCTTCAGTTTTATTCGTTCTCGGAAGGAACACTGGGTGTCCTTGGTTGTGACGATGCTGCGTGGAGCAGTGAGGCAATGGTGGTTCTTGTTCCTTGTGGATCGCGAGGAGTCAGCGATCTCATGGGAGGAGTTTCGAGACAGGTTTAGAGTCAAGTTTCTTTCATCGACTGCGAAGGTGTCCAGTCTCCAGGAGCTTCTCACCCTTCGACAGGGGATCTCCAGTGTTCGAGAGTTTGGAATCAGTTTCAGGAACCTTCTATGATATGCTTCAGACCTATTACTAGATGATGAGGCCAGGGAGAGGCATTTCGAGGAGTCTTTGTGTCCAGAGATCCAGCGCCAGGTCACCCCATTTATGCTAAAGACGTATCTTGAGGTGCTAGCGAGGGCAGAGGTTGTTGAGAGGACTTTAGCTAGGACCGGATTGTCACAAGAGGGGAATCGTCATGATTCCTCACGAAGCAGAGCTGTGGTCTGGGGTTCCCGGTTTTCAGGACAGAAGAGTTTCCGTTCACCTGGGGGTAGGTCCCAGCCCTTCCCATCTCGTTTCTCCGGAGGCAGCAACTCTCAGGACTATGCCAAGGGATCAGGCGCTTGTTTTTCTTGTGGTGGTTGTGGTCATCAGCAGCGGGAGTGCCCGACTTTTCAGAGCAGTCATCGTGCATCGGGCGCTCCACTCCAGGTTCCTCCGTTGAGGCAGTTCTAGCCGAGGCAGCAGCAGCAGGTTGCACCAGCTTTAGATCACCCGAGGGTAGATGGAGTAGGCAGAGGACAGCCCCATGACTCTCCCCGTCCTCAGAGTGCAGAGCGCGGCTGTGGTGGTGGTCGTCATCATGGTCGGAGAGGCCGTGGAGGTGGTCGTGGTCAGCTTCATTCTCTAGCGTTGCCAGCCCCAGGCGAGCCAGATGTCGTTCGAGGTACCCTTTGCTTGTTTTCTACCTTGGTGTATGCCTTGTTTGATTCAGGAGCAACACACTCCTTCATATCACCTACCCTTTTCCATGCTTTGGGACTTGAGGTAGAGAGGCTTCCAGTGCCCTTAGCGTTGACTACGCCAGTTGGAGGTCGAGCTGACTTTTTTGAAGTATGTAGAGACTGTGAGCTAGTGTTGGGGCAACACCGCTCTTGGGGAGATTTCCTATGTTTACGAATACAACCATATGATGTCATACTCGGCATGGATTGGTTGTATTCGGTGTAGGCTATTGTGGATTGCTACAGGAAGAAGGTCGTTCTCTTTGATGAAGATGGAGAGGAAGTGGTGTTTATTGGTGAGAGAGATCCTCGAATGAGTCATAGACGAGTTCCATCCTTATCATCCATGATGGCTGGGATGATGCTAAGTTCTTCATAGGTTCAACAGTTGGCGTTTCCTAGGGTCATAGAAGAGTACCCTGACATCTTTCCAGAAGAGGTTGTGTCCTTACCCCCTCGACGAGAAATCGAGTTTGGGATCGAGCTACATCCAGGAGCCTCTCCTATCTCTATGTCTCCATATAGGATGGCCCCTTCTGAGTTGCGAGAGCTACGTATACAGCTTGATGGTTTTTTGTAGTGCGGTTTTGTTCGGCCAAGTGTGTCACCTTGGGGTGCACCAGTTTTGTTTGTGAAAAAGGCTGATGGCAGTTTGCGGTTGTGCGTCGATTATCGTCGATTACACAAAGTGACAATAATGAACCGATATCCTCTTCCACGGATTGATGACCTATTCAATCAACTGAAGGGTGCAAGTTGGTTCTCAAAGATCTACTTGTGGTCAGGATATCACCAAATGCGTGTAAAGGATGAGGATATCCCAAAGACTGCTTTTCGTTGTCGTCATGGGCATTATGAGTTTTTTGTAATGCCATTCAGTGTGACGAATGCTCTAGCTGTTTTCATGGGGTTGATGAATGCTATGTTCCATGAATTCCTGGACAAGTTTGTTGTGGTTTTCATCAATGACATCCTTGTGTACTCCACATCTGAAGAAGAGCATACAGAACATCTACGAGCCATTTTGGGAGTTCTTCACAAACATCAGTTGTTTGGGAAGTTGTCCAAGTGTGAGTTCTAGGCTCGAGAAGTTCGTTTCTTAGGGCATGTTGTGTCCCAACAGGGAGTAGATGTGGATCCATCGAAGATAGAAGCAGTAGTGTCTTGGGAAGCCCCCAAGACCGTGTCAGAGATGCGAAGTTTCCTTGGTCTCACAGGCTATTATAGGAGGTTTGTAGCCAATTTCTCCCGAGTTGCGACTCCTCTGACAACATTGACCAAGAAGGATCAAGCGTTCATATGGACTGATCAGTGTCAGAAATCTTTCGAGTATCTAAAGGAGAAGTTGGTAAGTGCTCCAGTCTTTTGTCTTCCAGCGGAGGGAGTCCAGTTTGATGTTTTTTTTTATGCTTCACATCTGGGGCTAGGCTGTTTTCTCATACAGCATAGGTCAGTTGTTTCTTATGGGTCTCGGCAGTTGCGTCCCCATGAATGAAACTATGCCACCCATGATCTTGAGTTGGCAGCTGTGGTGTTTGCTCTAAAGTTGTGGAGACATTACCTCATTGGTGAGCACTTTTTGGTTTTCACCGATCAAAAGAGTTTGAGGTATGTTTTCTCCCAATGTGACTTGAACTTGAGGCAGCGTCGGTGGATCGAGTTCTTGAAGTAATACGACTTTGAAATATCATATACACCTATAAAAGGGAATGTTGTAGCTGACGCACTAAGCCGAAAGACACGTAATGATGTTGTGCGTGAATCTGGTGATTCCTGGAGAGTGATGGAAGATCTATCATCTTTGCATATTGATATGGGAGAAGTTGGGGGTGGAGGTTGTCTTTTCCAGATGATGGTGCAGTCATCCCTGATGTAGAAGGTGGAAGAGTCTCAGTTGGGTGATCTAGAGGTGGAAGTCTGGAGAGACAGAGTTTTTTGTGGTGAGGCCCCTGATGGTTGGTCGGAGGATGAACAACACCGAGTGTTGTATCATGGCATGATTTTTGTCCCCTTGGTGATACGCGAGACGGTTCTCCGAGAGTTCCATAGTTCACCCTTGTAAGTAAATCCTGGTGTGAAAAAGATGTACCAATCCTTGAGGAGTCAGTTTTGGTGGCTTGGGCAAAAACGTACGGTTGCTGAGTGTGTGTCTCGATGTTTAGTCTGCCAGAAGGTGAAGGCCGAACACCGTGTTCCTGGTGGTCTTCTCCATCACATAGAGATTCCTCAGTGGAAGTGGGAGGACATCTCTATGGACTTTGTTACAGGTTTACCTCGAGCTCTGGGAGGACATGATGCTATATGGGTGGTAGTGGATCATTTAACAAAGTCGGCCCATTTCATAGTGATCAGGGAGTCGAGCTCAGTGGATGTTCTATCGAGACAGTATCTAGAGGAGGTGGTGAGACTCCATAGTGTACCTAGGATGATCATTTCTGATAGAGATCCCCGTTTTACCTCTAGGGTGTGGAGAGGTCTCCAGCATGCTTTTGGCTCTCAACTGTGCCTTAGCACAGCTTTTCATCCTCAAACGGATGGTCAGACAGAGCGAACCATCCAGACTCTTGAAGACATGTTGCGCTCTTGTGTTCTTGATTTTGGAGGTTCATGGACAAAGCACTTACCCTTGGTAGAGTTCTCTTACAATAATAGTTTTCACTCTACCATCGGTATGGCGTCGTTTGAATCCTTTTATGGCCGGCCATGCCGTTCTCCGTTGTGCTGGACTAGTGTCGGAGAGTCAGCAATTCTCGGACCAGAACTAGTGCAGAATACAACAGAGATGGTTTAGGTGATTCGTGAGAGGATGAAGACCGCACGGGATCGTCAGAAATCATATGCTGATCAAAGAAGGAGACCGTTAGAGTTTAATTTTGGGGATCATGTGTTTCTAAAGGTGACTCCCCGTCATGGGTTGTGAAGGTTTGGTCGTGGAAGTAAGCTTTCTCCCCGGTTTTTTGGGCCTTTCGAGGTGTTATCTCATGTTGGAGCTGTGGCGTATCGAGTAGCACTTCCCCCTCAGATGAGTCGGATACATGATGTTTTCCATGTATCACACCTCCGTCGTTACCTTCATGATGAATCTCATGTTATCGATTGGGGAGAGATCGAGATTGATGATGATGCAACCTTCGAGGAGCGACCTGTGGAGATCCAAGACCGCAAGGAGAAGGTGTTACATGGGTGTTTTATCCCCTTAGTTCGTATCTTGTGGTGACACAGTGGCATGGAGGTGAGTACATGGGAGCGTGAGTCACAGATACATGCTCAGTACCCAGAGTTGTTTAATGTTTAACCCTTTTCATGTAATGATGTTTCCTTGATGGTTAGACCTTTCAAGTTTTATTTATGTACCTTATGTGCGTTGTTATGATTGAATTGTTTGGATATGGATTGTTTGTTTCCATATTCCCGGATGTCGTAGTTTTGTTCCAGCTTTCGAACAACTCATGGTGGTTTTCCCCTGAGAGGTATCTTATGGGGTGGTTGTTCAGACCCCTCTTTTCTTATGAGTTGGTTTTTTTTATTCTCGAGGACGAGAATGTTTTGAGAGGTATCTAATGTAATGGCCCGGACCTCTCGGGTCCACTACTTTGTGAAAATGTGGTGTTGGAGGTGTTACGGGAGGTCAAGGTGACTTATCCCCCAACAGCTACCTACCGGTAGCTCGGTCTACCGGAAGTTGCTTCCTACCGGTAGCCGCCGCTTACCAGTAGCTCGGTCTACCGGTAGCCACATCCTACCGGTAGCTGGGTTTACCGGTAGTTGCGGCGTACTGGTAGCTCGGCCTACTGGTGGTCGTATTCTACCGGTAGCTCGGCTAACACTACCAAATTTCTAGTTCTGGGAACAGTGTTTCCAGTTTTATGAACAGTATCGGTAGGTGAATAGTATCGGTAGACTTGAATAGTTCTATCGGTGAGTATCTATCGGAAGACTTGTGTTTCTATCAGTGAGGATCTATCAGTGGACTTTTGTTTCTATCGGTAAGGTTCTATCGGTGAGCTTTTCATTCCTTTTCAAAAAACTTTTAGTACTGTGAACAGTGTTTCCAGACTCCTAAGAGCTAGCGATTCCATACTTTTCCAAATTTCACGAAAGAACAGTGTTTCCAGACTTCATAAGAGCTACTGATTCCATACTTTGCCAAATTTCACGAATGAACAGTGTTTCCAGACTTCATAAGAGCTACTGATTCCATACTTTGCCAAATTTCACGAATTAACAGTGTTTCCAGACTTCATAAGGGCTACTGATTCCATACTTTTCCAAATTTCACGAATGAACAGTGTTTCCAGACTTCGTAAGAGCTACCGATTCAATACTTTGCCAAATTTTTGAGTATGTGAACAGTGTTTCCAGCTTCGCAAATTTGACGTTTTCTTTGACATAAAATACTTTTAAAACCTTATTTTGAGGACTTTAAGACCGATTCAAACGCCATAAATTCTATATTAATTATTCCTAAGGCCGAGATGTTTTTACTTGGTCAAACCGCGTGGGTTAATGCGATCCGTTTTTAATGGATAATAAATCGGATCTTAAACCGTCGCCTCTCTAAATTTTTTAAAAGGAACGAGATATCATTCTTGGTTTTTCTTCCTCCTAGTTCTCATCTGCAAGACGCTAGAACCTTTCAATCCTTTCCGTAGCAGTTGCACAATCAATCTTTACTCCTAGGATTGGTTCTGCTCTGTTTTGGATGCAACCGAGCCGTGTCGATCAATCTTCGATATAAGGTATGTTTTATCATCGTTCCTTCAGGGATCACCTTCTCTTGTTCTCCCTTCCATATTAACATGTAATATCCATGGTTCTAATGGGGTTTGGTTGGTTGGGACTTACTGTGTCATCCTCGAGTGGATGCAGTTGTCGCGAGAGAAGGATTGTGGCCTGTTGTGTGGATAAAGGACGTCAAGATCTCTCCGAGGTAGGGGATTCATGGCTTCTCTAATTGTGTATGTGAAATCGTAGAATTAGCATGATTTAGTCTGTTGGATCACAATGAAATTGACCTAATTAAATACTTGAACCGGATTAAAAGAATTGGTTGATCGTATGATGTTGCTTTATACCGTGATAACGGTTTGCCTCATGTTTTCTAGTTAGACTGATATCTATGTTTTCTTTTATTTGTTGTTCGTTCATGATAGAAATTGATAATGAACGTAAAGCCAGAATTAATTGTTAATTAATTGGCTAAAGATAAATATAAAGAGGCATGTAAATTAATATGGTTATTGCCGTTGTTGAAGTTGTTCTAATTTGAGGATAATCAAATTAGGGAAGTAAGCATGGTTATTTAATTGTGATAGCTTGCTGATTAGGTATCCGTGATTGGAACCTACGAATAACAAATCTTCCAATTCAATATGGATTAAAGAACAGATTATGTGGGAATTTCTAAAGGGGTTCTGAGTTACCCTTTTGTTTGTTAAAGGGTCAAGAGCCCATGGTTTTGATTGTTGTTTTTCTGCTGCTTGTGCTGTGATGTGAGCCTGGATGGCTGTTGTGATATGTGGAGGCATAGAGGCCTTGTGGTTATGGCAGTGGATGACGCCTAGAGTGGCAATATGCATCAGTTATGCATGTGGGTGTCGGGGAGGACACTATGGGTGATGGAATGGGATGGATGCAGTTGCTGGATGCTTGTGGTTTTCTTTGAATGTTAATATACTTTGCTTTTCCCCACTGCTCAAGGCAGCTGGTCTCGCTACCCTTCTTCCGAAGGAGGCGAAGACGCACGGGGTATGCCACATGCTTTCCGTGTTTAGCCTCTCGAGGGAAAATGGGTCTGTGCTCTTTCTATAGGTGGCAAAGACTCGACGGGTAGTATATCTACTCACCGTGTTGAGCCTCCTTTGTGTTTAGAAGCATAGGACGCTTTTCTAGAATGCCTGGGAATATGGGAAAGTAATTCCATAATGAATGTTTGTTTAAATGGTGATAATCCACGGGGATGGAGAAACTGGAATTTAATAGTGATGTGAATCCTAAAAAGGAGAAGTTTTTGAATGTGATGCAAATTTAGTTTAATGTGATAAATTGTTTATGGTTAATTAATGTTTAAAGAATTAATTAACGTACCGTGGAACTGATAAAATGAGAATGGAGTAATCTAATAAAGCTCTTCAAATGGTTGTGTGCTTATAGGATACCTAGTCTTAGAAGTAGCAGCCTGGAGTCTGAGAGACGTTAGCTGTAGTTGTGCCTATGACTAGGTAATGCCCATAGTGTGGTTGTGAGTTATATATATTCTGTACTTTTTGTGTTTCTATACGTTACTCCACCCTGTCGGTAAGGGCAACTGACACCTCGGGGATTCTGATCCTTGGGGGTGTTTTACCCAACATTCTGATGGGAGGTTGAATGGCTGACTACCCCCTTTGACCCCGCTCTCTTCTCTTGGTAGATCTTGGTGTTGTTAGGCACAGTGGTTAGTTTTACCCATATATGTGTGTAGAGGGCTGTAATGGCTCGTGGTTATTTCACACACATATATTCTGGATATGGTATATTATGGACTACTATAGGTGTAACGTGTATAGGTTGTGATGGCTTGAGGATCCCTACTCGGTGTATGGGCTATAATGGCTTAAGGTATAATACTCGATGTATGATACATGTTATGCGGGCTGTGGTGGCTTCCAGAACTTACCTAGATACTTTTGGTTGTGGGGATGGTGTGGTGCTTCGCCCAGGTGTCTACGGGCAAGCCCTTGGAGAGAGATGCACAGGACGTATGTCGTTGGGGAAAAGCGGCAAACCAGTGGGGAAGTAGTAACCGGGTACCCTTGATATTCTTTAAAATATTCTATATTCTTGTATGCGTTCCTTGGTGAGAGTAGCCATGGTGAGGTCGGGAACATAGTATACATGTTTAGGTTACGAGTTAGTTTCACTTATGGTTCACTGGGCCTTAGCATGCTTTCTTTACTTTTGCACGAGAGGCTTGGGGAGGATCCTACTGAGTATACTGTTATACTCACCCTATGTATATATAAACTGTTTTTTCAGGTCACTTGGAGCAGGTTGGAGATCAAGCTGGTTACTACTAGCTTGCGGTTCGAGGAGGAGATGTTCGGGCTTGTGGTCGCTGCCATTTTAATTTCTTTTGGGTACTTTTAGTTTCCCCTTTCAGTTGTAGTACTTTTGCATGACATTTCATATATGTACTTGGATTTCATTTATATCTCAGTTCTATGTTGGTGTTTATTGGAGTCTATTCTATCTCTCTCTTTTCTATATGTGTTCTCTTAGAGGGTAATGCCTCCCATTTGTATGTTTATCATACCCTCGGTGCTAGTCTCCAACCCGGGGCCTGCTGGAGGCGGGACTCGGGGGTCATTATCTCCCTTCTCACATTGCCGGCCCAGGAGGGGAACTCTTTGTGGGGAGGGGGTCGTGACAAGGAGGGTCTCCAAGAAGAGACATAAAATGCTCCCACTAGTGAGACTAACCATGAATCTAAGATATAACTCTATGAAATGATGAAACATGGTGTGTCCATTGAATAGATTTTAGGTCATGTTAAATCACCATGTGATTTAGAAGATTTTGGACATGAGTGTTATCCTTCGTCCAGTTAAAATTGTTTATTACATATCTAACCATGATTGGATGAAATGTGCAGTTCCATCTGAGAAAGATGTTGATCATCTGATGCCTGAAGGGGGTAGAGAAAACCTCATCATTTCATAGATTCTAGATCAAGTGGAGCTTAACCCGACTGAGCTTCCTGAAATCCTTCCTGAAAATCCAGTTGAAGATAGGATAGACGAGGAGGAGACTTCTCATGCTGTTGATCTACTGTTGGGTAAAAGATGATAATATTTATGGTTGAAATTTATTTGAAAGACATCTTAATCAACTTTTGTTACCCTTTGAAACTAACCAAAGATTTCAATTGACTAGGCAGGGCTGTCAACTTCAGTGGATAAATCCGAAGGTGAAGCCTCTGCGTCATCCCCAACAGGAGTTGAAATTGAAGTACCAAGGGTCAGGGGGGGAGGATCATAACAGGGCACTTCTTTAATTGAATTAATCCCAGTCCATTTTCTCCCCTATGAGAGTGATGTTGAATCAGACCCAGATGTGCAAAAGGCGCTCCAATTCTCATGTCACAAGGCATGGAAGAATATATGGAAGATCATATCTGAAGTGCCTCTTGAGAAGAAGTCTACGAAAATCCCGCGACTATCATCCTTGTTCATCATGCTAGGACATGGTGGTTTTGGATATCAATAGATACATACCATGGTGAAACAAGTCATCTTATGGAGGGAGCAAGAGAAAAAGTGTCGTCAAGATCTGACTAGAGTGAGGTTGTTGACCAATATTGGAGAATTTGAGGTTGCAGTGTCCCAAGATGAGGTTGATCATGCGGCAATGATGAAGAAGCTGAAGAATATGATCAAAGAGAATTTTTTCCAACAGTTTCATCTTCAAAAATAGTTAGATGATATTAATGGGTAACTTGACCAGCATAACAATTCATTGGAATAAGTCCAAGGGAATGGTATGAAATCCATGCAGATGCCAGGAGGGCACACCATCAAGCTGAAAAAAGTGAATCTGGTTGAGTGAATGAACTTCAATTGGCTGCTGATGAAGTTCAGGATATAGTAAATCAAATGAAAAGTTATGTTGAAAGTCTCTTGTAATTCTTAAAAAAGAGAAGATACTTCAACATGTGGATGTTCTTCTAATCTTGTGCATTAATGAAAAAGTCATTTCATCTACAATCATTTGTACCTTCATTCTTCTTCTAATTACTTATATATTTTTACCTAATCCAATGGGCCTAGTAAGACTATTTTTATTTTTTTCTTGGAATATAAAAACAACTCCACAATCATTGCATATTTTGTTTCTCAATATTTTCAAAATCATACAATATGTACATTTATCAAGTAGGGACTCAACTTTTGTTCAGAGTTCCTTTTACAAGATCCCAAGTTAATGGGTACCCTGTCTTTTGTTTCCAGTTTAATGTCATGCATGTCAGACATAAAAAGGCTAATGTTTAAGGTCAAATAGCTTTGACCAAATGGGTTAAAATTGACTCAATTCCTTGATAATTTGTTTGAAAACATATTACCACATTCAAGTATGGGGAAAAAATGTAATCTATGACTAAAGAAATTTTGAATCTGAGGGCTGATATGAAAAAAAGGGCTAAAAGGCCTTAGAGGAAGTATTTATTAAGAGTGAAGTTACCACTATTTGACAAACTTGTTAAAGGGTTGAATTATATAGGGACACTAAATGGCACTATCTATGTAGTCTAATAATAGAATATTTTGGCTAATAGGTCTGTTATGTAGACTACAAATGCAAGGACACCTAGAGGAACATGCTTCACAGTCAGGAAAAATAACTCTTCGAAAGTTTACTTTTCTATTGCTAAATGGTAGTGGAAGTTTATGGAGATTCAAATTTTCTAATGCACAGAGTCTGCTATATGGAGAGAATTACTTGAATATAGAGAGGATACTCCCAATCAATATTGTCAAAGAATTGGCTGAATGTTACTCCTGTGAAGGTCTAACCAAAATGTTGGGAGGAGAATTATAAACCATAGACTTGAATACTTTCAGATCATGAAAAAGAGCATGGGACAAATATGTTAAGGATGGTTGTTTTATGAAGATCCCTTCATATCATCGTTAAGACCAATAAGGACAAAAGAGGCCCCCCCAAGAATGATGTTACAATTATTTGACAAACCTTTTATGGATTTTGAATTATACAGGGCCACTTAAGGTCATTAGAAGCATTGTCAAATAATAGTATCTTTTGGCTAACAGGTCTGTTATGTAAACTACTTATGCATGGCCGCCTAAGGGAACATGCTGCATGGTCGGGCAAAAGAATTCCCAGGTATCAGAAATTTTATGACCAAAAATCATGAAAAAGGGTTATGGAGATCTGGTTTTATTTATGTTTAGGATTAGGACACATACAATTTGTTATTTTCCAATGCATGAAGAAGATGCATAGACCAATGCTGACCATAATCATGTTGTGGATGGGTCCTGAATTGAGATGCTGGACTTCACTACATATCACATTAAGATGAGAATCAAGCCATATGTAGTTCTAGAAATATTGTTTTACATCATGTGGGATGAGAGCGTAGGTGATCTTAGATTAGGGTCGTAGAGTTTTGACAATAATTAGGAAGACACATTGTGTGTTTGTTATAAACCTGATATGAATAAATATCAGCGTTTTCATACAACATTCATGTTCTCATAGGGGTATTTTTTAGCAAAGGGACTAACAATGGAGTTTGAGGTTAGGCCCAAAGACATGGGGCGGGGATCGACAGATGCTTGAACATTCCTACATATCCCATAACGATGGGAATAAAGCCATACGTAGTTCTTGAAATACACTCTATACAGATTTGGTTCGTATATGTGAAGGGTGAAAGGGGACTATAGTGAAATGATGGTTGGATCCAAGAATAAAGTTTCAGACAATTCCATGTATGAAGGTTTTCAACAGAATATAAAGTGATTAGAGATCAAAGTCAATAATTATTCCCTCTCAGGTGATGGTGTCAGAGACTGTTGTAGTTTATTGTGGTACAATACAAAAGTGCAAATAGTTTAAGTTCATATGCATGGAACCGTGCTGTATAGTTTAGCATCATGTATATAGAACGTATTGCTATGAAATTTATTGTATTATAGTGGGGACAATGGGGGGCTGTATAGTTTAACTTCATATAGTAAGGACAATGATGAATCAATGCGAATATATTTGTTTGGGGGGCTCCATGGATTAACATCATATGAGGTGTTGGTGAACCAATATGAAGATATTGTTTTTAGGCTTGAAAATTGGGAGGTTGCCTACGTTCCTAGCCTAGAAGGAAAAGATAAATGTTCGTGTAGTTTGATTGAGAATGAATTGGTGATCAACTTGTACTTGAGGACATACCGAATATGGTGTTGGGACTTACGTGTGGATAATAGCCGAGAGAGGGTATTATGGTTAAATCATACTCTAAGATCATGTGAGTCATGCTTGGTGTGAGAAAAAAGAGGTAACAATAACCCTAATGATGAAAAATTTAACATCATGTGGGACAAAATCGTGTTGTATAGTTTAGTGTCATGTATCTAGGACGTATTGTAGTTTAGCGTCTTGCATGACATGTTCACAGTCTAACGTCATGTAGGACGTATAAGGGACTATTTCACAGTTTAATTGTCATGTGTCCCAGATATGGGGAGCTTTGCAGTTTAACGTCTTGTAGATTGGGTGAATAAATTTTATGTCATGTTGGACGATAGAGGGGCTATGCATTTTAATGTCCTGTAGAAATGACAAAAGGGACCATGTTGTTTAAAGTCTTCTAGTAAGGACTAAAAAGTGTGTATTTGTGTTTCAAAAAATAATTCATAAGAACCTTACATTGCTTGGACTTGTAATGAGTTCTCCATCCATTGAGATTAAATAATAAGGTCTATTGGAGTAGACCTTGTGTATTAAATAAGGTCTTTCCCACTTTGACTCAAGCGTTTGAGGTTTCGTTCCTGGTATCATTTGAGTTCTGAGACCCAATACCAATTATCCTTGATTGAATGAATGAAGATGGAATTTTTTTTGAAAGATCATTCTATTAGATTCTGATAAACATCCAAGTGGTGCAGGGTGCACAATTGTTTTTCATCTAATTGTTTAAATTCTACAAATCGTTTATGAGATTGTTCATCTATAGATAACAGATCACAAATGGATACTCTGAGCGAAGGTAATTGAATATCAATGGGAAATACTACTTCTATTCCATATATTAATGAATATGGAGTTGACTGCGTAGCAGTGCAAGTGGTGGTCTTATAAGCCCATAATGCATGAAAAAGATTACCAGGAAATGATTTCTTATCTTTATCCACCATCTTTTGAAGTATGTTTGAAAGAGTAATATTAAAGGATTCTATTTGGCTATTGCCTGATGCATGATACCAAGATGAACGGTTGGATTTGATGTTGTATTCTTGATATAACTTTCTCATCTTGGTTGAAAAAAAGTTGGTGCCATTGTCTATCAATATGTTATGTGGGTCACCAAATCTGTTAATTATGATAGACATGACGAAGCTAACAATGCCTCTGGAACTAACTTCATTGAGATGTATTTCCTCTGACCATTTAGAAAAGAAGTCAGTAGCAGTAAGAACATACATAAACTGCTTGGATGTAGTCGGAGGATATGGTAATACTATATTGATTCCCCATTTGGAAAATGGACATGAGTATTTAACTGTATGAAGCAACTCTGGGGGTTGATGAATGAATTTGACACATACTTCGCAGGAATGACACTTCTTAGTGAAATCAATACAATCATGCATCATTGAAGGCAAAATGTATCCAAGACATCAAATTTGACCAGAAAGTCTATGTCCATACTTGTGGGCACCACAAACTCTTACATGAACTTCACTCATGATAGCCATTTTCTCTTCACCATCAATACATCTGAAGAGAATTCCATCAAAACTGCTCTTTTAGAGAATTTTTTGGTGATCTGGGCTATCGTATAGAGTAAAATTGACCACACACTGCCAGACATGTTCTTTCCAGGCTCTATCACATGGGAGTGCTCCATTTTGAAGGTATTCCCTGATTGGTGACATCCATCTTGTAGTATGACCATATGGTTCAGAAATAGGACTGAATTCACTGATTTCCTCTGTTCTGATTTGAACAAAAGGTGAAACTACACGACGGTGGGAAATACTGATGATTTTTTCGTCCCGGTTTGGATCTTCCAGTGTTGTGGCTACATTATCCAGTGCATCAGCTTGGGCATTTTTTGATCTCGGGACATAAGAAAATGTCAATTGCAATGGAAGTTTCTACATTAACTCTCTTACGTAATCACACAAAGGTATTAACTCTCCTTTTCTTATAGAATAATCCCCATTGATTTGTTTGATTACCAAATCTGAATCACCTTTTACCCTCAAGTGATTCACCTGTGCCTAATGTACCAATTCCAAGCCTGCGATAAGAGCTTGATAATGTACTTTGTACCATCTTCAATCAATAATAAGGAATAGGGTAGTACTTCCTTTTTTGGGGAAATAAGCACGATTCCTAACCCAACTTTGTTGAATTTAGGATATTGCATTTTTCCCCTATTGGACTTCTGGAGGCACCATCAAAGTACATTTTCCATATTTAAAGATTATCTTGAATAGAGAAGACTTCCTCATCAAGAAATTCAATATTTAAAGATATATCTTCAATAGATGGGTGTTCATCAAAGAAATCAGCCAGATTATGGCCCCTTATTGCCTTTTGAGGCACATACTAGATATCAAATTGCTGCAAAATAACTGCCCCCTTCCCAGAAGTCCTATAATCATTGGATGACTAAGGTTAAAATTGAGCGGGTTATTACAAGATACCAATTGGACCTCATGATGTGGCAGGTAGTGTCCCAATTTCTAAATTGTAATGATTAATACTAGGCAGCACTTTTCAATACATGAATATCAAGTTTCTCCCTCATGTATAGTCTGACTGAGATAATAAAGGTAGTTTTCATTCCCATCATTATTCTTTTGGGCAATGAAGGCACCCAATGATCGCTCTAAAGCTATCACATATAAAATAAGTGGCATTCCATAAACAAGTGGCATTAATATCGGTGGATTCAAGTGATATCTCTTGAGAATATCGAATTCTTCTTGACATTCTTCCTTCCACTGATAGGTGACTCCCTTCTTCATTAATTTGGTGAAGGGTAAACACTTGCCTTCCAAATTGACAATGAAACGCTGAATATAGGCCAGCTTTCCTTGAAGTACTCTTAATTCTTTAAAATTTAGAGGAGGTGAAATACCATGGATTGACTATGTCTTCATAGGATCAACTTCGATACTAAGATGGCGTACAAAAAAGCCGAGAAATTTTCCTGAGGTTACCCCGAAAGAACATTTCAAGGGGTTCTTCTTCAAATTGTGTTGTCAAATTTTGTGGAATATGATTTCCAGATCGCCCAAGTGCTCAAAAAGTTGTCTATATTAAACCCCCCAATCATCACATAACATTTAACAAATTTCCAAAAAAAATGGTTTGAATATATGGTGTAAGGCATGTTGATACGTTGCACCGACATTTTTCAGGCCAAAGGGCATTACCTGATAGAAAAACACAACTTGAGGAGCACTAAAAGCTGTAGAATCCTAATCCTCTATAGCAATTCATATATGATTTTACCCAGAATATCCATCCATGAAAGAAAGAGCTTTGTATCTAGTTTTGGAATCAATTAAGAGTTCGATGATGGGAACTGGAAAATCATCCTTGTTAAAATTCCGATTAAGATCTCTGAAGTCAATGAAAACTCAAATTTGTCCATTCTTCTTTTTCTAAGTAAAATATTAGGTATCAATTTGGGATAATGAACTTCTCTGAAGAATTTAGATTTGATAATCATATCATATTCATCTTTAATTTTGGAGCCATAAGTTAGGTGTGTTTTTCTTGTATCTTACATGAATACTTGATGTTCTTCGGAAAAACCCAAATGATGAGTGGAAACATTGGGATCAATACCTGGTATTTCTGTAAAATTACAAGAAAATATATCTTGATTTTGCTTTAAAATATAATTATACATTTATTTCTCTTCAAGATTCATGACCGCACTAATTAAAGTGTGTGTGGATCTTCTTTTGTACCCAGATTTATTTCTCTGAGTTCATCCACAGTGGTAGAGATACCATCCTCAAATGTGGGAGGAGCATCCCTGAGATCTTACTCTTCTTCTTCAATATGTGTTACTTCTTCTTCTTTTACATTCATATTATATGATGATTCAAAATTTCCATGATAAGGGGAGAAGTTAAAATTTGATCTTTTTGAAGAAGAGGAAGAAATTTCTGACCAAATTGACAATGAAGGGTCTTCCTGAGTTGATAGAGATAAGATGATGGATTGAGAGTTGACATCATTATTTTCCTCTGGTATTTCTATAACTTGTTCTAGCCTGGATGATGAAGTATAGAATTGATGGATTTTAGTGGAAGAAATGAAGAAATATCTATTTAAGATTTCATCTTTGCTTGGCCAATCAATAATTTCTCCTATGTTGTCTAGCTCTATTTCCGTAATTTGCATTATGGATGTTTCCGTAAGAGTGTTTGGATTTGGGTCTATCTCGTCAATTTGACTGATAGGCAACACATAATATGTACTCACATGTATGAATGGGTTTACTGGAATCATTTTCAAACCATATGGATCATTAATTTTGGTGACCTTCTTCACTGTGGATTTTTCATTTCCTTCCATGTGATAAAACTCTCCCTTAATTTATTGAGATTCACATGTTTTGAAAGTGGCTTTCTCACCATAAAATGTCCCAATTTTAACATTGAATCAATATTTGATACATTTATGGTATGAAGAAGGTACGTCTGCATGTTTATGTAACCAAGTTCTTCTATGAAAAATGTTGAAAGCTGTGTCCTGATGAAAAACCATTAAATCTGAATTAGAAACATGGTCTCCAAACTAAATTCTGAGTGTAATTTCACCAATTGGTTCTTGTTCATTCATATCTTATCCTTGAAATATTAAATTAGAAGGAGATAAATCAGATTCGGTGAGGACCAATCAATGGAGTGTACAAATAGGAATGAGATTGACTCCTAATACATTATTAATGAAAGATCATTAGATGTCTATAGCATTGATTTTTCCTAATAGATACAAAGGTCTGATATGTCTATGTGCAACATCATCTTCATATTCATCTATTAAAGATATCACTGCATGACATTCTTCCGGATAATTCTATATATGGTGGACTTCAGCTCCAGTAATTTCAGTTTCGAATTCTTGAGGTCTCAACAAAGCCTCAATAAGAACCTCTCGAAGATCTTTTGATAGATTCAAGGAATCCAAAATTGATTACATGGCCGGTACTTGGCCCAAATGTTTCAAGAAATCATAATTTTTGTCCAATGTTCTGTGTTTTCCGTAATGAAAATGTGGTTTTTTTGGTGCCTTAGAAGTTGATTCTTTGGATATAGATTCATCTCATATCGGGGTAAGAGTTTGAAATACTCCTGGAATCGGTAGATTAGACCGAATGGTCTATTTTTTTGTTGAAAGTAAGAAGGTGTAACCTCTAACCGATCCTTCAAAACAACTACACCAAGGCCAAATCTTCCATGTCTAAAAGAACATTCATGTTCTTTTTGAGCTCGCTAAAGGGATTTGACACAAGTTTCTATAGCATATAGAATTATAAGAGGGGTAGGATTGAAAAAGTGGCTTCTGGAAAATCCTCATATTCCCCTATATCCTAGACCATTGTCTCTTCCTCTAATTCATCTGTTTGATATTGGGAAATCAGGCACATCAAAATCGAAACTATCATTGTCATATGGATCTGTTAAATGAATAATAATAACAGAACCAAAGATTAATTATTAATCTAATGAAGATTCTTCCAGATTAGTCAGTTCAGGCTGTGCCGGTTGGTGGGGCAGTTCCCATACTATTGAAGCATATGGCATAATATCTGCCAGAGTCAAAGACAATTTAGGATTTGACACGAACTCTTCTTCTTCTTACTGCTCTTCTTTCATCCCATTACACTGCTTCTTTGATGATTTTCTTTCTGATGAAGGGTGTTTTTTGTGGTATTTATATAAGATAACATAATTGGTTTATTCAATTATGTTCATAAAATGGAATGAGTTCGGTTGATCATTTTCTTGACCATCCAATCATCATATTTTTATTTATTTTGAATTCTGACTTCATGAATCTCACCTTCTTCCTCTGGATCACTAGCACTAACACATGTTTCCTAGGATGAAGAACCATTCGGTTTTACATGTCCAAAGTCCAAAATGTTTTTCAGGAGGTATTTGAAGACAAAACACTCTTGAATGGGATTCCCCAACATCTGATGAAATGGGAAATTGTTGGGGAGGTCTACATCTCCTTCCTTGTTCGACCTTTTGGGCCTTGGTAACTAAACCAGATTGTTTTCCAGAGACGAGATGAAGTATCCAGGAACTTGTTCATTTCAGAAAGAATAAACTCTGTTCTTCAAATATTCAAATTCTTTCTACCATGGATCTCTTTGATCATCTTGATGAGGCAGCTGTGGTTGTTGAAACATAGGAGGTGGAGCCCTTCGATGTGACGAAGGTTTCGAAGTGGAAGCAGGTACATGTTCTTGAATAAGTGCAACTGTAGAAGTCTCTGCTTTCCCTATTCTCTTTCTTGGAACTGATGTAATTACACGATTTTTAGCCTTAGTCTTCATAAGAGGCTCCTCTATCTGCTGAGCAATTTATGTAAAGTTGTGAAACCCTCTTTTGTATTTCACAGGGATCAATGGTGTTTATAATTCAACATGAAATGTTTCCACACATATTGGCAACAATTATTCATGAGGGAGTGTTAAGATTAAGGAATATGTTAATCCCTTTCAGCGAGCAAAGAAATATGAAACTCTTTCATTTTTCTTTTCTTGCAATTGGTAAGATAAAAAATTGTCATCTTTGGCATTGTTGAGATGAGTTGATGAAGGAACCATTAACGGTGATCTTCACACCGAGTAATTGACTGGGATTGAAATCTTGTATACCAGAAAAAATCATGCCCTTGTAATGACTATACAAAACACCTGAGCTTGACTACATCTTCTTTATAAGGAGTTCCCATCATAGGATCACAATGAGAAATAAAATTTGTTATGTTTTGTTCTAGATCTCTCGATCCATTAAAAATTGGGAATGTGGTACTCGAAAAATTTGATGGGGAGGGAATTTCTAATGAAGCTCAAATTTTCATATATTTTATACTATAATTCATTGTTTATAATCCCACCATAGTGTTATTATATGGGTAATTTTCACATTTTTATGTTTCAGTTTTATTTTGAGAGTAAATTCAAAAATAGCTTAATTCTACAATTTTAACAGATTGTCATCATAGGGGTATTTTGGTCATTTCTCATTAAATATATTTTCAAATTTTATGAATAAAATTTTGGTAGAATAATTATTTAATTTGATTCATTTTTGTCTTCTGGACCAGGGGATGAATCGATCATCTAGTGGCTGGAAAAAATCAATGAATTTGAAGTGTTTTCCTAGAGGACAGAATCGGACCCACCAACGTAATGGATGATTAACTCGGTGAAAACACCTCCAAATGCATTCATTCTAGCTAAAAAGGAAATATGATTCAATAGTTCGCGTTAATGATGAATTTCAAGTCAAAATTCCATCATTAATCCATTATGGGAATGCTCATAATATGTGGAAGACGAAACGTATCACCGGGAATAAACAGTTCAATTGGGTAATAAATTCATAGCATCGAAAAACGTAATCCAAAATGGATCATATTTTGTGGAGAGACACTAAATTACATGTGGAACAACTATTGTTATGGTATAAACATTTAAAGCGATGGCTTGGAGGGCAATAATGTCATAGAAAGTTGAATAATTGAAAATTCGGTGAGTCAAATGAAGAGATTAAATGTCTCGGATGGAATCAGTCATAACTCCTACATACAATGTCCAATATATCTAATATTTGTAGGGAGAGTGGAGGAGACATTATGTAACATCTTTTATGAATAACCCATTTACAAATTCGGCCATTAAATGGGATATACACGCGACATCATTTGGAGAATTATTTTTTAGAGAATTCCTTCACCTCATCTCCCTATAAATATGTATCCTCACCCCTTCTCAATGTATTGGCACTTCTGTGCGGACATTTTTCATTGTTTTATAGTTTCCTTCAATTTTAATAGTATTATGCATTTTTAATATAATTTATCTTCTCTTCTTCATCTCATTATCATTTTTTTATCTTTTGTTCTTCCACCCAGTCCTTCTCCACTACGATCTCTTATACTCATGATCATGAATAACTAACCTGAGGAACATCCCAGGGGATCAGTCTAGGGTTGAACCCAAGTCTTTGGACATTCATATTAATTTTTTCTTATTTAATTAGATTTAGTTCAAGGGGGATCTTAGTGGGTAAGGCACGTTTGTGTCTCCATTTTCCATCAGAGACCTAACTTTCTCTTTTATAATATTTTCCCTCGATTGAGGAGGTGGGTGTGTAGTCTCTCAATGATTGTTGAGAGCACTGTATATTCACAACCACATATAAAAGAGAATATTCAAACATATGATGGATTTTTTTTATTAATTAAATTTGAAACTAATAATGAGACGATGAAGGTTTAATCTTGGTGATTCTCTTAGGAATATCTCCATTCTTTCTGACATCATTTTTTCTGCATTCATTCTATCTATATTATGCATTTCATATTTACTTTTCATTTTCATGAATAATAATTTCTCATAGATCAATATATTTTAGTTTTAATTCATAAATAAAAAAATATAAAATAAGTGAATTAGAATTATTGACTAATTGACTGCAAAAGGCTCCTCAAGAGAACGACCTAGGTCAGCCCTTGTGCTACACATAGTTATAAATATTTCTGAGAGCACACACGACAACGCTTCGCCAAATTGGCATCATTTTTGGGAATCCAAGTGGTTTTCATTCACTATTTTTATTCAAATTGTGTGAATAATTTTTCTTTCATTAAAAAAACAACAAAAATTAATAAATTTCAAAAACAAAAAAAAAATTTCCATGTTCATGATGTCTTTCAATTCAAATTTTTATTTATGGACTTAACATTCTCAGGTGCCAGAAAATGTTTGCAATGAACTTGATGCTCAATTTCATATGATTAGTGATAATTTTAAAAAATTGGAGAGCCAAATTGAATGGATTTATGAATATATACGCACATCCCAAGAGAAATCTGAACCTGAGCAAGAACCTAAACAAGAAAGAGTTGTGGAATTGATTTCACCAATAATTTTTATGTTAAAGAACCTAAGGCGGGTAAGAAAGAACTTATAAACTAACTAATCACTTCATCCCACACTAAACCATTGCTCGAGGAGGTCCCAGAAGTACACATTCCAACTAATGCACAGATGGTAGGTCAACATTTTTTGGATGAATCATGGAATAACATTTTCAAAGATAACTTGAATCATGATAATTCCATCCATTATGATGAAGTATCAGAAACTTTATACCTCTAACTTTCTTTGGAAGATAATGAAGAAGATGCACCTACAGAGATTGATTTTCCAATGGTCATGTCTGAAGAGATCAATTTCCAAGATGAATTACTTGAAAGGAAATATTTTTTTATTAATTCTTCATATATTAATCTTATTCAAGATAAATTTATTTCTTACATCACATCCTTTGAAATTTATGATAGAGCACAAATAGAGAAGTCTATGGATGTTAAAGAAGAGACCACTCAAGTAGTTTTGATTGAAGAAGAATAGGTAGAGAAGATGGTGGTGCGACTACCTCCTCAACAAAAATTTTCATACCATTTGGAGGAGGACACCACCAAATTTAACAGGGAGCACCCTTATCTTTTACTCCCTCCCACGACAAACCTCAAATTTCTTCTTTATTCTTTATCGGGGGTTGGGAACATTCTTATCTTATTTGGGGTTCTCTACTTTTAGTGTTTAATCATGTACGTTGGGAAAACTAACATGTGGTGGTTCATCTCAAAGAAATTACACCCACCTTCTGATTGTGGATAATCCACTGAAACTGCCTGACTAGAGGCAGTAAAAAACTAGCACTCACTTGGGGGTCTAAACCCAGCATTTTCTATTTTCTTTTCCCTTCCTAATTATTTTTATTTATTTTTCTTATGTATTTTCATTAATTTCTTGCAGTCTTAAAGTGGATTCTTCTAGGAGCTTAACTCAACGAATCCACTTCTAAAATAATGTCAGGTTGTATCTTTCCTTCCCTTTGATTAAATACCATTATATTTATATTTTGTTGAGTTGAAATACGGGATAGTTAAATTTAAGTGTGGGGAAGTGTCAACCTACTTAGTTCTTCTTGTGTGCTTTTCATTTTAGTTTATTATTTTTTTAGGATTTTTGAGTTTTAATGAATATTATAATCTCTTTTCACACATCAATTGATTTTTAAAGAGTTGAAATGATTTTTGGAATAAGGGATTTTAAATTATTGTTGATGTGAAAACATTTTTCTGGAATTGGATTATCAATCATTTTTATGAGTTTTACTGATTTTTGAAATCCATGACCATGAAACACTGACTAAAAATATTTTTCCAATCCTATGAGGTATTGTAAACCACTTTTACATATTTTTCCTAATAGCCAAACTTTCTTGAGGGAAACTTGAATTTTGTTTGAGAACTAGAATTTTTTAATATTCTCTTTCGAAGCTTTGGATTTCATGGAATGCATTTGAAATGATTGAGCCATATCTTTGGCTAGCAAAATTTTATCTTAAGACCCACCTTAACATTTATCCTTTGTAAGCCCTTAGATTCCATGAATTTCCTTATAGGTTTAAGCCACATTACAAGACAATTTTTCTTTACCTACCCGCACTTATAGTATTTTTGAATGGTTATTTCATGTTTGAGTGTGGGGAAGGGCCTTTCATGTGCGTTCATTGGGATTAGTATCATTTATTGGTGATTTTTGGTGTGTTTCAATACTTTGGGTAGTGAATAATAAGATAATTGGCCATGTGTCATCATTTCATTGTGCATTATTTGTTTCATCCATTTCTCCTTTAAGAAAAGAGAAAAATGGAGAGGAGTTTGAATTCCTCATTTTACATTATTTTATGACTCGTATCCCTCTCAAAAATCAAGGGCATGAATTTTCATTCATTCATTGTATTCAATTTCCAACTCATCCTCCATGAAAAATAATAAAGATGTGTCTTTTTGGAGCTTTGAAAAAAAAGGTGAGAACATAGATGATATCATTCATTGTAATCACTTCATGGATCATGTACCATGTCATAAGAGGGGTGGAGTTTTTTTTCACATTTTAAAGTGGTATTGAGAGAGAAATTACCTGTTTTTCCCTTGATTTAATCATGCATTGTACTTAAAAGTCCATCCTCCTCTTTCAAGCCTGAAACTTTTTCAATCATTTTTCCACCAACCCTACGCCACAGAATCATTTGAACCTTTAATTAAAGCCATCATTACTAAATTAATTTTCATGTTTCACGCTGTATAGAAATTAGAATTTTTACAAAACTTTGGTGATACAAGCAATTTTCAAGTATGAGTATAACTCTAGATTCAATTTCTCTTGAGTGAAAAGTGACATAAAATTCAATGTGAGGTAGGTTTTGATTGAGATATGGATTGATTTTTGATGTTGAAAAAATTTCAATGATTTAAATGAAAATTATAGAGGCTTGTTTTTCGTATATGATACATGATGGACTTCTATTTTGGATAAGATCATTGATATTTTCTCATTTTTGATTATTGTGTGGAATTTGATTTGGATGTAAGATGATTGCCCAGGAGTGCAATGTTTAAGTGTGGGGGAGCGATGAAGCCCGAATTTCCTTATATTTTATACTGTAATTAATTGTTTATAATCCCACCATAGTGTTATTGGTTGGGTAATTGTCACATTTTTATGTTTTAGTGTTATCTGAGCGTAAATGCAAAAATGGCCAAATTTTGCAAATTTAATAGATTGTCATCACATGGGTATTTTGGTCATTTATCATTATATATATTTACAAATTTTATGAATAAAATTTTGGAATAATCCGTATTTAATTTCATTCATTTTTTTCTTCTGGACCTGGGGAGGAATCGATCATCTAGTGGCTGGAAAAATTCAATGAAGTTGAAGAGTTTTCCGGGCGGACAGAATGGGACCCACCGACATAATGGAAGAATAAATCAGCGAAAACACCTCCAAATGAATTAATTCCAATTGTAAAGGAAATCGGATTCAATATTTCACGTTCATGATTAATTTCAAGTCAAAATACACTCATTATTACATTATGGGAATGCTCACAACATGTGTAAGACGAAACATCTCGCCAAGTAAAAATAGTCAAATTGGGTAATAAATTCATAGCATCGCAACACCTCATAAACAATGGATCATATTTTGTGGGTAGACGAAAAATTATAATTGGAACAACTTTGGGTAAGGGAGAAACATGTAAATCGACGGTTTGGAGAGAAATAATTTTATAGTAAGTTGAAGAACTGAAAATTCGGCGAGTCAAATGGATAGATTAAATGACTCGGATGGAATCGGTCATAACTCCTACATACATTAGCCAATAAATATCATATTTGGAGGGTGAACTAAGGAGACATTATGGAACATTATTTATGAAGAAACTAGTTAAAAATTAGTTTATTCAATGGGACACACATGCGGCATAATTTGAAGGATTATTTTGAAAATAATTTTTTCACCTCATCTCCCTATAAATATGTATCCTCACCCCTTCTCAATGTATTGGAACTTCTGTGTGGCAATTTTTCAATATTTTGTAGTTTCATTCCATTGTAATAGTATTACGAATTTTTAATATATTTTTTCTCCTCTTCTTCATTACATTCTCAATTTTTTATCTTTTGTTCTCCCACCCCGTCATTCTCCATTGCGATCTCTTATACTCGTGATCATGAGTAACTAACCTGAGGAACTTCCTAGGGGGATCAATCCAGGGTTGAACCAAAGTCTTTACACATTCATATTAATTGTTTATTTTTTAATTAGAGTTAGGTAGAGGGGGATCTTAGTGGGTAAGGAACCTTTGTGTCTACATGTTCCACCAGAGACCTAACTTTCTCTTTTATAATATTTTCCCTCGATCAAGGAGGTGGGTGTACGGTCTCTCAACGATCGTTGAGAGCACTGTATATTCACAACCACATATAAAAGAGAATACTCACACATACGATGGAGTGTGTTTATTAATTAAAATTTAAACTAATAATAAGATGATGAAGGTTTAATCTGGGTTATTCCCTTGGGAATATCTCCTCTCTTTCTGATATCATTTTGTCTTCATTCATTCTATCTATATTCTGAATTGCATATTTACTTTTCATTTTATTGAATAATAATTTCTCATGGATCAATTTATTTTAGTTTTATTTCATAAATAAAAAAATATAAAAAAAAATAAATTAGAATTAGTGAGTGATTGACTGCAAAAGGATCCTTAAGAGAACGACCTAGGTCAGCCCTTGTGCTACACATAGTTATAAATTTTTTTGAGAATGCCCACAACAACACTTCGTCAATTACATCCAACCATTCTGGGTAATCTCTCTATTCTAGTTAAATATGTTCCTGCTTTCCATCCATAGCTTCCAACAGTGCTGTTAATGACTCAATGGTAGTCATTAATTTTTGAGAAACGTCTGGTTGAGCTTAGGCCTGATTAGGTACAATAACTGGAGTTTGGAGGGGTTTGGTGAATGGGGATTCCACTAATTATAGTATTTCCCGTTGTTGTTATGTATTACCAGTAGGATTGGACCTGTGATGGTGTACCTGTAAATGGGGATATTATTGATCCACCCCAATGGCTGTAATAAATTCCCTTGACTGACTAACTCTAGCACGCTTAACAGGAAGACTAACTTGATGTACTTCTTTATTTAACATTCTTAACTCCTTCATTTCATTTCTTATTGTGTGATCCATTATTCTAATGAGAGCTATTGGCCTTATACAGAGGAAGGTTGGAATGTAATATAACTTTTACCCTTCTCCTTAGTAAGTGACTTTCTAGAGTACGGAATGGAATTACCCTAATAAATGTCTTGCCCCTGTGCTACCCTCTATCTTCTGGTACACATACCTCCTTCATTCGTTTCTGTGTACACAACCTCTTGAATGGGAACTTATTCATATGATCCCTCTGAGTGAGCCTCATGTTCTGAGGGATCAGTGAAAATGGAATTGATGAAATTTATCAATGTATAACGCATTGCAACCCTTTGTCAGCATTTTTGTGATACTATCTTCTTCCATGTCCTTTATGAGACATTGCCTTTGGTTTAGTTGATCCCTCAGGAAGTTCTTGATGAACCGTAAATTGGAGGGAATCTTTTGATAATTCTGATCTGCGTTCCTCTTGTGGATTCTTTCCTAATTGAGAGAAGACTGACTTCTGTTGAGGGAGAGATTGAGAATTTGAAAAAGTCCCCAGTCCGGTGGATTGGGGATGTTCCTGTTTTTCTGGCTCAACTCCTCGAATCCTATCTATTTATTATGAGGGTTGGATTAAAAGAGTCCCCAACCTGGAAAGTTGAGGTGGATCATGATATTCTATATCTGAAACTTTCATAATATCTCTTCACATTTTGTAGATTTTAGTCTTGAAATTGGTTGGATGCATTAACCTACATCCACTCAAATCACCTGGCTCAAATAATAGTTGGATTATTTCTAACACTTTTTCACATGATGATGTTCATGCTCTATCCATCCCACCACCCTGGCCAAGCTCACAAAATAACAGAAGCAGTAAGGCAATAGTAAAGAACAAAACATTTGGGTACCCCGCACCACTATTTCCCCCACTATCTAGCTGCTCATCCCTAATAGAAAACGTCATGACGCTACCACGCTCTTCCTGCCCGGACACACATGGGCCTCACAACCATCCACATCCATGCCTGCACACACATGGGCCTCAAAACCACACATCCCTTCCCGCATACACCTAGGCCTTACAACCACACATCCCCGCCCGCATACACCTGGGCCTCATCCCAAAGACACCTGGGAAAGAAAACTGTAACCAGAACCCCTTCTCGAAAACACCTGGGCCTCATCCTGAAGATTCTTGGGAAAACAACCTGCCCGAAGAGTCCTGGTCTAACAAAAAACTAAACGAAACCTACACGAAGAGTCTTGGGTGTAAGGTCTCCTCTAGCCATCATAGCCCAGGGAAGAGGGAGTAGGAAGGAGAGTAACTAGGTGGAAACACCCTTCCCCATGAGATGGGGTGTTCGACACCAAGTTCCCAACACAGGTGGGGTGCTACTAAACACAAAACATACAGTTACATATATATATACACCAATACACAGCCCAACCTATGGCTCCTCAATAGATACAAGACAGTTCCCAAGTACTGTTGCCTCATAAAACAAGCACACAACAAACAGTTCCCAGTTTCCCTATTCAAATTATCATTTCATAACAGTTCAATATGAGTTAATCCCTTTACTACTAGGTAAATAACAGGCACAATCACAGATGAAACAAAAATAATGCAGGAAGGAAAACCATCATGTAATTTAAGCATTCACACCCGGTTATCTTGTAGAAAATATCATTAAAGTGGGATCAGTGTAAATCCTCCAAAAACTGGAACCAAAGAAAAACCCAACAAACCATTGGTTATCCCCACAGTAATTCATTACCATTCCACCCATTTCATTATTTACCTTCCAATTTTATTAAAGTTCACAACCCAACATGCAGCTCTACTACCAAACACCACCACAGCCACACAACAACTCATGCCATTCCAACCACACCATTCGCAACCCCACTATTCACCCATCCATAACAAAACACATTCACCCCTTCACCCATTTTATTACTGAACCATCCCAGCATTCACAATTCATTCTTTTATATTATTTAGTTCAACTGGGGTGGTCACACAAGGTTATGGGCATTCATATTCAACAGTCATGTTTAAGTGTTTAACGGATTCATACATGATTCCCATTCACCAGACGATGTGTAAAACAGAGCATATCATAGATGTAAAAACAAAGGCCCCCAACGGCCGTGATTTTTAGTAGTCATAAGACCATTCAATTCATAACAACATCATAGGGAAAACAGGGGTAAAAACATGTAACAACATAAACAAAATTCCTCATACCCGTTATTTAACCGGTTATTATCTTCATTACAAAAATTGATTAACTGCCTCATAGGAACCATAGAACACCCACCCCGCATGATACACAAGGAGGAGAGACAAAGGTAAGAACATAACTGATTGATCAAGGATCGATGTTATGTCCTCGTGTGGAAACTGGAAATGAGGATTATAAGTAACTCCACAGAACGCGATCAAGGAAAACTTCGTGGGGGTAAAAATCGTCCGGGGGAAGGGTATTACGAGAGAAGGGTTATAGAAAAGAAAATAAAAATAGGGATAAGAGAAGCCTTTAGGTTATAAAGGCTGAGATATAACATCCCTGGGATGGTTAAGATATGGAGAAAAACATTAAACCGCTAAAGAAGAGGGATCATGGGATGACCACGTGGCTCAACCACCCCACACGTCCAACTTAAAAGGTCCCCGCCCTTCACGGCGGTTAAAACCGGTGCACACCTCCTTAACCATGGAAGTACTCCTCATAGGATGCGGTAGAGGTGTTTCTGAAATCACGATTAAAGACATGACCAAAATGCATTTTTTTCATTTAAGTATGGAACTCCACCAATCAATTAATTAAAAACCATTAATGGTCTTTAAAACATGATTAATGGGGTAAAAACAGGATTTAAAACCCAATTCATGCAAAAAGGAGGAGCTATTGGAAAAAATCCATGGAGCGGTCACTGGTAGGCTAGGTCTACCGGAAGACCAATCTACCGGTTGGTCGAGGATACCGGTATGCCGAGGCTACCGGTAGGTTGAGGATAATGGTAGGTCGAGCCTACCGGTAGGCTGAGCTACTAGTAGGCTGAGCTATCAGTAGGCCGAGCTATAGTAGTTCGAGCTACCGCTAGGACGAGCTACAGGTAGGCCGAGGCTACCGGTAGGACGAGCTACATATAGGTCGAGGCTACCGGTAGGCCGAGGCTACTGGTAGGACAAGGGGACCATAGGACGAGGTGACTGGTAGGTCGAGGCCACAGGTAGGCCAAGGATACCGGAATGCCGAGCCACCCGTAGGCCAAGGCCACCGGTAGGCCGAGGCCACTGGTAGGCCTAGGCTACCGTTTGAAGACTTAAGCTTCACCGAGAAGCTAGAATGGCCATCTAGACCACCCAGAACACCCCAACATCAGATTTTCACCATGTAATGGACCCCAAAACCCTGGGATATTACATAAGACACTTCTCAAACTATTCTCGTCCCCTAAAATATAAGAAAAAACCAGAAAGGGGAAAAGTGGGGTCCAAGCAACCACCCTCTAAAGATACTTCTCTGAGGAAAACCCTTGGGTTAATCGAAAGTTGGAATAGAACCCCCTACATCCAGGAATACTACTACAAGAGTTATCAGCCACCAACATTCACAACAAGCATAAGGATCACACTGTCTAACACCTGAGTCAGGGAGTCCCTTCCTACATGTTAGGATATTGTCTGCTTTGGGCGGCACTGACTCACCCACACGGGTTTAATTGCTTCCACATTAATGGGCCTTGATTTGCAGTCAGGTTTTCCCATCATCACACATTCGAACAAAAAACAAGAAGAACAATCATTTCATATATTAAAGCACAAGGTGAAACATCTCAACAAAACTCAAAACAGAAACAACAAGGAAGTCAAAACAGCTCTGGGTACTGAACTCGTAACTAGGCCTCCCGCTCCCAAGTGCTCTCCTCCAGGCCACCATGCCTCCACAACATAGAAACCAAGGGTATGGTTCATCCATGATGCACTTCCTCTTTATGATCCTCGGCCTTGATTGGTCTTTCTAAGATGTTCGCATCGTATTAGACATCTAACTCTCCCCAATCGATGATGTGGGAGTCGTCGCGTAGATATCGACGAAGCTGGGGGATGTGAAAGATGTTGTGATCTTTCTCCAACTGAGGTGGCAACACCAGCTGATACGCCACCTCACTAACTCATCCCAGCACCTTAAAAGGTTTGATGAACCTAGAGAAGAGCTTACTCCCCTTCCCAAACCTTTATTGCCCACGTCGAGGGGAAACCTTCAAGAACATATGATTTCCAACCTCGAACTCCAAGGGCCTCCACCTATGATCGGCATAAGACATATTCCAGTCTTAGGCTGCCTTCATCCTCTGATGCACAAGCTGAACCTTCTCAGTGGTGCCCTGCACCACTTCTAGCCCAAGAATAGTAGCTTCCCCAATCTATGTCCAGCAAATAGGTGAACGATGCTGCCTTCCACACAAGGCCTCAAATGGTGTCATGCCAATAGTGGATTGGAATCTATTGTTATAAGAAAACTCCACAAGAGGCAAGTGTCGTAACCATGATCCCCCAAAATCTAGAACACATTACCGCAGCATGTCTTCCAACATCTGGATCCTTCATTCCGTTTTCCCATTTTTCTGAGTGTGGAATAAAGTGTTAAGGCATAGCTGGGTGCCAAAGGCATGCTATAATCTCCTACAGACTTGTGAGGTAAACCACGTGTCTCGATCGAAGACAATAGATCTTGGAATCCCATGAAACCACACCACCTCATCCACGTACCTCTAGGCTAAGGTACTCCCCGGGCTCGACTCCTTAATCGCCAAGAAGTGAGATGATTTTGTCAACTGATCCACCACTACCCAGATAACATCATAGCCTCCCCGAGACCTATGTATCCATGTGACTAATTCCATTGAGATTTCATCCCACTTCCAATCGGGAACATCTAAAGGATGTAACAACCCTCCATGAATACAGTGTTCAGCCTTCACATGTTGACACACTAGGCACATAGCCACAAACTCTGCCATTGCCCGCTTTACCCAGGACCACCAAAACTATCCCCTCAGGCCAAAGTACATCATTGAGACCCCAAGATGTACCGCTAAAGCAAAGCCATGGAACTCACAGAGAACTCATTTACGCATCATCTCTGCAACAAAAATCCTTCCACAGAAAAGCATCAGATGTTGACCATCCTACGACCATCCCTCAAGAGAATTTCCCTGATTAACACGATCTCGCATCACTTTTACCTCCATGCCCCACCATTGTGACTCTTCCACCAGCACCACTAAAGAAGAAACTAATGTCATCTGAAATAGAGAGCCTCTTCCACCTTCCACCCTTACATCCAAATTCAAGGCTGCTAACTCTTCCATCTCTCTCCATGAATCTACAGATTCCCAAACTACTTCCTTCTGCGATTTCCTGATCAGGGCATCAGCCAAAACATTACCTTTTCCCTCAGTATAAGAGATCACGAATTCGTAGTCTTGGAGAAACCCAACCCATCTTTGCTTACGCATGTTCAGATCCCGCTGGGAAGAGACATAACACAAGATCTTGTGATCTGAGAAAACCACAAAGCACTCTCCGATGAGATAATGCTGCCAAAACTTCAATGTGAACACCATGACCGCAAGCTCCAGATCGTGGGTGGCATAGTTACGTTCATGGGGACAGAACTTCCTAGACCCATAAGAGATCAGCCCTCACTGTTTCATCAGCACACATCCCAACCCAAGGCCAGAAGCATCGCAGAACACTTCAAACAATACCCCTTCCTCTGGTAATCTGAGTACAGAAGCACTAACCATATTCTCCTTTAGGTTTCCAAAAGCTGTCTAGCATTGGTTGCTCCACACGAAGGTCTGGTCCTTCCTAGTCAAAGCAGTCAATGGAGATGCAACTTAGGAGAAGTCGGGCACAAACTTCCGGCAATAGCCTTCTAATCCTAGGAAACTATGAACTTCCGCAACATTTTTGTGTTCTTCTCATGAAACTAATGCCTCGAACTTCAACGGGTCTACTACTATTCATTTATAAAACACTATATATCCAAGGAAATTTACTTCTAATGTCATGAAATTTCACTTAGACAGTTTCCCATAAATATGGTTGTGTCTAAGGAATCCCAAAACTACCCTAAGATTCTCAACGTGCTCTTCCTATGATCTTGAGTAGATAAGGATGTTGTTGATGAACACCACAATGAACTGGTCCAGAAACTCTCGGAAGACAGAGTTCATGAGGTTCATGAACATAGCTGGTGCATTTGTAATGCCAAAAGGCATGTCCATGAACTCAATGTGGTCATATCTGCACCTGAAATCCATATTTGAGATATCACATTCCTTCACTCTCAAATGGTGGTATCCAGACCGCAGATCGACCTTAGCGAACCAACCTACTCCCTTCAACTGGTCGAAAAGATCATCTATCCTCAGGAGGGGGTAACAATTCTTGACTGTCACCTGAGTCAACCTCCAGTAGTCTATTCACATTCGTAGACTACCATCTTCATTCTTTACGAACAAAACTGGAGCACCCCATGGAGACACACTAGGTCGAACAAAGCCCTTCTCCATCAGATCATCAATCTGAATCCGCAACCGCAGCAACCCAGAAGGTTCCATCCGATAAGGATCCATCGAGATTGTGCGGCCACCATGCTGTAAGTCTATCCCAAACTCAACATAACGTCGAGGGGGTAGAGTCGCATCCTCATCTGGAAAGACATCAGGGAATTATCTTACGACCTATGGGGCATCCATCATTCATGTATCTGCAGACTCCACTGAGACCCCGTCCAACATTGAAAAGAGTGGTTCTACATGTCGACTCCCCACATGATAACTCCACTCCCCAATAAAATCCACACTCCATCTATCCTCATTGGAGAATTCAATCCTTCTCCGATTTCAGTCGATGACGGCATGCACGGAGAATAACCATTCGATGCCTAGAATGACATCGTATTGCTGCATCTGCAATGAAAGATGGTCTCCACTAGACTGATGCAGTCCCAACATCAGTCTACATCCCTGGAAAAAGTAAGATACACTGGTCTGACCCCCCAACTGGTGTTCCCAACACTAGTGGCACAAAAAGTCTATCGGCATCCAAACCCAGATCATGGGCTAATTCTGGCATAACAAAGGAGTGCAAAGCTCCTGAATCAAACAAGGTAGAAACAAGAGTGGTAAATAAACTGATCATACCTTGAACGACCTATGGTCCCACCGGATCTACTATCTCTATAGTGTGCAACTGTCCATGCCTAGATCCTCTTCCTCACTACTGTCGACCACCTCCCCATTCACGCCCTGGTCGAGGTCCCTGAGGATCACCCTGATGTCGGTCTCCTCCCGCAAGGTCGTCCTTTGGAGGGCCAGGGGCCTACTGCTACTGTTGGAAAGGCCTCGCCGGCAACAGATGCTGCTGAGGTGGGTGCTGAAACTGCTCACCTTCACCATGTGGAGCTCAAGCCTGACACCTACTCTGGATGTTGTTAAAAACTCTGCAAGAGAAACACTTCTGTCCTAGCCCTATGGAAAAGTGATGAAGGCCAGAAGCTCGGGACTGGAACTGATGAGGCCTAATCCCTGCTCGTCGAAACCTGGAAGGCCCTGTTGCTGGAGACCTACTACTGACCACCTTCCCCTTTGATTAACTTAGCCGGTTCCCCTCTCATGGTGTTCCTCCCTTCAATTTCATCCTCTCTACTCTCTTGTAATTCTTCTGTACTGCTAGGTACGTCTGAAGGGTGAAGGGAGTGACAGCGTACTGATGAGAAGGACAAAATGCCTCCTCTAACCATCTTTCCCGAGACTCCTCATCCGGAAAAAGATCCTGGTAAAAGCGCAAGAGATCTTTGAACATGATCCTATGCCCCCTCACTTACATTCTTCCCTACTGAAGGGAGAGCAACTCTTGTCTCTCCTCAGCATTTTCCGTAGAGGAGAGGAACTCCTCACAAAATTCCTTCTCAAAACCGGCCCATGAAACCTCTGCCTCTACCTTCTCTCATAGGAAAAGCATCCTCCACTGATGCTTTTCTCCTCCCATCTGACTAACGGACATCGAAACCCATTACTTCCTCAGAGAACAGATTGAAGAGAGGGTGATGGTAAGCTCATAGAGCCATCCCTCCATTACTGAGTCAGAAATTCTACCCTCATACTTTTTTGAGGGTTTGTTGCTAGAAGGAGCGTAGATTCCTCTTCCACAAGTTTTCCTCCTCATCTCGGTCAGCCCTCTATAGGTCAAATTCCTCGATCCACTGGGTCTCAACCATCTTAGTCGCTCATCGATAACCTCCAGGTTCCATAGCTTCAAGGTAAACAAAGAATTCCTAAGCCCGAGTAGCAAGGGAATTATTATTATTATTATTAAAAAAATTCAACAAGTTGCCCCAAATCAATTAAAAACACAATAATTATGATTCATGTACCTTCCCTAGGGTATATATACTATAATAAATGTAGTCTCACATGGTCGTTTGATAGGCTCAAAGTCCTTGCATCGGATCACAGGGACCCCAAAAATCCCTTTCCCTATCCAGTACCCCCTAGTCTATTTCACAACCCATGATCACCTAACATAGTTTCACTACCTTACCTTGCAATCCACATTGTGTCTAACTTCAGACTCCATCCTATTCCTCAACCTTGATCTGATACCATTCTGTCACGACCTGCCTTCGGCTAGATGATGGAAGGGGCAGCAAAGATCCCCACCCTTCCTTCCTCTAGTCGAAGACGAGATAATGAACATTGATTCCCACCTCTAGTAAGCCCCGGAGTGGAGACTAGCACCAATGGTATAACATTTTCATGATATGGGAGGTGTTACCCTTTTTAATTAACCAAGATTGGGAGAAAGAATGAGTCAACACCAAACACCACCATGTATAGAAAACTCAAAGTCGAAACCAAACTACATGCATGTTTTAATAATTAAACTGAACAAATTACAAGGACTCCAAAGTAAAATAACCAACAGGAATGGAAAAAGGCTTAGAAGAATCCAACAGTGACCAACAGCAACTCCAACGTCCAGACTAGAAATGTCCCGCAAGGCCTCTGAAGCCCTCCTAGAAACCTGAAAGTAAACGTAGGGTGAGCATACAAAGTATACTCAGTAGGAAAACCTAATGCTCTCGTGCACGAGTGGGGAGACATCCTAAAGTCCCTTGAGAAGCAGAAGAAACATCACCTATCAATGAATATATCAATCCCACCTCACCGGCCACGCTCACCAAATATCACAAGCAGTAAGGTAATAGTAATGAACAAAACATTTGGGTACCCCGCACCACTATTTCCTACACTAGCTAGCTACTCATCCCTAATGGATAACGTCATGACGCTACCACGCTCTTCCTACCCGCACACACCTTGGCCTCACTACTGTCCACATCCCTGCCCGCACACACCTGGGCCTCACAACAACACATCCCTACTTGCATACACCTGGGCCTCACAACCACACATCCCAGCTCGCATACACCTGGGCCTCATCCTGAAGACACCTGGGAAAATAATTGTAACCAAAACCCCTACCCAATAAAACCTGGGCCTCATCCCAAAGATTCATGGGAAAACAACCTGCTCAAAGAGTCCTGGGCTAACAATACCCCAAATGAAACCTAACTAAAGAGTCTCAGGTGTATGGTCACCACCAGCCATTACAACCAAGGGAAGAGGGAGTAGGAATGAGAGTAACTAGGGGGAAACACCCTACCCCTTGAGATAGGGTGTCCGACACTAAGTGTCCAATGCGGGTGGGGTTCTACTAAACACAAAACATATAGTTACATATATATATACCAACACATATACCATCCTATAGCTCCTCAACCGATACAAGTAGGTGCCCAAGAACTGCTGCCTCAGAAAACAGGCACACAAAAAACAGTTTCCAATTTCTCTATTCCAGTTAACATTTCATAAAAGTTTAGTATGAGTTAATCCCTTTACTACTGGGCAACTGACAGACACAATCACAGATGAAACCACAATAAAGCAGGAAGGAAAACCTTCAGTTAATTTAAGCATTCACACCCAGTTCTCTTGTAAATAATAACATCAAAGTGGGATCAGTGGAAATCCTTGAAAAACTGGATCCCAAGAAAAACCCAACAAACCATTAGTTATCCCCACATTAATTCATTACCATTCCACCCAGTTCATTATTTACATTCCACTTTTATTCATGTTCACAACCCAACCTCCAGCCCTGCTGACAAACACCACCATAGCCACACAACAACTCATGCCATTCCAACCACACCATTCACAGCCCCGCTGTTCACCCATCCATAACAAAACACATTCACCCCTTCACCCATTTCATAACTGATCCTTCCTAGCATTAATAACTCATTATTTTATATTTTTTAGTTCAAATGGGGTGATCACACCAGGTTATGGGCATTCATATTCAACAGCCAAGTTTAACTGTTTAACTGATTCATACGTGATTCCCATTCACCAGACGATGCGTAAAATAGACCATAGCATAGATGCGCAAATAAAGGCCCCCAATGATTGTGATTTTCATTAGTCGTAATCCCATTAAATTCATAACAACATCATAGGGAAAACATGGGTAAAAACATGTAACAACATTAACGAACTTCCTAGTCGCTGTTATTTGACCGCTTATTATATTCATTACAGAAATTGATTATCTTCCTCATGGGAACCATAGAACACCCATCCCACATGATACACAAGGAGGAGAGAAAAAGGTAAGATCCTACCTGATTGATCAAGGATTGACGTTAAGTCCTCACATGGAAACTGGAAATTAGGAGTAGTAAGAACTCCACATAACGTGATCAAGGAAAACTTTGTAGGGGTACAACTTATCCGGAGGAAGGGTATTCCGAGCACAGGGTTATAGAAAAAAAGAAACATAGGGTGAAAAGAAGCCATTAGGTTGTAAAGGATGACAAATAGCATCCCCAGGATGGTTAAGATATGCAGAAAAACTCGAAACCATGGAAGACGCAGGATTGTGGGTTGACCACATGGCTGGGAGACCACATACGTCCAACTTAAAAGGTCCCCACCCTTCAGGGTGGTTAAAACCAATGCACACCGCCTTAACCAAGGAAAGAATCCTCACAGGATGTGGTAGAGGAATTTCTGAAAATGTAGTTAAAGTCATGACCAAAAAGCGGGGTTTTACTTTTAAGGAGGGTACCTCACCAATAATTTAATTAAACACCATTAATGGGCTTTAAAACAGTCTTAAAGGGATCAAAACAGGATTTAAAAACCAATTTACGCAAAAAGGAGGTGCTACTGGAAAAAATATGTGGAGAGGTCACCGGTAGGATAGGTCTACCAGTAGGTTGAGGCTACAGGTAGGCCGAGGCTACCAGTAGGCCGAGCTACCAGTAGGCCAAGCTACATGTAGGCTGAGCTATCGATAGGTCGAGGCTACAGGTAGGCTGAGGCTACCGGTATGCCGAGGCTACCGGTAGGCCAAGGTGACCGATAGGGTGAGGCTACCGGTTGGCCGAGGCCACCGGTAGGCTAAGGCCACTGGTAGGCCTAGGCCACCATTAGGAGTCTTAAGCATCACCATGAAGCTGGGATGGCCTTCCAGACCACCCAAAACACCCCAACATCAGATTTTCACCATGTAATGGACCCCAAAATCCTGGACCATTACATATTTCACCTTTCGCCAGTTGTTTTCTGATATTCATCACTTCCTCTTTGTCATTTGATAATTATTCTTCTACATGATTGGACCAAGGACGGTGCTTCTTTATTGATTCATTAGATTCAACAAGATTGTTAGAGAATTAATTTGTCAAATTAGAAGATGAATGACCTCGGGGTGTTTTAGAGAATGACCTACACCCCAGGCTATCTTCTGATTGAGAAATTATTTCACCCGCTAGCAGTAAGGCATCACACATGACTGGATTTGCATTTTCAAGTGCCTCAAGATATGAGGGCCTTCTTGTTACTGCATTTTCCATTGAAGAATTCTCTAAGATATGTGAATTACTAATATAGAGAGGACTTTTATAGATAAATTCATCATCATGGGGAGGACCACCCTGGTGGGTTATAGCAGAAGATGAAACCTCTTACTCCATAGTCTTCTGGACACACAGAGGGTTATTATGGCTCTCATCTGAATATGATATTTCGAGATTGACAGAATTTTAATGAATAAAGCCTTCATGAAGAAGTGTCTGATGAAGTGCTTCAAAATTATTTTTGTCACTTCTGAAATCTGTAAATGAGGGAGTAGAATCACGAGTTACAACAGACAATTTCTGAGGGCTTCAAGAACTCCAGCATCGTGTAAGGCTATATTGAAGATTGGATATTGATTTCTTGACTGTACTGGAAGGTTCTTTTTCATAGATGGCTTCGTACTCTCTTTGGATCCCACTTGTTGATGAAAGTGGTTATTATGGGCAGGTGTATGTTCCTACTCCAGAGAAATGGTCAGTATAGGCTGATTATCTCCATTTAAATTGGGTGTATGTTCCCGATTTGATTGTCTGTATGACATGGGGGAGTATACCCCACTACCCTCCTAGACTGGAACATAGGAGTTTATCTGCTCCAGGTTGACATGTTGATTAGTCACTCCACTGATAGGGACATATTTATATTTCTTTCCCAGTGATGTCGCTGATGATGTTATAATATTCTGACAGGTATCCAGAATATGGGCAGGGATTTGCTTATGCTCTGTCTCCATTGTATTAATGTTCTTGGTGACTTCAGCTGCCAGAATGGGAATATACATCCATTCCACGTCTGGAGTAAGTGTATTTTCCTGCTCCTATCCTTGTTTTCCTATCAATGAATTCTGACAGTACTTATGCCTAGGGGTGGAGAGTTGAGTATGTTCTTAATTTGTCATCAGAGCATTCTGACTGATTTCTATAGGTGCTACCAAATGAGACTGTTGGCAGGCTTGATAAACATTGGTAGGTGTATGTGCCTGCTTTGTATTGTACATCAAGTATAGTTGATGGGTTTCCTTCAATACTGATAAATGAGACTGCTAACAGAATTGGTGATTGTAAATAGGTGTTTGTTCCTGCTTACCTGTTTCCACCATATTATATTGGAGAGCTTCTTTGGACACAGAAAGACGAGCCTATTGATTGGATGATGAATTATAAACAGGTGTATGTGACTGCCTATAGGACTCCACCGGAATTACCTAGTGGTATTAGTGTGTTACTGCTAGACGAGTCTGCTGGGTAGTGAAATTAGGACGGATGAGAGTATATGCCCGCTCATTGTTTGCCATCAATTTAGCATGATGGACTTCTCCATAGGGGGCAGAGGTAAGAACCTTCTCCCTATTGGCCGAATTTCACTTCTGACAGTTCTTCTTGCGTGCCCGAGACTGAGGAATTTGAGCCGAACCCCTAGAGGTGATACCCTCATCATGTTGAGGGTGCAGTACCACCCGAGTCTGGTGACGATTGTTATTGGGAGACCTCATGAAGGGATCATTTATTATCGAAATGAGTCCTTGAGTAACCTCTTCATTAACCTCCCTATAATATAGGAAAGACTGGTTGTTGTCTTCTGGGGATAACTACCTGAAACTGTTGGAAACGTTGGTTTTCACCACCTGCTTCTTGACCACTGGTCGTCGCTGTCCGGAAAACCAGGGTGAGTTATTAACTTGGAGGGATTTCCGAGTAGCCTCCAGAGTCGGGATGGTACCATGTTGATAGTATTCCCTCACCAATTCATTCGAGACTCAGCATTGAAGACACTGAGTGGGTGATATCATCCTCAGAGCAGATGAGGATCCAACATGAGTGGTAGTTGAGTCATTCACTAGTGTGAACTTTAAGGAAGCAATTTCTGTATTTCAGAGAGATCTTGGAAAAGAGTGTATGTTTGATATAGTATACATAATCAAGATAGGAATGGCTAGACTACATCTTTTAGATGAACACATATGTGTTTGATTGATTTTTTGGCCCTCATATTGAATTTAATATGTTCCTAACAAATATGTAAAAAATAATATTAACTTGGTTAAGGATTAACATTGGGTTCACCATTTTTTTTCTTCTGTAAATGGGAAGAACTTGTTTGTTTAAGGTTCAAACATTCGAATCAGTTTCTAACAGGTTTATTCATAGAACCTGAAACATCCAATGATTCTAGATCCATTTGGACACACTTTTCAAAGGTAGGTTCTCATTTGTTGTGGACTGATGAGACTTAAGAATTTTCATTGGTCGATAGGAAGGGATGTCAGGCTCATCTCACCTTTTTGGGGTGAATTATTATATACTCTAGGATTCTCTTATAGATTTAAGTTGTGTTCAAAAATCCTTATTAATTTTCCAAGCATGAAAATGAGTTTTTCCTTTAGATTTATCAATCAATGATTGATATGTATCAGATTTGAGAATCTTTTATATGTATTTGAGGTTAATCATCGAAAGAGAATCATCCATATTTATTAGAGATTCTTAGTAAATGGTATCCTTCAACACATTATATAGAAATATCTTGGTCATTATGATAACCATACAGGTTTTAAAGCCACATAGTGGGGCACTTGATGTTTAACGTCATTCAAAAAGACAGGGAATATTTTAGAGTTGGGATCGTACCTGCAGATGGGCCACCTACATATCCTCATTAAAGAAGGAATCAAAACCCACATAGTCAGATGGGAAGGATATAGTTTAATGTCATATGGGATAGAAAATAATTAATGAAAGACGGTCTTAAACCTTATAAAATATTCCTACGTACTCTACTTTTAAGGCAGAGGTCAAAGTCCATGTTTTTTGGGTGAAAAAGTATGAGGTTTATGCATGATTAATGGCCCAATGAGAGATATCATAATTAATTTTATACTCTAAGCCCACATGAGTCATGCTCGATGTGAGAAACAAGAGGAATCTGTGAATATGAGGATTGTTCCATGAATGATGGAGTCATAAGAAATGATGTGGGGATTATGTATGTATGATGGCCCAAGTAAATGAAGATCAGGACTTTGTTCAGGAAAGAAGCCTAGGAGCAGGGTCCATAAAGGTATTTGTACTTTACGGACAGGGGACTTAATCCTGAAAATGATTCCCAAATTAAGAGGGACTTATTATTGGGTTTTATTCATGAGAAGGAATCCCAAATAAAAAGAAATTATGATAGGGCCTTACTCCTGAGGATAATTCCCAATTAAAGCAAACTTATAACCTTGGGCCTAATCCTGATAAGGAGGCCCAAAGTAAACGAAAATTATGATTGGGACATACACCTGAAAAAAAGTCCCAAATTAATTCCTCTCAAATAAGGAATCCAAAAAAGGAACCATTCCATAAATGGCTTTGAAGAAGGTTTTGAAGTCCATGTCATAATGAGGAGAGGTGAATTTGAGGAAAGGAGGTGACTCGGATAGAGGCGTGCACGTATTTTTTCTATCGCACGAGTCTTGGTCGCACAATTACATGAGTCACCATGGACGACCAAGAATCCATCGGGTAATACTTGGTCTACTTTGAACTCAATCCCATAGTATCATCCCCAGAGGCTTCCAGAACGAGGGTGCGCAAGTTCCCTTGAGAGGGAAAGGCATCATGCAAGTGTCTTCACTTCCCATAAGGGATGGACACTTAGTCACGCATGTATTGATGAGTTCTAATACTTAGGCCTTATTCTTCCTCTTTAGATCTTCCATTCTGGGTAATGAATTACCATATAAGTGTTTGGAAGATGTTAGACAAAGACTTGGGTGACCATAGATTCAATCTGAGTTTTGGAAAATTTGTCCTTGAAATGGGGGGCCCACAAGGGCTATTTATAGGCCACTAGAAACCTTGGCTGAAAAAAGGAATAGGGCGTGAAATTGAATTTCATGACCCATATGTGGTGCACAAGCGACGTGTGACCAGAAGGAAACTTTCACACCTCCTTCTTAAAGGGTTCCTTGTTCATGCCTATGTCGATTTTTGATGTTCTTCAAAGGATGACTCTATTTATGCTTAAGGTATTCCCCTTTTCCATTTTTTGAAATCTATGATGGAAAGGATCGTCAACAATGGTCTATGTACATCAACTGAATTAGTGGAATGAAATTAGATCATATGATGTTTTTTATATAGATTGATATATTAGTTAAAATAAAATAGTTACTAATGGGTTATATATGTATATATGAGAATCTAATCTGTATTGATTAATATAGGTGATATTTATTATCGAGGAACATTGTAGTTTCAAGTTAATGAATATTTTTACCGATTTTAAAAATAGATCATTGTGAAAAAAATTGTGAAAATCCTATCAGTGTTGTTGGGAATCATAGACTAGAATGTAATTATTTCTTGAAAATCATGTAGGGGGAATTGTATAATTCAATAATATAGAGTGTGTATATATTTTTACTGTTTTTTGTGGATAAAATTTATTATTATACATATATATATCTATATATGTTAGAGAGAACACCAATGATTTTCTATTTTTCCTAAAATTGTTTCAATAGGTGTTTCCATATTTAGAGTGATGTGTTCAGTTAATATTATGTAGTGTGAGTTATGTTTTAGTGTTAGTTCCTAGTGGTGATTTAATGATTATATTCTATTCAATTTATTTATAAATTTAATAGGTGTTATGTTTCCTATCAAACATTACATTTATTAAAATATTACAAAAAAATAAGAATAACTATAATAGTTATTATAATGTATGGAGATAAAAACACATTGGTTTTAAAAATGATTGTTTTTGTGTGATTAATATGTAGTAATATTATTGAGTGTATTTTTTTATACATTAGAGTGGGGTTTATAGATTTCATATTAATAGGATTTCTAACATTTACTGTATGAAATATATTTTCAAATTTCATTTATAAATTTGACAATAGAAATATCAATGGAAATTTTTAAGGAGGGTTCCTTCTATAATATATTCATTTTGAGGGTATAATTCCTTTTTAAATATAAAATAACATGATTTAAATTAATTTATTTCCTTATATAAATGGATATTATAAATGTTCCCTTTAATACTTAACAATGTTGACATCTCATACGGATTCTTTTACATATAAAGTTAAAATTTTGAAATTAAATTGTTGTTTTCAAGATGTATATTAGATCTTGAATTAATTTATTATATTTCTGTCTATACATATTCATCTTAAAGTAGGTATGCAATATAAATTTTAATGTAATGTATGTGACTTGGGACTTTTATATCCCATAATAGTATGAAGTAATAATGATCCATATTAATCTATGTCTTTATTACCTGATTTGATAATATTTCTAATATTGAGATAGATCAAGATTATATTTTTAATTCAATAATTATTTTGATAAATATTTTTTTCATTGAGAGAAGATTATTTTATTCAAATCATGAGAAACTAAATAATATTTTCATACTATATGACATCAATAATATAATATGTATAAATGTTTTGTATCATTAATTTTTTTTGTAATAATATATACACATAGGTATTGAGAATTTTTTCTTGATTCCTATATATTGAAAATACATACTCATGTATTTTTGTAAAATAAAAAGGAATGGTAGATGAGCTGATAATTAATTATGCGAAAATAAACATGTTTGGTGTGCTTTCTATTTTTAATATCATATCTATGAGTGTGGAAATTTAAAGTTGTTTTGTTATTTGAAGAATAATATAAATGGTTTAGGGAATGAATAAATTGTTGGTAGATAAATAAATATTAATTTTTTTGACGTTTATTTTTTCATTTGATAGAAAAGTTGTCAGTTTAATCCATGATCATGAATAATGGGTGGTAGAGAGATTAACCATTCATGTTCAATGGAATAATTATATAATCCAAGATGTATCATTTAATTATATATTAGTTTTGGTGGGTTTGGATGAATAAGAATATTGGTGACTATATTTTAATTATCTATTATCTTAGTTTCTTTAAATGAATCACCAATTTTCAATAAGATTTTCTATATGATTAATATTTTAATAATAAAATAAAAGATATCCATATTGATATAAATATGGGGATAACGAGACCACCATAAAAACTATATTTTTTTTCTCATAGTGAATTATCATTGGATACAATGGGATTTAATTTTGAAATAATAAATATTTAAATTAAACTATGTTACAAACATTTGTATGTTTTTTATTGTTATATTTAATACAGTTTCAATGTGCATCATCTTAGAAAGAGACCCTCAGTTTACATTGAGTGTTTGGAGAGGGATTTTGTATTCTGTCTTGATATATAAAAGATGGAAATGATTTATTATCCATAAATTTATTGTATTTGAGATAATTATATTTATATTGATTAGAATATGAAACAATATTATTTACCTAAATTCATAATGACTTCTAAGGAATACCTTTTGTATGTGGAGTTTGTGTATAGTAAATATTATAAATCACTAAAAAGTATGGAACCTATAGAAATACTATATTTCTATCTATGTTGGTTTTTTATTATCAAAGTTTTTTATGGGATAATTGACTATTATATAATGTAGTTTTTTCTTGGTACATAACATACAAAATTTATTTTTTTGAGTTATATAATTTATTTTGATGTTCTACAAAATATTTATTCTAATAATTAATGAGGAGCCTTATGAGTTGATATTATTAAATATATTTTCTCAAATTAGAGATCTATCATAGGGAATTAATAATTTAGTAAAAATGGAATTCTAATGTCACAATACATATATCCATTAGAAATAATCAATAAGATTTATAAAGTGACATATATATTTTTAATTCTATATTGGTAAATGATTTAAAACATTTTATATAATTCTTTTTTGGGAAAATATTATCCAAATTGAAATAATTATCATTATGGATTATATTAAATTTTTAATCTCGAATATATCATATATAATGGCTCATATGTCTAGTAGTTCACATATAGAAGATAACCATGGGATTAATTGTTCCAATTGAAAAATTTATTAGGCTGTATAGGACAATTTATTAGATAAAATTGGAAAAAAAATAAATATTGATTTAGTGATTTGAGATATTCATTGATGATATATCACAATAATATTTATTGGATAATAAATCTTATGGTGATGAATACTTTAAATCACTAGTTTTGGTGAATAATTATTTTCTTACACGAGATGTAATATGGATATAGAAATAGGGTTTCATAATGTGATCATGTTTTAATTCATATATATGTTTTCTTAGATGGTATCAAACATCAGTTTTGGAATATAAATGAAATGTATAATGGGTTGATTAACTTTGTAATAGTGTTTTATGTTTATTGAAGGTTAAACTTGAATGTTGGTGATGTGTTCCGAAGTATCAATGTTTGAACCATGGTTCCTCCAATATATCAAAGACCAGATAAATAATTAATATTTTTCAAGTGGGATATTCATGGTCTTTGAGGTGTTTTTAAATATACATAAGGATTATAAACTATATATTTAGGGAATTTGACCCTATATATTCTCCTAACAAACATGTATATAGTCAATAGTGGTAGTGAAATTTGGTTTATGTTGTACGAATCCCTTATTTGATGTCATAAACTCATAAAAGTGAGGCTTCCATGGTAGTGGGTATCCTTAGTTCACAAAAGATTATATGAATAAAAAATTAGTTAATATAGCCTTGTGTTTTTAATGTATAAACTTCAAATATGGTGTATTGGAGAAAAATAATTTACAAAACATACATGTAAGTTCTATTTTACTCATTATCTTTTACTCTCTCACAGATATGAACACATGTATATTGGATCATTGAATATATAGTACAAAATTGATGGTTTTTTTATATTTATTGGGTTTTATAAATGTTGCTACTAGAGGGTATAATTTGGGGTGAATAATAATTTAAAATTTTAAAATATAAAAATTTGTATTATGTTGAATTCAATAGAAAAATCAATGTATGAAAGAAAAAGTCAAAAAAAACAAAAATATTTAAATATTTTTTTTGAAATTAAAATTTCCCTAATATATATATATATCCTCAACTAAAATAATTTAAGTATCATATATATATATATATATTATATAAGGGTGTTCCTAAATCCTAATTTTGTTATTTAAACATTTTCTTACAGATTCAATACGAGAATAGATTCCTCATTTAATTGATAGATGACTGATAATTTGTGAATCATATAGATCATAAACTATTTAAATATAATATCATTTATGTACACAATAAACTCACATAGGAATATATGAATTATATTATGATAACATGGAATTATATATAAACTAATGAGAAAATTTTCAAAGTGGGATAAAATATTGAAAATGTTTGTATTCTCATTAAACAACATCATCCACTTAATATTATTGTTATGTATCCATAGTTTCAATGTCAATTTTAATCGATTTATTCCCTTATAAGTGGATGATATCTAATGGTAGTGTAAAATTCTTATTGAAGTCAATTAATTTTGGGGGCATCAAATTAATAGAGAAATTCCACTAAGTATAATAATTAGACTAAATGTTATGGTTAGTATAAACTATTAAAATGTGTTCTTTTTTGGACTCTACCTAGGATCTAGTGTAACAAAAATAAGTTCTAAATCCAAAATGAATGGACTGTATAATTTAGAGAATAAAATTATTTGTTTCTATATATCCACATAGTGGGAATGTAAATAAATACATATGCGAGTCAGTATTTTTGGACGATTCCATGATGATAACAGAGCATAATAAAAAAAATTTGGACACATAAAAAATTTCCCAATAAAAAATATTATAGTTATTATCACTATAATGGAAGAAAATTTGGTGTAATTAAATCTAATATCATATTATGATATCATTTCACAATATAATCCTAATTATTAATTTTTCAATTATTAATTCACCATGAAAAAAAGATATTTTAATGAAAATGAATCATATTATTTATAATAGATAAAATTATTTAATTTTATAATATTATTAGATATTAATATACTAATATAACAAATACATTGTTTGTAACATAAAATTAGTTAACAAGAATAATTAATTATGAAATTTTGACATTATATGGTAAAAGGGTGAATGATGATATACTTTTGTATAGATTCATTTATCAAACATTTTTTTAAATATATCCATTTAGGAAGAAATTTGATTTATAAATGAGATTTGATTTATAATATATAATTCATCAAGTTATCTCTACCCTATAGTGATTTCAAGACAATATAAAATATAACTTCAATATTAGTCATAAATTCATATTTTAATGAAAAATTCAAAAATATATTTTAAAAATATAATGATTAAATAATTAATTGAAGATTATGAATCCATAAAAACTGGTTAATAAAAATTATATATTGTATATTAGGATTTTATAAATGTTATACCTCACTGAATATAACACACAGTGTAATTTTTTATTGGAAACAAATTCATGACAGTGAATCTCATTTTCTCTTGAAAATGATATTGGACATCATATACTACATTTTTATATTGAATGAAACATTCATTTGTTCTTATGAAGTAATAATCAATATTACCATAATAAGTTTATATTTATATTGAAAAAATGTAAACCTAGTAGGTTTTTAATATTGTTTCAAATTCATTTTATTTGTAACCCCTCTATTGATAGTTTACTAAATTATCCTTAACTTAATCATCTTGTTTTTTCACATTATTCTTGAAAATTATCCTAAATTGTTTCTATATTATGTTCATAAATTTAATTTTTTAATTTATCTGCACTATATTTAATTATTTTAAGATTATAAGTATATATATTTTCATATTTAATTTCATAGTGATGATGGGGGTTTATTCTTTCAACACCCTTTTATAATAAGTCACTCATATTCATTTCAATTAAAATTTATTTATAAAAGTACTACGAAGATAATTTATCAAAAACATTATTTATTTATGTTATTATTAATATTTATGAGATGATATATAGTAATCATAATTCTATAAGGTTATGGTATTAATATTCCCTAAGGATTGATATCTGGATCACATAACATAAGAGGTATTCCAATTAAATAGTTAAAAATTTATTTGAATGATAATTTACAGAACATTGTTTTTGATGAAATATAATACATAACAGTCAGTATATCATAATAAGTAAAAATAATAAAATTAAAATTACTAAAAATATAACGATTATTTAAATGAAAAAACTTATAGTTTATACATCATCCAATGTGATTAATATAAATTTAAATTTATTGGGAGAATATAATGGGCATGGTACAAATAAAATTCATGTTCATTTAGATATTCTCATTATTGATAAAATTATAATCCTTCAAATGATATTAAATTAAACATAAAGAAAAAGTAAATAATTTATCTCACCTAGAACACTATGATAATATATTTCATATCATTTTCTACTTATTCATATATCAAAAAATTATTAATATATATTTGAAGAGTTTCATTGAGTTTAGTCATATGATATGAAAGAGATTAAATTAATTTCTATCATTATTCGGAATCTATGATATCATAAAAAATATGTTAGTAATATTAAATTCATTTTATGTGTATCGTGAAAAATAATTACAGTTCTAATATATATCATTTAATATTATATAAATTTATTTTTAAATGATTCATTTATCATTTTCATTTATTTCTCTAATTTGGTGATTTTTATTAAAGTGAGGTTGTTTTGTCCTAGTGTCAGCATAACCATGTGTTTATTAACTTGTTTAATATTAAAGGGTTCACAACATTCAATAAAAATAATGTTTTGGGACATTTCTATAGGTTGGGTGAAAATATTCTATTTAATTTAAAACACCATGGTGCAACTACATGAATCATAGTGAGAGATTGAATAAGAATAGGTTTTCAAGGCATGTTTTTAACTCCTCTATAGAATAATAAATTTTTGGGTGTTTGATTTATAATACCTATTTTTGTTTTATGATTACTCTTTTTTAATTATTTTTAATTATGTTATGACACACTCGGTTAATATGTTACTTAATGATTTTATATAGTCTTATATCATGATCATAATTTATACGATATAATTTGACTCTTGATAGTGGTTTCTGTTTTTTGGGGGAAATTTTTTAAAAATCACCTGATATGGGAATATCATGAGAGGTGTCTAGAAGAGTCATTATAACTTGATTCGTATAATTTATTCCTTAGTGTTCTATGTAATTTTTTTTAAAAGAGAGAATAATTCCTTCTATAAAATATTCAAATGGTGAATTATCATAATTTGAGGATATGTTAAATTGGAGATCTCCCAAAACACTCCCACTACTCCATTTAATTCTAATGTGTGATGTCAAATTATTCTAATTTGTTTTATATTACCCATTTATGAGTGTTTACATTAATATTTTTTTTAATTACTTGCTGTACTTTTTTATTTTTTACTTAAAAATGTGGTGACATGAAAAAAATAACCATTTTATTGAAATAATTTTATTTATAAATTCATCATCCAATAATAGAATTGGGCAATGAGATTTTGTTTAAAATCCTCTTCTAGTGTTAGGTAAATGGTTCCCAAGATTTTTCATATATGACACATGTGTTTATATATTGTGGGATTTTTTATTTTGGTATGTCTAGTGTGTAATACTATATATGGAACCTATTAATGTTTTTTTATCAAATATGAAACAATATGAGTTGATTCATTTGTGTATAAAAAATTATGGATGGGTATGGATTGTAATTTAATAGTTGTGTGGCCTTAGTTCTTCATTGGTGTAATGTTATGTGTAGTAAATTATTGGTTCTTTTGATGATTGGATTCATATGGTTCTGCAAGATATGAATTGATTGTGATTTGTTTTTTAGGAAACATTGAAATTTCATTTCATCATGAATTGTGTTTACCATTTCTCTTTGTGGTGTGGGATTATCATGTTGTTGTATTTTTTATAAAATATTCATGTGAATGAAATAAATATTATAACATGAATATTACCATGTGGTTTAATGGGATTAAACACAATACAAATGGATTGTAATGGTATCTTTTATGAATGTATATAATTAAATGTATTCATTGATGTATTAAATAAATATGATTTCTTGGATTAAAAATATATTGATATATTAAATATAGATAATGAATTTTGTTAAATGAAAATTTCAATCATGTCTATTTAAATTGTTGAAATCCCTCATGTTAGATAAGATTGATTATAAGACATTTTACATAATACGGATTCATCTTGTTTCAATGCATTATTGATAGAGAAAGGTATTTGATGTAATGGCCCATCTTGGATGACCACATCCAAGCTAATGTACGACATAAAATCATCTATGCGTCCCCATATATTAGAGGATTCATACTAGGAATGAGAGTCTCTAGATAGGAATTCGGGATACAATACCAATTGTGTCAAAATTTATTAAAAAATATTCTTACAAATTAATATAATACTTTTTTCAATGGTGAATGTGAATTATCATGATCTCATATGGAATACATGAGAATCATTGGTTACATAAATTTCCTCATAGTGTAGAAATACAAACTATATTATAAGTGTAGACGATAAATAATTCAAATTGTGGAATCCCGAAGAGTATATATAGGTTCTCCCACCAGCTCTATAATACATGGCTCAACTGTCTTCCACACAGGCCCTTATAAACCTTGATAACAATAAATTAATATTTGTCATGCATTGAAATCACCATATTGGATGTGGTTAGAAATCCAATAGTAAACTGCCAATGTTCCCATAACAAGTGAAAAGATGCATAAGAGTTTATGAAATGGTAAATAATAAATTCTCACAATAGAAAAAAATAATTGTATGTTCCATATCCATGTTTTCATGATACCTCTATATAACTACTTAAACTCTATATAAATTTTTAATTAGAGTGGTCCTGGAAATGTCTCTGAAAAATGAATTACCCTAAAGATACCTTCCATCCATGTAAGACCTATATGAACAATCCATAAAACAATAGGCCATCATTAATCATTCTATCTATTAGGGATGGATTCATAGAGAAACATTATCTAATATCACCTAAATGGTGAAACCACGTAGACCATAATGTTACAAGTTGAGAACACATAATTCCATCAATCCTGGTTATCTATCATAGTCGTGTCATCATGTCACTTGGTGATTCATATAATGACCCCCATTAGGTTATCGATCAATGATGAGTACACTTGTCACGTTTAACTCTAGAAAATAAAAATTTGATATAAAATAATTAAACACATATAAAAACATGTTATAACATTTCAAGTAACACAAATAATTTCATGATTGTAAAATAATAGTGAAAAAATGCACACATGTGATCAAACTCATCATGGTCTAAATAACATCAAAAAAAATAAATATCATACTAAAAATAATATACAAGTAATATACATTGTTAAAATAATACATATCAATTATTATAAACATTATTATCATGGTTTATCAAATAATCGTAGCCTTAATAATTTCCATTCATTGATAGGTCCACAAAAAACTCGCACAATATTCCAGGAATTTATCTGTTGGAAAATAATTATCTAAAAAATTGAGGTGTGAGAGAGATGGGGTTTATTAGACACAAATAAATAGTATGATGAACCATGTATGGTTGAATAATCATTTATATATCTCTATTAATAAAATTTATAGGATGTTTTTATATTAAAGAAAATCCATAAACAATAGGTAGTAACAATAAAATTATTTTAAGGAAATAAATAATATAATAGTTGTAATGTCTTGAATTTTTGATATATTAATTTATTTTTATTTAGAATAATTTTGAGACCAGGAGCTGAGAAAAAGAAATATTCCAAGGCTCTATGTTCCTAGAAAAAATGATAAAAATATATTAAATATATTAAATAGTACATGGGCATGGTTTTCTGGTAAATTTTGAATAACATTTAAACGGATGGCCAAATTAGAATTTGAGTCCATCATTGAATATAGAACATGTGTATTTCCCATGGATTGACATAACAATATCCCGTGTGGGTATTTCATTGAAAATTCAAAATGGGTGTAGAAATGAATAAAATTATTTTATTTCCAATGGTTGAAATAGCGACTGGTTAGTCCTTAAATAGAGTATTAAATAGAAATATCAAGGTTAGCTACATAACCTTAGAGAATATGGAATATTGTAGGAGATATATCCCTGTAAAATCCTCTATGAAGTATGTTGAGGAGGTTGTGAATCAAATATTTATGGACCATGAATTCAATGGATCATTCCATCAATGTTAACGACGCATCATTATTCCATAGTGATCGAACCAAATTTAAGAATGGGATGTTCTTTCGTTCATTTAGTGTATGTTATTCATTTCAACGATGAAATTGATCAATCAATGAAACAATTAATCATAGATCATTAATTTTTTGGTATAGGATTATTTTGTGACGATTTGATGAGATATTTTCATTCTTGAGTTACTTTCATTTATTATTTTTCTAACGACAAAGAACCAAGATCAACATAAACATCAATCGACATCTCTTCCTATTGATTGATTTGTGATTTTCTTCACCCATTCATCGTTCATTGTGTGCATTCTTCATTTTTCCTATGACATGACCAATACTGATAAATTAATCATTGAACACATGTATCATAATGTAATTACACAAAATCATAGATTTGGTATCAAAATGAAATGATGGATGTGCAATAAAGTGACAGAGTGATTTGGAAAATGTATGATTCATAATTTAATGTACTTAAATATTCCTTGGCATGAAATGAATAAATATAAATAAATCTATTTTTTAGAATTTATTAGACCCCATAATTGGTGGTTTATGTTAAAGGGAGGTCGACCAACTATTATCCAAGAATACCAGTGTGATTGGATCCAGATTCCCATCTAACGGTGCTGCAGATGTGAATAGGATAATGAAGAAGGGTTTATGGAAAAATATTTTACACCCATCATGTATCCCCCTTTGAATGAATCGGTGTGTACCTAAAAAATTACATGGACATGTGGTATAGTACATGGATTTCCTACATGTGGTATACTCCCCGACATCAAATTCCCTAGATCATGTGCACTAACTACACCATGTGTCGGTACACAATAATGGTTACACGGGCTGACTTCATGTACTAGCATACTCTTGGAGTATTCAGAAGGGACTAAAAGAACCTAGAAATTTTGTGTAACCACCCCCCCCCCCCCACCACCCACCCACATTTTCTGTACACTCATATACTACACAAACACAGATTGATAACATAGGTTGTTTACATGGGAAGAACTAAGGGATAAGGGACATGGTGTGTGACACCCCTACACACTTTGTACTTTTTTACATGGCTTCTGTATCATGTCACATGTATCATGAGTAAGCATAGTTAGGGTTCACTCCCATTATCCATTCCATAAATATTGGTTAGAATGATTTCATACTCTTAATAAATGATAAATTTTGTGGGACATCCGTGATGGTGTTTTTGGATGCCCCCCCCCCCGAGGGGCCTAGGTTGTGATCCTCCATTCATCATTGAAACATCAGTAGAGTTATTGGTATCGATGTGACCAATCATATTAGGAGATGATACTCAACATAACAGGTTAATTCAGATTGAGTTGATCTAATAACCCCATGTCCATGGCTATGATCCTTATCTTTATATTTCAATTTCTACATATCTCTCGGCATGTATCTTTCTCGTGATAAGACCCTACAATCAGTACCTCTCTAAGGGATGACATCCGTTTTATCAAAATTTGTATTATCTTTTGTCATATGAGTACATTATTGAATCTTTATGCTAGTATCCTATGCTGGTATATGATGGTTGTAACTTGCCTCTAGATTGTGTGTCTTAGTTAATTGTATATGGATATTCTTATTATATGTTCCATACTAATATTCTTTTGTAGAGTAGACTATATTTATTTTGTTACATAAATTGTGTTTTTGTGGAGTAATACTGAAAATTGTTATAATCACTCCTACATAGGATTTTCCTGATGTTCTCTTGTCTTGTGATAAATATCCACCTATATACGTAGTCCTATGTAGACCAGTAAAATATGGTTCTTAGTTAGGATGGATAGACTTGGATTTGTTCTTGTGACATTCAGACAGCAGTCTCAATACCATTTATTTCATGTAGGACTTGTGAAACAGAACTTGTATGGTGGGATTTTATCTAGAACATTTTACCTTTCATTACATCCTATCATACTCTAGAATCAATATTTAGATATATTTATGCAGTCTTGTTTAGTTGTTTTTTTTATATTTCATCATTTGAATGGGATTGGGGATTTATGTGTGTGTAAATTCACTCGGTAAGTTCCTTCCCTATTATACTTAATCCCACTTAGTGCCAGTCACCTACACCATGACAATTGTATTTGGTCTTGGGAGTGTTGGAGTGGGCTCCACTAGGACGGGTGGTGATAGAGTGGTATTAGAGTGGTATGTTCTAAACTGGGCTTAGGAATCTAGGTGATTGGTTTGGGGAAATATTGTCAAGTATTTTGACATTTTCTTTTGGGCTAGGGACTACATAGTGAGTCTGTGTAACGCCCCAAACCCAGTTTCCCAGAGTCGGTTCATTATGACATATCATTAGCATGATCACAAGGGATCTAATCCCGAAAGACAAATCAGTTTAGTTTCCTTGGAAGTACTAGATACATTCATAAGTTTTAAATTAAACAATAAAAAGGAAAACAAAAACAACATTGTCTTCATTAACCACATATATATACATTAGACTATACCTACATGTCAATTATAATATATTTCTTCGTATCCTAGGAAAAATAAAACATATAATGGGGTGAGCTGAGATGCTATATATGGATAACAATATAGAAAAAACATTCATAAATATAAATAAACATTTAATGCAATGAATAAGACTAAAACCAAAGCCTTTTAAACATAAACTTATGCGTAATATGTCCAATATAAATCAAATAATACCATTTACTTATTCACATAGATATTCAAATAGTCGAATAATCAAATGCAATATCCATAGTCAATTTCATAATGATGGAATGCCAAATGCAGGACATCATAATCACATAGTCAAGGCCTTTTTCCAATACTACCCATAAGATTTTATCAAGGCCTTGTGCCAACACACTAGTTTGTCTCATGATACCTACCGAAGCATTGAGGAGTTATAGCGAGATCCACCTATCACTTATTTAGTCTAATGCATTCCTCATATGAAAAGGATTAAAAATAAAATAAACATTAATATTAAAACTATCATATGAAATGTTAAAAAATTAACCATAAAACATGAATGGTATAAAAATAACACATCCATAGTCAATAATATCACAAGACCTCCAATACAATATGTAACATTTGTATCATAAAAAATCAACATCAATAAAGTTTATAATCTGTAAATGGATGTTTATATAGATGAAATGAAATCTATTTGATATAAATTTCTCTTTCTATTTTGATATCATTTAAAAGTCATATAATTATAAACGAAAACATTTATTTTTGAAATATTCTTATACAATTATATGGGATGCTTAGATGATCTTACCATGATGGAAAATAGCTACACCTACTGTATTTGTTAAAAAATGTGATTCTCACCTTAATTTTATCGAAATGGTCATAATTTACCTTGTTTGGAAAATGATGAAAATTTTCCATTAAAAACATATATGGTCAAATAAGGGTATAAATTACTTTAACCCATAGTGTAGTAAATAGTAAAAATCATTAAATTACATTTTTATGAAAATATGGATGTGGATGATAAAGAGGTCTAGGTAAATACTTACGTATTAACAACCTCAGATAAGTACAGAGATTGTAGAATTAACCCTTACATTGTACTTTTTTTTGGTTGAGGATATGTTTACTGTATATATAATTGTTTAATCATTGTTATTAAATTATACAAGAACTATATACATAAATATGATATCATATATGATCCTTTAATATTTCATTGTTAATAATATTTCACTAGTATCATTGTTTCAGGTGATAACTGATTATTTTCCTTTATATGATTGGTTTTGTAATCAATGTTTGTTATGGATATGATGTATTTGATTCATATATAGAATTATATTAAGTTCTTAGTCATTATTTTTAATCATAAAATTAATTTTATTATTGACTGATTACGATGGGGTAAGAATCTCATTGCCTTTTTGGAGATGATAATCCATTCGTACGCATGAGCGACAATGTCATTATATTGAGGGTGAAATCATATGTTATTGATGTTATATCATATGTAAATAATCATTAACATTTTATATTTACTATTTAAATCAATTATACTTATTATTATACCTATCAAAATAATGATGTGTTTGAATAACAATCCACACCATGACATGAAGATGGTAAGCCATACACACGCAGGTATAGTGACATTGTCATTCATAGGATGGATTGAATAATAAATATGTTTGTACTATATTTATAATAACATCATAGTATATAGGATGAACTTGATTTATTATTGTGGTATTTAAACAACAATGAAAGAGGATGTGTATTAAGAAAAGAACATAAAAGAGGTTGGTGAAATTATTAACTCTTCTTCAGGTGTTTCATATTGAGTTGATCAAAAGGGATCTATAGGCTGGATTTCTGATCCAATTAATGCCTCTAGGTTGATTTTATTGAAGTTGGGAAGATATTTGGGGTGGGTTTTTTCTGATCCAAATGGATTTGGGGGTGTAAATTAAGAGATGGGGAAATACCATTTTATAAGATCAATGAGGTCACTTTAGGATAAGTTTGAAATATTATTTTATAATAAATTAATTGTTGGATTCCAGTGGCTCCAAAATTATTAATTTCAATCCTATGGTGGGAAAAGGTCACAAAAATCTCAACCATTAGGTATTAGACAAGTTTAGGTCACCATATTAACCATATCATTTAGATTTAACTCGTTGTTAAATAGTTTGACATTTGTCATTTCTCTTTGTATTTTTATATTATATGATTAATAAACAAACTATACATATCCAAGGGAACCCCAAGTGAGTTAATTGTTAATATATATGACATTATCAATTTCCATTGGCTGAACATTAGATTTTTAGGAATATTATATCCTTTAATAATATAATATTTGTTTTAAAAACTAATTTATGTAAAATTTGACACTATTTAGTATTTTTTTTTTGTTAAAAAGTCTTAATAGCATGATTACATCGAAGAAAAATATTCAATCAACCCAATCATATCATGTTAACCTATAAAACTAGTGGAATTCATCCAAATACTCAAATTACAATTATTTGCATATTTATCACTTTTAAAACTTCTTAAAATAAAATAATAATAAATGTCCTAATCTAATCCAAGTGGATAAAGGGGGTCATATTTTATTTTTAATGTTGTTTTGGGTCTAATTACACTTAAAAAATAGATTTATGACATTTTTTAGGGTAATTATAATATCATTTTTACCCTTAATTACCCTATTTACTTTTAACAGTAGTATATAAAAGAAAAAAGTTAGTATTTAACAAAACATATTTTCATCTTATTGAACCTCATTTTGTATACTAATTTCAACTGTTTCTCTCAAATTTTTTAAATTTAACTCATAGATGTGGTAAAATTACGTTTTATGAAAATTTACAAATCCTCCTAGAATGTGGGTAATATATGGTAAAACATTCCATAAAATTTTATATATCTAAACATCTTATAAAATTACTTCAATGAATTAAATTGAACATATATAGGTATTATGTATCTAGGTTGATCTAAAATAAATTATAATAAAATAATAATTATTAAAAAAAGTCAGTTTTTAAAAATAACATTGTGTTTTTCACTATTCATCAAAAATTGAATGTTTTTAGAAAAATACCAAAAATTCACCCAAAGTTAATTCTGATATAGTGAATCCAAAAATGAAGACCATTTTTAAAAATAAAGTTTATATAATTACAAAAGGTGGTTATTACTATTCATAATAGTTATTTTCATTGGTCGTGGTGTTTTCTAACTCCATGTTGCGTGCAACACAAGCTACTGCATTATTCAAAGGGAAACGTACCGTGTAAGCATGGGGTGTTACATTCTCCCATCCATAAAATAATTTCACCCACAAATTTTCTAGAATATTACTGCATTAAAAGATTAGGGTGGTCCTTCATCATAAGATCATTGGGTTCTTAGGTTGCCTCTTCAATCTTATGGTTTCTCAATATAACTTTTACCAGATGAGTCCTCCGATTTCTCATCACTTGATCTATGGTATCAAAACTGTTTATAGGATCTTCACAATAAGAGTGGTCAATTTCCTGTTCTATTTCTTCATAGTTGAGTACTTGATTTGGTTCTGACATGTATTTTCTCAATAGTGATATTTGGAACACATCATGATGTTTGGAGATACATCTAGGGATTTAAAAATTATAAGTTATAACTTCAATTCGTTCTAGAATTTCAAAATGTCTGATGTACTAGAGAATCAATTTACTCTTCTTACAGAAATGTATAACCCCCTTCAATGGTGAGACATTCATGATATAATGGTCTTCTACTTGAAATTTCAAATCCTTCATTCAGTTATAATCATATACATTTTTCCTTCATTAGGATACTTTGATGTGGGTTTGGATAATCTTCAATTTTTCCATTGTTTCCTCTACAAGTTTTTAGCTTATGAGTTTTCTATCACCAACATCATCCCAACATGTTGGTGTGCGACATCTCTTTCCATATAACGCTTCATATGGTGCCATCTGAATACTTCAATGAAAGATATTGATATAGAAAAATTTAACCATAGGTAAATATTGATCCTTCACACCTTGAATGTCTTGTGAGCAAGATCTCAACATGTCTTCTAAGGTTTGAATAGTCTATTATTATTTTCCATCAGTTTGAGGGTGGTAGGCAGTGCTCAAACAATGTTTAGTATCCAGGGCCTTCAAATGATTTATTCAGAATCTTTATGTAAAACAGGGATCACGATCAGAAACAATCTATAGGGGTACACCATGATGTCTTGCAACATCATTAATATATAGTGTTTTGTTTTTTTTCTAGTGGTAAATATTCTCTTACAGTAAGAAAATGAGATGACTTGGTAAGACGGTAAACAATGACCCATATTACATCATTCCTTCTAAGATTCTTTTGTAGACCCATGAAAAAATCCATCATAATATCATCCCTTTTCCACTATGGTATGGGAAGAGGTTGTATGATTATTCTAGGATGTTGTCTTCCAACTTCCACTTGTTGAAAAACCATACATCATGACACATAATCATTAACTTCTCTTTTAATGTTGTCCTACAAAAAATTTCCCTTCAAATCTCTATACATCTATGTGCTACTAGGATGTATAGAGAAATTTTATATAAGAGAATCATCAATCAAATCACGTTTTAGATCAGGTATGTCAGGAACACAAAGTCTCTTCCCAAATTTCAAATTTCCATCTTCATACATGAATTCACTCAATCTCCCATCATTCACATCTTTAATCATCCTTTGAAACTCATCATAATCTATTTTAGAATACTTTATCATTTATAATAAAGATGTTTTGGAAACCATTATTAAATTTATTGATGTTTCACCTTATATGGTTATTCCCATATCCATCATTACTAGATCCATGTAAATTAGATCCCTTTAAACTGTAATATTGCTCAAAACTCCATGATTATTTCTACTCAAAGTATCTCCAACCTTATTTTCCTTCCTCGGGTGATAGTGTAAAGTGAAATCATTATTTTTGAGTAATTCGAGTCATCGTCTTTACCATATGTTGAGTTCCTTCTGTGAGAAAATATACTTCAGACTTTTGTGATCAGTATAAATATAGAATTTTTCTCTATTTAGATAGTGTCTACATATTTTCAGAGTAAATATTACAGATTCTAACTCAATATCAGGATTATGATTTTTTTTTCATGAATTTTTAGCCATCGTGATGCATAGGCAATAACTCTATCATTCTGCATAAGGATAGAACCAAGTCCTTTCTCTGATGCATCACCATAAATTACAAAACCATCATTCCCTGATGGTAGAGTCAAGATAGAAGGATTTACTAATCTTCCATTCAGTTCTTCAAAACATTCTTCAAACTCTTTCTTCCAAACAAATTTTACCCCTTTACCTGTGAGCTTGTTTAATGGGATAGCCAACCAGGAAAAATTCTAGACGAAATGTCGATAATAACATACTAACCCAATAAAACATCATACCTTAGTTATACTAATCAGTTCTGGCCATTCATGGATTGCCTTTTTCATTAATGGTTCAATAGATATTCCATCCTTAGAGACAATATTTCGATGAAAATAATTCTCTTGAAGAAAAAATTCTCTCTTGCTAAACATCAATTACAATTTATTTCTATTAAGGGTTTTCAGAATAGTGTTCAAGTAATTTTCATGATCTTCATTGATTTTTGAGTATTCCATGTTATCATAAATAAATCAACTATAAATTCATCAACATATTCCATGAAAACTCAATTCATTATATCCATTATGATTGAGGGTGAATTAGATAATCCAAATGGCGTTACGATAAACTCGTAAATTCCATACCTAGTTCAAGATGTTGTCTTGGGAATGTCTTCCTTCTTTAGGCACAACTTATGGTATCCAGATTGAAATTCAATCATTGAGTATTATTGAGATCCATGATTTTTATCAAATAAATCATAAATTGGAGGTTGGGGATACATATTCTTTATTGTTATAGAAATGATGTCCTGTAGTCAATAAACAACCTCATAGATCCATCTTTCCTCTTAACAAAAATGATAGGGTCTCCCTATAAGGACCCATCCTTAAAACATTACTTAATCTTGAAATAAATTGAATAATTCACATTGAGGATCTTTTCAGGTTTAGAGTTTTAGAGAATTAGGACATAACTATTACATATCAAAGATTACAAAGTAGACACATCTACTCAGTTTCAATTTTTTCACAAAATAAAAACTCTTGAACAAAAGAGTCATGTCTAGTTATTTTTTTAGACAGCATGCCATTTCCTTGATCTCATCCTTGACCGTATTCCACTTTAAGTCCTATGGAAAACATTTCAAAAACTTGGGTTGAGAATAAATAGCTCAGTAAGGGTAATAACAATATGGAAAGAAAACATTACTCCATGTACACATACGAATCAATGAAATCATACTTTACTCATAAAACATAAGAACTTTAACATACCTCATTAAATCATAAGATTTATGAATTACTCATAGAAATCATAAGACATAAAAAAAACTTGAGGAATTCATAAAATTCTTATGTAGGGAGTAACCCTCATGGTTACATTTGGATTACCCATCAGAGTATATTCCCTAAATCTCATCGGATAATCCTTAGCCTTTAACTCCTCCACGTTACCCAATGCATTGGAGAGCTATATCGGGCTCACCAACCCTTAGTTTATCACGGAACCACCCGTCTTCATAAACTGCTCCCATGAACCATAACATAATCATATCACATAACTTAAGTATAATGGAAATATAACATTCCCACATTTCAATAACAATATAACATTTTAAGATATTGAAATAATGAACCCATTCTAAAAACCATTTTAAAAACCATTTAAAACATTTAATAAAGTTATTTTTGAATCAAAGTGTCCCATACCACATTGAAGATTTTAACATTTTAAACCATTAATATACATATAAATAAATCCTTAAAACCATTTTGTAATCATGTATATTAATTATAAATATTTATAATAATAAATCATTAAAACATTTAAAACGGTATTTTAGTTAAACGGGTTTTAACAAAATGAGAGAGACTTGAATACAATAATTGAGGAAAAAAATTTAATCATAACTTTATAATATCATGAGAATAAAGGGATTCATGATATAACATTCCAAAGGACAGTATATACACCATATAATAGTGAACTGGTTCATAACAACAATGAAGTCTCAATAGAAATGTAAGATGAGATGAAATCCCTTATAAAGAAGGTATCCTTAAATTAAAGATAAATAAATATCATAATTATGTGTGACAAATATAAATACACTCAATATAAGTGGATATTAATTTTAAAACAACCAAAGGTCATTCACACATATTCATAGGATGACATATTCAATAACTACAAGTTGAACCCCAAGAAATCAAAATTGGGTTAAGAAGTTCCCTTGGTAAAATTCGACAGCCTAACGGCGTCACATTAAAATTCATAAAACTAGTTGATGAGAGATTAAATGGTATCTCATCACTTGGACATAAAATTTACATCAATAAGGATATATAAGAACATATCCCAACATCAAAAATATGTAAATTAAATGACATAACAGAATAAGTCTTTTAAAAAGAGTAGTGTGAAAGGTTCCCTCACCGATTTGGGCAACTTTCGAAACGAACACCCCATGAAATAAGGGTCATAAAATGAAGAAATAAATACCCATAAATGAGATTATATTATACAAAAAGTAAAATAATGGGCAGTACATACACCACACAAAAGGAAAAAGTGGCCAATGTAGCATGAATCTCACGGGAATAAAAAGTGAGATGAAAATCCCCTTATGAAAATTTGGCAGCCTAAAGACACCACATAAAACAACCAAAAATGGATTGATGAGATCAAATAGGTTCTCTCATCATATTAACATAAAATTTATAGAAATAGGAATATAAAATAACACCCCCCAACAAAATAAAGAAGATCTTAAAGTAAGTTACATAAAAAGGAGTACTTAAAAAGAAAGAGAGAGGTATAATCCCTTACCTCAGGTCCGACTTGTCTTGTTCATTTCATTATATTCCTGAATAATAAAATATAGTTAATTTCTACTTGATTAGTAACCTTTTTCATGTTCATTATTCCTTTTCTATCACTTAATACCAAGTTATGAAGATTATGTAATTATTTAAGTTAATAATGGTCGTTTTGTCGATCATTGGTACTTGAGTCAAAAATAAACTTGTTAAAATTACAAGTTGTTCATGTGGTAAAATATCAATTATATCTAGAATTATATTCATGATTTAGATATCATATATATCATATATATCCAGTTCATACTTACACAAAACATTTAATGTTAAGAAATGAAATGCACCATTCATGTAGATGGTAAGTCGTATGTACGCATGAACGCTACATTCATTTATATTTCTTATTTAATGGAATTAACACTTAATGAGATAAATATATTTTATAATTCCAGTATAATATATATATTATACAGGTCACATATGTTAATTAATTACAATCTTTATACATTCCATGTATTGCATGAACGAGTCTCATCACTTGAGGGGGTGGTAGTCCACACTTTCTCAAATGAAATTATCGCATTTAATCAACATGGAAATCATAAAGTTATGTTTTAAATGTAAAATACAGAATAATAGAGAGAAAAAAATATAATATATATCATAAATAAATATAGTTCCATCATAATGTCCACCATTAGAGGTGGTAGGAGATATAGAACGATCATCGTTTCGTGAGGCAGTAATTCGCCATCCACGAAAACATTATGTTCTTTAACCATTAGACGGAGGTGTGTGTAAGTGAAGCTCTAATAAGTGTCATAAAAACATCCTAGTATATTTAATATACTGTTGGTTTTATAAAATAATGGTATAAAAATATTTTATGGGGTTGGAGAAAAAAAATAAAACAAAAGAACATAAGAGATGACATTACCTTTAAATCGAGTAACTCCCTTTGGTTTGAACCAAAAGGGTTTTTTGAAAAGCTTTATGACAAAGGGAAGGTATCTAGGATGAGTAAAGGGATTTTTAGAGATAAAATGAGAATATTTTGGTCGATCCAAAGGCTTGAGAGGTGTGGGTAAGGGGGTAGATGTGGGGGCCTTTTATAAAAGGGAGGAGGGGAACTCTGGGAAAGACTTGAAAAGTTACATTATTATAAAATGATTTTCCAATATCAAAGGTCCCAAAATTATATATTTCATGGATAAGGTTATAATTATTCTAAATCCACCCATCCAATAGGTTTTTGACAAGTTTAGGTATTATATTTTACATTATCTTTTCATTTTATTTAAATCATTAAATAATGAGGTAATCACTGCATCATCATGGTGCCAAAAATAATTTAATTTATTTAATGTCTAAAAATTATAAAAAAAATATCATTATGTAGGAAATATTTTTATCTTTATAATTAATATTTATAGTAAAACATATGACTTGTATAACCCCATGTAAAATATTTTTTAGTAAAACAATACATGTTCGTGACATTTTTATTTTAACTTTAAATAAAAAGCTATTAATGTCATTTTCCTACCAAAGTGGCTCCATGGGGTCCCCAAGATGACCCACAGATATTCTTGGTCAGAAATTACTCATTAAATAAGGGTAGTACAAGTGTCATTGTCATTTCATTTTATTATAACATTATCTTTACCTTAAATTACACTAATTACCTTTAATCGTGATTAATAAAACTAAAAAGTAACTATTCACCAAAAAATTATTTTAATCCCATTGAACAAAATTTTACATTCTAATGACAACCATGTATGTTGGATTTTTGAAATCAAAACACAGAAGTGGTAAAGATTCATTTAAACAAAAAATCAGTTTTTTAACTACCACTTAGTGGTTTCACTATTCATTAGAAATTGAAGTTTTTCAGAAAAATACCAAAATTTCACCCTAAGCTGTATTTGATATTATGAATTAAAAAATTATTTCTATTTTAAAAAATACAAAACATATAAGTTTCATTAATTAATTTAATAATTAATTCCCATTGTCCAAACAAATAGCGTGTTTTTATGAAACAATATTTATCAAAAGATTGACTCTAGTTTAAGTCCAATTTCAAAGTGAAATTAAATCCAATGACCACTATTAGATTAAATGGTAAAAATATATTATAATTGGAATTTAAAACCAATTAAAAAAATAATATATCATATAAATAAACTAGATTAAAAATAGGTTTTGAATTGAAATATAACATTTTTCACTATTAATTAAAAAAATGAACTTTATCGGAAAAATACCAAAAATTTACACAAAATAAATTTTGATGTCTGAATTATAAAGAATAATTTTATTTTGTCCAAAATAATTTATAAGAGTGACCAAAACTATACTAAAGAGGGTTCACCATCAAAAGGTGATAAATCGACCTTTTAGTGAATTTTAGAGTATTTATGCTTAAAATTGAATTCTTTTCTTATTTTAAGTCTTTTTCATTTACTGGATAAATGTTAAAACATTTAACAAACATATAAAATCTTATTTTACTTATTTCTATTCATTCCCTCCAATAAAACGGCTAGGTGTTAACTACCATTTAAAATAATATTATTTTATTATTAGAGTGCAACGTAAGATTTCAATGTAACCCGTTGTTGCGTATTGGGTACACCATCGAGCATAGAATTACCTTTATAGTAATATTAATATTTTATGCACAAATATGGATAAATATAAAAAATTTCATATTCTTTATTTATCAAGGATGTTACATCCTTCCCCCTTTTGGGAATTGCGTCCTCGCAATTTTAAAATTGGGCTCAGAAACTTCATTGAAAGTCCCACAACGGAACAATAGTCGGTAAAAATATCACTTTAAAAGAAATAAAGTGAAGTATAGAGGTCACCTGAGTTAACCCATACTAGTATTCCATGTTGGCAAAAATGTATATGGGAGAAAAAACAAAGGGTCATGTTCTGAGGGAAAGTGATATAAAACATGTTTAGGAGAATGTTAACCACCAAAAATCACAAACTTGGGATGGGTTAAACGGTATTCGATTTCCTAGTAGGAAACGTTAACAGACATCATTTTTGTTTTATGTTACTTTTCATTGAGGAATTTATTTTTGAGATTAACTAAATCATAAGGAAACATACTTACTTGTCATGTTGACTTTCAACTTTTACTAGATTTCTTACACAAACTCATATTTTCTCCAAAAGATGAGTATTTAGGAAGGCTTGTTCACATTAAGAGTACTATAATAAACTTCTCTAGAATCACTTAATCCAAAAAAGGGAACTATATACTTCCCATGTCTTTTTACCTTAACCAAAACCAAAACCAAAAATGTTAGTACAAGATCACATAATACCCAAAAAGGATAATCCTTTAAAAAAAATCTATTCTTAATCTCCAAAATTTGTCAAACAATACCCAAAGTTCAACAAAGACCATTCAATAATCATCTATCCATAAAATTCTTCAAATTAATCAAAACTATGATTTAAAACCAAATCTATGAAGGATTTAATCACATAGTCTTCCAAGATAAACCTTAACATTTATCTCCAAAAAACATCAGTTACTCTTAAAGTCTCATACTAAAATGTAATTAACCTAATCACATATCCTCCATGATAGGTTAATAATTTCCATAGATAACCCAAAATCAACTTATTCTAGATTCATAAGATCATCTAACTAAAAATAATTAGTCAAATTAACCATGGACTTCACGTAGTCCAATTGTAGGCAATAAATACCAGTTGCACTTTGGTTGTTGGTTCGATTCCCACAGCTTCGTCCGACGAGATAGGTTGTCACACGGTCTAGGTGTTGTATTTTTTCCAAAACTACATAATTCTTATAACATTCCCCAAAAGTCAATAAAATCTTCAAAAATAATCATAACATAATTTAACCTCAAGTTTATCTCATGTCGTTCATATTCCATCATAACATATAGTAACACATTATTACCTCAAAAGTAAAGATCATATAATCCCTAATGGTTACCTTTAAAATTATTACTTGAACTTCAAAATCGAGTTGGTTCTCTCATACATGATGCATTAGAGAACTCACCAAGGTTCAAGTGGTTGATCATGACTCCTGATAGTTGTTTTAGAATAACCACGAGATTTCTCATTGAATCCCCCATTTCATCCAGTCTCTTAATCAGAGAACCACCACAGTTTCCTTCAAACCCATTGTCACTTTGGTGTCTGCTAGATCCATCCATATACTAAAACCATAAAGGTCAGTGTGAGTATATCAACAAAATCATCATGTACTAAAGAGGAAGATAAACACTAATATATAATTATCCAAGTTATCACAAACTCATTCCAACTTTCATAAATAACAAAGACTCTATATAATATAATAACCATTGGGCTTATACACAACCTGTCACTTATACCTAAACAATAATCTAACCTCTAAAGATTTCTAAAACGACCTATGATACAAACTGTAAGTACCCATCCTTAAAACATTACTTATCCTGGAATTAAATTGAATAATTCACATTGAGGATCTTTTCAGGTTTAGAGTTTTAGAGAATTTAAACATAATTATTACATCTCAAAGATTACAAAGTAGACACATCTACTCAGTTTCCATTTTTTCATAAAATAAAAACTCTTGAACAAAATAGTCATATCTAGTTCTTGTTTTAGACAGCATGACATTTCCTTGATCCCATCCTTGACTGTATTCCACTTTAAGTCCGGTGGAAAACATTTCAAAAACTTCAGATGAGCATAAAAATCTAAGTAAGGGTTATAACAATACGGAAAGAAAACATTACTCCAAGTACACATACAAATCAATGAAATCATTATTTACTCATAAAACATAAACACTTTAACATACCTCATTAAATCATAATATTTAGGAATAACTCATAGAAATCATAAGACATAAAGGTAACTTGAGGCATTCATAAAATTCTTACATAGGGAGTAACCCTCATGGTTACATTTGGAATACCCATCACAGTATATTACCTAAATCTCTTCGGAGAAACCTTAGCGTTTAACTCCTTCTCATTACCAAATGCATTGGAGAGCTATATCGGGCTCACCCGCCTTTAGCTTATCACAGAACCACCTGTCTTCATAAACAATTCCCAAGAACCATAACATAATCATAGAACATAACTTAAGCTTGAAGGAAAGATAACATTCCCACATTGAAATAACAATATAATATTTTAAGATATTGAAATAATGAACCCATTCTAAAAAACATTTTCAAAACCATTTAAAAAATTTAATAAAGAGATTTTTGAATCAAAGTGTCACATACCACTTTGAAGATTTTAACATTTTAAACCATTAATATCAATATAAATAAATCCTTAAAACCATTTTGAAAACATTTATATTAATGAGAAATATTTATAAGAATAAATCATTAAATCATTTAAAATGATATTTTAGTTAAAGGGTTTTTAACAAAATGAGAGACACTTGAATACAATAATTGATGAATAACATTTAATCAGAACTTTATAATATCATGAGAATAAAGGGATTCATGATATAATATTCCAAAGGATAGTATATACACCCTATAATAGTGAATTGGTTCATAAAAACAATAAAGTCTCAATAGAAATGTAAGATGAGATGAAATCCCTTATAAAGAAGGTATCCTTAAATTAAGGATAAATCAATCTCATAATTATGTGTGGAAAATATAAATACACCAAATATAAGTGGATATTATGTGTAAAACAACCAGAGGTCATTCACACATATTCATAGGATGACATATTCAATAACTACAAGTTTAACCCAAAGATATTGAAATTGGGTTAAGAAGTTCCCTTGGTAAAATTCGATAGCCTAACTGCATCACTTTAAAATTCATAAAATTAGTCGATGAGAGAGAAAATGGTATCTCATCACTTGGACAAAAAATTTACATCAATAAGTATATATAATAATATATCCCAACATAAAAAGATGTAAATTAAAATACATATCAAAATAAGTCTTTTAAAAAGAGGAGTGTGAAAGGTTCCCTCACCGATTTGGGAGACTTTTGAAAAGTACACCCCATGAAAGAAGGGTCATACAATGAAGATTTAAATACCCATAAATGAGAGTATATTATTCAAATATTAAAATATTGGGCAGTAAATACACCACACATAATAAAATAGTGGCCAATGTATCATGAATCTCATAGGAATAAAATGTGAGATGAAAATCCCCTTAAAAAAATTTGGCAGCCTAACGACGCTACATAAAACTTCCAAAAATGGATTGATGACATAAAATAGGGACTCTAATCATATTAAAATATAATTTACAGCAAGAATAATATAAAAGAACGTCCCCCAACATAAGAAATAGGAGCTTAAAGTAAGTTACAAAAAAAGGAGTACTTAAAAAGAAAGAGAGGTAGGATCCCTTATCTCAAGTCCGACTTGTCTTGTTTGTTTATTTATATTCCTGAATAATAAAATAGAGTTAATTTATACTTTATTAAGAACCTTTTTCAAGTTCTTTATTCCTTTTATATCACTTATTACCATGTTATGAATATTATATAATTATTTAAGTTAATAACGGTCGTTTTGTCGATCATTGGTACTTCAGTCAAAAATAAACTTGTTATAATTACAAGTTGTTCATGTGGTAAAATATAAATTATATACAGAATTATATTCATGATTTAGATATCATATATATCATATATATCCAGTATATAATTTCACATAAAATTTAAAGGTATGAAATGAAATGCACCGTTCATGCAGACGGTAAGTCGTGCGTACGCATGAACGCTACATTCATTTCTATTTCGTATTTAATGGAATTAAAACTAAATGAGATATGTATATATTATGATTCCAGTATAATATATATGTTATATATGTCAAATAAGTTCATTAATTTCATTCTTTATACAATCCATTATTGCATGAATGAGTCACATCACTTGAGGGGGCAGTAGTCCACACTTCCTCAAATGAAATTATCGCATTTGCTCAACTTGAAATGCATAAATGTATGTTTTAAATGTAAAATACAGAAGCATAGAGAGGAAATAAATATAATATATATCATAAATAAATATAGTTACATCATAATGGCCATCATGAGAGGTGGTAGTAGAAGATAGAACAATCATCATTTCATGAGGTAGTAATTCGCCATCCACAGAAACAGTATGTTCTTTAACCATTAGACGGAGGTGTGTGTAAGTGTAGATCGAATACTTAACATAACTACATCCTAGTTTATCGATGATACTGGTGAGGTTACAAAATAAAGGAATAAAAATAGTTTAGGGGGTTGGAGAAACAAAATAAAACAAAAGAACATAAGAGATGACATTACCCTTAAATCGGGAAACTCCATTTGTTTGTACCTAAAGGGTTTCTTGAAGATATTTCTAACAAAGGTAAGGCATATATGATGAGTATAGGGATGTGGAGAGATAAAATGAGCATAGTTTGGTCGAGCCAAATGCTTGAGAGGTATGGGTAAGGGGATAGAGTTGGGGGCTTTTTATAAAAGGGAGGAGGGGCACTCTTGGAATGACTTGAAAAGATTCTTTATTATAAATTTATTTTCCAATATCAAAGGTCCCAAAATTATATATTTCGAGGATAAGGTGATAAGGGTTATAAATACACCCATACAATAGGTTTTTTACAAGTTTAGGTCTTAGATTTTACATTATCTTTTCATTTTATTTAAATCATTAAACAATGAGGTAATCGTTGCATCATCACGGTGTCATAAATAATTTAATTTATTTAATGTATAAAAATTATAAAAAAATCTCATGATGTAGGAAATATTTTTAGCTTTATAATTAATTTTTATAGTCAAAAATAGGACTTGTATAACCCCATGTAAATTTTTTTTAGTAAAATAATACATGTTTGTGACATTTTTATTTTAACTTTAAATAAAAAGCTATTAATGTCATTTTCCTACCAAAGTGGCTCCATGGGGTCCCCAAGTTGACCCATGGATTTTCTTGGTCGGCCATGACACATTCAATAAGGTTATGACATGTGTCAAGGTCATTTCATTTTATTATAACATTATCAATAACTTAAATTACACTAATTACCTTTAATCGCGGTTGAAAAACCATAAAAGTAACTATTCACCAAAAATTATTTCAGTCCCACTGAACAAAATTTTACATCCTAATGACAACCATGAATTTAATATTTCTTTAATTCAAATCATATAAGTGGTAATGTTTCATTTAAATTAAAAATCAGTTTTTTAACTACCACGGTAAGAACCCGAGTTTTTCTACGAAAGACTTTGGAATATTCTTGATGATATTCCAGAGCAGCGCCTTCAGACGGCATGCGATTCCGAGCCCCGGAGTGGCCGAAATTAAAATTTCAGTGCATTCACACTAGAAACGCTAAATAAATGAGATAACTCCTAAACGGAGTTCCAGATCAGGGATCCGATTGTACGGATGGGTCTGGAATGGGGTGTTTACCCTAGGAACGACATAAAACTTGTCGGCGCGGGATGTTTGGACCCCTCGCCCGCTTCTAGAACGTTAAACGGATTAATTAATTAATTAATTAGTTCGTTTAATGTTGAAACTAAGGTACCTCTTAAACGGTGGCTTGGATTGGAAAACCGAGGCCACTGTTGAGTTCGGATCGTGGCATTTACCCTAGTAGGGGTATAAGTTTCGCGGGCGCAGGCCGTTTGTGAAAAATGGTCCCAGAGGCTTTTTCGTAAGTTGGCGGCCTCAGGCGCTAAGTTTAGTAACTTTTGAACGGGTCTCGGAATAAAATTCTGAGACCTCCGTTGCGCTTAGAGCGTGGTTCGTAGCCTAGGTGAGGCTGAATCCCGACCCCATCGGGAGTTCGGGTTCGGTGCTGTCGGGCGGGCGTTTCAGTGATTTATACTTAAACACCCCCCCCCTTCCTTCTTCTTCTTCTTCTTCTTCTTCACCCTCTCCCCTTCCATCCTCCATTCCGGCGAGCTCCGGCGAGGCGAGATCCGGCGATCCAACTCCGGCGAGGCAACGGCGCGGGGCGGATCGCGCGGGAAGCGTCGGGCGAAACCCCACGAGGTAGGGTTCTGTTTTGGAGTTTTAATTCCCGAACCTCCCTTTGAACCCCAATTGTAGCGTCGATTTGTTGTCTTCTCTTCGATCTAAGCCCATTAATGCGTAGTAGAGTAAATTCGCTATCCAACTCATCTTTTGGATTCAAATTCCGAGCTCCGTAGCATTCGCAATGATCCGCCGAACATTGCGGGTTTTCGGGTTCCGCCGAGTTCAAGCGGCGGCGCAGTCGACGGAGGAGGCGGCACGCAGGGCAGAGGTGGTCGGTCGGGGCTTCGAGGGCGGTGGCGCTTCCGGGAGGCGGCGGCGGCCTCGGCGGCGGCTGTCGGAAGCTGGTCACGGCGCCGGCAAGCAGAAGAGGGGCCGCGAGGCGGCGGCCCCGTGCTGCGCGACAACGACCCGCAAAGCGCGGGTCGTTGCGTGGACCGAGCGACCGGCCCTCGTGGCCGGTCGGTGGAGAACCCCGCGCGGCGGGCGCACGGGTGTGAAGGGGAAGCGGTCCGCGGAGCGGCGGCCCACGGCTCGGCGGGACCGGGCCGGTCCGGCCCAAGGGGCTTGCCCCTCAGATTTCGGACGCCCGTATTTCGGGCTACGGGCGTCCGTTTTGCGCGCCGTCTGCAGCAGTGTGGAGCTTGCATCGAGAATAATGTTTTTAGATGGTTTTGGGAATTTTTAATTCCCGAAACGAGGGGCCGCTGAGGTGCGACGCATCCTTAACTGGACGAGCGTTTTTCTGGGATTATTGTTTTGGACGGCGCGGACGCGTTCGATGCCCGAATTAAGCGCCGTCAGTGGCGTTGGAACCCTAGCGTCGAGGCGGAGGTGTCCAGGGTGGTTCCGGGCGTTGAGGCTGGAGTTGCGGTGCGGGCCCCATGGCCCGTCTTTTGAGCTGCGAGCATCTTTTAGCGACTTTTTCACCGGACATCCGTTCGGGGCATGCGAGCAGTCGTTTCTGGGTGTTTTTCCAAGGGGATTGTAGTGGTGCAATCCGCCCGCCCTAATTCGGCACGATGGTGCGGGGCCCACGAGGGCCGTTTGGGCGTTGACGGTGATTTCCCAGCTTTATCACCGGGCGACCGTTTTGGACAAGTGAGTATTCCATTTCGTGTACTTTTTCGAGAGGATCGCAACGGTGCGATCCGTTTGATGGGTTTCGGGACCGGGTTGCGGGTCCCACGTGGCACCGCTCATGTGCGGTGCGCCGGGATGCACCTTTTTCTCCGGATATCTGTTGCACTCAAGTAAGTAGTGCTTTTGATGTGTTTTCCCGAGGGGATCACAATGGTACAATGCGCCCGACTGTTTTTGGGGCCAAGGCTCGGGATCACGGGACGTCGTTCGGGCGTGAGGCGGTGTTGGTGACTTTTCCGTCGGGTATCCATTGGAGGCGAGTAAGTAGTCGATCTCGCGTGTTTTTCCACGAGGATTACAACGGTGTGATCCGTTTGGATGTAAGGAGCCTCTTGCGCGATCTTGAGAATTGTGGAGGCATGAAAGGTGCTCCAGTGGTGGTTCGCCCTACTTTGTTTGTAGCGGACCCTTGGTGTGTGATCGCGCATTCTTGCGAGAGTGACATGAATACCTCACAAGATGTGGTTGGTCGTGCCTGGCCCTTTGAGGTGGATTTGTTACATCATGCCTTCGCGTTGACGTTGGGTTCTGTGTGCATGATAGCCCTTGGGCGGGAGACGTGGTATACTCTGGGAGTATACGAGAGCACTTGGAGGTACGTATGGTTTGTACCTGAGGCTGTTTGTGCGCTTGGTTGGGGGTTTGACTTGGGTCCACACGTCGTGTGGGCCCCAAGTGCGTGCTGTGTTCTGCTTCTCGTACTTGGACCTCTCGCGGCATAGAGGATCCCTTCGTGCTCATGTGTTTGGATAGCAGGGTGGAGTTTATTACCCCTGGCTTTGTGATCGTTTGTTTGGCCAGTAGGGTTGAGTGGTCTCCCCCTGGTTTCGCTCGCGATGGATTGGCCGATAGCGGTGCAAGTGACACCCAGTGCTGGAGCAGACGCTGCACCTCCTTTGGGGGAGTTGTTCTGGAGTTGGGAGGTTGCGCGATACCCACTCCGTGTTTGGTTGGCCCGTGTTGTGCCCTCCGGTGGAGATAGCAAAGCGGTTCTGAGTTTTACTCTCCAGTGGGGCTGGGCAGTGGGTTACTCATCGACTTCCTCGGGCTTACCCTCTAGCAGGGCTGGGTAGTGGGTCGCTCACTGACTATTAGGGTTTACCCTCCAGCAGAGACTGGGCAGTGGGTCACCCAACGCTATTAGGGTCTACCCTCCAGCAGAGACTGGGCAGTGGGTCGCCCGTCGTCTCGTTCCAGGTCTACCCTCTAGCAGGGCTGGGCAGTGGGTTGTCTGATGATGTATTAGGGTCTACCCTCCATCACGGCTGGGTAGTGTGTCACCTATCGACTAATTCCAGGTCTACCCTCCAGCGGGGCTGGGCAGTGGGTTTCCTGATGATGTATTAGGGTTTACCCTCCAGCAGGGCTGAGCAGTGGTTCACCCGATATCTGAATATGGTTTACCCTCCAGCGGGGCTGGGTAGTGGGTCGCCTGATATCTGAATATGGTTTACCCTCCAGCGGGGCTGGGTAGTGGGTCGCCTGACGATGCATTAAGGTTTACCCTCCAGCAGGGCTGGTCATTGGGTCACCCGACATTTGGTTATGAATTACCCTCCAGCAGGGCTGGGTAGTGGGATACCAGTTGGCATTCCAGACTCAGTCCTCTCGACTAGGCTAGTCTGTGGCGTACCTCTGTGATTACAGGAGCGGGACCCTTGGTTGTACGGGTCAGTGTTGTGACAGATATGGCTTTGAGGAGACCTCTCGACAGCGGGGCATGGACGAGGTGTGGTTGGACTTTCCCTAGAACTCTCATGTTCGAGGGGCACTTTCCCCACCGAGACGTGTTCTTGTGACGCAATCTAAAACCGTGCGGGCGAGTCAGTGTCGCCCAAAGAGAAAAATATCAAGGTGCGGTGACTGAGCCCCTTGGCTTGCGGTTCAGGGCAGACATGCGGGATGCTGGGAATCGATGATGGTTATGTCTGGGACTGTTGAAGACTCTTTCTTGGGCTGAGCTATGGGACGGGGATCCTCTTACGAGTTCGTTCAGGCTTCTTGGCACAGCATATATATGTATATACCTTGTTCTGGTACCCACTCCTTGGGTTTTGGCTACTCTCCTTCCAGAGGGGGCGAAGACGCGCGGGGTATGCCACGTGGTTTCCATGTCTAGCTTCTCGTGGTTGGATGAGTCTACTCTCCTACTATAGCTAGCGAAGGCTCGACGGAAAGTTCATATTCTCACCGTTTCCAGCTCCTTGTGTCTGGATGAGTCTATCTCTTTTCTCTTTTTGGGTTGAGCTGGACTCTTTACTGCACTCTCTGTTGTACTCTTTTACTTCTCCATGTTCGCTCTACCGCTCACCCTTAGGTACCTCCTTTGTTGCTCCCTCGAGCCTTCGGGGTATCCTACTGAGTATTTTTATACTCACCCCTGCTTGGGCTTTGCCAGCACTTGGTGTGCCCTTGCAGACGATGGACAGGTTGTTCGTGACTTCGGTGGAGCGTAGGAGCTTGGGAGCTTGGACCGCGTGCGGTGGTCGTGGCCGGGTTCCAGGTGGGAGACCCGTCAGCAGTTTCTTTTTTTTACCTTTTTCCGGGTTGTGGCACTTTTTGGTTGGGCGCGTGTTTTGCCCCTTTTATTTTCAGTTTGTACCTCATATTGTATAGAGGTCGATGCACTTTGTGGGTTATATTTATAGCAGTTGTTCTTTTTTACTCTGCTTGTCTTTTATTTCACTCTACACTTTGCATTGAGTTTGCTGCGTGCGTGTGTACAGGTACATAGGCAAAGGCCTCCCCGAGTTGTTGTGCCTTCGGCGCTGGTCGCCAGCCCCTGGCCTATGGAGGCGGGCCTGGGGTAGTTGCGGCTTGAGCCCGGGTAGGGTCGGGTCGTGACAAAGTGGTATCAGAGGTGGTTCGTTCCTTGGGACGCTGTTCGAACTTCCCTAAAAGAGAAATTGGTTGGGATTTAGGGAAACAATGTTAACGTGTCTCGAGAGCGGCTCTCATGCCAGGGTGTCCAGTGATGGTGCGGTGGCCGACGTATCAATTCACCAGGACCTTGATAACCCGTTTGTCGACTCGGCATGCTGGGATACTTGTTGCAGGGAATTTGTTTGTGCATCACATATGATCGAGTCTTTGACTGTTCTTCTTGAGTCAGCTCCCCATCGTTGTTGTTGTGGTATACATATATATGTTCATCTGACCGCGGCACTCCTTGATGATATTCTGGATGTCTCCGCGAGGACAGCCAGCCCAGATGCCAGCTTTAGTGCGTGACGACGACCCTGTGAGCTATGAGGCCACAGTACAGGACCCATCATGCGAGCCCTTTCTCCGGGTGGGCCGGTAGCAGCACCCCCACCTGTTCAGTAGTAGACAGTTTCAGCAGAGCGGGCTGGGTTTGAGCGTAGGTTGAGCGCGCTCTGTGAGTTCCAGCGGCAGGTACCGCTGAGGTTCAGTGGTGAGCCAGACCCTCAGGCAGCAGAGGTTTGGCTCGAGGCAGTGGTTCGCCTTTTCGGGCTGGTGCAGACGCCGACAGATCAGAGAGTGTCTTTGGCCACCACCCTTTTTTGAGGAGCATCTCGACGTTGGTAGAGTCTGGTGACTCGGTTCCTTAACGAGTTGTCGTTTTCGTTGGACGACTTCCAGTTGTTGCTCCGTGAGGAGTTTTTCCCCTCATTCTTGCACTCCGTTCGGATTCAGGAGCTCCTGCAGTGTCAGCAGGGAGGGATGACGGTGGCCGAGTACGCGGCTAGTTTTTCAGACCGTGAACGCTTTTACCCGGACTTGGTCCGTGACGATAACCTCCGAGCGTGGAGGTTTGAGCAGGGTCTCTGCTGATAGATTTGTGCTGTCATAGTACCCTTGGGCATTTCCACGTATGCCGGAGTGCTAGAGCAGGCGCTGGTGACAGAGGGCTTCCTGTCATGTTTTGTGGTTGGTAGTGGCAGTGGGCGTGATGGAGACGGGGCGTCTGCCATAGCTAGCAGGCGCCGGAGGACAGGATCTCGATGCAGGTGGCCTTCCCATAGCCGGTTTCGGAGATGTGGTCGTATACCACTATGGAGAAAAGGCGCAGGGTCTCGGTCGAGGATGCCCTTCCGTGAGTGGATCCCGGGCTGTGGTCGTACACCATAGTGGCGCCGGAGGGAGCCAGGGAAGCCCGGAGAGCGTTGGTGTTGTGATTGTGACGACGAGGTCACTTGGCAGGATATTTCCCGACCCGAGTTGCTGAGAGCATCGGGCAGGCAGCAGGCGCACCACCACGACAGAGGCAGCGCCGTGATCAGAGTAGTACCTAGAGAGGTGGTGATAGCCGAGGAGAGGGAGGAGCTGGAGGTGGGGGATGACATTACGAGATCTCCCCATCACCACTAGGCAGTCCACGTCAGGCTCCGGGAACTGACGGTTGGGACCGTGGGTATCCGCGAGCTTTGGATGTCTACGATCCTGCAGAGCACGGGATGGTGAGAGGTACCCCTTGCGACCCTTCTACTGCTTGCAGTAGAATTGATAGGCTCTGCATTTGAAATGATTCTCTCCCGACTCCTTGTTTGCGGTGTTACCAGGGTGACGCAGGGCGTCGGGTGTAACCCTGTGGTGGTAAGGCGAAAGGCGCAAGACCTTTTCCTTTAGTCGATGGTGTTGACTCTTTCTCCTTTTGAGCGTGTAAGAGAGCATCGACTGTGGAGCCTCTAGCATGACCAGATATCCTTGGGTGTTTCACCATATGGATATTCTGAAGGAGGGAATCACCGGGCCTTGTCCCAGGTGTGGGCGGTGATTCCAGTCACGGCGTGCGACGTCGAGGTTTGACCGGGGAGGTGAGCAACCCCCGAGGGCCTTCAGGCCGTTTGAAACCGTGCAAAGGGATGGCGAGGTACCCTACCGCCTTGCCCTAACCCCAAAGTCTGGAGTGGGTGCACGACATCGGCAAGGGCTGACCTCGCATGAACAGATCAATCCTTTGGTCTGTGTGCGGTGACGCAGAGCTGTGCGTGGGTTCTCCAGGGTATGGGAAAGCCAGGTGTGGGCTTAGTACCATGTGTTGCACACTAGTTTTGATTTTCGAGGACGAAAAGCATGAAGGAGGGAATGATGTAAGAACCCGAGTTTTGCTATGAAAGACTTCATAATATTCTTGATGATATTCCAGAGCAGCGCCTTTATACGGCATGCGATTCCGAGCCCCGGAGTGGCCGGAATTAAATTTTCAGTGCGTTCACACTGGAAACGCTAAATAAATTGGATAACTCCTAAACGGAGTTCCAGATCTGGGATCCGAGTGTAAGGATGGGTCCGGAATGGGGTGTTTACCCTAGGAACGACAAAAAACTTGTCGGCGCGGGATGTTTGGACCCCTCGCCCGCTTCTGGAACGTTAAACAGATTAATTAATTAATTAATTAATTCGTTTAATGTTGAAACGCAGGTACCTCTTAAACGGTGGATTGGATTAGAAAACCGAGGGCACCGTTGTGTTCGGAGCATGCCATTTACCCTAGGATGGGTATAAGTTTCACGTGCGCGGGCCGTTTGTGAAAAATGGTCTCAGGGGCGTTTTCGTAATTTGGCGGCCTCGGGCGCTAAGTTTAGTAACTTTTGAACGGGGTCTCGGAATAAAATTCCGAGACTGCCATTGCACTCAGAGCATGGTTCTTAGCCTAGGGGAGCCTAAATCCTGACCCTGTCGGGAGTTTGGGTTTGGGGCTATCGGGCGGGCGTTTAAGTGATTTATACTTAAACACCCCCCCCTTCCTTCTTCTTCTTCTTCTTCTTCTTATTCTTACCCTCTCCCCTTCCCTCCTCCATTCCGACGAGCTCCAGCGAGCCAACTCCGGCGAGGCAACGGCGCGGGGCGGATCGCGCGGGAAGCGTCGGGCGAAGCCCCATGAGGTAGGGTTTTGTTTTGGAGTTTTAATTCTCAAACCTACTTTTGAACCCCAATTTTAGCGTCGATTTGTTGTCTTCTCTTCGATCAAAGCCCATGAATTCGTAGTAGAGTAAATTCCCTATCCAACGCATCTTTCGGATTCAAATTCCGAGCTCCGTAGCATCCGCAATGATCCGCCGAACATTGCGGGTTTTCGGGTTCCGGCGAGTTCGAGCGGCGGCGCGGTCAACGGAGGAGGCGGCACGCAGGGTGGCGCGGCGCGGAGCAGGGCGGAGGTGGTCGGTCGGGGCTTCGGGGGCGGCGGCGCTTCCGGGAGGCGGCGGTGGCCTCGGCGGCGGCTGTCGGAAGCCGGCCGCGGCGCCGGCCGCGGGCGCCGGCAAGCAGAGGAGGGGCCACGAGGCGGCGGCCCCGTGCAGCGCGGCAACGACCCGCAAAGCGCGGGTCGTTGCGTAGACCGAGTGACCGGCCGTCGTGGCCGGTCGGCGGAGAACCCCGCGCGGCGGGCGCGCGGGTGTGATGGGGAAGCGGGCCGCGGAGCGGAGGCCCGCGACTCGGCGAGACCGGGCCGGCCGGCGCGGGCCGGCCCAGGCAGGGCGGACCGGCCGGACCGGGCCGGTCCGGCCCAAGGGGCATGCCCCTCAGATTTCAGACGCCCGTATTTCGGACTACGGGCGTCCGTTTTGCACGCCGTCTGCGGCAGCAGGGAGCTTGCGTCGACGATAATGTTTTGAGATGGTTTCGGGAATTTTTAATTCCCGAAACGAGGTGCCGCTGAGGCGCGACGCGTCCTTAAGTGGACGAGCGTTTTTCCGGGATTCTGGTTTCGGACGGCGCGGACGCGTCCGACGCCTGAATTAAGCACCGTCAGTGGCGTTGGAACCCTGGCGTCGAGGCGGAGGTTTCCAGGGTGGTTCCAGGCATTGAGGCTGGAGTTGAGGCGCGGGCCCCATGGCCCGTCTGTTGAGTTGTGAGCCGCTTTTAGCGACTTTTTCACCGAACGTCCGTTCGGGGCATGCGAGCAGTCGTTTATGGGTGTTTTTCAGAGGGGATTGTAGTGCTGTAATTCGCCCACCCTAATTCGGCACGATGGTGCGTGGCCCACGAGGGCCATTTGGGCGTTGACGGTGATTTCCCATCTTTGTCACCGGGCGACCGTTTTGGACAAATGAGTAGTCCATTTCGTGTACTTTTTCGAGAGGATCGCAACGGTGTGATCCGTTCGTTGGGTTTCGGGATTGAGTTGCTGGTCCCACATGGCACCGCTCGTGTGCGGTGCGCCGGGATGTACCTTTTTTCTCCGGATATCCGTTGCACTCAAGTGAGTAGTGCTTTTGACGTGTTTTCCCGATGGGATCGCAATGGTGCAATGCGCCCGACTAGTTTTGGGGCCGAGGCTCGTGATCACGGGACGTCGTTCGTGTGTGAGGCGATGTTGGTGACTTTTCCGTCAGGTATCCGTTGGAGGCGAGTAAGTAGTCGATCTCGCGTGTTTTTCCGCGAGGATTACAACGGTGTGATCCGTTTGGTTATACGGAGCCTCTTGCACAATCTTGAGAAATGTGGAGGCATGAAAGGTGCTCCAGTGGTCGTTCCCCCTACTTTGTTTGTAGAGGACCCTTGTCGTGTGATCGCGCATTCTTGCAAGAGTGACATAAATGCCTCACAAGATGTGGTTGGTCACGCCTGGGGCCTTTGAGGTGGAGCTGTTATGTCACGCATTCGCGTTGACGCTGGGTGCTATGTGCACAATAGCCCTTGGCCTGGAGACGTGGTATACTCTGGGAGTATACGAGAGCACTTGGAGGTACGTATGTTTTGTACCTAAGGCTGTTTGTGCGCTTGGTTGGGGGGTTTGACTTGGGGCCACACGTCGTGTGGGCCCCAAGTGTGTGCTATGTTCTGCTTCTCGTACTTGGACCTCTCGCGGCGTAGAGGATCCCTTCGTGCTCGTGTGTTTGGCTAGCAGGGTGGAGTTTATTTCCCCTGGCATTGTGCTCGTTTGTTTGACCAGCAGGGTTCAGTGGTCTCCCCCTAGTTTCGCTCGCGATGGATTGGCCGGTAGCGGTTCTAGTGACACCCAGTGCTGGAGCAGACGCTGCACCTCCTTTGGGTGAGTTGTTCTGGAGTTGGGAGGTTGCGCGATACCCACTCCGTGTTTGGTTGGCCCGTGTTGTGCCCTCCGGTGGAGATGGCAGAGCAGTTCTGAGTTTTTCCCTCCAGCGGGGCTGGGTAGTGGGTTACTCATCGACTTCCTCGGGCTTACCCTCCAGCAGGGCTGGGCAGTGGGTCGCTCACTGACTATTAGGGTTTACCCTCCAGCAGAGACTGGGCAGTGGGTCCCCCGACGCTATTAGGGTCTACCCTCCAGCAGAGACTGGGCATTGGGTCGCCCGTCGTCTCGTTCAAGGTCTACCCTCCAGTGGGGCTGGGCAGTGGGTTTCCTGATGATGTATTAGGGTCTACCCTCCAGCACGGCTGGGCAGTGGGTCGCCTGTCGACTTATTCCAGGTCTACCCTCCAACGGGGCTGGGCAGTGGGTTGCCTGATGATGTATTAGGGTTTACCCTCCAGCAGGGCTGGGTAGTGGGTCAGCCGATATCTGAATATGGTTTACCCTCCAGCGAGGATGGGAAGTGGGTCGCCTGATATCTGAATATGGTTTACCCTCCAGTAGGGCTGGGTAGTGGGTCGCCTGACAATGCATTAAGTTTTACCCTCCAGCAGGGCTGGGCAGTGGGTCACCCGACATTTGGTTATGAATTACCCTCCAGCAGGGCTGGGCAGTGGGATACTAGTTGGAATTACAGACTCAGTCCTCTCGACTAGGCTAGTCTGTGGCTTACCTCCGTGATTACCGGAGCGGGACCCTTGGTTGTACGGGTCAGTGTTGTGACGGCTATGGCTTTGAGGGGACCTCTCGACTACGGGGTAGTGACGAGGTGTGGTTGGACTTTCCCTAGAACTCTCATGTTCGAGGGGCACTTTCCCCACTGAGACGCATTCTTGTGATGCGATCTAAAACCGTGCGGGCGAGTCAGTTCCGCCCAAAGAGGATTGTATCAAGGTGTGGTGACTGAGCCCCTTGGCTTGCGGTTCAGGGCAGACATGTGGGATGCTGGGCATCGATGATGGTTATGTCTGGGACTGTTGGCGACTCTTTCTTGGGCTGAGCTACGGGACGGAGATCCCCTTACGAGTTTGTTCGGGCTTCTTGGCAGAGCATATATATGTATATACCTTGTTCCGGTACCCACTCCTTGGTTTTTGGCTACTCTCCTTCCAGAGGGGGCGAAGACGCGCGGGGTATGCCACGTGTTTTCCGTGTCTAGCTTCTCGTGGTTGGATGAGTCTACTCTCCTGATATAGGTAGCGAAAACTCGACGGGAAGTTCATCTTCTCACCATTTCCAGCTCCTTGTGTCTGGATGAGTCTATCTCTTTTCTCTTGTTGGGTTGAGCTGGACTCTTTACTGCACTCTCTGTTGTACTCTTTTACTTCTCCCTGTTCGCTCTACCGCTCACCCTTCGGTACCTCCTTTGTTGCTCCATCGAGCCTTCGGGGTATCCTACTGAGTATTTTTATACTCACCCCTGCTTGGGCTTTGCCCGAACTTGGTGTGCCCTTGCAGATGACGGAAAGTTTGGTCGTGACTTTGGTGGAGCGTAGGAGCTTGGGAGCTTGGACCGCGTGCGGTGGTCGTGGCCGGGTTCCAGGTGGGAGACCCGTCAGCAGTTTCTTTTTGTTTACCTTTTGCCGGGTTGTGGCACTTTTTGGTTGGGTGCGTGTTTTTCCCATTTTCTTTTCAGTTTGTACCTTGTACTGTATAGAGGTCGATGCACTTTGTGGGTTATATTTATAGCAGTTGTTCTTTTTTACTCTGCTTGTCTTTTCTTTTACTCTGCACTTTGCATTGAGTTTGTTGTGTGCGTGTGTACAGGTACTTAGGAAAAGGCCTCCCCGAGTTGTTGTGCCTTCGGTGCTGGTCTCCAGCCCCTGGCCTATGGAGGCGGGCCTGGGGTAGTTGCGGCTCGAGCCCGGGTAGGGTCGGGTCGTGACAACCACTTAGTGGTTTCACTATTCATCAAAAATTGAAGTTTTTCATAAAACTACAAAAAATTAACCCTAAGCTATATTTGATATTACGAATTAAAAAATGATTTCTATTTTAAAAAATTCAAAACATATATGTTTCATTAATTAATTTAATAATTAATTCCCATTGTCAGAACAAATAGCGTGTTTTTATGAAACAATATATATCAAAATATTGACTCTAGTTTAAGTCCAATTTCAAAGTGAAATTAATTCCAATGACCACTATTGGATTAAATGGTAAAAATTTATTATAATTGGACTTTATAACCAATTCAAAAGATAATCTAATCATAGAAATAAATTAGATTAAAAAGAGGTTTTTAATTGAAATACAACATTTTTCACTATTCATTAAACAAAATGAACTTTATCAGAAAAATACCAAAAATTTACACAAAGTAAATTTTGATGTCCCGGTTCTAAAGAATAATTTTATTTGGCCCAATAGAATATATAAGAGCGACCAAAACTATATTATAGAGGGTTCACCATCAAAAGGCGATAAATCAACCTTTTAGTGAATTTTGGAGTATTTATGCTTAAATTGAATTCTTTTCTTATTTTAAGCCTTTATCTTTTACTGGATAAATGTAAAAACATTTAACAAACATATAAAATAATATTTTAGTTATTTCTATTCATTTCTGCCAATACAACGGCTAGGCGTTAACAACCATTTAAAATAATATTATTTTATTATTAGAGTGCAATGTAAGATTTCAAAGAAACTAATTGTTGTGTATTGGGTACACCATAGAGCATAGCATTCCCATTAAAGTAATATTAATATTTTATGCACAAATATGGATAAATATAAAAATTTCCTATTCTTTATTTACCTGGGATGTTACACTCCCCATGGAGAATAACTAGGGTGAATAAATCCCTTATTACTCAATTCCGCCATTTTTTTTTCTTTAGTTCCACTAATTACACAGTGGCCATTCTATAGGGGGTCTTTAATGTGGGACATGAACCAATAATTATGTCAATGTAAAACTCAATATCTCATTCGGAAGGATGTCCAGGAAAATCCACTAGAAACACATCAATATATTCTTTCACAATAGGTACGTTCTCTATTCGAACATTCATTTCTCCAAACACAGTTATTTCATTCAATTATTACCTTATTATTATATTTAGTCGAGCTACTGGGGGTGGATCTAGATAAGATTCTGTTCGTGACGTTTCTGCTCTAAAGATAAAGTACACCTTATCATCATCGAAAATTTAAAACTCATTCTTCAGGTACAAAATTTCTACATCATGGTCTGAAAGCCAATCTAAGCCGATGATTATTTTAAATCCAATCATGGGTATGATGATTAGATCAGTAGATAAAGGAAAATTATATTCTATAATGGGAAAAAATTGACAAAACTTTGTTTTGATGATAATTCTCTAAGGATTTTTGACTGACAACTCCCTTGTTATGTAAAATTCCAAAAAAATCTAATTTTTTTAGCAAACTAGGAAGATAAAAAACAATACAGTGATCCAGAATCAAATAAAGTATTGGATAAACTTTATAAAACCATTAAATTACCAACCTCAATGTCTTTTGAAGCTTTAACCTCATCAGTATTTGTCACATAAGTGTGGCCATTCTCCCCTGGCCTTTTCTGAGGTATGATTCCTTGGTGCATAGGATATTCAATTCCATAATGACCCTTTTTTCTAAAATTGTAGCATTAAACATTGAAAAACTGTTTCTTCCACTTGCAATCACGAGCATGGTGGACATTTTCATGACACATGTAACAGACTCTCATTTCCTTTAGGAAAATACCATGTTGTTTCTTCCCACATTTACCACATGATGGATATTCTACTTTTTTCCATTCTTCTCCATATTTCAATTTCCAGAGTTTTAAATAGATCTCTTCTTCTATTGTTTTTCCTTAAAGTTGTAAGACGTAGTGAATTCATTTTTTGTCTCGATAGCGCATGAGATAATATCTTTGTACGACGAAATGGATTGTGATACTGATGATTGTTAGAGAAATGCTTTTATCCGATCATCTAATTGATCAAAATTACTCCTTGGGTTATGTATATAATCTACTGAATGCCTTTCCTACCTTGTAAAGTTAGCCTCATACTTTACAACATTCCCATCCTCTTTTGGCCACAGACTCAGAAATTGTCTTTACATATCCAGTCGATGGTCACGAAGAAAAAAAAAATTCTATTAAAATATATTTAAACTCCCTCTATTCCATGTTTGATACATCTTCATCTTCAATTGTGTTATGGATTAATGAAAAACATTGATATGCATATCCCATGATGCAATAAACTTCCATGACAACTTTTTCCCTTTCACTACTCCCCAAAGCATTAAATATTTTCTCTAACAAACTTTTCCATTGCTCAGATACTAATGGAATTGGACTCCTATTGAATGTTGGTGGTTATTTCCATATGAAGCGGTATAACATTTATTCTCCGCATTAGGGATTAAGGGGATGGATATGGGTAGTGTTATTATTCATAACCTGAGTGATTTTTTCCATTATGGTGATAAGATGATAAGCACCAATTGCATCACCAACTCCACTATAATTTTATTAAGTAGAAGGAAAATCCTTATATGGGTTTCCTATGTAGATACAGTTTCCATTCCTTCCACTATGCACCATTTTTAAATAATTTGATACAATAGATTAGTTTTTATATCAAAATACCTAATTCTAATCTTTTAAAACACTTTGAAAAATTAAATAGTTTTTGGATATAATCCATAATCAGAAAAAGGTTTTCTTTGGGGACGTATATACTCATAAATCTATAGTTATGGTTTTTAAAGATAATTTGAATTATCATAATCATATCCCACGGGAGTGTCATAACCAAGAGTGCAATAATGCCCATTGTCATGTACCAGGATACCCTGGGTCAGGCATGAAACTCCTTGTAAGAGTTTTCACTCCTAGATACATCTATTTCATAGCCACCATTACCTGCTTGTAACTAGACGTGGATGTATTGCTTGGAAAAACACAAAATCTCTACATTACCAAAATTATTGGATGTTATTTTATATTAACCCTCAAAGTATATCTTAGGGTATGGTCCTCTAATCAGACATTATCTAAATATAGTTTCCATGGATTGTACTAAACATCCTATGATACCCACTATAACACCCAGACCACTATAACCTAGAGTCGGTGAATTATTAAATATCATTATTATGATCACAAGGGTTCAAATCCTGAAATATCGATCAGTTTAGAAGCCTTGGAAGTACAAGATACATTCTTAATTTTTAAATTTAATTATAAAATGAAAAAAAACAACAACATTTTCTCCATTGACCATATTAAAATATCTTATTATATCTATACAGGTCATTCAGAATATACTTCTTCACATCATGGGAAAAATAAAACATAGAAATGGGTGAGATCAGATGCTCCGTAAGGATACAGTATAGTGGAAACTTTCATAAATAAGTATAAATATTTTAAGGCAATGTATAAAACTAAAAGAAAATATTTTTTAACATAAATTTCGTCATAATTTGGACAATAAAAATAAAATAATTCCTTTTACTTATTTACATGGATATTATACTGGTCAGATAATCACATGCAATAACAATATACAATTTCATTATGATGGAATGCATAATTCCAGACATCATAATCAAATAGTCAAGGCATTATTCCAAGACTACAAATAAGAGTTTGTCAAGGCCCTATTCCAAGACAATAGTTTATCTCATTTGACCTACTGATGCATCGAGGAGCTATAGTGGGTTCCACGCATCACTTACTATGTCCAATGAATTCCTTATATGAAAATGTTTTAAAATTATATAAACATTCATATTAAAAATATCATATGAAATGTTAATAAATTAACCATAAACAATTAATGGTATAAAAAACATATCCAATGTCCATCATATCACAAAACATTCAATATAATATGGATGATTTGTATTATAATAAATCAACATCAAATAAGTTTAAAAACCATCAAAGGGTGTTCACATTGTTGAAATGAAAACTATTTGAAATAAATAAATATTTCTATTTTGAGATCATTTAAAAGTCACATAATTATAAAAGAAAACAATTATTTACAAAATATTTTTATAAGATTGTATGGTAAGATTCAATGATGTTTTAGTGGTGGAAAAAGCCGCACCCACCGTATAAGTTAAAAAAGAGAATCTTACCTTAACTTTATCGAAAAGGTCCTAAAGTACCTTATTTGGAAAATGATGAAAAGATTATTTTCAAGGGATATATGGTAAAATAAGGGTATAAATAAATTTAACATATTTTCTAAGGAATATTATAAATGTTTTTAATTACATTTTTAAGAATACATGGATGGGGTTGATAAAGAGGTCCTGGTAGATACATACGTATTAACAAACTCGGATAAGTAAAGAGATTGTAGAATTATCCCTTACCATGTAATTTTTCTTGGTCAAGTGTACATTAACATCATGTATAATATTTAAATAATAGTTATTAAAATATACAATAACTATATAAATAAATAGGATATCATATATGATCTTCTAATATTTCACTGTTAAAAATATTTTAGTAGTATCATCGTTTTGGGTGTTAACAGATTCAATTTCTTTTATATGCATGGTTACATAAGCCATGTTTGTTATGGATTAGATGTATTTGATTCATATCCAGAATTATATTAAGTTCTTATACATTTTTTTAACCCTAAAATAAAAATTATTCTTAAATGATTGCGATGGAGAATGAATCTCATCGTGTTCGTGGAGACAGTAATCTGTACGTACGCTTGAGCGGCTATATCATTATATTGATAGAGAAATAATAAGTAATTTAATGGTATATCATATATATAGAATCATTGACATGTTAGATTTATTATTTAAATCAATTATACTCATTATTATACCCATCCAAATAATTAAGTGTTTGAATAACAAACTACACCATGATGTGGAGATGGTAAGTTGTACATGCGCACATATGGTGACTTGGTCCTGGATATAATAATGAATATGCTTGTACTGTATTTATAATAACATCATAGTATGTATGAGGTACTAGAGTTATTATTTTGTAATGTAAATAACAAATAAAGGGGAGTTGGAAGAAGAAAAGAACTTGAAAGTGGGTGGTGACATTATTATCTCTTCTTCCAGTGTTTCCTTTTGAGTTGATCAAAAGGGATTCATAGGTTTGATTTTTGATCAAAGTATGGAAAATAGTATGAATTGAGGGTAGTTGGAATGTATTTGGGCAGGGATTGGCCGAGAAAAATTACATTGGATGAGTGAAATTAAAAGAAGGGTAAATACAATTTTATAAGAGAGGTGAGGGTCACTTTAGAAAAATCCTGAAATATTATTTTATAATAAGATCATGTTCGGTTTCTAATGTCTTAAAAATGATTTATTTAGAGGCTAATGTGGATATGGGGAGAAAAAATCTCAACCAATAGGTTTCAGGTAGGTTTAGGTCCCCATATTAACCTTATCTTTTATATTTAACTCTTAGTAAAATAGTTTGTCATTTACCATGTCCCATTGTATTTTTTTATTATATGGTTAATAATCATACTATAACAAGCCAAGATAACCCCAAGTGGTTCATTATTAATATATATAAACTTATCTAAGTATTTTGGTCAGTCATTAGATTTTTAGGAATATTGTATCAATTAATTTTATAATATTTATTTTAAAAACTCATTTATTTAAAATTTTAAAATATTTAGTATTTTGTTTTTTTATAAGTCATAAAATCATGATTAATTCAAACATAAATTATTTAATCATCCATAAAATTTCATGTTAACCTAAAAAATTAGTGGGATTCATAAAAAGTATCAAATTACATTTATTTGGATATTTATAATATCATTTATTGTAATCATTCAATAATAAAGTAATTATTGAATCACTATTGTGTCATAAATAAATTAAATAATTTAATATCTAAAATTTATAAATAAAATAATATTATGTAATAAATATTTTTATCTTGATAATTAATATTAATATTAATATTTATCTTATGTATAACCTTATATTAAAAATAGTGTTGTTATTAAACATTGAATTTAATACTTTTAAACCTTCAATAAATAAAATAATTATAAATGTTCTAATCTATTTCAAGTGGACCAAATGGGGTTATATTTTATTCCTAAGATTTTTTTGGTCTAATTTAAATTATCCAATATAATTATGACACGTGTTAGGGTAATTATAATATCATTTTTACTCTTAATTATACTTTTTTACTTTTAACTGTGGTAAATAAAAGCCAAAAGTTACTATTTACCAAAATTATTTTCATCTTATTGTACCAAATTTTACTTAATAATTTAAACTATTTCTACTGGATTTTGGAAATTCAACTCACAAAAGTGGTAAAATTATGTTTTATGCAAATTTACAAATGCTCTAGAAGGTGGGCAAAAGGTAATAAAAATATCAATAAAATTTTATATATCTAATCTTATTATAAAATTTTTCCAATGAATTAAATTGAACATATATAGGTATTATGTATCTATTTTGACATTAAATAAATTAAAATATAATAAATAATTATTTAAAAAAGTCAGTTCTAAACAATAATGTAGTGTTTTTACCTATTCAAAATAAATTTAATGTTTTCAGAAAAATAAAAAAATTACACCAAAGATAATTTTAATATTCCAAATCCAAAAATGAAGTCCATTTTAAAAATTAAAATTTATAAAATTTTAAAAATTCGATATTACTATTCATAATGGCTTGTTTTAATTGGTTGTGGTGTGTTATAACTCTATGTTTCGTACAACCAAAGCTACTGCATTATCTAAGGGAAACATACCTTGGAAGATTAGGGTGTTATAGTGTGGCGGTTGATGTATCCCTACATTAGGACTTAGATAACTTTACTTTTAACTCGATGCATGAGAACATTAGTTTCAGTGAAAACAATGATACATACATCATATAAGAATGGGTTGGGATTTTGTGTCCTTAAGTTATCACTCTTGATATAATAATTTACTTTGGAAGATGTTGTTTTTTAGGTTGCCTCCATGATGTATACCATCTAGGATTTTTCATAATGATCCTAATGATGTTCCCCTCAATGATGAGTATTAGATTTAAGGACCAGTTTCTGAGATTTCACATCTAGGTGGTGCACCATCCATACCACCACCAGTAGAGAAGATTATATTACCATTGTACCAGTAGATGAGGAGTGTGGGATGAGTTCAATTCATGAGTCTCAATGGTAGATAGCCCTTAAGTTTCTAGGACCGCATAACCCAATGGAAGAAATTGATTGGCTTGAGGTGGTTAATTGATTTTAATATATATTGAGGACACTATAAGATTAGGCAGTGGTCCTAGAATCTAGCTTTCTTCATGGATCATCATGGTAGTGGTGGGGTTATGTTACCATATCTTATGATGATGTGATTTATTCATTGAAAATGTTCCAGGTCATTTATAGATAAGAGTTATCTTTAGCTACACTATTGTAATTGTGTATCCCGGAACTTCTGCAGGTCCAACAGGGAAGCACAATTATAGAGAAGTATACATCAAGGTTTACCAACCTCTACTAGTACATGAAGGATATTTTTCAGAATCGGTTATTTTGTTCTCATAATATTTAGTGAGGGATATTTGGAGATATACATTCCAGTTTTATCCCTCTATATTCCAACATATGTTGGCGTTATACAGAGAGAATTGGTGGTTGGACTATTCTTGGCTAAACAGAAACAAAAATTGTTTTTTAGAAGTAGGCAAGAAGAAGTAGGCTAGTCCATAGGGAATAGAATGTGTAAGAGTTATTGGGGGAGTATCATGTGGTGGTCAATGATTCAAAATGTTACTTCACCCACCAACATATTGTCCACACCATGCTCTTGGAGCCAGAAGAAACAGGTGAGGACATCTAAAGTCGATTGAGAGTTATGACCCAAGGTCTCGAGGAAAAATTCAAGGTATGATCAGTGTCTCTTCTACATTACATGAAGTACTCATAAACAAAATTTATATTAATTCCCTTAATTCCACATATCATTAACTGGACATTTAAATTCCTGTAGAAAAGTCGACCCAGTTCTTATGGACGGATACACCTTGTAGATATGGATCAGTTACCACACACTTATGGAAGCATTATGACCTAACTCTTGGATGTGAGAGATTATTTTATAATATATTGGTATATGAGTCAATTCCTTATGATTTAATTATTTTTATTAACTATTTACCTACATTAAATTCTTATGTTGACTGATTTAAGACAAAGGTATGTTGTTCCCACCAAGACCGAACAATGTTTTTTTCATTGATGAAAAGAAAAACCATCCATCACTGGATGGAATCATTCAGAGTATTTTGGGAATAATTACCCATTAGTTAGATAGAATAACCCTTCCATTAGTGTATGTTACGAGTTCCCAATATCCATAAGTTGTGGAAAATTATGATGATTCCTTTCATGATGATGTTCTAGGTTTACCTTCAATTGAGAGAATGTCTTATTCATTGATCTAAAAACAAGGACTTCACTGATATCTATGATAATATATTAGATGGATCTAAAAAATATTCATGGTTTTTTGGGGTAGTTGGATGATATTTAGATGAAGGGATTTCTGATACATGGTTCTTCAAACTTGGATTCTATAGTAATGTTTTCCAAGAAGGCATATGGGGGCTTGAGGATCTATGTGAAAAAATGGTTCCTAAAATAAGTGACTGAGAAGAATAGTTATACACTACATAGAATGGGTGATGTATTTGATCAGTTAAGAGGGGTGTGATGGTTCTCCATGATTTCCTTCAGATCATGTTATCACCAGTTGTGAGTATGAGACAAGGATATATAAATGACAGAATTCAGTTGTCATTATGGTCATTATGATTAGTTGGTGATTCCCTTTATCAGGATAAGCACCTCAAATGTGTTCATGGGAATCCTAAGTCAGATCTATCATCCATAATTTTACCATTCATTGGTAGTCTTCATCGATGATATCCTTTTTTACTTGGAATCTTTGGTGCATCACATGATTCAATTAAGGATAGTTATAGATCTAGTCAAGAGCACCAGCATTATAGAATGTCCGCGATATTCCAATTATGGATTTAGGTTGTGCACTTAATATGAAATGTTATCTCAGTGGATGGATTTGTAGTGGACCCGTACAATGGAGATGAATAGTTAGTACGGGATAATCATAAGTTCTTGATGGAGGTTAATAACTTCAAAGTGTTAGAATGACATTAATATAGATTCAATCCTAATTTCTATAGAATATCATCACCCATGCTAATATTGACTCGAAATGGGAATCATTTTTTTTCGACAATGTGGTGTCATTGATCTTTATTATTATTATTTTTATTGTTTCAAAAGTACACCCACATTGAGATTGCTAGAGGAGGGTGTCGATTTCAGAGAGTTTTGTGATGCATGAGGAACTGGTATAGGATATATTTTGATGTAGAATTATGTGGTGACTTCATATGGTTCATGCATGATTGGACCACGTGAGAAGAAATATGTGATCCAAGATCATTGGATAGTTGTGGTATTCATCACATTGATGATGTGGATACACTATTGAATGGGAGAGTTGTTTATCATCTACTTCGATGAAAATATTTTCAAGTATATATTTTTGTAGAAGGATCTTAACATGACATAGTAGTGATGGATAGAGTTACATTGGGATTATAACAGTTAAATTTTATATACTCCTTAGAAGGGAACATGGTACAAAATTCTCTAAGTAGGAGATGTTGTTCATAGTTCTTGAGTGAGTGTTCAGAGAAGTTGGCCTCATTGTACTTTTTCATTCCTTTGATGACAAAAATTTTATATGAACCAGTGATTTGAATATAATGAAATATATCTAGTTCAGATGAATCTAAAAAATTGAAATGTATTTTCATACCTTTTATATAATATGATAAGAGATGTTTTTCTTTAAATACATAATGATTTGAATAAAATGAGATGTTTAGTTTCATAAAAATGGGGTTTGAATAATTTGATTATATAACAAGTTTGGAGTAGAATATATGAAAAAAGTGTTTAATCATTAATAACGCATTCATTCATTAATTTATTAAAATATAATAGAAGGTAACTCGATATTATAAGATGTTTTTAATGAAATATTACTCCCATAAAAATTATTTGCCCATGTAGAATACCATATAGGATATAGAAATAATAGTTTATATTTTAAACATTTCTTTTCACATATAAATATGTGATATTTCATAATAGAGTGAATATTATTTTAAAGCATTAGAAAAAATTGTGAATATAAATTTAATGTCTACGAAAATAAGGAGAGTATCATTGAAATAAGTGAAAATCATAGTTAACTTTGGAATTACTTTTCTAGTATAAGAATATGTGATGATTTATATAATATTATAATGAGTTTGTAAATGTGATAACAATAGACAATTATTTAGTTATTATTAAAAAATGATAATTTTTATTATACCAACGTATTTATGATATTTTATTTGATTAATATTATAAGGTTGTTTTCAATATAATATTAATAAGATACTTGAATTGTTAAATATGTTAATTGTGTTGAAAAAAGATTCATATTTTCGTAAAATAGTTTCTGATTCACTTGATTTAAAATTTAACCCTTAATTTATTCAAAAGAGAAAATTTCATTTTATAAGTTATGAAGGATTACAATGTTAGAAATGGATATTATTCAACGTAAATTAAATAATTTGGTATAAAAATATTTTATGTTTATGAGTAATGGACATTTAATATATGTTGAAATAGTTGAACATTTTGTGGTAGATTCCTATGTATTACCATTATTCCATCATTAGGTATTTATAAATGATTATCCATAAAAGAGTTCAGTGGGAGGGTTTTATCAAATGGTACAATAGATTGTAAATAAATTACATATAGATTTAATGGGTACATAATACCATAATCTCATAAAATGATGAGGGATATTAAATTATTTGAAAAAAATTTCATTTTATGAAAATAACTGAAGAAAACATTTATCATTCAATCATGTGTGGTGAAATTTATTTAACATGAGTATTACAGTTATATTATCCCCATAAAGTAAAATCATTTTATTTTACCTAACTTATGATTCACATAGGTTAATATTTATTGAAATAATATGTTTAGGATTTATATGAATATATTATTATACTCTTTATAAAGGGTCATATTAGAAATATAGATAGAATATTTAGATGTTAATGAGTATATACATATTAATTTGACTCACATATTAGATTATATAACTTTTAATAGAATATAAACATCAAAATTTATAAACATGGGGGTTTATTATCAATATCCCCCACCCGAGGTTAGTGAGATATTAATAGTGAGAACATTATTTCATTGATACATAATACACAATTATCAAAATATATATGTATGTAAACACTCTATGGGTGGGAATGTTTCTCACCATATAAAATATAAATGTACAACCATTATTGGACATTTCTACTTTTTTGACACATAATTTCATATATACTATGGATTTTATAGACTAATGAAATTCATGGATAACTAATGTTTGATAAAATTTTAACCATACATATTCATATATTTAATGAATGGTATTTATTAATTTATATGAAAAATGATATGTGAGGTATTCATCAACATTGTACGACTTTTATCATTGAATCGAGAAAATATGATTTAACCAAAACATTATTGACATGTTCCATTTTCATTGGTTACTGTATGACTTTGATAAATGAATAATATAAGTTTTTATATGATGTTTATGACACAATGTTAGGATAAAATTATTATTTGAAAATATGATTATATTTTATAGAGAACCCACAAAATATTTTAGTATCTAAAGTATCACATATTTTTTGTTAGAGGTTTACCTTTCCTTATATATATGAAATAAAGATTTATGGTTTTTAATTAACAGTTCCATGACTTATATAGTTACATAATTATGAATTTGGATCATTATTGTGTTTTTTTCAAATATTTTTCAAAAATTGAAGGTCTATGATAAAACTAAATCCAAAAACAGTTTATGATATATTCATTAAGTGTTTTAATGTTTTGAATAAATGAAATTTGGATTTCAGTGTATGTTTGGGGTTTTGGGGTGTAGAATAAAATATTCATTTTAATTATTTACTGTATGGATCATGTATCATTTAATGTGGTTATGTTGTTTATAATTAATAATGAATGGATTATTATCTAAATCAATATGAATGGAAAAATAAAACCAATTATTGATGGAAAAATAAACAAATGATATCCCTATGGTTGGATACTATAGAATTTAGCCGAGTATTCATATTTCAAATACTTATCATTACATCAGTTTTCATGATATTTAATTAACTACCACCCCTTCATTGTATTAATTACCTATAATTAAAAATATTAATAATACAGCTAGTACACAACCTTTAGGTGTAGGAGGCCTTTATATAATAAACTTGGGATCCTTAGAAATATGATTTAATGAATATTATTATGAATCGACTACATCATATGTCTTTGGTACTCATGATTTACTATAGTAAATCATTTCTATATTGACAGAGTTTAACCTTTTTCATGAATTGACATCGTTCTTGTTTTTTGCAGACTTCTACTATAATTATGATTAAATGATATTCATACCCCACTTGAAACATGTAAATGTTTTTCTTTATAGAATTACCCTTATAATATATTTGAGAATTTTTAGGCTTTATTTTTATAAGACATGGATGAAAAGGTTGTATTAAAAAATATATTATTAAAGGGACCATTTGCTGATACTTGAATTTAGATGTATGGTGTTTAAAAAGAATGTTGAGGAGGTTTACGTGATAGGTATGGCTAAATTATATGGGTGTTAATTGATATCATTGGGTGGAATCATTTTTTTCATCATCCCAAAGGATAGTTTGGCTTTTAAACTTATTTTTTGAATGGTAATTAGTTATTCACTTGAAAAGATTCAATTAATGGGTTGTTTCTTCATGGCATCGAAGATAATAGTTTATATAGGAAATGTTGTTTATGAGGTTTTATTTATCATTATGTATGATAGAATATGTGGGAAGACAATTTATATTTCTAATGTGATAGATGATGGGTGCATCATCCCACACTAACATTGGCCAAAACATGTAATGTTTTCTATTAAGGATGGATGAGAATAATGTAGAGTGGTTTCCTTGAATTGAATGGTTTTTGTTTCCTCGCCTTTCTAACACTCTTATACATATGAGTTTTATATAAGGAAACAATTTTTTGTATCCCAATTAGATTGAACTAATACCCGACACTAGTTCTATGAGATTCATAAATAAATTATAGATTATAACATTAGAAAAGGAACATTATTAGTTTATTTATCTTATAAAAGATTATATTTATTTAGAGTTTTTAATTTATTTTATTTTTAGTTCTATACTAGGATGCTCCTTTTTACTAATCCAAATAAAATTTTATTTATTGTTTCATTGATTTTTTTTAATTATATTACTGAACTAGTTGCTGATGTATGATTCATATGATATTTTTTTAGTAGTTTTATATTAAATGTATTACATATTTGGAATATGAATTGTAAAATTATTTATATCCTACAATTAATATTATGTAAGTATGGTTTTATTTAAAAAAGTTATAGTATACCAAGATTTATAACATAAACCTGTCTTTATTTTGAACATTTTTCAAATATGTAGAGGTTCCAATGATTTTATTGGTTTTTAGATTAATTTTTGTTCAGGTGATCTGGGTATGGAATTTCAAAATGTTATTTAAGTTATTTTTTTTATGAAATGTATAAAAGTGGGTTTTTTTGTAATTATTTGATTTTTTTGAGATTTATGAATATGTCATGATATTGGATGGATATAATATTGTTTTCATGTAAAACACAATAGTGGGTTATATTTAATGTGACATAGGAATATGGTATTCCATATTCACTTTACAAACTTTTTGTTGAGCTAGTTAAACTATATATTTAATTAGTTTTATTATATTTATATATACTTAATATTATCCCATAAAGGCATAATTATATATATATACATCAAATTAATCATATAATTCTAAAACTACATACGTTTTTTCTAGTTATTTTCTATTTTTTCTTGAAATGGATTGTATACTTAAATTATGGGTGATTACTAATATAGTTTCTCCTTTTAAGGATTCATGGTGAAACTTCATCATAAATACCAGGGTTATTATGCCAGGATGTATATGGGATTTATATCATATTTTTTCGTGAATTTGATACATTTTTTTGATATGGGTATGTGGTAATATGAGTCTACTTGTTATACTTTTTTATAATTTCAAGGCATACATGATATTGAGATTTATTTCATTTTAAATTCAACAAAACTCTGGAAGTGTATTTGTTTTGTATTATTCAATTTCAATTAGAAATGATGCAGTGTGTAGATGAAAGGGATATTATTCGCATTTAGAATGAGATATATGGTTTCCAAAAGAATGTGATGGTCATGAACTACTTGTATATTTTCTATGATGGATAGTTATCAATATTGATAAGAGAACATTGGAAAATAGTTTTATTTCTACCATAGAGAGATATCGATAAATGTTATATGGTTCACTAAGCAGGGAGGTCGTAGAGTTGACATAGACATGGAATATCAAATAAGGTGGTTAAATTCAAAAAAAGTATCCCATATTTAGGCAGAGGAAAAAACACATATGAGTTCATTTACATGAAAAAATGTAAATAAGTTATTTAGATACATTGTTATAATATTTATATATTTTTTACTACTTTTAGTGAAAATATTGGAGCTGAGGTCACCAAATTTATATGACTAAAGTATGAAAATTTATAGGATATTTATTTCAACATTAATGTATTTATGTATTTCATGTCAAATATTTAATTAAAAATTCATATATAGTCGATTAGATCCTCACTGTAAGAAATATACTAATTTGGGAGTAGTTCTCATTGAGTTCATTGGCATGGAAATAGAAATAAAGAAGTCTGTATAGGAAGTGACTCATTGCACTATTCAAACAAGATGATCAATATTTCCACCATTGATCTGATCATCAGTAAAGTTTTATTATTATATATATATGGGTATGTTTCTGAAAATGTGATTGATCTATAAATTACTATTTTCAATTAGGAATGATGAGACCTCAGATGTTGTTCAGTTTGATGAACATGAAGGTTGTTGGAAGATATTGGTTTGATTAGCTTCATGAATTAGTGGTAACATAAATAATAGAGCCAATAAGTGGTTGGTATAATTTATATAAACATGAACCACATAATAGTTGATAATATATGTACTAGGAGAGATAGGGTGATTGAATGTGTGTATTTATTGAGTTGTTAGAGATCTATTCTTTTTTCTGGTGTCTTATTTCATGTATTCAGGAAAACAAATATTGACTATTATAGAGTGAGATTTTTGGATGTAGGTTTTTTATGTCCATGTTACATATGATATGTATAGTGGGTATTGGTTCATAATATAAATTATGTATTGAAGCAATGAACATGTAATAGTATAGGTATGTTTTTATGTTATTATTGTTGTTAATGTGATGATTTATTAATGGTTATTGTATTGAGAGCTAAACAATATTTAATTTAGAATGACGATAGGTAGGATATCATCAACATGTCGTGTAGTCGGGTTATAAGTATATTGAATAGTTGTCTCCTCTAATATTGATTTACATGGAATGGTATTGAAATGATTTATATTTATAGATAGGGTAACCCAAAATATATAGTTTTTATTGATATAATTGTGTTATCTATGGAGTATGGTGAGAAATATTCATGAGTTTTGGTAGGTTTTGGTCAATGTGTGGTCTGTGAAAACACAAGGATGGGCTATCAAATATTGAGGGAGTTGTGATATATCAAGTATCTTATTACGGTAATTTGTGCCATATTTCATCCTAAACATTTGTGTTTCAAAATATTTATGATTATTTATGTACCAATGTAGTCCAATAGTAGATGTTTGGGATGTTTTTATATACTTATATAAAAGGATAATCAAATAGTTGAGGATGATTATGATTTCAAGCAAATCACATCATGTTGTGTTATTCTACAAGAATATTTTTATTGGTTTCTAGAGGACCACACCATATACTAGTTAATTAACGAATTGTATGTGGTTGATTGATATTAAATATTTATACTATATTATTTTACATTTTACTTGATATTGAATCATGAAGTGACCTAGGGGGTTATATTTGAAGCAATTGATTCATAACATCCAAGGCCATGATCATAATGGTCACATTGATATGTCAACATATGAATAGGTTTTTTGTTTTTTTAGGATCTGTATAGCAGAATAACCCAGTATGACATGTTGTGGGATTGGTCCATCTAAGTAACTATGTAGTGTTCTTTAGAGGAAAATTTTTATTGGAATCTCTATATTATTTTATTAAATAATATTTAATATCAATTTAATTTTATAAAAAGGGTAACTAGTCTCATTTAATTCAATTATAAATAGGATATTACATAATTCTTGTCCCCGCATTCCATATATTAAATTATGTGATTTCATTTGATTATTCAATATTCATTGAGATCTATGTTATAGAAACTCATTGTGTTTATGTTCAGACATCTTATATAAACCATATCTATTTTAATTATTATTAATGTATTATTGAATGAAAATCCATATTAATTCTTTATTTATGTTGTTTTAAAATACAATACACTCTATATAATATTAGGCTACTTGATTTGATGTGTTATATTTTTCTCATAATAAGTAGTAGGTTTCATGATTCTTCATATATTATAAAATTCTTATGTAATCATGGTATATTTGGGAAAGTGTAGGGTATTTTGTGTGATTAGTTATAAAAAAAACTCATTATTTTTAAATTTATAATCTATGAATATGTTTATTTACTAGTGAGAGAAATAGTGTATTTCTCGGGAACACCTGTTTATACATTCTGGTTTGTCTTTAATTCTTTCTGGGACTATTAGCACATGTTTTTAGGAACCGATTCCACTGATGTATTTCATGATCTACTTCTTTGGGAAATGATTTCTATATATTTATTGGTTACATTTTTATGATAGATTTTTAATGTTGTAATATTGGTGAGGAAAATTTTAATGGATGGACTAGGATGATCATGTAATATGTGGATAATGTTAATCCTTGATGATGGGTAAATAATCTTTTATCGAGTTTTGTTAATCAGTTTTTTGTGATTTTTTTTAACCATATGGGTTTTTCCATTTTCATCATGCACATAATAGACATTGGCAACGATGTGGGATTGAACATTATATTCATGGAGGAAACATACATTTATGAGAATCATATGTAATATATATAAAATATCATTATGTTGGAGGGATAAATTGTTGGTATCTAAATTGAATATGGTTGGTGATTGGGATTGTCATGTATGAGTAGGTTATTTCAAATTTTGATGATTATCATGATAATTTTCATGTAGTTTGAATGGAAATCAGTTTCTCATAATATGATTGGAATGTATTGAGTTGTTATATTATAGCCATTACGATAGTGTATTAGATGATACGTGAATGATATAAACTAAAGTGTATTATGTTTTGTTGTTGAAATTTTTCCAAAAAGAAAATATTTCTATCAACTATACATACTTTGGTTTTGTTTCCCCACTATGACACTATAAAAATAACCTAATGTTCTTCCTAATGGATTGTAGTAGATATTTAATATTGTGTAATTTTGATTGATTGGGATCCTTTTTTTAAATTTTCATTGGCTTTTATAATTATGATTTTAATTTAAGGGAATTATTGTTTATAGTATAATAATTTCATACTCACACATTTTTTGGGTCCCCTAGTGGTATAATTTATGGTCCATAATACAAGGAATCTAAGGGGCTCTACCTAAAGTTTATAGTGGAGTATGAGCTTTTATGGGTGAATGGGGTGGATTTTTTACTCGAAATGGGGGATCTCATGTTCATATATGATTTTACATTTATAAAATTTTATTTCTATATTTTAAAACATCTTAATATAACTCCAATAACAATATTGTTAATGGATTGATGTTTTATGTTCTCATTATTTTTATTATGGTTTAGGTTTTGATTTTTATTTCTATTTATTGATTTGATTACACTATTAATTTTTTCGGTTTGATTTATATTTTGTATAATCTTCCTGCTATCCCCACATTTTTAACCATTCTTCTAATTTGTAGCCTCTATTATATAGGTTTTTATAATTTTGTATAAGGGGTCAATGGTTTGGTTTCTTATTGTGGGATATTGGTCAATGATTATACAATTTTGGTGTTCCAGTTTCATTAATTCAAATAAATATTGGAGTTTGAATGATTAAATTTCATATTATAAGATATTTGGGTTTCATTAGATAAAGTAAATGTAAACCTATTGAATAATATTGATTAAATAAAAATATTAAAAAATAAAGTATGATTATTGTATATAAGATAATAATATCTAAAAAATGTTGAAGGAACCAAGTGATGAATTATTATATATTGAGAGGGTTTTGGAAGGACATTTTATTGAATGATGAGAAATGTGATATAAAAAATAAAAAATTAAATTCAAAAATTTAAATATTGTTTTTCTTCGATGACCACTAAACCCTCGGTTTGACCCACCAAAAATTTGGTGGGAAGGTTGGCATCTAGGTTTTTTGAATGGTTACAATGTTTCACCTACTCTTGAATCTCATTAGTTTTAATTTTCAACATTATAAAAACACCAAAAACCAAACAAATGAATAAATATTTTAGTATGGGGTTAAATATATATAATTGTAGAATTCCACAATTAAAATAATGTATAAAATATTAGAAAACGTAAAAACATAAAAATGATCACAATTTTAATTTAACATTTTCATATATTTACTGAAATGAAAATTATATAAACTGGGTAGAAGAATCAATAATGAATATTTTATTGACACATTATTAATGATAAAATTTAATAATTGAAATACTATAATATATATTATTTACAATAAATTATTATTTGTTACATTTCATTAAATATTATTGTAATGAGATAAAATTTGTTAATAGACAAACATTTTCGTATAATATTATGTTAAAAACACATCAACTGAAATATCATATTAAATAGTGTAATTTACCCACATTAGCCATTCAAAATATAATTTACTGATTGTTTCTGTGATAATATTTTCTAGATTTTGACTTTTGATTAAAAAAATCTAGAATGATATCAATTTATTAAAGGGATCATCAAAGATGTGGGGCCAATGTGTACTGCAAATGGTGGATTATTATTGGATAGAATTTTTAGATATACTAATTTACTAATATTTTAATTCATAATGATTATGATATTATAGTATTAACAATTGTATAATAGAGTTCCCTTACTCTAAATTTTTTATAAATAATAGAAACATTCAAGTAAATATAATGCTTCGATTGTTGAATGATAAAATATATCATTATTTTTATAACATTGTTATAGTAGATATTTTTTTATGTTAAATATTTAACTTCAACTTATTTTTATTGAATAGGTATCCTATATTGTTAGTAGCTAAATGATATTTTAGTTTAAAATGTGTTCTTATTTGACATAATATTATAAAGACCACAATAAAAATATGATATTTATATATCCTTTCAGGGTAATTTATTTGATAATATTTATATTTAAATTAATACAATAATAAAAAAAAGGTAAAAAGTTAAAATCATTATATTTTTAATTAAGAAAAAAAAGGATCCCAGCCATAACATAATAATGTTTATTTTTCATTATTTTAAAAACATAATCCATTGTTAAATTAAATGAAATAAACCTAATTAATCATATTTATAAAATAATCCATAAAATGCTATATAAATATTAAACTATGTATTATCAATGTAAATGAAAAATAATCCTTGATTCGAATAATTTCTAATCTAAGAAAATGAAATACCTCACAGATAGTAGTCACATATATTTATTTCAATTTATAAGTTAGTTATTTTACAAAAATACTACATCTAACATCACAAAATATAACATAATTAACATAAATTTATAAAACTAAAATATCATTTTAGAAGTAATTTTAAATATAAATATTAAAATTATCCATCGATTTGACTCATTTTATAAGATGTACTAAGTTGACTACTCATAACAAGATTAATGGATATGTTTCAATACATATTATATCATTGGTTATAAAAAACAGTATTTGGAGATTTTGAATCCCATAATCTTGAAGTGTGTAGAAAAATGTCATTTGTAAAATAAAAAAATAAAAAATGTTCTTTTATAATATATTAGTAAAATAAAAAATTTATAGATGGAGTTGAGCCTATAAAACATTATAGTAGAGTCATGTTATAAAATGGGTTTAAGGTATCCACTATGATTGATTATTTCTTTCGTGACCCCTCCCTCCAAAGATACCACTACTTAGATCGATATGGAGAAAGAGGGATAATAAAACACAAGTCCCACCTCTAGTAGTTCTTGGGGTGGAGACCATCACTAATGTTATCAATTTCTCACAAAAATGGGATGCATTACCCTTTTCGTAGTAAAAAATATATACAGATAAGATTTATCAACATAATCATAGCTCCTTAACTAATATACATATATTGAATAAATTCAAATACATACAACATTCATTTTTATAACAAAACATAAAAAAATACAATAAAACATTAGGGTATGACAGAAAATAAAAAATATAAGAAATAAGACAACAATTATCCGTAAGTACGAGATAGTAATGATCATCATGATCCCCACGGTCCTCTTAAAAACCTGAATGAATTTTTATATACATAGGGTAAGCATAAAAGAATACTCCATAGGTAAATACAAATTTTTCTCTTGCAAAAGATGGAGAAACACAGTAATTCCCTTATGAGAAAATAGTTGAACACCACAACACCTAACAATGAATACTAAACATCCAAACCTCACCAAGTCATGCTCACTAAATAACATAATTCATGTACTATAACGTCAAAAGAACGATTTTTTCGAGTACCTAGTACCACATCCTACTACATAACTTATCTTCATCTATCATAAAAACGTCCATCATATTCCGCACTCTTCCACAAGCCCCATATAACCACCCACTCACAGACATATGGGCCCTAGATCTAGCCATGAAACTTGGAAATGAAAATATCTCTACATACCCCCCCCAAACGCCTAGGACAAAACCAAACCACATATCATCACATAGACACATTGGAAACACAACAAATCTTATCCAATACCCACTTGGGAAAGGTTACCTCACCTGCAGAAACTTGGGAATCAGAACTATAACAAAACCTGCTTAAACAGTCTTGGGATACCAATGCCTAGAAGTCAGAGCATGGATGAACATGTTACCGTCCATCCATCCTCCCTTTGATATTTTGGGAAAGACACCATACCCCCTGACGATGGGGGTGTTTGACATACAGTACTCAAAAAGGGTCGAGTTTTTATCATGAAACTATTGAAATTCACTAAATGACACATCCTTGGGATGACCTACCATCTCCAACTACTAGTTGATGAATCACCATTAAATGACCCACCATAAGTGAGTCGCCAACACGAATATCCATTGAGATGACCTAATGTCACCACCTATAGGTGGATGGTTCATCTTCAGATAAATCATCATTAGAAAAGTGTATTTTGGACAATCTCATTAAATGAGACACTATTTTCTACCAAACACCTAAAACTCTAGAATTTCAGAAGTAAATGGACATAATAACTTCATGACATTATAATTTCTTTGGATTGAATAAATTTTCCATTATCATTGAATTTTTTATTTCTATGATTCCCTTCCCAAAAAATAATATATATTAAAACAATTAGAATAATTAGTATTATTACTATTTGGTAATTCTCCAATATTACAAAAATTATTTTATATATATTATTTTAGGTCTACTTTCATAGATAGTTCATAATTTTCCACCTTAATTACATCCTTTACATTATGATTCACTAGTGTGAAAATAATAGTTCCATGATGAACATCCACTAATAATGATATTATAATTTGAGTATCGACATAATGATCATTGATATCATTAGATAAATGATGTTATTTATATTTAATCCACACTATAATAAATTCAATTTAGGGTTATTCATTCTTATAATTATCATCATTTTATGGTGGTGGAACTAAAAATGTCCATTTTCCTATGGAATCAAAAATGTCACCAATGGATTATAATGGTTTTTGTATATTTAAAAAAAATCATGATAATTTATTATTATATAAAAATTTTCCTATTATTGAATATTCAATATTAATTTCTAGATTTAGTGTCCCATGATTATCATATTCATCTGATTTTGGTTTTGACATACCAGATTTATCAATTGTGTTAGTAATATAATATCTTATCCATACCCCACTAAATAAACTTTTTTTTCTTACAAATATTATGACAACAAGGGATCCTTTAGGGATATGTCCATATAGGGAAATAGATAAATGTTTAAAAAATAAAAATAACCTTTCCAAACCAAAAGAAATAGAGTATTTTTAATTAATTAAATAGAGATCAAGCAATCAAATCATGAATATTGATCCATTTACCAATAACCCTATTTTGATGAGGTGTTCCCATAGTATTTAATTTGTTACTATATCATTATGAAATAAAATATTATGTAAAAATATACTTTTAAAATTTCCCCAACGATCACATGGATTAGATAAGATCATAACATCATGTCCCGTTTCATCCTTCTATCTACATATATTATTATCATTATTGGCCTAATATTTATGGGAAATGAGATAATACCACAATAATCATGAAATATATAATAAATATTTTTATGTATATAATATATTTTCAATTATTGTGAAATTGGTCAAATAGAATATGACAAGGTGAAACCCCACATGGATATTATATGTACACATTTCTTTTTTTTTTGTATTTGATGCAATATTTTTTATTTCTAAAAATTTAGGAATAGCATATAAGGAATATTATTTTTGAAATCATTCTTTACAAAGTCACATAAATTATTCATTTTTTATATAGTGATGGGTGTGTTTGAATGTGTGTATGATCTATAATTTTCACTCCTTTCATACTATAGAAATTAATCAATATCATTAATATCCTATAGTTTTCTATATAGTAATTAATGGGATGGTATATCAATAACATATATATTTACATAAATAAAATGATAGGGTAATTATTTACCCATATAATCTAACACATCCAAATTTTTATTACATGATTGAAATAAAAAACAATTACTATATATTTCAATTTTAACATGTCAATTATTAATCAATCCACATAAAAATTACTCAAATGTAATAATAGTGTAATTAATAAAACTAATAGTACAAATAAAAATGATATTTTTCATTTAGTTATTAGTAAATGTTACCACTATATTTTTATTTTTTTAAAATATATTATTAAAAATATATATATTCCACAAAAATAAATTGTACTTGTTAAATATTCATTATTGCATGATTATTCTGATAGAATATCCATAAAATGTTATAAATTATAAAAATTTGATTTTTACCAAAAAAAATCTCAGTCCAAATTATTATTTCTATAAATCATTAATGAAATCAATAGCTTACATTTTTTGTAACACATAGAGAAACTAAAGTCGAACTAAAAATTTCTGACTCAAGAAATTTTATTGAAATATATAATGAATTTATATATTTCATCTAATAATTCAGATCCATTTTATTATGATAATAATTAGATTTTTTTATTTGAGTTATTACGTCAAATATTTAATTTCCTTTTCTTATGATGTTTTTTATTAATAATAAATTCAAAATTGATTCTTCTAATTACATTGACAATCTTTAATTTTATAAAGATATAGTTTTCTATTATAAAATTTCATTAGATCGTATAATTCCTATAATAGTGTAACACAATTGATCGTAATTTTCAAAATATTATAGTTTATCATTCAAATACTCTTCTTTAGAGAGGTGATACTTCTAATAAAATTCATGAATGAATTTAATTTTATATTCATTACATTTTTTGTGTACAGAAAATACACCATCATGTTGATTTTTAATAGGATATATTATCGTTATATTATAAATTTTCTGAATGTAATGACGATTTATTAAAATTTACGACTTTATTTTTCTATTATAATTTTTGATTCATTTAGTTTGATCATCACGTTATTTAGTTGAAGAGAAGGAGTTATCTCTTTCACACTCTGCAATAACATTGATGATGAAAATTATTTTCCACTAGTACATCATTTTTATAATATTTTATGTTCTTTTTTAAAGTTATTATATATGATGTATACATTCAAAGTTTCCTTTTTTACATTAAACATTTCAAATTGAATCCATTATCTTCTAGAAGATGTTTATAATTTTTATGTGTGAATTTTTTTATCACTTCAAAATGAGATTTCAAATTTTAAATTTTAGAAATGGAATTACATTACATTGCATCCTTAAAAACCATTTAGAATTTCCATATCAATTATATATCATATGTTATGATAGAATTTATGATTTCAGACAAGGTTATCTTTTAATTGTACTATTATGAATCATAAAACCCCTATTACCAGGATCATTAAAATAAAAAAAATCATGAAATAAAATTCTCTAGAGGAAAGTCCACCAAATTATATTATACCATTTTAAATATTTTAATAACATGTTTATAATAATATAAACCCATAATATATTAATTAAATAGTTCATCATTTTTATGAATATTCAATAAATTTCAAAATATACATACATAGAAATAAAAATATTTTAGAGTATTCAGATACTAGATACCTAATAAAAATATTATATTGGGGAATTCATAGAGCATAATGGTACATAATCTATGGAACCACAATAGGTAGCCACAGATGAGATCCTGAACACATAAATATCTCCCAAATATGGTAGGGTGGTAGTATTCTCCCATATATTGGATGGATGTCGGAGCACATAGAGCCCAAGGTGGAATATTTTTTCATTTCCAATTATGGGTAGGTGTTGTAGGTGGTGAAACAAGTATTTCGTGTTGTGTGTTATAGTTTTGTGAATTAGTGATGACAAGCGATGGTGAGGTCGCACTTTCAAGTGGCTATAGGATCATGGTGAGGGAACCGTCAATGACTACCGATGGTTATTATATAGTGAAATGTAATATAATCCAGTTATTTGTCTAGGGTCCAATGAAGGGGCCACATCCCACTACCGATGTTGTTATAGGGACACCCATAGTAGCATTCTAGGAAAATAAAGAATATGAAATTTTCATATTTATTAATATTTTCTTAATTTAATATTAATTTTATTTTATATGGGGTTTTATATTCAATGGCGTACCTGACACACAATAGTGGTTTCCTCTATAGTCTTATGCTGAACACAATACTTAGTCATACTAAATAATAATATATTATTATTATTTTAAATGGATGTTAACGCCTATACATTATAATTCATATAATGAACATACACAACTAAAATATGATTATAAATGTTTTTTAAAATTGATTACATTAATCGATCAAATTTTAGAGGGTTAAAATGTGAATAAATCTAATTTTAAGCATAAATACTCAAATATTCTTAAAAATCTTATTTTACCTCCTTTTGGTTGAGAACCCTATTTAAATATATTTTATGAAAAATTTATATGTTATTTATGACAAAATGAATTTTTTATTTGTAATCAGGACATCGGAATCTAGTTCTGGAATATTTTTGTTATTTTACTGATAAAGTTCATTTTTAAGTAATAGTTAAAAATACTGCATGTTAATTCAAAACTGTATTTTAATCAAAAAAATTTATATGGTTATATTTTCATTATAAATGGTTTTAAATTTCAATTAGATTCTATTTTTATCATTTAAATCAAATTTCATCCATTAGAAGTAATTTCAATTTGAAATTGGACATAAACAACTGTTAATATTTTGATAGTTATTATTTCATATAAACTCGCTTTTTTGTTTTGACGGAGGGGATTAATTTTAAATTAATTAATGAAACATATATTTTATGAATTTTTAAAAATAGATATCATTTTTAAATTCAAAATATCAAATATAGCTATGGATGATTTTTTGTTTTTTTTCTGAAAAACTTCAATTTTTGATAAATACTAAAAACACATAGTAGTAGTTAAAAAACTTAATTCTTCTTTTAAATAAAATTTTACCACTCCTGTGAATTGAATTTAGAAAATCTGACAAAAATGGTTGGTATTAGAATGTAAAATTTGGTTCAATAAGATGAAAATAATTTATGATGAATAGAAACTTTTGACTTTTTTAACCGCGATTAAAGGTATATTGGAAAATTCAAGGTAAAAATAATATTATAATAATATAAAATTATATTAACACATTTTCTAACCTTATTGGATGAGTCATGGACGACCAATAAAATCATTTGGTTAGACTGTTTGCCTTTGAAAGCCGTTTGGGTAAGATAACGTCATTAATAAGTTTTTATTTAAAGTACAAATGAAAACATCATAAACATGTATTTTTTTGCTAAAACAATTTTAATATGGAGTTATATAATTTATATATTTGAAAATGAATATTCATTAGAAATATAAAAATATATTATACATAATGGTATTTTATTTATAATTTTTATACATTATATAAAAAAAATTATATATGACACAATAATGATGTAGTATTTACCTCATTAATGAATGATTTATATAAATAGGATTATAAAAATAAAAACAATATACAAAACCTGTCCAACTCATATTGGATGATTTTATTTCAAGCAAGATACATCTTATCTTTGACTTTAATAGGTTTTGGACTTTTATAAAAGGAAAATTGTTATATTATAAAATAATAATTTCAATCTTTTCTAAAGAGTCCCTCTCCCTCCTAATAAAATCCCTCACCTCTAACCCATTAATCACAACTCTCAAGACTGTTTACTAGTAAAAAATATACCCCCATAAGATATTAATATCCCTCTATTCCTCCTAGATTCTTTACCATAGGCAGAAGGAACATCAAAAAAATTATTTTTGGTTCAATCCAACCGGAGTTACCTGATATAAAGGTAATGTCTTCTCTTAATCTTTTTATTTTATTTTACTTCTCCAACCCCCTAAACACTTTTTATTCATAAATTTTATAACAACACAAGTATCCTCAATATAATAGGTTGATTTTATGATAATTATTCTAACTACACTTACACAGACCTCTATATAATGGGTAAGAACATACTTTTTCAATGGTTGGTGAACTACTAACTCATGAAACGATGACTGTTCAATATCCTCCTCCCACTCTTATAGTGGGCATTATGATGACACTGTATTTTTAGGTGATATATATTATATTTATATTTTCAATATACTTGGGTATGTTTCATTTATAATATATATTTATTGTTTTCATAATGGGTAAACATGATAATTTCATTTGAAGAAGTGCGGAATACCGCCGACTAAATGTGATATGACTCATTCATTACATACATGGAACGTATAAAGGATGGGTTTAATGAAGTTAAATATGATATTATACTGGAATTATAATATAATTATTTATTATTATATTGTAATTTCATTGAATATATGAAATATAAATGAAAGTAGAGTTAATGCATACGTACGACTTACTATCTCGATGAACAGTGCATTTCATTTCTTACCTCCAAATGTTATGTACTATTATAAATTATTTTATATACTGGATATTTATGATATATATGATATCTAAATAATGAATATTATTTTTTAGATAATTTAATTTTGACCACATGAACGACATCTAATTATAAGACGTTCATTTTTTACTCAAGTACCAAATATCGACAAAACGAATGTCATTAACTTAATTGATTCCATAATGTTTATTACATGGTAATAAGTTATATAAAAGGATTAATAAACTTTAAATTTTAATTAAGAAAATGTAAATTATCTTTATTTTATTATATAGTAATATAAGTAATGAATGGGTCATGTCAGACATTAGGTAAGGGGGTTCTTATCTCACTTTTAATTCCGTGAGATTTCCATTGTTTTCCACATATTTCATGCATGTGGTGTATTATTTTACACCATTTTACATATATTATCACTATTCTATTTATATTCATGGAATTCAGTGATTCATTTTGTTTTTATTTACTTTTGGTCAAATGACTCAATTGATTACAATGTTTGTAAGGGGTTTTCATCTCACTTTTTATTCTTGTGTGATTAATGCTATAATTGCCACTATTTCATTTGGTGTGGTGTATGTATATCCCATGATTTTATTCTCTGGGTAACATAATTTAATTTATGGGTATTTATATCTTCATTTCATGATCCTTCCTTCATAGGGTGAATGTTTTGTAAGTTACTAAATCGGTAAGGGAACCTTTCACCCTCCTCTTTTTGTAAAAGTCTTCTTTTATGCTATGTATTTTAATCTCAATATTCTATGTTGGGATATGTAGTTATATATCATTTTGAAATAAATTTTATATCCATGTGATGAGAGACCCATTTCTATCTCATTAACTCAATTTTTATATTTTAATGTGATGTCGTTAGGCTACCGAGTTTTCTTAAGGGAATACGTCTCAATTTCTTTTGATTGAGGAATATCATGATATTGTGCACCTTTATTTTCCTATAATGTGTATATATTTCCCATTGACATATAAAATCAGGAATATCCTTATTTTAATCTTACTATTAGTTTTTTTTAATGATATTCTATAATTCTTTTCATTCAAGTATTTTCTCAAGTGGTAACATACTCATTAATTAAAACATTTTTATAAATGTTTTAATTATTTATTCTTAAAAATATTTCCATTAGTGTCCTTGTTTTAAAATGGTTTTAAGGATATATTTTTAAGGATATTAATGTTTTTAAATGTTAATTTATTTTAAAAGTTCCAAATTGGTATTGGACATTTTGATTCAAAAATCTTTTTATTAAATGTTTTTAATGGTTTTTTACAAAGCATTGTTTAATTCAATATCTTGAAATGATATATTGTGATTGTAATGTGGAAATTTTATACTTCCTTTCTGTGTTTTTATGGGTTATGAATATGAAATGGTTCATCGGCATTGTTTACATGAATGTGTGGTTCCATGATAGACCTAGGGATAGTGAGCCAGAGATAGCTCTCCAATGCATTGGGTAACGTGACGGAGGTAAACATTAATGTTTCTCCCAATGGATTTAGGGAATATATTGTCATGGGTATTCCAATTGTAACTCTATATATACCTATGAAAACTAAAATGTACGTATGTTATGAATGTCACAATTTACATTTATTATTTATTTTTTCTATGTGTTATTCATAAATCTAATGATTTCATGAGCTATGTTAAAAAGATTATGCTATGATGTACTAATGTTTTCTTTATTTATTTTATAAGCCTTACTAATATTTTTATGATCATCCCATGTTTTGAAATGTTATTTACGGAACATAAAGATGAACATGGTCATGGATGGTATCAATAAAAATTCAAGCTGTTTAAAATAATGAATTAGACGTGACTCTTTTTAAATAGTTTTTATTAAATGAAAAAATTGAAACTGAGTAGAATTGACTACTTTTTAATTTTTGAGTTTTATTGTAATAGTTATGGCCCATTTCTCTTAAACTATAAACTTGAATAGAACCTCAATGTGAAATATCAATTTAATTATAGATTATGTAATGTTTTATGGCTGGGTCCTTATAGTTGGTATCAATTGTTGGTTTAGATAACATTAGAAGTTAGTGTGTTAATTAATCATAAGTGAACTAACAATAATGGTTAGCATATCAGAAAGAGTCATTGTTATTTTAGAGGTGATAAAAGGTGATTAAATTTTTCTGTGAAAAAATGAATGGTATTAGATATCATTTGAGGATAAAACATGTAATGGTTATTTTTTAGGAATATTTCTGTTTTTTTTTGGAATTTAATTGTATAGTTTTTTAAAATGGACAACAGGAAGACTGTGTGATAACCCCTCGCGTCAGACAAATCTGCGGGAATCAAACCCACAACAAAAGTGTTATTGGTGTTTATTACCTCCAATGGACTAAGTGAAGTCCCTAGTTATTATGACTAATTGTTTTTAGTTAAATGATTTTATGGATTTAAAATAATTTTATTTGGGATTTTATGTTTAATCAAATGGACATCCTTAGTATAAGAAAATAATTTGGTGATTATGTGATAAAGGTTTTTTTGGAAGAATCTATGTTTTTATTGTGGACATAAGGTGATTTGGGGTATTTATGGAAATGATTAACATATAAAAAAATTTGTGGTTAGGTTAATTACACTTCAGTATGAGACTTAAAGAGTAGTCGATGATTTTGGAGATAAATGTTAAGATTTACTATGGAAGACTATCTGATTAAATCCATCTGATTTTTGGGGTTCAATATTAGTTTGGATTATTTTGAATAATTTTAAGTAAAATGGTATACTGAATGGTTTTCTTGAACTTTGGGATCTTTTGTTTTATTTGGGATATTAAGAGTAGTATTTATTTTTATAAAAGATTATACTTTTGGGGATTATCTGATCTCATACTATCCAAAAAAATTTTAGGTTAATGTATAAAGATAGGTGAAATTTATGGTTCATATATTTTGGATCATGTGATTATCTAGAAGTTGACTCATTCACTTTTTATGTGACCAAGTCATCTTCAATACTCATCATTTGGATAAAATATGATTTTTGGTTGATATTTTATAAATGATGAATGTCTACATGTCAAGTAAGTGTGTTTCTTTATGTTCTTATTAAATATCATAAATAAATTCTTCAACATTGTGAAAAGGAACATAAAAAAACATTGTTCTATTACTCTTCATAATGGAAAACCAATGACCATTTATGCATTCACAAATATTTGGTTATCTTGTAGTTTAATTTCTCCTAATCTTGATTTCTATCACTCTTCATCAGAACATGACTCATAATTTCTCCTCCATATACATATTTGTAAGGAATCTAAGTATGGGTTATCTCAGGTGACCTTGGTACTTTTATTTCATTGTTTTTAAGTGATAGTTTTATTTACTATTTTTCCAACATGGGACATTCAATGATGCTTCCAAGCCCAATTTTAATATTGCAAGGACGTAATTTCCAAAAGGGGGGAAGGATGTAACCTTCCAAAAAATAATGAATATGACACTGTCATATTTATTAAAAAAAATTAATTAAAAATTAATTTTATTTTAATGGGGATTCTATATTCAATGGAGTACATGACATGCAACAATTGGTTTCTCTAATGTCCTAGTTGCACACAATGCTGAATCATTCTGAAAAGAAATAATAAATTAATATTTTATATGGTAGTTAAATCTTTTCCATTTTAATTCTAGGAATAAAAATAACTAACTACAATATGATTATACAAGTTTTTCAAATGTTTTTACATTTATCCAATAAATTTTAGAGGCTTAAAATTTTAATAAATCTAATTTTCAGCATAAATACTATAATATTCGTTAAAATATCAATTTATATCCATTTGATGGAAATACATATTTTAATCTAGTTTTTACCTCTTTTATATGTTATATTTGAAAAAATAAAATTATTCTTTAGAATCGGTTCACCAAAATTTTCTTTCGGTAATTTTTTTGGAACTTTTCTGACAAAGTTCATTTTTTAATGAAAAGTGAAAAATACTATATTTTATTTCAAAACTACCATTTAATATAAATTATTTATATAGTTAAATTGAATTTATAAATGTTTTTTATTTGTAATTAGATTATATTTTTACCATTTAATCCAATTTTGTTAATTAGAAGTAATTTCACTTTGAAATTGGACATAAACAAGTGTCAATATTTTGATAGTTATTATTTTTCAAAAAGACACTTTTTGTTTTGAAAACAGTAATTAATTTTAAATTAATTAATGAACCTATTATTTTTTAAATTTCCTAAAATAGACATCATTTTTGAATTCGGAATATAAAAAATATCTTAGGCTATATTTTTTGAAATTTTTATGAAAAACATCATTTTTTTTATGAATAGAGTAAACACTGACTACTAGTTAAAAAACTGACTTATTAATTTAAATAAAATATTACAACTTACCTGAATTGAATTTTTAAAATATGACATACATGGTTGTTATCAATATTTAAAATTTGGTTCAATAAGAAGATCATTATTTTTTTGAATAGTAACTTTTGACATTAATTTACCGTAGTTAAAGGTAAAAAGGGTAATTCAAGGTAAATATAATATTATAGTAATATAAAATTATCATAAAACTTGTCATAAACTTATTATAGGAGTCATGGACGACCTATATAATAATTGGGTTAGAATTTTGGCCTTTTATAACCAATTGGGTAAGATAATGACCCTAATAACTTTTTATTTAAAGTTAAAATATAAACATCACAATAATGTATTGTCTTGATAAAACAATTTTAATGTTGTGTTATGTAATTTATATATTTGAATATAAAAATTCATAAGAAATATAAAAACATTTCCAACATCATGCTATTTTATTTATAATTTTTATAAATAAAATAAAAAAATTATTTTTGACACCAGAATGATGAAGTGTTTAACTCAGCGATGAATGATATAAATAAATAAGATTATAAAAATTAAAAAAATTTACAAAAAACCATCCAATTATTATTGGATTAATTTATTTAAAACTAAATTCATTTTATCATTTAATTTAATAACTTTTTTACATTTTAAAACCAAAAACCATTATATAATAAAAAATATTTTCAAACTTTCCTAAAGGGACCCGCCTCCCCGTTATTAAAAGCCATCACCTATAACCCATTACTCACACCTCTCAAGACCCATGAATCATCCAAAATTTTCCCAAATAATCTCTCATGATCCATCTCTTCCACCTATAAGCCTTACCTTAGATATAAGTCACATCATTAAATCCTTTTGCTTCAAACGAAAGAGAGTTACCTGATTTAAAGGTAACATCTTCTCTTAAGTTAGTTTTTTTAATATTACTTCTCCAACCCCCTATACTATTTTTATTCAATTATTTTATAAAAAACATTATCCAAAATTTACTTGTTTTTTTTTAATGATAATTATTCTAACTATACTTACGCACACCTCCGTCCAATGGGTAAAGAACATACTGTTTCTGTGGACGGTGAACTATTGCCTCACAAAATGATGATTGTTCAATATTATCCTACCACCTCGTATGGTGGAAATTATGATAGGAATATATTTATATGTGATATATATTATATTTAAATTGTATATATACTTTTATAATTTTCATTTACATCATACATGTATGGTTTTAATAATGGTTAAACGTGATAATTTCATTTGAGGAATTACGGACTACCACCAACTCAATGTGATATGACTCATTCATGACATACATTTAATGTATAAAGGATGGAGTTAATGAAATTATATAAGATATTATATTGGAATTATAATATACCTATTTATCATTAAGTTTTCATTCCTTTAAAAATAATAAATTGATACAAAAGTAGTGTACATGCGTACGTAAGGCTTACCGTCCACCGGAACGGTGCATTTCATTTCATACCTCCAAATGTTATGTACTATTATAAATACATATATATACTGGATATATATGATGTCTAAATAATTAATATCATTCTAAGTATAATGGACTTTTTACCACATGAACAACTTGTAATTATAAGATGCCCATTTTTCACTCAAGTACCAAATGTCGAAAAAACGACCATTATTGACTTAAATGATTCCATAATGTTTGTAACATGGTAATAAGTGATATTAATGGAATTAGATATATCAAAATGGTTTATAAGAAAATTTAAATTTTCTTTCTTTTATTATTCATTAAATTAATGAATGAACGGGTCATGTTGGAAATGAGGTAAGGGGTTTCTTATCTCACTTTTAATTCCATGATATTTCCATTGATCACCACTTATTTCATGCATGTGGTGTATAGTTCGCCACCATTTGATATATATTATAATTATTATCTTTATATTCATGGTAATATATGATTCATTTTGTAGTAATTAACTTTTGGTCATACGACTCGACTGATTACAATGTGGTAAGGGGTTTTCTTCTCACATTTTATTCTCATGAGATTCATGCAATAATTTTCACTATTTCCTTTTGTATGGTGTACGTACTTACCATGATTGTATTTGTTGTGTAAAATAAATTAATTTATTGGTATTTACATTTTTATTGTGTAATCATTGCTTCATGCGGTGTTTGTTTTGTATGTTACCAACTCGGTAAGGGATCCATTCACCCTCCCCTTTTAGTAAAATAATTATTGTATTATATGTCTTTTAATTTAAATTTCTTATGTTGGGATGGGTTATTTTATTTCCCTATTACTGTAAATTTTATTTCCATGTGATGAGAGACCCATTTCCCTCCCATCAACTCACTTTCTTAATTTTAATATAACGTTGTTAGGCTGCCAAATTTTTTATGGGAATACATATCAATCTCAATTCATTGAGGAATGTCCTGATATTTTTGACCTTATTTATCCTATAAAGAGTATATAATGACCATTGACCTATTATTTCATGAATATTATTATTATTAGGATATTAAATTTTTTTTTAATGTAAATTCTTTAATTGTTTTATTCAAATATTCTCTTTATTGGTAACAGACTCTATAAACTTAAACATTGATATAAATGTTTTAGAGATTTATTCATATGAATATTTATCATTAATGATTGTGTTTTCAAATGGTTTTAAGGATTTATTAATATAGAAAATAATGTTTTTAAATGTTAATTATTTTAAATGTATCATAGTGTTGTTGGACACTTTGATTCCAAAATATATTTTTAAATTTTTTTTAATGGTTTCTTATAATGAATTAATTATGTCAATATCATGAAATTATATATTTTGATGGGAATGTTGAAATGTTATTTTTATTATGTTTTTTTATGAGTTATGAATATGTTATGGTTCTTGGTAATTGTTTACATATATGGGTTTTTCTGCGATAGACATAGGTCAAGTGATCCTGATATAGCTCTCCAATGCATTGGGTGATGTGACGGAGGAAAATGTTAATGTTTCTCATAAGAGATTTAGGGGATATATTTTGTTGGATGTTATAAATGTAACTCCCTACACTGAAGTGAAAGCTACAACATAAGTATGTTACAGATGCCACAATTACACTTACTAATTTTTATTTTTATGTGTTATTCAGAAATCCTATGATTTCCAGATCTATATTAAATAGCTTATGATTTTATGTACTAATGTTTTCATTATTTGTCTTATAACCCTTATTGAGATTTTTATGCTCATCCCATGTTTAAAATGTATTTCACATGTCATAATGATGAATAGGTTCAAGTATTGAATCAAGGAAAATTCCTTTTGTCTAAAACATAGAACTAGACACGACTCATTTTTTCAATAGTTTTTATTTTATGGAAAAAATGGAAACTATGTAGAAGAGTCTACATTTTAATTTTTGAGATACAATGTAATAGTTATTACCTTATTCTCAAAAACACTAAACCTAAAATGATCCTCGATTTGAATTATCTATTTAATTCAAAATTATTTGATGTTTTATGACATGGTCCTTATACCCCAATATTTCTTGTAACACATTGATATTTAGTGAAATTATTACTTTTCATATAAATTTAATATTTTTATTTAATTGAGTTTCACATTAAATGAGTTTTAATATAGTTTTTCATATTATTCAAGAGTTATTATTTAACATTATTTTTATCACATAGCTATTGGAATTGTGTTTAATAATAAGATTAAGTAAATTATGATATATATGGTTTAAAATGTATATTTAATGAATTCTCAGGTGACAAATTTATTAGAAATCAAAATAAACACTAATTGAAAATAAAGAAACTATTCTTTTGGTGTACTATTTTTATGTTCCTGAAAATTTTTTTTCTATATAAATTAAATAAATATATATTAGTAAAATATTTTCATGTGTAATATATAATATATATCAATATATGTTTTAAAATTAATCTCGTAAATTTTCTAGACAATATATAAGAATAAATTCTATTTTATGGTTAAAATTATATTTTTTCTAAATAGTAGTTTTCAATCCATTGATGTACTTATTTTAAATATAATTTTTAAAAATTATAAATATAAAATATGATAAAATATTAATCATTTTTGAATTGGAATATTGAAAATATCCTAGTGTACTTTTTTCGATTTTTTAGACAAGCATTTTTATTTGATAATAGTGAAAAATAATAAATTTTATTAGAAAACTACTTTTTCATTTTATTTATTTATTATGTGAAAAAATATTTTAAATTGATTTTATAATTAAATTAAATAAATTATAAATATATTAACCCTATTTATGTACTTTTATTCATTTTTAAATTGATTTTTTTTGAAAAATAATATTGAAAACTTTTGTACATTTTCACTTAAAAATGAGATTTCTCATTAAATCGGTGGGATTATTTTTAAATAAACAATTTTAGCCTATTTTAATTGATTTATTAAAAGTCAAATTGATATTTTAAATAATAATAATTTATATTAAAAAAATTAAAATTAATTTTTTGACCAAATAGAATAGTAAATGTAGTAGAATTTTCTACCAAATTTGAGATAAAAAAAGGATTACCATGGGGTTAAACTAAAATAATAAGGGTAAAAGTAACCAATAAACATATTAAAAAACATATGGTTGGATATATTCATATAGAACATTAAATGAATGATTTATTATAAAGGACCATTTGGGATTATTTTTGTATATGAAAATGGCTACATAATTAATTTCTTTTCGATAATACCTATGGTGTTCACTCCCCCACATATATAATTATACCCCCTATTAGATGTTATTAATGTATAGAAACTGTTTTTATTAGGCCTTAATATAAAACAATAAACTTATAAGGTACCTCATCTAATACTAGATGAATTATTTTGAAAACTAATCTATCCAATGTATTATTTTTGTAAAAATCTAATGATGATACCTGGCAGAAGATGGAATCTTATAGATTCATGGTTTCTATTCAATTTCTTCCTTCATATCCAAAAATTATTATTTTACAATTATTATATAATAAAATTAATATATATAAAACTGTGAGATATTTTTATGTCAATTTAATGACCTAACAATGAATTAATTTATTATATAAGAAATTTATTATATTATTATTCATATTGGAATATGATATTTCATGTTCCATTTTACATTACATTTAATGGGAATATCATAAGGTCGCTTATATGTACGGATAACCACCACCTCATGAAGAGATGGAATTCGTTTTTCACAAATAATTTACATGGAATATAATAAGGATATATGTGTGTGAGATAAATGTCATATTTATGATTTATATATAATATTTATCCTTATTAAAGGATACTATATCATTTTATTTCATACCATTTCAACCAATTAATGATGATCACATAATTCCTGGACATGTGGACTAATACCTTCATAATGTGATGTCACTCCCTATTTCATTCACCACACCACAAGGATTATATGACTAGGGAAATTAGGATAAATATTTTTTATAAATGATATTATAATAACTATTTAATGTAAAATTAATAGTGACTGACATTCCATAATGATCATTGGACATTGAAAACATGACTCGTGCGTTTGTATGGTCTATTGTCTCATTGATCATAACATACTTCATTTGTCAGTAAAATCATTCATGATAAGAACTAAAAGTATTAATGACCTTTAAATATAATAATTATGAATTGATAATTATTAAAGAATGTATAAAACCTTGATTGATGAAATAGGTCAGAAAATAATAAATCAAAGAATATATGAAAGAGAGATTTGTTATTCCCTAAAACATGATTTCATTAATGAATTATTAATAAACATGTGACCAATATAATTTAGAAAACCATATATTATATTATATATCTAATTATATATTTCTAATATTTCAATTATAAAATTATATTTATAATATAAGTGGTTTAATAGGGTATGATATAATTCAAATCGTACATTAGGGGATTTCCATATAACTTTTTACTTCTATAATACACATTCAATATTCACACTCTATTTTTGTTTTCTGGTATACATACTAATCATGAATATATTTTCCTGAGATAATCCTTATTTTTTACATCTCCATTTTAGTATATATATTTCTCTGGGGTTATAGGTCAAATATTACCCTGTGGATAAGCAATATTTGTCACATTTTTCTTTCTCTAGGACATATGTTATTTTATGCACCTGTCATCTCCAATGAAGTGTATATACATCCCATTTGAAATGTTATACCAAAAATATAATTTTTGTAATGATATTTTATATTTCATTTAATGTCATTATTTCATGGGTATTAGGATTCAATGGTATGATATTGGTAATAGTCTTATGTTATAATCTCAACGTTTATCATTATAGATTATGATTATACTTCCAATTATGAACATTTATGTTATATCTCTCATGAAACTCATGAATTTTCTTCTAATTTTCATATCACCGTAGAACCAATGATTTATATTTATTTTCCACACTTTATTTTCTCATGATATAAAAATAATTTGTTTATAAAAAATCATTTTTTTGGTTGAAGACTCTTTTTCTTCCAATACCATGTTTTCTTATATGATTTAAAAAATATTTTAACATTATTAAAATGATTTATTAGATTAATTTGTAAACAATTTTATCTTAATAAAGATTTATTTAATGAAATATTCATGTCTTTAAAAAGTAATGTTTTATGTTTATCAAAAGTATAAAAATAATAGATATTTTTAACACGCAAAACATGAATTGTATTTCTAAATATCATGTTTGGAAAATGATTTTGATATTCACTTACAAATTTTAAAAGATTTTTACATAGAATATTTTTTCCATTATATTTTATATATTTTTTGTATTTATAATAATATATTTCAAAATAAAAATTAATTTTTAAAATGTTTAGGTTTTAAAAAAAGATTAAAAGGGTAATGAGAATTTTCTTCAAGAAACCATTTATTTAATTTTTTAAGAGTCATTTATAAATCTGCATGTTTTTTTTAAATTAAATTGTTTTAAAAAACATTTTCATTTTGAATATTTTTTTCCATTTTTGAAATAATATTTTCATTAACAAATGTTTTAAATTTTCAAAAAAAGTCAACTTCCATATAATATTTTTATATTGACGTTTCCTATTCTATTATTAGGATATCATATAATGATATTTGTCATATCATTTCTCTGAATAGTTTATGTTTTTGATGGAATGATGTTTTTGAAACCTTTTTCTCTTCCATGGGTTATACAATGAAAAATACTCATAAAATTTGCATCTTTTCATTGGTTATACTATGAAAAAATGGTTATGAAAACATTCTCTTCTCTACATGTTTTGATATAAAGAAAAATTTATGATACATATTCCATTTATTGGGGTTTGATATAATTAATGTTTATGATCATGTGACACACATTAATATAGTTTTTAATATTGGAATAAATGAACCAATATCTATCTCCAATGAATTGGGTAATGATTTATATATCATGAGAAACAAAAAAAAAGGGGAATGATTTCAGATCATTAAGGGACCTTTTCAATAATGATGATATTTTGTGTGAACAATTTCTAATGTGATGGTATGGAGAATGACTATATTCCACTATCAAAAATTTGATTCCATTACAAATTTTAGTGTATTCTTCACATTGTGTACAATATCTGTAATGAAGGTTACGTTTGGGATTTTAGCAAGACCAAAGATTGTGCATGCGTTATTTTCCAAATAAAAACATGTTTGGAATGTATTTATAGGTTTCCAATAGATAAGATGTTATATTCATATGTGTATTCAAATAATAAATGATTTATCCCAATTTTATTATCTTATGGTTCTTGCTTTTTGATTAAATTGTGATTCACATTTTATTAACATCAAATATTTCTGTCATGACTAAATGTTTTGTTCTTTTATAGGATGTTAATTATTCTAAAATGTTACGGTCGTGTTATCATACCCTTATGTTCATCTTAGGAATATATATCTCCTTTTACATACCCTCTTTTGAGAATTTATTATATGTCTTTCTTATGTTTACTTTCTCCGGGTTATGAAGAATGGATTTATTTAGTAGTAATAATGGGTATAATAAGTAAGGGAGATGATAAAGATCATTCCTGAATTAAAAACATTGTGTTTTATTTTTCCATTTGATCAAAAATATTATATTCTTCCTAGGAGTGTTTGTACAATGTAATGAATATTAATCATAGATTATCTAATATCCATGTATGAAAATCATAGATTTCTATAGATGGATGCAAATAAATGGTTTAGTTAACCTTTGGAAACTATGATGATAAAACTATTGTGATATCTCTAGGGATATTTTGAAAGATATATTTAAAAATATATATAATTATATTACTAATGATGATTCAAATTTTAGAAAAATGGATTTTTATTTTGGTAATGGATAGAAAAAATGGATACCATGAGATTTCATTCATTTCTATATACTGTAAGTTTATGTGGCATTGGAACATATGTACCTATTTATAATAACAACATAAAACCATATTCATATATAATGATTTGAGAATAGATACAATATAATGAGACTTATGGAAAACGTGGTTTGAAACTTCTAGGGGGTATTCTTTTAAAATTTTATAACTCTATATAAACCATCATGAATGATTTATATAGATGTTTATTATAAATGACATAGGATAAACCTGAGGGTTCATATATTTAAAAGACATTATCAAGATATAATCATAATATAAGTTATTGTTTTCATTATTATGTGTTTTTTTACTATGCTAAACTTTCTACACAGAATCCTTTGTGGATTTTTTCAATTGACAGAATGAGAAGGAACTATGAAAGCACTAGATGTGACATAATATTTGTTGCTGAGAATCCAAATGGTATGATCAATGGATTAATGTACATTTTAACTTTTTTAAATTAGATTTCATGGAACATGATTAACAATTTGTTCCATAAAAAGACCATGACTCCAAAAAAATTAGAGAATGAATGAGTTTTTTGGAGAGTTACTACAGTGGATATCATAACGAAATGATTATTAAATTTCTTATGTCTTGAGAATCTATGAATATATAGAAAATTCTATGTATTAGAGGAAAAGAAAATTTCATGACTCGTGAAAAGGAAAAAAAATAAAAATCTTTCAATGGAAAAGTGATGAGTTTCGTAAATTTAATGGCCGTGAATATTGGAATATTTAATGTATTATTAATGGATGAATTGTTTAAATGTATAATGTATGTGAATTATGAAAATCGATGTCAAATGAGGATGTATTGTAAGGTGGTATATGTAACATGTTTAACAGTATATGGTTTTATTTATATAATGAGGAATAAATAATGATTTTGTTAGAGATTTATGGTAATTATGGTTATTAATAATTTTTAAGAGAATATAATACCAAGGTATTGACATATTTTCATAATACTACTATGTTCTATTGGATGGCATATGGAGTATTAATTTTATGTTCATTTTGAGACCTTTAGTGTCCATATATATATAATGACGTTTAGAAGGGTTAGAATGATAAAATTTTATAAATGGGTTCTCTTTAACATTATATTATGTTTTAGAGATGACTGGTACAGTAGTTGATGTCGGTCGAAGTATAAAATTTATATTCCAACTAACTACTGTATATGTGGCAAGCAGGGTCGAACCCATAGGGAATGTAAATTTGGCAACTAATCTTCTTAAAAAACAACGTAAACTCCATTGTTGTTAGTAGTGGAGTGATTTTTCTAATTTTTTACTTTTTATATGTTTTAATAAGAAATAAAGTGCTAGAATATTGAAAACATATTTAATAACTAAATTGAAACTAGATACTATTGAAAAAAAAAGGAATAACAGAGGTTTAAAAAACAGATAAAATGAACAATCTATTAAACCAATTGGGGAGTAATCATTAATCTACTGATTTTGAAGGTTTTTCAATTCACTTATAGGTTGTTTCAGTGTTCAACTGTAATGAGTATTACTCACCTCCCTCTCCATGAGTTATGTCACACAAGCCACCAATTTAAGAGTTCACAACTCCAAAATTAATCAACCGAGAACTATTCTGAAAATTACAACAAGACAAAGTCACTATAAGTCTTCATGTCTTGTGAATCAATTTTTTTTTGAAAAGTGTTTCCACAATAAATCTCACCAACTGTCTATGAAATTTTGAGATTATATTCCACTGGTACAAGCAATTTGATGAACTCAGTACTGATCTTGCCGATCAAAACTGAATACATTCAAATGATTTAGTGAAATGAGAATTAAAAATAACCAGTAGAACTTCAATCCATCCCTGACTTAAAGTATTTAGATAAAAATTATCTATATTAACATGTATACTAAGTTCATTATATTACAAAAGAGGAGAATTAAGAAAAAAGAGGAAGTAAACTCCCTCTGCTAGCATGAATTGTTGCAGCTCCTACCCTCCTCCAGCTCCAAGAAGTTGTTCCAGGGTCACCCTCCGGTCTCCTCTCCTGGACACTGGCTCCTTTAATGTGCCAAATGAATGAGGGTCCCCACCCCCAAATTCAGCTAGTTACTCTGCTTTAAGTAGCTACCGTCAAAAGCTGCTTGTCACCAAACATTTTCCACTGACCTCAAAGGCTCATCACATGTGCATAGCGCATGCACTAGTTTTTCTCTATAACTAACTCGAGATGAGTTAGTTAAAAGCACTTTGACGTGTTTTTGACTCTTGAATGAACCTGTGTACGAAAAACAAACAAAATAGTTAAAACCCTAAGGAAATAATGAATTATAGTTTAAGAAATTTGTTTAATAAAAAGGCATTTTAAAAGAATTAGTAAAATTTTAAAAAATGTTATTAATTAAATTATTTTATTAAAATTTCTAATAAAAATTAATTATATTTTAATTATGTACAATGAAAAAAATATATTATTAAATAGTTATTATTTAACTATAAAAGAGAAATTATGATAATTTACGTATTATAAGTTGATCGAATTTGTTAATATAAGAGTAATTATTATTATTAAAGAATTTTTTATTAATTATTTATTTTGATGCTAAATTGTCAATAAGTTATTGTTATTATATTATTAATTAGTTATTATTAATTTAAGTTATAAATATTATGTTTATTATTATTTTAAAGATAATATTGTTAACATATTAAGTTAACATGTTTAGATTAATTGTAATTAATTTTATAACATTGTATTAGTATTTTATTTTATAAAAAAATGTATTATTAAATAATTATTAATAAATAATATTACATTATAAATAATACACTTTTTAAAAAATTTATTCTAACTTGATTTTAAAAAAATAACTATCAATTAATTAAATTAAAATTTCTGTTTTATTAAATATCTTTTGTAAGTTATTTATTTGTAATTTTTAATGTTTATTATTATTTGTTTTTAGTTTATGTTTTTGTTTTAATTTAGTTTTTAATTCATTAGTTAGTTTTTTATTAGGTTTTATGTTTTTTTAAACTTTTATCTCCCCCCTCCCCAAATTTTCGGCGCACTGCAGGCAAAGGGGGAGGGTTGTGTACAGGACTGGCGACACCCTGTTGTTCGGAAAATCCATCCTTCTTCTTAGTGTTTGATTCACCAGAAAACTCCCACGACGGCCCGACCTTCCACGGCTCTGGTGCGAACTTCGGCTACAGTCCTCCTCCCAACTCTATCCCTGGAGATTCGGATCAATAGCAGCAGGCATGGGCTCAGACTTTAGACATCATCAGCGGCTGACTCTAAAATCACAATGGTGGAGCGCACCAACTCTTGAGTTCCTTATAGCGGCAGACCTCCTCTCCTTTTGGTGATGGAAAAATCTCTACAATGACATCAACCTGTGGCGACACAGTCCTCTTCACACAGTGGTGCATCAGATTTGTGAATTTTATCTACTGTTGGATTTACGTTTCGGTGCTTCTGTGGCATTTTGCAGGTGTGGAAAAGGGTGAAATGGGATTGTGCGGCAGTGAATTGTAGGGGAAGCAAGGGTGAGAATAGAAACTGTGCAGTAAGGTGAAACAAGGAGTTGAGGAGGATGTGCAACAAACGGAATGGTGAGGAAAATGAATTGAAAAAGGTGAGATAGGGTCACCGTTGGGATTTTTTTTACATTTTTTTTTAAAAAAATTTCCAGAAAATGCTTATGGAAAAAAATAATTTAAAAATGCACCTCAAGATGGTGCCTTTGCCTTTCGGGGGCAAGGCAGCATCTGCGATGCCGCCTTTGCGCTGCGGGTGAAAGGCGGTATCCACGATGCCGTCTTTCTCCTAGAAAAATATTTTTTTGAAAATTTTTATTTTTATTTTCTTTTGTTTTGTTTTGTTTAGTAATTAGAAATTATTAATTATTAATTAGTTAATTAGTAATATAAATATTTATTATAATTATTCATTATAATTAATAATTAGTAATTAATAATTATTAATAAGTAATTAGTAATTATTAATTAGTTAATTAGTAATATAAATATTATTTATAAATATTCATTAAATTATTAATTATTAATTATTAATCATTAATTATTAATTATATAATATTTAATTTGTTAATTATTAAGATAACTATTAATTATATAATAATTAATTAGTTAATTAGTAATATAATTATAATCTTTCAAAGTCACGTACTTGAAACATTTTTATGTTTCAAGTAGGCGGTTTTGAAAGCTTATAAATTATTTTTCATTTACATTTTTTTGGAAATTGATTTTTTTTTTAACTATTTCTCATATGTTTAATCAATGTTTAACGTTTCATTTATATTGGTCTTTTATTTTATGTTTTATGGTCTTTCCAATTCACACACTGGAAAAATTTTAAGTTTCAAGTATGCGGTTTTGAAATCTTATAAATTACTTTTCATCAATATTTTTTTTTGAAAATTTCTTTTGTTTTCAACTATTTATTATATGTTTAATCAATGTTTAAAGTTTCAATTATATTCGTTTTATAGTTTATATTTTATAGTCTTTCAAATTCACGTATTTGAAACATTTTTAAGTTTCAAGTAGTCGGTTTTGAAAGGTTATAGATTATTTTTCATCAACATTTTTGAGGAAATTCTTTTTGTTTTCAACTATTTATTATATTCTTAATCAATGTTTAAAATTTCATTTATATTGGCCTTATAGTTTATATTTTATTGTATTTCAAAGTCACGTACTTGAAACAAAATCCCACATCGGAAATGCAGAATGTACAGCGTAGTAATGGTAGAACCTGAATCCCACATCGAAAATGCAGAATGATTTTCTGGGCAAGCCCTCTTATAAAAGGGAGGCATGGGTAAGAGTTTTTGTCAGAATCCAGACTGCTGTAATGGCTGTAGCGCTAGATCTTTAATAGCAGAGAAATTCTGCTGATTTTTTTTTGTTTTGTTTATATATATATATATAAACAAAACAAAACAAAATAAAAATAAACATTTTTTTTTAAAAAAGATTTTTTTAGGAGAAAGGCAGCTTCGCGGATGCCGCCTTTCACCCGCAGTGCAAAGGCGGCATCACAGATGCCGCCTTGCCCCCGAAATGCAAAGGCGGAATCCGGGATGCCGCTTTTGAGGTGCATTTTTTTAAAAAAAAAATTGCCCAAAGCATTTTCTGGAAATATTTTTTTAAAACGTAAAAAAAAATTCTGTCACCATTACGTGAATAAGAAATACAGGTCGACATTACATGAATTAGGGTCACTAATAGCTTATAATAGAATAGCATCACTATTAGTGAAAAAAATGGTAATGTTACCGACATATTAGAAAAATAAGCGTCACCGTTAGAAATAAAAAAAGAAAAATGGCTCTTTAATTCACCGATGCAGTTATGAAGGTTACCGGTATACAGCGTTAGAAATAAAAGTTAAGGTTTCTGGTAAAGATAAATTTCATGTAACTTGTAGCTTAAAAAATTGGGTTACTGTAAGTTTTAAACAATAAACAACAAAGGAAAGCAGCGGGGGATAGTGTAACTGTGAGGTGAAGGTGAGATGGAAATGTGACGCAAGGGTCACCAGTAAGCTGTGAGGGAAATGGTCACCATTAGAAATAGAAAAAAAAATCTCACCATTAGAAAATAAATAGAAGGTAACTGCTAAAAAAAATAACAGTGACCTAAAAAAAATTGTACTTTGAATTAAAACATATGTTATTTAAAACAATGATTATAAATAAATAATTACAAGAAAGCTAAACATCATTAATTAAAACAACATTTTTTAAAACATTATACTTTAAAGTCACAACATAAATTATTAATTAGATAACAGCTAAATTAAGAACTATTTATTTAATAAACTAAAATTATAAATGACTTAAATTAAAATTATCACAAAAATTAATTACAAAGTAGCAGCGAATAATAAAAATTATCATCGGTGACCCAATAGGTCGCCGCTAGTACTTGTCTACCTCACCGGAAGACTAAAATCAATATTTAGTGACTTAATAATATATCTACATATATAAGATTAAATATTTAACATTATATAACACTAGATTATTTTATTTGAACAACTAATTGATCACATAAAATTAATAAGAGAACTATTTTCTTTAATTTAAAACACAAACTATTTACTTGAATGATGAACAGGATGGCTAAGCATATTAATTAACATTGTTAACCTATGCTAATGAAACTAAATTAAAAGATAAAATATTAAAATAAAGACTATGTTAATTAAATAAAAATACAATGATTAAATTATTGTTTTATAAAAAGGTTATTTAATAAAAACTCAAGAAGATTTAAATTAACAAAACTAAATAAGAGATAATTAAATTAGAATAGTAAAGCTGGATTAAAAATTATTATTTTAAAGACTAAAAATACATAATTAATTATAGAAATTGATTAATTAACAAAATTAATAATAAAAATACAAAAATACAAATATTTAGAATAATGTTAGAAAATAATTAATTAAATCATTAAAAATAAAGTAGAAAAATGTGGCAACCCTATGTGAAAATAGAGCCACATAAAATTCCTCCACACTTAAGCTTTGTTTGTCCTCAAACAATCTAATGTTTTATTTTCATTGAAAACCAGTAATGTATATATTACTAAGACCACACTCTAACATGTTCAACACTCAAAATAGTGGACAATACATAACAACAGGCTATTAGGAAATGAATTACTCATATGAATCTTTCCTATAACAAATACTCAAGGGCAATTAAGAATGCTATGAATCATAACTTAATGAAGATGTCATGCCTCATATTTGATACTACCTAATGATTCATTGCAATCCATGCTCACTTTCAAAATTCAAAATTGACATGAGGCAAATATCAATGGATGTAAGATCTTAACCGAGGAACTTTTTTACTTTGATTTTTCACCAAGGTTCCAAATATAAATATATTTTTTTCTTTGAATCACCTTATTGATACAACCTAAATGATTTCCATATAAACCAATTTTCCCCTTCCTCATTTGGAATTCATCATTCCCCACACCTTAATGAACTAATTTATTACCCTAGTCACTTTATTTTATTTTTCCCAAGCCATGTGTCATATGCTAAGCATTGTGCAATGAACTTATTGAAAGTGTACAGTGGGCTTATAGTAAACAGAAACACACCAAGCATCTAGGGTCTCAGAGACGCACCGTGGTATCCCAGATTCCCAAATTACACTTGTTTCAAAATATTTATATCAAAAATCATATACATTGGCTCCTTAAAGAAATTAAATTTAATAATTAAAAGATGAAAGATGCCCCCTAGAATCAGAATAAAAATTCTAGTTCCAAAGGATATGAACATAATTCCACTAAAAGGTTACCCATATCACTTTTAGAAGTTGTTCATAAACCGAATTTCCATCAAACCACAAAGTAAGATCACTCAGTTATAATCCAAACTCATTAATTTGAGACTCTAAACAGTTCTTAACTACCAGTAAGGAACTTGTCCTTAGGCAATACACAATTGAATATAGTGTAAAGTCTAAACTTATGCAAAAAAATTTGAAAAAAATTAACCATTTTTTTACAAAATGTTTAATTTGAAATGGTTATTGATGGGATTTTTTTAAAACACAGTTTAGAACAGTCAATAATTGACCCCCACCCCCACACATAAAATCAAACATTGTCCCCAAAGAAGAGTTCTAAAGTGAAGAAGAACAATTTTACAATTAAAGATTAAAATGGATTTTAATATAGCAGATAAAAGACTTGTATAAAGGGTCTCAATAAAGTACAAAAATTTAATTTGCTATAATAAATAACCTAACAGTAGGTTCATTAGCAAGTATATGCATTAACATTGATGACCAGTGACAAAGATTTTCCATTAAAGTTAAACAAGGCATGAAACTTATGGGTTCATAGGAGATAGGGTGTAGTAATATGAAATTTTTGGTTCAATAGAATATTGAACATAAAAAAAATGCATTATAACACCATATACACTAATCGGTTCCAATGAAAAACACTAATAACAGCAAACACGTACCCACCAACACTTAATTTCTTATAGTGAGAGATTAATTCAACATTTTTCAACGAATTATAATTTACAGTAAGAGTCACGTGCATAATTTTTAAGCACTACATAGTGACATGGAGCAAAAGTTTTTTATTGCAATATATGCAGCATATTTTTAGCAAATATGTAGCATAATTTTAAATACACATGAAGCATAATTTCATAGACAAGTAGAATATTTTTTAGTGAGGAGAATTTTATTAGTAAAAATAGGGGCAGAAATAAATGCAGAAAGTTGTAGTACTTCCCTGACTAAATTCTTGTCCAAAAATGATCATGGGAATTCTACTCATTTGTTGACACAAGCAGCATCATCCTAAAAAGACATAACTAAGAGACAATGAACAATAAGTAATAAGTATTTCACAAAAACAGAGCATAGAAGAAGCATTTTATTTGAGGTTAAAAAGAAACAACATAAAGGCAAAAAAGAACCATGGGTTTCCATGTAATGACCCGGACCCACCGGGTCCATTACTTTGCCAAAACACGGCTCCACCAAAACTGTAGCACCGTGACAGTTGCACACCGGTCATGGTGGCACCATGGCGGTGACACCAATCACAATGGCACCGTGACGCTGGCACCAGTTACAGTGGCACCAGTAACGGTGGAACCAATTACGGTGGCACCAGTAACGATGACACTGTGACGCTGGCACTAGTTACGGTGGCACCATTGATGTGCATGAATGATTTGGAAATGTGCATGAAAAATAAGGATGCACGAATGAAATGTGCATGCCCAATGCCATGTCAAATTTTGTTTTAACGCAAAGAGGTGATCTTGACTGATGTGTTGAATCTTCCACACTGGGGTTGGTGATGCCTATAAACAAAATGTGATCCCCCTCATTCATAGAATCTCATGACTTAGAGAAAACCATATATTTGAGTTGCATATGATTTCTAAGAAATGAGAGTTGCAGGAAATAATTTCAGTTGTACACAAGCTATTAATTTTGTGTGTAATAATTGAGTTGGGTGTATGATTGGCCTTGCATAGAAGTGGTGATTTGTGACAAAAGTGGAAAATTTTGTTAAAGGAATTAATATTGTGTACAAGATGCAGTATGTTTTGACTCATAGATTTTCAATTTCCCAGTACATATATGTTAAAGAGGTATTCCTCAATGGATGAAGGTTGGACATCAATATAGAATCTACATAAAATGTTGGATTCATTAATTATAGATAATGAAGGGAACTGTGATTCTATAAACTGGGAGAGGATATTATGAAGAAGCTTTGGGGACACATCATTTGAGATATCCTTGGGCTTCCAAATGGTGATTTCATGTAAACTAGGAGTGATAGTTATTCCACTCCAAACGTAGTAAATATCTATTCACATTTTTTGGTTTTGTTATTTCCGCACATTGTCATTGTATTCTCAATGGGAATAGCCTAGTAATAGTGAACCAAGAAAATGTTTTGTGTATCTAGGAGTCTTTAATATCAATTAATACTTGTTATTGGAAAGAGGGAGAATATTTTTTTGGTTAACGAATAAAATAAGAAAAATAGGATAAGCTGTTTTAATCTATCATACCCTGATCCCCCCTCATGTTATTTGAACTTTTGGACTGAACAATTTGTATTAGAGGGAATGATTATTATTAGTTTTTCTATATCAATAGATGTCATCATTAGCCAAGGGATTGTTATCATTGTTGGGAATTATTTCTAGTAATGGAATAATATGATGCAATAATACTTGTGATCTTTAGGAAGGGATGCCATCAAATTAGCGATGCATGTTATTTTAGCCGATATCTATTGTGGTGATTTATCAAAAGCTGAAAGAAAGAAATTTGATTATGTTTCCAAAGGAATAAATACTTTAGTTAGAGCCCTATCCAATGTGATATATATGATGACGATTTCATTTAAAACATAACTTACTATGTGAAAGAATATTTTGATTATATATGAAGTGGATTTAATGGTCGCAGTTGAAAATATATATGTTCTGTGGAAAAAGTATAAAGATCTATGAATAAAACCAAATGATTCTGTTGATGCATTATTCCACATAGTAAATTTTGTATTTGAAGACATATGAAGCCATGGATAATTCAATGATGATATAAATGTTCTGAAATGTGTCTTGAGGAAACTTCTACCTCATTTCAATATAAATGTTTCAGTATTGGAAGAAAATGATCTTAAAGAGCTGACACTATATATGTTTAATAGTACCCTTGTTGAATATGAAATTATAAATTATGATAATGATGCTATTGAAAAGAGGAAGTCTAACATGGTGGCATTCAAGGTCATGAAAAATCTCAATATATATTATTCTTAAGAAGAAGAAGAAATAAATGAGGTGATGCAATTACATTAATCAAATATACAAAGAGGAAAAATAATGTTCAAGGGGAAACTTCCACATTATTTCTCTAGAGGCAGAAAGGTTTTTCACATTATAGAAAGCTGCCCTAAGAAGTTCTAATATGATGATGAGGATGAAGATTAAATCCATGTGAAGAAGTCATCAACCTATATTAAATAAGATGAAAATTTTAAGATATATTTATTCAAAAAAACATTACTCTATCCCAAGAAGGTGATTGTTACTATGAATCTATTGATGAAAAGGGTTGAAGATATAGAGAACTATAAAGATGCTCGATAAAACATTATATTGGATGTTGTTGGTAGTAACATGTAAAAATAAGAAACCAATTTGGATGAATAAGAACTTGAATGAAGAGTTGATTTGTAGGCTAAATTTAAAGAATATCTTGAGGAGATAGTTGTTTACAGAACCAAAATGATGAATGCCAACAATGTGGTCGGTGATGAAAAACTCTACATGCAGTAGTAGAATGAAGAGAAGTTTGTGTTAATGGAAGAAATTTAGAATCTAAAGTCATCATTACTAGTGGACTCAGAAATAGTTATTGTGCATCGAATGAATGTTGTATAATAGAGAAGAGAGATTTATGGCTTAAATAACACAGTGAAAGATAAAATCAAAATAATTAATGAACTCAAAGACTAAGTAACTGTTCTATGATGAAATGTTAATGATCAAGAATAACAATTGACCCCCATTGTGAAATTGGGAAAATTGATCATTCAACAGATGGATACATTGGATGTGGAGCAAAGAGGTCCATGAGAATGAAAGAAACATTCAAATCAATGTTATGAGGCTGGTATAGGGCGTGATCAAAAAACAGAAAGCAGTAATGGTTGATGTCATACAACAAAAAACCAACTGAGATTGAATGTTTATTTGGTTATGAAGACAAATCATGGGATTTAGAGAACTTGAGGTACATCTAGAATTGTAGATATAATACACAGGAATGCACCATACATCAGGTGTTATTTCTGTGGAATGATGGGACATTCTAAAAATGTGTGTCAGATTGCCTAGAATATCGAAAGGCACAACAACAAGAGATCTAGCCAAAAAGAGTTCAATAATCTATAATAACCATTGAGGTACATTTTTATTTATGTGTATGATTTGGAAACATAGCTAGATAATGTACATCAATCATTCAAAAAAATATGTCGAAGTATAATCAATTTAGTCATAATAAGACAATCAATGAATCAAAAGGTGAGTTGAAAACAATAAATATATTTACAACATAGTAAGATGATTCTATTTTGTCATATTTTGAATATGATCAAGGTTTTAATCTATATCAATCATGAATTAAAAAACATGTATCAAGAAAAAGATATATGAGAAGGCAGTGGTTGAGGAAATTTCCATTAAGGCATTAGATAATTCCGGTGTGTGGATCCTTAACAGCTGTTCCACATCCCAAATGAAAATTAATACTTATATTGTTATAGGAATAAAGTATGATGTAGAAGGAGTTTTCAAATTTGGAAATTATGGAGACCTGAAGATAATTGTTTGTGGAAAGCAATGTTTTGGGGAAAATAAATGAGATGTGATGATGTCGTAGTAGTAGAAGGCCTCAGTAAATAAATGGTTAGATTTAATCAACTATTTGACTCAAGGAATTCTATATGATTATTCAAGAATATGTGTATCGTAAATGTAATTGATGGAATTTTTTTTCTACAGGGAAAAGGAAAAATGTAAATATTTACCTTGTGGGTGGAGAAAAAGATATGTTATTTTTTATCTATAAAGGAGGAAAATATGTTATGGTGTAAAGAACAAGGACAACTATGTCAACCATCCATGGGAGATCATGTAATGTGTGATGTATCTAGATTCCTACCTAAGAAATCACATGATCAAACATATACGTGTGTTTCCTGTAAACAAGGGAAGATCATCAGAAATACGTACAAAGAAAATGAAAATATGTTTATAAAAGTGTTTGAATTGGTGTGTGAAGATATGTGTGGACCTATCTCAACAATTTCCATTGACGGTAAGAGATATTATTTTATTTTCACTTATGAATATAGTATAATGGAATGGGTATTTTTTATTTCCCATATGTATGATGTGTTCAGTTGCATAGAATTGTATCTGAGGGAATCTGAAAGGATTATTAGGTAGAAAAGTTTGAATTTTCCTACAGATAATGGCATGGAGTTCACAATAATTATTGTGGAATAATATCTGTAAAATCATGGAATAAGATATCATGATTAATTGGTGAGAACTCCACAATATATTGGGGAGGTTTAGAGGTGAAATCTGATTATCAAAAATATGGAGAGAATGATTCTTACTAAAAGTGACCATCTAGAGAAAGTTTTTAAGGGAGTGGTTTTTACATCAATATACATTTCCAACATGGATCTATTGTGTTGAAAGGATGGAAAGACTCCTTATTTGATGTGGTACAGAAAGAATAAAATGTAAAAATAAATTTGAATATTTGGATGTAAGTTCTTTATTCTCAAAAAAGAGAAGCATAAGAAGATTTATTCAAGAGGAGATGAAGGGATATTCCTTGGATACTCAGGAAAAATAAAAGAATAAATTTTTTTTACTAAGAGGCTGGGAAAAGATTTTTAGAGAAATGATGTCACTATTGTAGAAAATGAGGTGAATATTCATCAACATAGTGATTTTTATCTTGATGAATGTCACGAGGAGGAATGAGTCAAAGGGGGAGGAGAAGAAAAATATGATGATTCAGAAGAATACATAAATTATGAGTTGGAGGAATTGATGTTTTTGTCTACAAGTAAGTAATAGAGTCATGCACAAAAAGTTATAGGAAAAATATCATTGGTGATCAGAAAATTCCACTTCAAACAATAAGAATAATGTCATTATAATAGGCACCATCCCTTTTTTTAGGTAGAGACACATTTTTTTCCTGATGCAGCTAGAGATGAAAACTGGGCATAGGGAATTAATGATGGGCATGACCCTATTAATAAGAATCAAACATGGGATATTTTTTAATGAAAACAGATAATAATGTAATCTATACTAAATGGGTCTTTTGAAATAACATGAATGAAGATATATCAGTGATTCAAAACAGAGTATGAAAATTATGGAGATTTTACTCTCATATAGAGGTTATTGATGTCATTGATACATTTTGACTTATTTCTAGGATAGAGAAAATCAGATTATTCTTGTCCATTGCAGTGCAATGAAAGATCAATGTTTTCCAGATGGATGTTAAGTCACCATTTTTCAATGAGGTTTTGAAATAAGATGTTTATATTGAATTTTTATATGGTTTTCCCATTCATGAATATGAGAACAATGTTAATCATCTAAATAAGGTTCTATAGGGGTTGGAGAAAGAACAAAAATCACGGTATTCAGAAATAGATCTCTCTTTGAAGAAGATCAGTTTTCAGTGTGGTGGGGTTGATTACAATCTCTATGTCAATAATGACACTAATCCAAGGATTATGGTTCTAAATTATGTCGATGAAAAAATATTTGTGGCTATTATAAAGATCATTGCAATCGGTTTTCTGAATTCGTGAAATATGAGTTTGAAAAATGAAATGATTTGTGAGTTAATGATTTCTTTGGTTTACAGGTGGCACAAAGAAGAAATTAAAGCATAATTTCTCTATACCACTATTCCATGGAGGTTTTGAGATTATTTGGAATTCATATTTCCAAGGATATGAAAAATATTGTTACTACTAAAATGAATCTTCAAAATGATGATGATATCATGACAGTTAATATCACATTATACAAGAAAAATCATTGGATATTTACTATAATTAACATCATCAAGACCTGATATCTCATTGGACACATGCCATGAAATGATATATCAATCAATACCGAAGAAATACAGATGATTTCAGTGAAAATAATACATCATAATATGATGGGAACTATGGATTTCTGTTTTATGTACAACGAAAAATATTAGAAAGTGTTATTGGGATATATAGATGCTGATTGGTCTAGTTCAATAGATGATAGGAAATCCACCTCAGGAGGTGGCTTTTATCTTGGTGGATTGTGTATTTTATGATTATGTATGAAAAAATACTGTATTTTATTGATCAAATAAGAATCTGAGTATATTGCGACTACTCATGTGTGCACACAGTTATTGTGGATAACAATGCAGCTTGATGATATGGGTATTGAAGTTAAGTCTCCAGTCAGAATACATGGTGATAATTCATGTGCTATCCATCACAGAAAAAATTTAGTCCATGAGTATATGAAAAATCACAATGAAATAAATTATCATTTTTTGATGGAGAACGTTGAGAAAAGGCTTTTAAAGATGGATTATGTGCCTATAGAACGACATGTTTCAGAAAATTTGAAAAATGCCTTAACAAAATAACAAAATGAGGGGAATAAACTGGCTATGGGAGACTAGTCAACTGCCACACATGAAAAAATATCGATGTGGGACCCCCTCTCCCCTATTTATGGGTTTTCACCAAATATACAAATCTGTGTTCTTTACAATGTTTCATACCACAAAGGAGTGACCATTAGGTTCATTGAAAAAGGGGGAGAAAGTTTGGCTCTTTATGGGGGAGTAATTGTGGGTATTAAATGGGATAAATTGTATTATTCATGATATGTGGAAGTGATTTAGGAAGATTGGGGGAGAGGATGAAGCTGATGCGTGGATATAATGATAAGGGATGCAACATGATGGGAATTCTCAGTGTGATTATGAAACAATCAAATCTTAGCATGGAAAAAATTATTAATTTAAAAACATGATAACCCAAGCCCTAAGATAGGGGTTTTATTAAATTTGATGATTCTATAAGTGATCAAATAAAAAAAATATATCATAATAGATGGAGTTCATGATGAAAGTAGCTTTTTGGTTTCAAGAATTGGTGTTGGGAATGAAGTGATTCATTGATGAAATTTTCATCATACTCTTATTTATCAAGTAAAGGATTTCATATATGGTCATATAGTATGTTTTGATTAAATCCATTATCACTATCTAAGTCACAAGAGATTAATGGTCATAGAAGATGGATGAAGCTATAAAGACGTATCATTTGAGGAAATAGTTGAAAAATAACCCATAAGGGGAGATTGTTTCATAAAATCCATTAAGGTAACATTGAATCATTTTTTGGTTGATCATGTTTATTGAAAAAAGAGAGTTTCCTTGGTCCATTGTGGCGTTCTAGAGGTATTTTTGATAAGATATGTTTACAAGGATCCATGATTAAGAAATAGTTGATCTGGAGGTTGTACAAAAATAATATATACAAGGTGGTGTTGTTTTCTTGTGTTTTCCAAATTTTTTGGCCACAAAATCAGGAGTACTGAGAAAGGAGTTTTTGGAAAAGGTGGTTTACAATACGATTTAAGGTGGATTGAAACTTGTGTGCCCAAAATGTATTGGGATTAGAACACAAAAAACAAAAAATGCATGATTTTCAGGAAAGATCTGGCAATTTACATGGAATATGAGGTTTTACAAAATAAACATGCATACCCAATGTGACGTCAAATTAGGTTTTGAGTAAATAGAGGAAATATTGCATGATGCGTTTAATATTCCGTACAGGGGTTGATGAATCCTATAAATTAGAGTTGACCTGTTTAATCGAATAATCTCGTGTCTTAGAAAAATATAAGCTTGGAATTCTGTATGAATTTTATGCAAATAGAGTTGTGAGGATGAATTTGAGTTGCAAAAAAGGTAAGAATGTTGTGTGTATGATTTGAGTTTTGTGTAAGATTGAAGTTACACACAAGGGGTGTTTCTTGAAAAAGGCGTAATCTTTCATGCAATGCATTAAAGTCATGGGAAAGACATCATATTGGTTGTTTGAATGATTTTCAATTTCCTAGTACATTGGTGAGAAATATATAATCATCAACAGATGAAAGTGAGACATCAATAGAGCATCTACATATAGTGGATGATCCATTCATTAGAGATAATGAATTGACCTATGAGTCTATAAAATGTGGGTGTATCTTCTAAATAAGTAGTTAGAACACTTCAATTGAGAGAGTTGTAAGCTTCTACATTGTGATTGGTTGAATACTAGGAGGCAATGTGATTCCACGCCAATCATTGTAAACATCAGTGCAATTTTACTAGATTTGGTACATCATCAAATACCCATTGTATGCTCCTTGGGCATTGCTAAGTGATGGTGAAAAAAGTAAAATTTGTGTGTCTCATACATGATTTACTTTATATTCATACATTACTACATGAATGTGAGAGATGATAGTTTTGTTTAACAATGAAACAAGTTCAAATGGTGCAGTTGTTTTAATCTGTAATACCCTAATTCACCCCCTATCAGGGTATTTGACCTAGTGGAACTAACAAATTGAATGAGAGGGAATGGTTAATATTAGGGTTTCTCTCTCAATGGATATCATCAATCACAAAGGTATTCTGATATTTTATTGTAATATGTTTTAGTTAATGATGAATTAGAAGAGACAGTAATTCTAATCCATAGGAATAGATGTATTCATGGTTGTGATGCATGGTATTTCAGCTGATTTCAATAATGGTCCTTCATCAGAAGATGAAAGAAGAGAATTCATTGTTGATTCCATATTAATAAATTCTTTAATGGGATCTCTTCCAATGAAATAATTTCAATGGTGATATTATATAAAACATCACTTGCTACGTGGGAGCAGCTTTTCAATATATATGAATGTGATTCAAAGGTTATAGAGAAAAAGAATGAGGTTCTGTGGAATGTGTAGAATGATCTATGAATAAACACAAATGAGTATATTAATACATTCAGTATCATAATAAATTTTGTAATGGAATATATGTGATGTATTTGACAGGTAATTGAGGATATAAGGATTGAGAAATGAATCATGAGGAAACATCCACCTCGATTCAATCCTACAATTTCAATTTTGGAAGATAATGATCTGAAAGAGCTGACACTAGATAACATAACTATTACCCAAGTATAATATGAAATCTAAAATGATGATAATGAGGCTATGGAAATGAGAAAATATCTAGTGGTTGCATTGATGTCCATGATGAATCTCAATATAGAATATTCTCAGGAAGAAGAAGATATAGAAGAGGTGATGTCATTCTTTTCTACAAATCTAGAATGAAGAAAAGGAATGTTCAAGGGGAAATATACACGTTCATTCTATAAAGGGAGAATTGTTGGTCATCATTCATCAAGTATCCCCAAGATGTTCCATGAATAATAATTTTATGAAGATGAAATCCATATGAAGAATTCATTATCATATGTGTATGGAAATAAATGTTATACGAGAAATTTATTCAAGAAAAATAGTATTCTTTCACAAGAAGGTGATAATTTTGATGGATCAAATTGTGAAAAGGTTGAAGATATAGAGAAGTGCAATGATGGTGGAGAAACCACTATAGTGGTAGTTGTTGGTAGTACCCAGTAAAAAGAATAGACCGACATTGATAAAGAAGATGATGATGGAATAGTTTTTATGTAGGCTAAATTAGAAGAATATCTTGATGAGATTGGAGTATGGAGGGACAAAACAAAGAAATAAAACAAACTGTTCCGTGATTCCAAACTCAACATATAGTATTAATATAAATAGAAGTCTGAGTTAATGGAATAAATTTAGAATATCAAGTCTTTATTTCTAGAAGACTCTAAAATAGTTAGTGATCAGAGACTCATGGTTGATGAAAAAAGAAGAGATATTTATGGTTTGATAAACATAGTGAATGATCTTGTAAAACGCATTGAAGAACATGAAGAATAATTCGTCAGTAAACAATGAAAATTTAATCATCAAGAAAAACTCGTCACCAATAATTTGACATCAGGAGAAAATAACATTCAACATATGGAAAAGTAGGAGGTGTAGAATATAGGTCCAAGAGAAAAAAAACAACATTTAAATCTATGTCATAGTGTTGTTATATGGCTCGATCAAAAATATAAAGTAGTCATGGTTGAACTCAAACCACAAGAACCCTCTTTGAGATTGAATGTTTATTTGGGTATGAAGCTGAATCATAAGATTTATATAACCCAAGGTACGACAAGCAGTTTAGATCTAACAAGCCGGAATACATCTTACATTAGGTGTTATTACTATAAAAAGATGGCACATTCACAAAATGTGTTCTATAACAGGGAGATATCAAAGGGCACCAGAACAACAACGAAAACAAAATAGAGCTCAATATTATAGAATATCATTCTTGGTAAAGTTTAATTCATGTAGAGGATTTGGGAATGTTTCTATATATTACACATCAACCCTTTAGAGGAATGTTCCAAAGAAGAATCAATGTAGTCAAAATCATTAAAATCAATGATTAAATAATTGAGTTGAAAATGAAATATTGATTTCTAGCTTTTTAGGATGAATATAGTCAATAAAATTATGAATAAGATCAATTTTTTCAATCAATAATGAGTATGTATTAAAAAACATGGTTCATGAAGAAGAGAGATTGGAATGCAGTGGTTGTTGAAATTTCCATTAAATCATCAGATCATTTTGTTGTATGGATTGTTGAATGTTATTTCACATAAAATAGTTGTGGGAATAAGGATCTTGTTACATTAATAATGTATAACAAATAAGGAGTTGTTAAATTTGGAAATAATTAATTTCGGAATATAATTGGTTCAAGGAAGGCCAGCTTTGGGGAAAATGAAATGAGACATTCTAATGTCTCATTAGTAGAAGGTCTTATTCATAACATGCCTAATGTTAGTAAACTATGTGACTTAGGGATTTCTGTAAGATTTACCAAGATTATGTGTATCTTCAAAGGAAGAGATGGTGACGTTTTTGTATAAGTAAAAGGACAAAGGGAAATATATACCTTTTAACTGTAGAATACGATATGTGCTTTTTATCTAGAGAGGAGGAAAATAAGCTATTGAATAAATTACTTGGTCATCTATGTCAACCATTCCTAGAATATCTAGTAATTTTTTATGCATCTACAGAGCTTCCCAAGAAATAAATTTATCCTAAACATATGTGTGATTCTTTTTAACATGGTAAGATCATTAGAATTTCATATAGATAAATGGAAAATAAATCAACAAGAGTGATTGAATAGGGGCATGCTGATGTTTGTGGACCTATCTCACTAGTATCCATTGATGAGTAGAGATATTATATTCTATTCACAAATGACTATAAAAGAATGATATGGCTATTTTTCATTTACCATAAGTTTTTTGTGTTCAGTTACATAAAATGGAATCAAATGGAATCTGAAAGGATTCTTTGGAAGAAAATTCTGAAGTTTCATACTGATAATGGTACATAGTTCACAAAATTTCATGTGGAATAAAATCTTGAGAAACATGTGAAAAGACATAAATATTATTTGGTAAGAAATACCAAATAAAATGGAGTGGTTGCAAGGAGAAACCAGATCATGAACAAAATGTCTAGAACGATGCTTATTGAGAAATCCCTTCCAGAGAAATTTTGGAAGGATGTGGTCTTGGAATCATTCTACATTTACAATGTGGATTTGTTGTGTTTTATGGAAGGAAGTAATCCATATGACAAGTGTTATGGAAATAATACAATGTGAAAATACTTTCAAATCATTTGATTTATATTAATTTTTCTCAGCAAAGAGAATCACAGGAAGTTTGAGATAGGAAGAGATGAAGGGATATTACATTAATACACTAAAAAAATCCATGGATATAAATGATCTAATAAATGGATGGGAAAATTAGTTGAGATAAATGATGTAACTATAGTGGAAAATGAAGATAATATTCAATAACCCTGTGAAACGTTTCATAATGAATGTGATGAAGTGGAAAGAAACATAAGGGGTGTAGAAGAGGCAGATTCTGATTCTTAAGAAGACACTGATTCTGAGTAAGAAGAAGTCAAGTCTATGTCTACAAATAAGAAAAAGTGTTCTGCCCAATTATTTCAAGGAAAAATATCATTTGTGATTAGAGAACATCTGTTCATACAAGAAGAATGAAAGCATGCATATTTTTTATCTCTGGTAGAGCATAAACGTTTTGATGATGATTTTTGGGATAAAAAATATGTTCAGTTAATGAATGATGATCTCGACCAGAATGAGAAGAATCAATCGTGGGATATTTTTTTGTGGCCTATAGATATTAATGTCATCAAGACTAAAGGGGTCATTCACAACCAGATTTATGAAGTTTTCACAGTTATTCAAAAAAAATCATGACTACTGTGGAATGGTTACTCTCAGGTAGAGGGTATTGATTTCGATGAGACTATTTCACTCATTTCAATGATTGTGACAATCAGATCATTCCTGGACATTATAGTGAAATAGAGGTTCATTGTTTTCAAGATGGATGTCATGTAATAATTTTTTAATGGGGTTCTTGAAGAAGATCTGTATATTGTGAATTCAGATGGTTTTCTAATTCATGAAGACTAAAACACTATTTGTCAACTAAGGAATGCACTATATAGGTAAAAGTAAGAAACGAGAGTGTGGTATTCAATAATTGAGTAGTATTTTAAGAATCTCAGTTTTAAACGTGGTGAATTTGATTAAAATCTCTATGTTAGTAATGATAGTAACCATCAAATGATGGTGCTACATTATGTTAATGAAATAATATTTGATGGATTAGATGAAGCACAATCAAAATATTTTTTTGAATTCATGAAAAATTGGTTTCAAATGCAAATTATTCATGAGATAACATTTTTCATTGGTGTACACATGACACAAAGAAGAAATGGTTCTTTCATTTCTAAATACAATTACCCCAAGAAGGCTTTGAGAATAATTGTAATTGAAAATTAGAAAGATATAAAAACTTAAGTTACTACCAAATCTATACTATCAAAATATGTTGATGGAAAGACAATTAATTTAACATAAGATAGTCCAGTTATTGGATGTTTATTATACTTGATAGAAAAAAAGACCGGATACTATTTTTTACACATGCCTACCAGTGAGATATTAAATCAATACAAAAGAATGACACATGCTATCAGTGAACAAAATACTCTGGTATATGAAGGACACTATGGATTTTAGTATACAGTATAATGATACATCTCAGCATGAGTTATATGGATATACAGATACAAATTGGACCAATTCAGCAGATGATAAGAAATCAATATCAGGAGGTGCTTTCGATCCTAGTAGATTGTGTATTTATTGAATAAGCATGAGACCAGACTGCATTTCATTGATAATAGAAGGAGTTGAGTATATTATGGATACTCATCAATGTACACAATTATTATGGACGAAGTAAAATCTTGAAGATATGAGACGGGATATTAAGTCTCTAATCAAAATCAATTATGTTAATTCAATTGCTATTAATCATTGAAAAATTCCATTGCATCACTCTCAGAAAAAAGAAAATGGAAATCAATTATAATTTTATTAATGAGAAGGTTGATAAAATGGTTTTAATGTTGGATAATGTGCCTATAGAACTATAAGTTATAGACATTCTAACAATGTCCTTACCCAATGAATCATTTAAGAGGAATCAGTTTGCTCAAGGAGTTTAGTTGACTCCCCATACATAAAAAAATGTGGTTGTGGAACCCAATCCTCTCCTCTAGGTATTGATTGTTTTTTCAAAATATATTGATTTATGTTCTTTCTGATGTTGCATACCACAATGAAGTGACATTTTGGTTCATTGAAAAAGAGGGATAAATTATAGTATAGTAATGGGGGGGGGATGTTGTGGATATTAAAAGGAAGAAAATGTATTTTTCAATACATGAAGTGAATATGATTGATCGTGCAATGATATATAGGGAGAAATGAAGCTGATGGGTGGAAATGCTGATAGGGGGAGTGACATGATGTGAATTCTCGGTGTTATGTGGAATCAACTAAACCTTATCTTTGACAACTTTAATCATTCCAAAACACGGGAACCGATGTACCAAAATTGTAATAGTTTTAAATATAATGATTCTAGAAATGATATATAAATGTGTATATATATGAAAAGTTAGAGTTTGTAATAAATGTGGTTTTTTGTTTTCATGATTTAGATTCAAGAATGAAATGATTCATTGATGAACTTTTCATCATATTCTTGTTTCACACACTAAGCATTTATCATGTGGGGTTTGAGTATGAGTTGAGTAAATAATTGATCGATATCTTTTTCAAAAGAGTCAAATGGTGGTAGAATAAGGATTATGATATAAAGAGGTACCATTTTACAAAAGTGTTTTAAAAAGGGTTAGATAGTATTGAAAAATCCCACAAGGTAACATTGAATCATTTTTTAATTGTTTTTGTTGACAAAGATGGGTTATTTTTTCTATTATAGTGTTCTATAAATATTATTGAAAATATATGCTAACAACTATCAATGAAAAATTAATGTAAAATATGGAGGTGTTTCAAAAATAATAGATACAAAGTTGTATCATTTTCCAATTTTTACCAAATTATTGGGCCTCAAAAATCATAAAACAGTGAAATATTTTTTTAAATGATGGTGAGTGCATGATTGTTGGTGGATTGGAAACATGCACTCATTTCATGTTTTGGGATTAGAACATGGGAAAATTTCAATGGCATGATGTGCATGAAATATTTCGAAATGTTCATGAAGGACGAGGATTCATGAAAGAAACTACCATGCCTAATGCGACATCAAATTTGGTTTTGAGAAAACAGAGGGGATCTTGTGTGATGTGTTTAATCATCCACATCGGTGTCAGAGGAGCCTATAAATAATAGGTGACACCCTAATTCGAAGAAGCTCAAGACATAGGGGAAATATAAACTCTAAATTGTGTATGATGTTTTAGCAAAGTGATTTGCATGAATTAATTTGAGTTACATGCAAGCTAAGAAATATTCGAATAAGATTTGAGTGGTGTGTAAGATTGAAGTTGTGCAAAAAGTAGGGTTCCTGATAAAAAGGGAATCTTTAATGCATGACATGAAGGTTGATTTTTAGATGCAGTAAGGGTTGGGTGGAATATTTGCAGTTTCTTAGTACATATGTGGTAAATATGTATTCATTAATTGAAGAAAGAGTGACGTCAATAGAGAATCTGCATACAATGGAAGATTCATTTATTAGAGATATTGATGAGACCTATTAGTATATAAACTGTGAGTGTTTCTTCTGAAAAATCATTGATCACACTTCAATTGATAGAGGTATGAGATTCCAAATTTTGATTGGTTATAAAATAGGAGGGATAGTGAGTCGAGTCCAAACATTATAAACAGTTATGCACTGTTATTGGATTTGGTACAATGGTACATTACTATTGTATTCCCCTAGGGAATGTCCTGGATATGTTTATCCATGTATTTTTTTATTTCTCGTTCATGATTAAATTTCAATCCATACATTCCTCTAGGAAAGAGAGAGAAAAGTGTTTTCTTTAACAACAAAACAAGATGAAAACGGTAGTTGTATTAATCTATCCTACCTAGATTCTCACCCATCACAGGGTATTTGACCTTGTTGAATTAATAGTATAAGTGAATATAACCTCCTGATTCATTATTATATATTAAATATTTTAAATAAATTCAATACATTCTATAGCTTCCGTTACATGCAAGAACTACTTTCATCAATGGATTATGTTATGCGCTAGTGTGGGATTTAAAAATACCATTAATTTTAATATTTAAAATAATAATTATCTACTAGGAATTATATTACCATTTATGTATTATTTTTAATAAATTTTAACAATATATGGTTGAATTAATTTGATACCATGTAATTATACAAGAATATAAAAACATATTGTATATAATGAAAATTCTTTAATAATGAATTATTTTTAGGCTACCAATGGTAATTTATATTATGAAATTAAATTAATTAATATTACTGAATAATTTTAATGAATTTTATAATTATATATTCATTAAAATGTTTTAACAATTTTCTAATAAATTTTATTGGAAGAAGATATGGATAGATACATTCTTATGCAAAAAAACTAAATTTTTAATAAAGTTATTTTTTCTTCCATTAATTGACACACCTATCTTACAAATATTTTTCGTAAAATTTTACAAATTATAAATGAAAAAAATAAACATTAATTTTTAAATAATAAATCCATCAGTTTCTTTTTCTTATTTTTTTGTAATTTTTTGGGATGTTTTATTTTTTTATGAACAGTGAAAAAACAAAATTTAAATTTATAATTGTATTTTATCCCAAAATTTTATTATGATAACATATATCTTAAGTTAGTTTTAAAGTGTTTATTGATATATTATTGATATAATTAAATAATTTAGGTAGTTATAATATTTTTATATTGAATTTAGATATAAACACTTAGTGAACTTTTGATCATTTTGATTTTAAAAACATGTTTTTTCATCCCGTCTATGGGGATAAATTTATATTCATTTCTACCAATTCATTGATTTTTATTTTCAAAATTGTATTCTAGGTATGGGAATATAATACTTATAATTAATACTAAGGTTAATTACTTTTTGACCCAAAATATCATCGAAGTCAATTAAAATTAATTTTATCAAATATGGTAAACAATATTTTGTTGGCTGGTTTAACGTTAATCTTTTGTGCCAAAATGTAGTCCATATAGCTTCTAATATGTAACCTGAAATTTGTGGTTTTTATGTAACATTTTGTAATGGTGATAGATGGGAGAGTTTGGTGAACTTTAAATAAGTTTTTTGGGGCAATGGAGAGTCTGATGGTCTTTGCACGCTTCGTCCAAACCGTGTGAAAAGCTTAGAAGAAACTGAGAAAATTTTTAAAATCTGAAGAGTAAAATTGGAATGGTTTGCCCATGGTTAGGGATAAAATGTGAGGTAGACATGTGGGGTAATATATATGTTATTACCAACAACAATGTTAGTGCACAATTTTCCAAACTGTGCGGACTAACCGTGCACGAGTTAAAAATCACCACCATAAAACGTGGATCTAGGTGGGAATTGACATTAATCCAATAATTTTCCCCCATACAAGATATAAAAAGGATTTTTCTGATCCTAAGAAACAATAAGGTTATTCCATCAATCCTGAGGAAATCCATGGGCTTCCCTTAGTAATTTGAAGATAGATTTTTGGGGCATGTGATCCTTATTCATCATTTATTAATTAGTTTCTTAGATCGATTCTCATTACCTATCAGTATGTTAGATCTATATCTATTATAGATATATCAAATATATCTTATCTAAATATGATGTTATTTGGACATTATCATTAAATTATAAGAGATCTATGGTGGATTTGTGGAATTGTTACCCAGTTTCATGAGTGTTCTTTTTCTATTTTTGGTTTTCTTCCAAACCTTTGAGGATGACAGATTTACTCTTGAATCCACTCAGTATAAATGATTTATTGCTTCCAAATTTATATTATTGTGTTAAAGTGATTTATAATTGGTTTTTTTGATAAAAGTGGTAAGACCCCTTCAGCGATGGTTATGAAAATGGTCTTAATATGTAAAATCAGTGTTATTGAAAAGCTAATTTCATTCTTGATTTTAAAATATGGGTTTTAAATTGTAATTTTTTCTAGAATTTTTTACATGGATTTAATTAAGTTTTTTTCAATAAATTGTTTGGTTTTATATAAATTTAATGGGTGTATAGAATTGTTTTTTTAATTGGGTTTCAATCAATGAATGATTTTAATGAAATGGATTGACATGGTTAAGTGAATTAATTTTGGCATAGTAGTGTTGTTTTTGTAGATCAAATTTATGAGGCTTGGATAGAATATGACATTGTTATAGGTTCCAGAGGTGTAATATATCATGGGATATATTTGTCATGTTATGACATGTTAGATTAACTAGACACTACTCATGAGTATGGATCTGTCATAATGAAGCATGCATAGTTGGATGTTTGAATAAGTGGAATTGAATGTTTATGCAAAAATGTTATTGAAAAATGGCATTAAAAGACTTGTTTGGTTCTTTTTCTAGAATTATGTCTTGCTGAGAAATTTATGAAATAAGAATTTTGATATTCATTGTTTTAAATGGTTTTGAATGTTGTTTATATTTAGTTTTAAAATGTTTTGGGGAATTGTTTTTTTAAATTTTTTTAAATAAATGTCGCTATACTTTCTATCATATTTCCATTAGTAGGGAATTAATAAGGGAAATCCTTATTTTTTTAACACTCAGCCGTTATTTATCACATTCGTGGTTTCATAGATGTTATCTTTTGATGCATGGTAATAGTTAAGGTGTCACATGTACTAAGAACCACCTTATGATCTGGTGTTTTTTGGTAATGAAAGGTCATAGAGATATAGAGTATAGAGTCTTCTAGTCATCATGGAGTCTTGTGGTCATCCTAGAGTCATTATTTTTTTATCCACTATTTACATTGATAGTTTCTTTGACTCGTGTTTTACTACTCATTGGAATGGTTTTTTAAGATGATGGTTGTGTGGTCTTGCTTTTATCAAGCAACATATTGTGGTTAAATTTGATATGATTTGTTGATTATTGGTTTTTCAATAAAAGAAAAATCATCCCCCACTTATATATGAATACCTTTGGAATTTATTTCAATCCATTGGAATATTTTCTATGTCTCCTATGACCATGTAATGATTAATTGTATTATCAAGACACTGAGAAAAATTTTTTCATTACAAATGGCATTCGATTGTTCAGTCCTTGAGGAACAACTAGTCATCAGTTTTATTGGTCATGGTGTTGAAATTAATTCGTGTATGTTCCATGGGTTGTGATCATAGAAATGAGTAGGATTTTCAAGACATGAAATATAGAGCATTAAAAGACGTAGATATCCTTTTTCGAAAAAACATCATGTCACCATGCAGTTGGGTACATCAATGTTTTCAAGACTATTATATGATTTTCGAATCTCATTGTCTGGATTTTAGTCAACGAGTAGAGAATGAAAAATATTGTAGATGAATGAATTCCCACTAGGATTTCATATTTAATTTGGATTAATGATTTATTATTTTCAATAAAGGGGTACATTTTTTAAAAATGTAGAAAATTTTTTGAAATGAAAGACCATGAAAAAGAATGTTTGATGTACTTTTAAAATGGATTGAATTTCAAAAGATGGAATTTTTTTTCCAAAAATGATTGAATTTGTTATTGGATGATTTTAGAAAGAAATGTTGGGATAATTTATGTGATTGAATTTATAATGATAATCCATCAATTTCTAAAGACTGATATTATATATTTTTTTGCTCGTTTAGAAAACCACACTATGTAGGCATTGTACAAACCAACCAGAAGAAGATGCATAGAATGTGCCTACACCAGGGTCACAAGTGAACCAAGATCTGGTTAAGTGTATCATTCAAACATTTTATGTTGTGGATATTGGTAACTAGAGGGATGATCCATGGAATGTGGATCATTCAATCTAGTTCATGAAGTAGAAACCAACCATCTTTCTGGGTGATTCTGAACCTGAAAAGGGGGAGGTGTTGCCGAACATGATAGATCATATCATCGATTTCATTAGTACAACATCAATGATGACAGTAAAGATGGAAAACATTTAATATAGAGGTTATTTCAGGTTAGAAGGGGGATCTAGAGGTGTATGGTAAACTAGATAAAAGACTTATATAGGATGATTTGGAGGAATTTTTTAATAAAGAAATTCTATTGTCACATGTTTAGGATCCATAGAATGACAAATGTATTCATCATAAAATAACAATATCTCTCTATAATTGAATATTCAGAGAAATTAATTCATTTAGTTTAATTTCTACCATATATTTTTGTGATAGATTCTTTAAAATCATTTTTTAGAATTTTGGCGAAGGTAGGAGATTCATTCGAAGATTACGGTGAACTGTATTATGGATTATATAGAGATAATGAATATATAGATAGTGGATGAATGTGATATCACCAAATCTATGGGAGGCAAGTATATGATGACACCTACCGGAAATAGTCAGAAGTCTAATGCTGGGAGAAAGTGGAAGAGGGACACATGTTTCCAAAGAGGTAGTGGGACTAATAATCAGACATATGGATATATAAATATTACTCCACGACCCATTAGAATGGCAGGATGTTTCTAATCTGGATTCTTCAACCAGATTATGTGATATTGTAACACAAAATTAGAAAAATTCATTAATTGAAACAATATGGTGCATATATTGCGCTATTGGCAAGTATATGGTGCATATATTGCGCTATTGTCATAGGCAACATATGCTTCGACCAGACATGGAAAAAAGAACAAATCTCATGACTAGAGTAGAGCTAGACATGGTAATGCTATGAGCACCATGACTCCTCAGCAAGGTCAATCTCATCAATGAAATAAAGTGAAGAGTGCAGTGAAATTGCAATTATAGGAACCAGAGCATGTGATTGTAGATGATCTTGATGGTTTGAATATAGTGAGGGGTAAGATTGTTTTGAATACTACCCTTATTCACGTGTTAATTGACACAATTCCATATCATTCCTTCATTTCTTCTCATGCTATTGGTTTTTGATGATTAATAATTTTAATGATGCCATCTATGATAAAACATCAAACTCTTATCTAGGAAAGAGAATTTATAGGCTTTCTATATATATCATGTTATATTTCTATTGATGAATTAGAGATTAAATTGGACATCTCATTTTTGGAAATGGATATGTATGCTATAATTATGAAAATGGATTGGTTGACAACATTCAAGTCTCACATTGAATGTTATAGAATAATGGTATGTTTCACATCAGAAGATGTCATCAATAATATTTTGAGAGGAAAAAATGTTGTAAAGATATGACCAATGAGGTTTTTGGTACAAGTAGAGGGAAAATATCTTACCAATTATTGTCATTGACTATAACATTGATAAAAGCGATTGAGGGTACATGTTTTAAAGCTGTTATGGATCAATTTCCTATTGTGATTCCTGAAAACATCTCAGGGTTACCACTTATAAGGGAAGGGGATTTTACTATAGATCTCCTCTAAAGAAATAATCTTATTTACCTTCATTCATATAGGAAAGAACCAATACCTTAAGATAATTTAATGTATAGTTTGATGAGATTGAAATCAAAGGTTTCATTATGTCAAGCACATCTCCATTAGAAGAATCGGTCCTGTCCATGATGAATGTAGATGAAACTCTATGGTTGTGTGTATATTACCTTTAGATTAACCACATTATGATAAATAATTTATTTCCAATTCCACACATTGATTATCTATTTGATAAGTTTAGGTGTCCTTATTGGTTCTCTACAATTCACATGCAGTCAAGATATCATCAATTTTATGTTCGAAAGGAGGATATTCTGAAGACAACTTTTAGAATAAGATATTTCAATTATGAATTTACAGTCATCGATTTTAGTATTATGAATGAACTCGTTATACTTTTGGAATTGATGAATCCATTATTCTAGAGATATATGGATTCTTTGGATGGAGTGTTTGTTTATGACATATTGGTGTGTTCATGAACAAGGGTTGATCATGAACAACACATTGAAATAGTGTCGAAATCTTTAGATATCAATGTTTTTATGAAAAATTGTCAATGTTTAATTTTTAGATACAAGAGTTATGCTTTCCCAGTAATTCATTTTTTTGAAAATTTATTTTAGTAGATCATGAAATGATAGAAGATATTATCTCATATAAACCTTTGAAGAAAATCATTATGGGATGAAGTTTTCCTGGTCTAGTTGGTTATTTCTAACGATTTTTGAAGGGCTTATCCTGACTAGCTTCACCTGTAAAAACATTGAGAAAGAAGAAAATAACATTCTAATGGATTATGGATGGTCATAACTCCTTTCAATGGATGATTTTTCATCTTACATCATAACCTATAATGAATTTTCCAGAATCAAGTGACGTGTAAATGATGTACATTGATTCCTTAGGAATGTGATTTGTATGTTTTTTCTTGAATGTAGACCATGTGGTTTCTAATAGATTAATGTAGATGAGGGTGCATGAGAATAATTAACCAACACAAGATTTGGTGTTTATTAGGTCATCCATTCATTAAAGACATGGCATCGCTATCTCTTTAGTGAAAACATTATTATGTTCGCTGAAAAAAAAGGTTTAAATAATATTTTCAAATAATGATATTTGAATTGGACACCAGGGTGATGGATGGAGTATCTCTATATGTTTCACATTGACATGGTGTTTTTGTTGTTTTCTTTTTAGTTCCTATTGTTCATGAGTTGGTAAGGATAGCCAAAGAGGCACAAAAATCCCTTGTGGAATGCCTGGTTATGAGTTCAAAATTCAATGTTGGGGAGACCATTGAGGGTTGTAGAGTTGATTGGAGTTCAGGGATGTGGTTCAAAGATCTTATAGTTAGAAAAATGATTTTTTAGGACCATCTTCTTAATGAATATCATCACTCTATATATTTTATTCCTCTGGGAATACATAATATTTATATGGAGTTGATATCACATTTTTGGTGGATTGGTATGAAACTGATATTGACTAAGTTCGTTTCAAGGTGCTTAATATGTTAGGACGTTAATGAAGAACATCATTGACCACCAGGTTTGATTTAATATTTACCAATTCTAATGTAGAAATGGGAGAATATTGTGATGTATTTTTTTTATCGGTCTTTAATGAATGGTCATGAAATATGATCTTATATCAAGGGTAGTGGATTTTTTTTAGCTGTAAGTTACTTTTTTTTATTCTTGGAAAGATAGAGACAATAAATGGAACCTCCCTTCAAGGAGGCCGAAAATAATGAAGTCCAAGAGAATCCCCTTGCACCACAGTGAAGCACTCAAGGGGGAGGGAGTTCAAACTATCAAAGATCATAAGTGGCTCCTCCTGTCTTCCCAATCGAGCGAGAGAATCTGCCAAAAAATTAGACTCCCTCGAACTGTGATGAATAGAACTTCCATAGTTAGTCTCCTCCCTGCACCTTAGAATGAGATAAATCAACTCCCATGGAGTGCCATGGCCTCCCTGTAACATCTTCACTAGAGTCTCAGAATCTGACTCCACCTCTGTCACCTGCATCCCTCTCTGCCTACACACCATCAAGACGGAAAGGAGAGACTGGACCTCCGCACCCAAAGAATTCCCTGATCCATAAAATGCACTAAAATCCAGTAGAATAGAACCCCAACAGTCCCTAAGCAGACCACCTCCCCTCATGACCCCCCCATACATGATTGGATTAGCTTATCATGTCGGCCCATTTCAATCCAATGTGTGAAATTGATGCGGTGTAAGATCTATCCAAAATCCATACCCAACAGGTTGTAAAGAGACATGGAGTACCAGTTTTGATCATCTCAGACAGAGATATGAGGTTCACATCTCATTTCACGATGTCCTTATATAAAGGCATTGGGACTCAGTTGAGTATGAGTATGGAATATCATCCTCAGTTAGAAAGTAAATTCTAAAGAAGGATAACAATTTTTGAATACAATCTATGATATTGTGTATTTTATTCTTATGGCTCTTGGGAATAGTAGTCCCCCCTAGTGGAGTTATCGTATAATAACTGCTGTCATTCATAAATAAATATGTATCTTTTTTAAGAATTGTGTGGGATCCCATTATGTTCTCCACTTTTTTAGGTGGAAATAGGTGATAATTCACTAGATGGGATGAGACTAGTCTAATAAACAATAACGAAGATACAATTGATCATAAAAAGGATGGAGATGGCTCAGAGTCATCAAAAATCATATGATGAACATTGATGAAGACCGTTTTCATTCATAGTGAGTGATAATGTGTTCTTGAGGATCATTCCATGAATTTTGGATTCACCATACTAGGATGTCAAACTTGGTGGGTATACTCTTGTACCAAAGGATAACATTCCAAACCTCCCCATGGTCCTTCATATATATGGTCTTATAGTAGTCCCACTCTGTGAATTTTCCAAGGTGGATGGAGTGAAAACACACCTGTCAGGTTCCAGGGAGAGCTCAATGTGGATACACAAATCATATTGGGCATTGTTCATGAAATCCTAGACAAACACAAGATACTGGTGGGCATCCTTGAATGAAATATTAGTGGATGGATAGCATGGGGAACCAAATATATCATCACTCTATTTGTGATGCCAGAAAGATACTTTACCACTACCAATCATTGAATGAGAATGGAGAATCCAAGTATCAATGATGGGCCTAATATTAGTCCAAAATGGAGAAGCATGACCTTCCAAAAAAACCTAATCACCTATAGTATTACCATGCATAGTTAGCCCTCATAAGGTATGGTTTTCCAACAAGAAACATGCTTACATGGAATGCATGCAATGAATGGTATCCTTGAGGCTTCTAATATTAATCCCACCATCGATAACTAGATGAGACAACTTCTTCCAGAAAAACCTAGTGCCTTTTCCCCACCACTTTGGGATCCTAAATGATGTTGTCAAGAATTATATCAATTTTTATAATGAAACCTTTAGGAACTATAACCAAAAAGATAGCATTCATCAGGGTGTCCAATAAAACACTATGTACAAGATCTATTCTTCCACAGAATGATATGAGATTATTTTTCCAGATAATAAATTGATCAGTGATATTGGTAATTAGTGGATCAAAATCGCGAATACGATGAAGGGGCCCCTAGGTATTACAATGGAAACTCCCCTATGTGAAAGTACAATATGTGGCTCACATTAGCAATATGGCTCCAAGGGCAGTTTTATTCAAAGTAAAAACTTGTTTTGCTAATATTAACACTCTAGACAAACAAATGAAAGTAGTCATCAGCATCCTGATATTACATGACAAAGATTTACTTGCAGCATTCATAAAAATAATAGTAACATCTGCAAACATCAAGTGGGACACCCATGGTGACCCCATTCTTCAATTATTACTAAGTATATTCAAGGGATTCTGGGGATAGGTTGATAGAGGTGCTGACTACTTTATAGATCAAGGGCTTGTGTGGATAGTAATAAAAATTCCCATATTCCTATCGAGGGGTTTCCCTAGTGTGGGAAAGGCATAATTTCGTGGATGTATAAATCAATGGACCATTATCCATGGTTTTTGGATATCCTACTATTAGGGTTTAAATATTTCCTTCTTTTTACTTGTTTTGTTTCATTTATTTTTTTCTGATGTATTCTTATAATAGAAGAATGTATAAATTTCATATAATTTCGTAGAATTTTATTTACTCTGATATTTATAATTCTTTACACATTAATATAGAATCTATTCCCAAGTAATCATTTCTTAAGTATCATTTCCAAAACCATATTTCTAGAACCTATGAAAATTTGGTTCAGAGACGGGTTTTTGAATTTTCCTTGTTTGACTTTGTTAAACATAGTTTTCCTTATGGTTAAAAATGTTTCTTTTTTAGACCTAAAATTCACCCCTATCTTTTATTTGAGAATCTGCTTATGATATTCCAATAATAAATTTATATGTTTCATGTGTTGTAAATAAATACAGTATGCCCCAAACAATTGAACAATGTAGAACAATCAATCTAATTCAATGCAAGATAATAAGGTCCCAATTAATGATTTTACCAAACTATAATTAATCATTTTAATGGAGTTCATACCATATGCGAATCAATAACCAAAAACATGGAGCAATAATGAATTTAATACAAAAAAATCCAATTATAATGGAACATTGAATGTTATTCATGATCACTACTATCGAGTTAGATCATGTTATTTATGTCATATGAAGTATACATGATATATTATCTATTTATAGAAATACTTTTTTTCATTCTAGTCTATTGTATATTTTATTTCACCCATTTTATCTATGAAAGATAAATTTTTTACCCTAATAAATGGTAATTAAACTATTAGTGAGAACCCATGGTGCCACAATTACCATGTCAAACATTTAAATTTTTGATCTAATAGATATTTATTATAGGATACTTATTTTCTATAAAATTATTAATATTTTAGTTTAATTTAACATAATATTGAGCATGGAATGGATTTCCCTACATAAAGTGTATATCATAATTAGGGATAAATAAATCTCAATTGATATCCGAATTCACATTTTTACCATTTATAAATCTAGGTATAATTATAAACTTCCAATGAATGAATATTCTATATATTTATTTTTGGTAGCCAATAAAGAGGGGTTATGAGCTCAAATATTCATGGATGAAGTAAAAAATGATATCATAACCATTTATACAAAAATATTGATATATATATATATAGATGGACTATCTATTTATTTCAAATATCATGAAATTCAGTATTAAAGTGAACATATTCATGTATCCATGCATATCTCAAACACTCATAGAAATTATCCCATTATATTAGGGATTTAATGAAGAACCTAGAAGAAAATTTTAACTACGGTGTTATATGTCACAATTATTTAAAATTTGGAGCACAAATAATCTCTTTTGAAAGGAATGATGGATATGTAACCCATTTAATTAATTATCATTAGCATAATAAAATAATGATAAAAATTAAGTATTCTATACCCCATATTTATGAGCTATATAATTAACTATGTATATCTTTATACATGTAGAATATTGACCATCAATCTGAGTACTATCAGTTAATGGTAAAAATGGGAATATATATAAGATAGATACATGTAAAAGGTATAAACACAATATTTTTTTATTATAATGATTTTTAGAGTTACTAATTCAACTTTTTCATTATGGGAGTAATGAATGGATTCATTAGATGCTACCATGATCAAATAGTTTATATATTTATAGATGATATTCTTATATATTAAAAAATAATGGAATTGTTAGAAAATCATTAGTGTATTGTGTTAATAAAATTCAGAAATGAGAAACTATATTCCAAATTTAGTATTAGTTACTTTTTGATAAAAATGTATCATTTATAGGCCATGTAATCCAAATATTATGAATATTAGTAAATCCATCAAATAAAGATCTTATCATTCAATTTTCATGACAAAAAAATATAAATTTGGTACATATTTTTTATTTGATAGAAGGATATTTTCAATTATTTTTGTGAAATTTTTCATGGATATAAAATATATTATACTTATTAATATTTAAGGGAGTAAATTGACATTGGATATAGAAATTCAAAGAATGTTTAAAGGAACTGAATAAGCGGTTTTTACTGCTTCAGTACATATGATACCCTATAGTGGGAAATGGTTTCTAATATATGTCGATCATTTATAAAATGATTTGGTTTGAATTGTCATGATGAATTTCAATGTTATTACATATGTAACATGGATATTTAATAATGAAAAAAATTATGTGAAACATGATTTAGAGTTGCAGTAATTGATATTTTCTTTGATTAATTTTATGAATTATTTCCATGGATAGAATGTGAAATATAAACTAATTTAATTAGAAGGAAATATTTATTCAAACATAATGAATTTAATATGATCCAAATGATATAGTTAAATATGAAAAAATAATTTTATTTCTCAATACATTACCACCGAAAAAAGTTGTAGAAGATGGTTGATTCTATGAGTACGAAAGTTTTGCTACCATATCTATGTTTTGTTTTTAAAATGAACCAACACTCATTGATTTGAATAGGGTGAATCTTGAAATTATAATAGTTGGAGGTAAATCAAATAATTACCAACTAAAATTTCAACATGAAATTCAGTAAGAGAAAAATATTACAATATAATACTATGTAGAGTTAAAGAAAAAGATAGAAAATATTATTGAAATTAACATTGATAAAGATTAACTTATTTGTTTAGAACATAGATATGTGTCACATAAATTTTTTAATGTATTAACATATCATTTTAGGATTTACCTATGTAATATTTCACTATAAATACATGATGTTTGATGATGTATAGGTATTTAAAAATAATTTCATGTGGGATAGTTTTAAAAGTAATATTACAAAATATTTATCTTGATGTTTAGTTTTCGTTCAAGATATGTTTAAATGAAAACAAATTTTAGGGTATCATGAAACCATTACACATACCAATATAGAAAAATAAAATCATCAATGTGTAGTTTATTATAGGACACTCAAAAAACAATAATAGGGATAATTATCTTTTATTTTTATTTTTTCACTCTATAGAGTTAAATAATTTTATTTCAATCAAAGATGATTTGTACCATGACCAACACTCCATGACATACCTAAGGGATGTGGTGAGGACACATGTATTACAACTATACATTGTTTTTTTATCATTGTTTGAGGATATTCTCATGGTTCCAAAAAAAATTATATAGATATAATTGTTTATAGGGATCACATTTAACAATCTATATCATCCTTGGATTGATGTTCATTCTAAAAGGATGATTAAAGCTATAATGTATATACTGATAAATTATTTGATGGCTTTACATGTATTTTAGGATCAAAACCTACCCCTTTTTGATTTCTTATATAAAACTAGATTCACTTCTATAATTTTTATAGAACTAAATGAGGATCTAGATAAGAAGTGATTCTGGACTCTTACATGCTGAGATTATGGTATGGAAATGAAGCCAAAAGTACCAGAACATTATAATAAAATGATATATAATGTGAAACCCATTATATGACAAATAAAAGATGGAAAATTAAATAGAAGATTTATTTAGATAAATTTTATGAAGATCTAAAGCTGGAAGACAGTGATATTTTGATCCTTCCAGTATCTACATGAAAGTGTGTCATGAGATTTGTGAAGATGTGTAATTTTGTCCAGAGTTGCATCACTCCACTTTAGATAATTGATAGTATATGGGTAAAATAATATCTTATATATATCCTTCCACAAATCCCTAGTTTTATAATGTGTACATGTTTCAAATTTTAGAATATATATAAAAGACCCTTCACATTTTCTATGCTCGAAATCCCAAATAAAAGAACAAGATCTCTCGTGTGAGAAACGAACAGTTGATCTTAATTACAAAATTTCTATGGTGTTTTCAAATAATATCACTATTTGAGTAAATTTTTTATTGATATATAATAATTTTGAGGAGGATATGTTAGAACCTAAGGATGTGATGACAAAAAAGTACCCAAACATGTATACATTGTTGAAATGAATGTTTATGGAAATTTTTTCATGGGGATTAAATATGAAGACCTCTATTTTTTTATAGTAATTAAATTCCAAATTTTATTACATGATCAATATGAGACACCAAAACTAAATTAACATCGATCCATATATTTTACTAATAGAATTATATGATTCCAATAGTTTTAGAAAAAATGGAAATAGTTTTCAATAAATTCTATTATATAAACAAAATAAAACATCGTAACATTCACATTAAATAATAAAAATACTTAGTAAACATAGACAAAAAATATTTTATATAATTCTAAAATTTATTTTTTAAATGGATAATTTTCATGGATCATATATTTACTAATAATATTATCCACAGATATATATTTAATATAAATATAACATGATTTCTTATAAAAATTTATAATCATTAAATTTTTAGATATACATTAATGTAGAGTTTATATACTTTTGGAATAAAAGTTGGAAATATTAACATAATTTTTTTATTTATCATATTGAAATTCTTTATAAATTAAATTTTCACGTTTTTTTGGTATAAATAATGTTCTCATGAATAGTAAAAGTTATGATTTTTTAAGGCCATAGATTTTTGAAATAATATCAGTTCATGAATAAATAAAAAATAACATTCTAAATTTTCATATATGATTACCTAATATAAAATTAATTAACTCATTTTAAAATAATATAGAAATTTACGAACCTCTACTCAATATATTGATTTTTTTTCATGTATTAATGAAAAATTTAAAATTTTATTAATTTATTTATAACATAAATAATACGATTCTTTCTTCCATTTATTTTTTCATAAATAATAATTCAATGTTAATAATTATTTTAAATTCATAATAATCTATAAAACTGAATAGTATATACTATTCAGAAATATTTTTCATAAAAATACACTTTTATAAAAAACATGATTTTGATTTTTATATCCTCTATCATTTGCATTAATTTTCTCAAAAATATAAATTTAATTTCATAACATTTATATTAAATTTGAATTAATAATAATCACATTATATAATAAAGACAATTTTCTTGTTTAGTTGAAAAAATATATTGTTAGGATTATTTCTAAAGAACATGATAATGGTAAAACAATTATTTTCCAATCATTTTATTGTTAATTTGATTGAATTATTATTATAAGAAATCAAATTCATATACTTTAAATAATTAATCACAAATTATGTAAAAAATATTACATTATAATTTATATTCACATTTAATTGGACATCAGTAGTCCATAATATTAATAATCGGTAATTATTGTAGTGTTATTTGTAGTAAAATATTTCTTTAAATGAATTATAAAATTGAATATAAAAGATAATTTTTTTATATTTAAATATTGAAATGTATTAATTAAAGTATATAATGACTTCTAAGAAAATAAAATTTTTTATAAATGAAATGTCATATGTTTAGTGAGAATTTAATTAGTAAACTGAAAATTGTTACTAATATAAAAAAATACAATTCATTAATGTTATAAAACATCATAGAAAAGATTTAAAAGCCTCAATAATGTATCAAAATGAATTTTTGGGTGGATTTTGGACACAAAAAGAATTAAAAACTATTATATTTAATATTTTATAACTACTTATCCTTCAATTGAGAAAGGATATAATTCTTATATAAATGGTATTTTCAATACTACAATTATCTTCAATTTGAAACAAATATCAATTATAGAATTTGAAAGATACAAACAAAATTTATTGATATAGGAAATAATACACTTTTGGTATCCACATAACCATCTCCCAAAATAATTATCAATTGGTCACTCATAGTTATATATAGACTGTCAATTCCATTAAAACATTCCAGGAAAAATCAACTATCGAGTGTAATTGTTACCACATACTCATGTTTTAATTCCTAATAATTATATTAAAATTAACATATCACAATAACAATATGATGAAAATGGTAACATTTTATGGAGGAAATGTTGATTAAATAATTCCAAAACCTTAAATAATTCATTTCTATCTGCTTAAAAGATTAACATTGTTTGTGCATTACGCAGACTACTGTCTCAATGAAGCAACAATTTTTTAATTTCTTCTTTTATGGAAGGTCATAATGGTGTCAATAAAAAATTATAAATATAATTTTAATATAAGTATGAAATTTTTATTTAACAACTACCTTCATCCCCTTTCATGAATTGATAAATGGGATTGTTAGTTGTGTGTTCGAGGGGATTACATCTTCCATGATGAAACATTATTCATTTTCATTTTGATTATAATTCCTTATATACATTTTCAAAAATTGTTTTCATAAATCTCAATTAACTCAAAAATTAATAATTATTCATCTATTTTAGGGATATTATATCAAAATAAACACAACTTTGTCCATACCCTATAATTCAGCTAAATCATATTCCTAATTGGTTTAGTTTAACTACCTAAAAGAACTATAATTTAAAATATTATTGTTAATGTGACATCCTATAAATGATGACCACTAAGATGGTGTTTCTATTTGTGGATCGAATTGGATCAAGTAGGCCACCCTATATGTCGGTGGATAACGACTAGCACCATGGGTCTAAGTTGGTGATTACGATTATACTATACCCTCATGTCAAAGTAGCATAGTGGTTTATCAGATAATAAATAGAATGAAATGGTGGAATTAGTATAATAAATGGATAATATGAAATAGTATATGAATAATATTATATGTGAAAAAAACTAAGCGACACAAATTCTATATAGTAAGGAATTTATCTTATCCAGTGATCAAATCCTCAAGCATCCTTCAAAATATCGCAGTTCTATACTCCCTAGATCCCATTTACACATCCTATCACAATGAATGAATCACAATTCCTTTTGGTATCAGGATCCACTCTGCTACCAAATAGTTCCTAAGAAGGTTGTGATATAATAATCCAGTAGGCCGACAACCATTCTATCCTTACCGATCAATTACATAATATATATAATTCATAACAATGAGCAGTATTATGTAAAAAAAAGTAGCGCTAAATAAACAAACAATAGCCCACTCCTATTAATAAGGGACAACTAGTAGATATTCCCACTTTGAGAGCCTACCAGGTATCTATGTCTATGGGTAGATCCTCCTACATCAGGTTGGATCACCCAAATTTGTGGCATGTTTTCTTCTCTAAGAGTAATCACTTAGTATATAACATAAACATACGACCTGTAACTTTATTCTAACCAAAATACCTCCCCAATGTGACATGTGACTTTACATCAATCCCTAAAGAATCCAACATCATCGTATACTATACCCTTAGGCATTCAGTACCAATTCTCCTAATCCTCATGAATATAACATAGTCGTACACTCTAACCTCATGCATTAAATACTAGAGAACCTATCCATTAGGCTACATGAAAACATTCTCCAATCCCTCAGGTGTCAATACCAATAATACATTATATTGAGAAAAACTCAACATGTCAGAAAAATCAAACCCTCATGCATCAATCACATCGATATAAGAGAAACTCAACAACTAATAATGAAAAATTCACAAGTCCACTATAAATCAAACCTGATTTTTCATCACAAGACACATCAATTAGGATATAAAAATTACCATATGAAAACCAATTTACTTCATTAAATCAGTTTCCTAATTGACATCATAATTATATCAATATTTCTTAAATAATCAATTGAATCTATGGTATTTAATATTTAAATTATCCACATTCGCCAAAGTGGTTCTTTTATATGAAATAACACATTTTGATATTATACCAACTCTAAAGTCTAATCCATCAATCAAAAAGTTTATGTAATTTATTATAGGGCCCTAATGTCAAAAAAATCATGTATTATAAATTCTAATGGTTGTGACTCAAATTAAGTGGATGTAGATCTTATTCACCACACATATAGACCCAATGGGATCAAAGGGATGGTTTTAAATGAACAATTATATACTAATATGGATTATTCAGTTTATTTGGTTTTTTTCAGCATGCTAAGATGAACAAAAAAATTTCATATATGTATTATAATATAATAATACCAAAATGTATTAGGTTTAAACAAAAAAAAATCAATTCCATTCCTGGTATGGGTCTACTATGATACATGTTTTCGAATATATATAAGTCATTATATTGAAACATTTTACATAAACCATACATAATTATTCATAAAAATTGGTGTGGTTATAAAACCCTAAAATTATCCATTTAAATTAATTCAATTTAAAAGTTTATAGGTGTCTAAGTCCATGGAGAACACCTAGAATGGGATCACCATGAACAATGTTCACAACATAATTGACAAGGAATGATAATTTATTTAATATGATAAAAAAGACCATGCCAGATGGATTCAAGATAGCAGGACTTTGGTACGATGACAAAATGAAATTAATTAAGGAGAAAAATGGATTTTTTTACATTAATCAATAATTTTCATAATGAAATCTATTCAGTTTATAAAGATGTCCAGAAACATAAATGGTGTTTTAGATCAACAAAACTGGTATAAAAGAAGAATATTTTTTATAATAACAAAAGAGACTATAGAGTATCATGCAATATAGTATGTTATAGACATAATTAATATGAAAAAAATCCATGATATAAAACATGGATGATAAAAATCATAAATCATCACTATGATAATTCGAGGAAAACCCACATCGGTTGGAGGGGTTTTACTCTAAAACCCACAAATTTTCTTTGAAAATAACTCATGAATCATAACAATGAATTTATTTGAAAAATTATACATCACCAGTTAAATCCAAATATGTTCAAAAGGTGATAAATTATGGGTTTATATAATTTAAAGCAAAGGGAAAAGAATCCCACTTCAAAAGAAGAACAAACAAAACACTCGGGACTGGACAACTACAACGAAGTCTATAACCACACCATGATTGGATGCATATACATTCCTATATATACAAACTTTAAACACATTACAAAATTACCATCACCATGAGGGAAAATGAACTTGTGTGACACAAATAGATATATATATATATACCTGCATACCTGTGTATATGTTCACAAGAATTAGAGGAGCCACCAGATACTCTATAGATAAATCTAGGAACTATAAATAACCCAAAGGACATAATATAAATTTTGTGAAACCAAGTAGCAAATGAAAACCTTAATTTAAAATGATTTTTTGAAATCTTAAAGAGAAAAATCCACCTTTCACCATTAGTATAGGATGCCCTAATATAGATGAATAGGCCCCGAGAGACCCTTCTAAAAATAAAAAATTTAAAATATTACCACAACCAGATTATCCCTAAACCATAGGGTTCAGCCACACAACATTTGGAAATATATAGAGGGCAAAAATTTGGAAATCAGATAGAATAAGGACATTATCCCTTACCATGAAGGATCAAGTGAAAAAGTGGAGTGATCTGGACGAAAATGGTGAGCTGAGGAGGAGTCATGGAGTGTTGTGTCATGCGGCCATGGTAGAACACTAAGGGGTTCACTATACTCCATACGAGGTATAAGGTAACCCATTTGTGGTTTATTAAGAAATATAAAATAAAATAAAAATAAAAATAACAATAACAACAACAATAATAATATTAATCTTAAACGTAATAATAATATTATCATTATTATAATTATTATTAAAATATTTATTTACATTTTTATTACTCATTTAAATTCATTTAATTTTTTCCATTCAATTATTATTTAATTAAATAATTTCATAAAAATAAACACACCACATTGTTTTCTAATTAGGGATGCATGGTTTTGGACTAACTGTGCACCAATTCCAGGTCCTCCTAAACTAATGTTTCACAGAATAACTCTCTCAGAACATGGTAGTACTCCCGAGGGACCCCCAAGAATTGAAACACATACAAAAGAAACACATTGATGTAATTAAATTCCCCAAAGTATGTTTTGATAATTGGTTTTAAAAATGTATCATCCACTAAATGCCCAAATTATCAAATTCCCTTGTATTTTGTCTTGTTCAAAATATGGGATGTTACAACCTTCCCACTAGAAAACATCTCAACCTTGAGAGGCATTTATAAAATAGAAAAATGTCACCCAACCTATAGGGGGTCATAAAGTCTCATTGAAATTATAAAATTGCTTTTCCAAATGCCCAATGCACCTTTCAACAATTCATAAAACAGACCACATATGAGCTATTAAAACGCAAAGAAACACCAGTTTTCTAACGAAAATTGTGAGACCGAATGTACCTGAGTATTTTTGGTAAGAGAGATTATCATGTCATCTTCTAATTAAATATCTACCCAATTATACTCCCAACCTTAAGCTTTAACATATGAAATGGAAAAATTACTAGCCACAACACATTCCACCATTGAAATTTCGTATAAGACACAACCATAATCATTATGGAGATGTTTCTTGTTTGATTTTAAAAATAGTTATAAAAATTGATTCCCCATCGACTTGTAATCCCATAATGAGCATGCTTCTCTTGAAAATCCTTCGCTGACATAAACTGCACTAATCTCACAAGACAATGTGCGAGAGACGATCCTTCACTGACCACCCCATAGAAAAATCGAGGGAACTAGTGAATCCTCTCTATTTGTCCATTCAAGAAGACTCATGAGATAGATGTTTTGAATTTTACAAATTAAACTGTGATGAATTATTCTTTTTATATCACATTGACCAGGAACACATCCCCCAAAGTCCATACCTGATTTCCGGTAACATTCGTTGATGTAAATATCACCAATCCCAATAGCATGTCAAGAATAAAAAAGGATTATATTGATTAAAATTTAGTAAAATAACACAATTTATTATATACTCCATGTTTATGACTGGGAATTTAGTACAACGCCATTATATACACATAAGAACATTGACTGAGCCAAATCAGCATTGACTTAATAGTCAATTTAGATGAAACGACTGGTGTACATGAGTTCATCCAAGGAATTTCAACATGGGAATCCAATGGTCACTCAAGAATAATAATTCCATGATAAAAACCATGATTTCAGCATGAAACAATTGAAAAAAACATTAACATCCCAAAAAAATTTAAACTCCAATGTTTCATAAGACCAACATTCAATTAGTGTATAAGTATGACGTCAAGATAGTGGAAATTCTTGTTTCTTAAGAATAGTACACTAAAAGGATTGAATGGATTCAACTATATCTCACCCAATTATTAGAAATAAGAATAGATTAACCATAACTGGTTGAATATAATGTAAATAAAATCAACTTCACCTATCGATGCACCAACATTAATCAATCACCCCGCCTTTACCACCCGAGGAATCCATTGATCATTCAAACATAACTCTCACGACCCGTCCCCTAGGGCCCATGTTGTGACTACCCCAATCCCTCCTTCCATATGCTAGGGGCTAGTGACTAGCACCGGAAGGGCATATCCATAAAATGAGAAGTCATTTCCATTAATCCTATACAAGCACATAGTGTAGAATTCAACATGATGCAACTATGAAGTAATATGTTGTAGTAAAAAGTATGCTGGAAGTAAAGGGGCCAAAATACAAGCCCAACTGTAAAAGTACATGTAAAAATAAAAGGTACAAAACAACTGGAAAGATGAAAAGAATCTCCTTGATTATCCACCACAGATTCTACCAGAAGGGTAAATATAGCTCATGATTAGTAGTCCATGTGTCCCGTCATGTCAAATGGTCTACCTCTGAGTAATGTCCAACCCTGGCTCCCTCATCCTCGATCAATGTTGAACGTCATTTGCACATGACACAATATGGTGCAGGTGATGACTTTTTAGAGGTGAGTATAACGATACTTAGTAGAGACCTCGAGACCCCCGTAGGTCTCCCAGAGATCCATAAAAGAAAAATCCAAAAAGAATTACCTCAAACTCAAAGAACAAAGCAATAAAAATCAACAATACTTATGTAAATGCCCATACATATACCAATGTTATCAAGATATACTCATCTCATACATGAGGGATGAATTCCACAATGGAAATCCCACGAAGGTATATGTACCATATATGTAACACCATGATGTTAGAAGTACCACATAGGTAACATCACGAAGATAGAGGTACGACACAGGTAGCACCATAATGATAGAAGTACCACTCATGAAACACCACGAAGATAGAATTACTTTATAGGAAAGACCATGAATATAGAAGTACCACAACAGTATCGTCATGATGAAAAAGTAAATAACACAAGTCAGATAATACTAGGAATCAATTTAGGTCAAGGATAGAAGGATCGTAAATCATATCGTCAAAATCCTCAGCTACTAGAGAACTCCTTTGACGAGCATCGTGGTCATACCGAGTCACATAGAGCCACTTCCCACTATCCTCGAACTATTTTGGTACTCATCCTTGATGGAACTGTGGGCATGCCAGGTTATAAAGAGCTGCTTCACACCATGAGCTTGCAGGGTCACATAGACCCTCTTTCCACTAACCTTTGACTACTGTGGAACTCATCCCTGATGGGTATTGTAGGCATACTGGGTCACACAGAGCCGCCTCCCACCATGGGCATGTTGGGTCACATAGAGTTTCTTCCCACATTATTCAGGATGAGGTATGCATCCATGATAGGCACTATAGGGATTCTATCTCACACAGAGCCACTTCCCAATAGGCCAGTCTTCAAGTAATAAGATGTCCATGGTGAACAGTCTTCATGTCTCAGTCAGCTGAAAGGATTCTTACATTGTCTTCTTGGGAGTACTGATCCTCAAGCCACTCACCTAATCTTGGGGTCCATTAAAATCAATACAAGATATTCCAAAATACATGTCCTCCTAGGAGAGCCCTAAATCCGAAAACAGCTCGTCAATCAGATACACGGTTTGCAAGATTCTGGCGTTTTAGTGTCGAGGGCACGGTTGGATTCAGGTTTGATGCAACCCGACAGTACACCCACATTCAAGGAAACACAATTGGAGTATATCAAAAGGATTGACTTGTACTATGGATCTTGAAACCATAAAATATTTATCAAAGAGACATATAGTTTAGAAGTCAGGGCTTGTAAAGTGTTTTTGGACCCCGTAAGGCATGGGTGCAGTCCGACCATGTCGGTCTGACCCGACCCAACCCGATCAGGGCTGGGCCACGGCGGGCTCAACCCACTGGGTCTTGGTCTATCCAGGCCCACAATGGAGGTGGCCCGACCCACATGAGGAGGCCCTATGGTCCCAACCGCAAGGGGGTACGACCCAACCTCATGATGTGTGGCCCGCTGGGCAGGCACACTGGTTGCGTGAGGCGCGACCTGAAATGGGGTCTGCCCTAGCTGCCACCAGGGGTGGGACCCCCTGTTGTCTTAAACATCATAAGGTTTTTTGGTATTCTTTTCAAGGGAGACACCACATAGCACCGCCAGGTGGCAAGAAGGACCTGCCATTTCGGGTCCTTCAGGTTCAGTTGTGGTTGGCCGGTGTGTCGACCGACTTCTCTAGGGGTGTGCGATGGAACACTGCTCCGCCAGTTTATGATGAATAGAGTGCCAGCATCCTTCCTCTGGTCCTCTGTGGCTGACGATCCATGACACTTTTTTCACCGGCGGCAGTAGACGACACTCTGAACTCCCTCCACAGCCATTCGGTGCTGACTGCACTGATGATTTCCATGTCTTTGTGTCATGGAATCCTCTTGCAACATGAATTGGTGAACCAGCTCCTTCATAGATGGTTGGTGTCATCACGCCAATGGTCTTCCACGGAGGCCCACATATAGTAAGATAGCGGAGTGTCTGGGCTATGTTCGTTAGGCTCACACCCTCTGCGTTAGCTCTTAAACAAGAATGAGGATAGAGGGTTCCATAAAATTCAATTAAACAAACAAGAATTAAACCCATAACTCATAAACCAGTTATAGAGCATCCACAGTTGAATGTGGATCGTACTCTTCGTCCCCACAATAGGTTCCCAATGATGACACTCATACGTCATCCTTTAGTTTGTGGTTCATTGTCACCCATCACCTGTCGCTGGGATCCGCACTGTTCTCTAAGGGTTTTGTTTCACGGCTCTTCTTGGGCACTTCATTACTGGGCGAAGCTATGCCGACACCCCTCCCTATGATCCATATAAAGATGAGAGGGGGAGGTTAAATAACGTTGTCAAGAAATTAATGGGGTCTTATTAATTAGTAACATTCGTAGTTCCCCAAATAAGTCATTACATAAGATTGATAGGTCTAGACATTTATTGTATTGGCACATCACGGGTCCCATAACACACATGTACGTATGTCGAGAAAAAAGAATATAAAATAAGGAAATTATTTTATTTCCTTTAATTTAAAAACCAACAAAACTAAAATTTCTCTCCATACTTAATGCGTTCAAATTAAAGTCTCCCTTATGTGTATCTCGTTGCTGTGTATTCAATGGTGACCTCAGATTTTTAATCCGAGAAACAGTTAAAAAGGTATAAAACTCTGCTCACGCGTTTACAGAACATACCTGAAAAAAAGTTCATAAAATTATTAATAGTCACCATCGACTCGTGCCACTCGAGGATAGGCTCCGCTAAAGGATCAAACACCATTACGAGCTCAATAGTACTCTCAGATTTTAAATCTGAGTTACCATTTAGATGTTATGGATTTTACAATTAAATTATTCTCACTTAATTATTTTATAGACGGCAAAAAACTAACATTCATGGGTGGAATGCACCAACCAATGTTAGTATCTTCTAAAAGTGTGAATTCCCTCATGAGATCAGCGGTGGTCAAAAAATTTTATTCTGATTCACCGTTCGTGAGTTATGAGCATTTGAAAAATAAAATAAATTTATTTAATTATTTTATTTTCTGTTATTCTATTTTCGTGTTTTCTCACATGATGCCCATACTGACTAAACATAAGTCACCCCTATAGTAAACCAACCATCCTAAACATAATTGTGCCCTTAGAAATCTTATCTGAGGCTACTATTATTGAGTTATTCCACTTTTGTTGGGAAACTACTTATGTACGCTAATTAAAGATTAACAAACCATCGACAAATCATTCTGGGCACTCTGGGAATTTGAGTCACGCGCCGTTAGATTTCATGGTCTCAAAATAATTCCATATAATTAAAAACATTTATACTGAAATTTTGGGCCATTACGTTCTCGCTAACAGAGGGCTTTACGAACCTAAAATCCAAAACAAATGAAAATCTAACAAAAGAGGGTACTGAGCATGAATCTGAGCCTCCTGATCCCATGTGCTCTCCTAGAGGTCCCCGTGCTACCACCAAAATCACACTAGAGGGAATGACTGTCCACAAAGGACTGGATCATGTCAGCCATCATTCTTTACCAGGAACTCCATAAAATTAACCCCATCATCAAAGTTCAACTCTCTCTAGTCGATAACATGGGATAGATCATCCACGCAACTCCTCAGTTATGACACATGGAAAACATTTTTCACTCGGTGCATCTGCAGAGAAGGATAAGGATGTAATGTCACCTAACACACCCTAATATGAATCTAGAAAGGTCAGATGAACTTTAAAGATAACTTGCCTCCCCGTCCAAATCATTGTAAACCTCGGCGAGGTGAGAACCATATGAAGATATGGTCTCCCTCCTCTAGTTGGCATAAAAATTCTTCTAGCTCTATACAGTATTCACTTGCGGACATGTGAGGCATTATGATACAAAGTATTCCACTACTTCCTTCATCCTTGGCCACAATTACCTCTACCAAAAGTTCTGGTATACCTTCAACACTCTATCATGGACTGCTAAGGGGATGTATGGATCTCCCTCATAACCTCCCCCCGAAGTGTCAGAGGTACCATGGTGCATCCTTTAAATATGATGACATGATCCCAACCTTCATAAAATCCTACAAGAGACCGTTCTCAGAATTTTTGAGCACATTGGGCCTCACAGTCAATGTCTCAATCTATGCCCCCCGAATATGTTGAAAAAATTGTTGGAGTGACAGTCACATACTTGAGGTAAGCTTCTCCATCTTTATCCCCAAAAGGGTATCCATAGTGTTACTAGCTATTCTAATGCCTCACTTAGTAGTTGTAGACCATAACTCCTGTTGAGTGCGTCTCACACCATGTTCCCCTTTCATTGTTTTAAGAGTATCTCAATGTAATTTTCCTTTTGGAGCTCTATCCATCTTCGTTGTCTCAACATCTAAATGATCTTATGTATCTTCTCAATCCATAGGAAAGATTCCCCCTTCTTCGTAAAAAATGACAAGGGTGACGCTACCCTGTAGAAGCCTATTTCAAAACAGTGGTTGTACCCAAACAAAGAAGAAGTCCCTCTCCCTTCATGGAGGTAATCCTGGAAAAATATTTGGAAAAGATGTCCCCACACTCTGCCACTCCTATTGGGGACTGAAAACCCAAAACTCAGTTTTCCATGAGGGTAAGGTTGGTCAACTGAAGAGTGCTCGACTGTACCCACCTATGCAGGAGTTTATCCAAGGATGCTTGGGTTTCCTTTTTCACCAACCAAGGAAAATTCTATTCCAATAATGTTCATAAACCACAATATTTTTTCCTAATATAATCAATCTGAATATGAACTATATATGTACAGTCTATAACCAAACTAATGTCATAAGGCCTAGACACTGCAACCAAGAAGTTCCAACCGAAACTCTAACACCATGGTTCAATTCACACCTTCAGCATAATTATTATTTTCGAGTCTCCTCCCAATTTTTTCTCTAGACGTATGGGTCATTCAATGGTTTAACAATAAAATATAGGTCTTGAACAATATTCTTGGATAAATGGAATGATTAGTACTTATGTCTATTAATATGGTAGCTAGTAGTAGACACATACCGTAACTTGAATCATTTCTGGAGCCCTTGGGTCACAGTCCTTGACCACATTCAGCTACACCCTTCACTTAACCTCCAGGACCGTGAGACTGGCGGGGACCACATTAGGCTGGTGGTTGTAACATGTTGAAATGTATACCACCTAATTCTGCTCTACTAGATCCACATCCATGTATTTTTCCCTAAATATTCATCGATCCATATCACTTCCTCTTCTCGAAACAAATTCCATAACCAAACCTCTGAGACCGGTTTCATTTTCTTGCATTCCCACTGTTAACATTCACTATCGGCGTCTACTCATCCAAAGAAAAAATAATTCAACCAAAAAGGTTCTCTCTAGTTCCTTAACATAAGAATGAATTCATAGTGGAAAAGTGTTGGATCATATGTCCCGAAATGATCCTTTCTCGGAGGTCCAGGCCCTGAAGCACTGAACGTACTATATTCATCGAGTACTTGGATTGGTCGTACACCCAAATTAATACTGAGCTACCGACATGTCATCTTAAAGAAGCTGTAGAAGCTCTTGAGAACACTCACCCCTTACCTTTTTATGGCAAGAGACCCCTTCTCTGAGGAGGGTTCTTAAACTTGTCCACATAAAAGTAACATATTCACAAAATCAGGGTAATCTAAACACTATCATCATCCTTCTGATACACGTTAAAAGATCTATACCAGAACTGCAATCTGATCGAATGGTTCCCAAGATAGGTGGAAACTCGGTCACAACCTTTATCTAGTTCTTAGCTTCCTGGGTATCTATGTTACCTCGGAACCCCAGAGCTCTCAGTCACTGAAACTTGTGCAACACGCTCATTCGGTGTGCACCCACTACTGGTCGAGCTGGTGGCATCTTCTACCCAATGGGTGGTGGTGCTACGAGTGCACGACCTGAAGGTGATAACATCATTATAGAGCCCTACACTGAAACCTCGTTACTCGGTGGGATGTCATCATGTACTCTCTCGGGAGTATAGGCTAACCGTCTATATGGCGGCATCCTGGTGAGAACCAGGTGCACCATGGTCATTAAGTGATACCTGGTGAGCAGACTCCAATGAATCCAAGGAATAACATTTTAAAACACACACAATCAGTGTTTTCATGCCCTGAGTTGGAAATCAGAATTCAAGGTCCTGATGTATGGAAATGTCGGCCTCCACACCAACACTGGAATCCCTGATCTAAAAACCACACTCAAAACAATTATCAATATTGCTCTATTGAAATTATTAGAGTCCTAGTTCTTCGGTTGAACTGAATCCTCTAATACCTCTTTGTCACGACCCATCCCCTAGTGGCCCATTCTATTACTACCCCTACCCCGCATTCCATATGCCAGTGGCTAACGATTAACACCAGAAAGGCATATCCCTAAAACAAGAAGGAATTTCCTTTAAACCAATACAAACGCATAGATTAGAATGCAGGAAGATGCTACAATGAAATAAATTGTAGTAGTGAAAAGTATAATGGATGAAAAGGGATAGAATACAAGACCAAATGTAAAAGTACAAGTACAACTGAATGGTACAAAACAACTAAAAAGGTGAAAAGTAGCTCCTGGATCATCCACCAAAGATCATACCTGATGGTTAGGTACATCTCACGATTAGTAGTTCATGTGTCACATCACACCAAATGGTCTACCTTCGACCATCGCCCATTCCTGGCTCCCTCTGACTAGATCAATATTGTACATCGTCTACACAAGACACAACAAGGTGCTGGTGAAGCCCGTGTAGGGGTGAGTATAATGATACTCTCTAGGGACCCCAAGACCCTCATAGGACACCTAGAGTTCCAAAAAGGAAATGAAACAAAGAAATACCTCATACTCAAAGCACGAACCGATAGGCATTAACACTACTTAGGTATATTCCCGTACATATACCTAAGTTATAACGATATACTCAAGTCACGCATGAGGGAATAATTCCACAAATGTAACACCACAAAGGTATAAGTACCACACAAGTAACACCACGAAGTTAGAATTACAACATAGTAACACCACGAAGATAGAAGTACCACACATGTAAAACCATGAAGATCGAAGTACCACTCATGTAACACAATGAAGATAGAAGTACCACACAGGTAACACCACTAAGAGAGAAGTACCACACATGTATCAAAATGAATCAAAAGTAAACAACACTAGTTAGCTCACACCAGGTATCACTTTAGGATAAGGATAGAAGGATCATCATCATATCATCGAAATCATCATCTATTGGTGAACTCCTCCACTGACGAGTATCGTGGGAATACTGGGGAATATAGAGCCGCTACCCATTAAACTTGGACTGTTGTGGTACACATACCTGATAGCACCATGGGCATGTTGGGTCACACTGAGCCTCTTTTCACTGTGGGCCTGTTGGGTCACATAGAGCCACTTCCCACTAACCTTGGATAGGTGTGGTACTCATCCCTGATGGGTATTGTGGGAATGCCGAGTAAAATAGAGCCACTTCCCACTATGAGCTGGCTAGGTCACATAGAGACACTTCCCACCTTGGTCGGACTGAGGTACGCGTCCCTGATGGGAACCGTGCACATGTTGGGTCATACATAGGCACATCCCAAATGGACAGTCATCATGTCGAAATGAGTCCAAGGTCAATAGTCTTTAGGTCTCAGTCAGCAGCAGGGTTTCGTACAGAGTCTTCTTAGGAGAAACTCTCCTCCATCTACATTCCACACTATGGTTTCCATATATGTAACCAAAATGTATTCTAAAAGATCCATCTCATCAATATAGTCCCAATTCTGTAAACGACTCGTTAATCAGATGCACAGTTAGCAAGATACGATCATTTTAGTGTCAATGGACCAGTTGGATTCGTGTTGGATCCAACCTAGAAATATACCAACATAATCAGAATCTCATGTCGAGTATCTAAAATAGAATGATTTTTCTTAAGGATCATGATGTCACAAATGGTTCGTCATACATACATTTGGTTTAGAAGTTATGTCTTGTGAAGTGTTTCTTGGCCCAAGTTCGGTCTGACATTGTTGCACTGACCAGACCCAACCCAATTGGGGTTGGACCACATCTGGCCCTACTAACTGGACCGAGGTCTGGCCCGACCCGCAAGGGGGCATCCCGACTTGAATGGGGCCTACAAAGGGCAGACCAACCCGCTGGTCCGAACATCAAGGGGGCACTGCCTGACCGCATGAAGCACGACACGTTGGGCAGGCTGCTCGACCGCGTGAGGCAAACCCACATGGGGGTCCTCCCTACTTGCCAACGAGGTAAGGAACCCTGGTTGTCTAGAATGTACTATGTCCGTTTGGGCATCTATGTAGTGGTGGCGCCATGCGGTAGTGCCACGCGACCCATGGGACCTTCCGGAGTGGGCCCAACCGGTTCTGTTGTGGTAGTTTGGGTGTAGGCATACTTCTCCAGTGGTGCGTGACAACGCGCCACTCTACCCCCCACAGTCGTCCGTTATGTTGACCAACTTCCTCCGGTCCTACTTCGCTGAGAAGCCACAACCCTTTGTTCACCGGCGGCGCGTGAAGGCGCGCCACACTTTCTCCGTAGCTGGTCAGTGACAACCACTCCGATGACTACTGCGTCATTGTGCCACTGCCAACTCTTTCGACATGTTTTTGGTGAATTGCTTCATGTGTTTCCATTACGTGTCATCGCACCGATGGTCTTCCATGGAGGTTCCTAGATAGAAATACTGTAGAGGGTCCAAGACATGTTCATTAGGCCCGCACCTTCCGTTTTATCTCTTAAACAAGATGGAAGATGGTGGGTTCAATAAAATTCAATTGAAGAAATTATAATTAAACACCTACCTCATAATCCCATTAGAGAGCATCCTCACTTGGCGGTGGATCATGTTCTTCATCCCCACAATAGGTTCCCAATGACGTAGCTCATACGCTGTCCTTCGGTTCCTGGTTTGTTGTACGTTTTCACCTCTCGTGGGGATCAGATCCATCCTTAAAGGGTTCGGTATCACAAAACACATTCCACACTTTATAGCTGGGAAAATTTGTACCGACACCACTTTCATTGATCCATATAAATAAGAGAGGGGTAGGGTAAGTAATAAAATAAGAAATTAATGGGGGCTCATTAATATGGAGCCTTCTAATTCCCCAATGACGTCATTACTTATGATTGACAGGTCAACCCATTTATTGGATTAACACATCGCGGGTCTCATACACTTCTTGTTCATTGGTGGAGAAGAAAGAAAATAAAATAATGAAATTATTTCATTTCATTCCTTTTAAAAAGAAATAAATCTGAACTTTTTCTCTAGACATACTATTGTCTATGTAAAGTCTCCCTTAAAAAATTCCTAGCACTGCATATTCAAAGGTGCCCTAATATTTTTAATCTGAGCAAATAATCAAAAGTTAGAAAATTCCATTAATGTGTTTACTGAATGTCCCTGAATTTTTTTTAGAAAATCATTAAGAGTCACCCTCGACTCACACTGATCGAGGATATGCACCACCGAAGGAGAAAACGCCTTCACGAACTCAATGGTACTCTCAAATTTTAATTATAAGTTACCATTTATATGTTATGCATTTTTCAATATTTTTTTTCACATAATTATTTTATTTACAACTAAAAACTTACATTCACTGGTGGCCCGCGTCCGCCAATGTTAATATGTGACTACATAGAGAATACCCTTACAATCTTAGTGGTTGTCTCATTTTTTTTAATCTGAGTCACCGTTATTCAGAAATAAGAATTTGAAAAATAAAATAACATTATTTATTTATTTTATTTATAGTAATGTCATTTTTGTGATTTCACATAGGAGGCATGTGCCAACTAAACATAAATCACACCTAGGGTAAACCTTTCATCTTGAACACAACAGTTCCCTCATAATTTTGATTCGGGCAACTGTTTAAGAGTTACTCATCTTTTTCAAGAAAACTGCTTATGTGGGCCAATTAAATCATAAAAAAACTACGATGGATTATTTTTGGCACTTCAGGCCTCAGAATCATGCACCGTTAGATTTCGCAGTCTCAAAATAATTCCATATAATTAAAAAAATTATACAGAAATTCTGGGACATTATAATAACCACTAATGAACCCCAATGATATAAGACATTTGTCTATGGTTTCATGCACCCCAATATAAAAAACTCCATGTTCCTAATAAGGAGCCTACATGATTTATTGTTCACCAGCCTCAAGGAAATTTAAGCATGCCCAAACATTCTTCAATGCTCTTCTTTGGTTGAGTTACTTATATAATGAAGGAATCATATTTGACAGAACCAATTTGACAATCCCCACCATTGGAGTGTCCTAATAATAAAAACTAAGAGATATATTAGTCATTAAAAACACAGTATGTCAGAAACCCCATAAATGAAAACTTTTAAACAATTGGAATACAAACCAAAACGAAACTATCAGGCCTCTCAAAACAGCTGGGTATCTGAATGACAGCTCGAGCTTTGGGATGAAAATGATTTATTTATGCCCAGGTTTGTCTACATTGGAGATAACCCGAAACAGTACTGAAAAGTTTAAGGGTAAAAAATTCCACCGATCTTGACTTGTTCATTAAAACATTTAGAAACTTGATTGCACCACATATATGAACGAATACTACCCCATAGTTTTACATGAAAAAACACATTTTTAATGTTATTAAATTTTATTATTCCCTATGAATTAATGTATCATAAATAACATGCAATAGATTTATCCCAGAGTCATATTGGACTATACAACTATTCATATAATCAATGTCATACAAATTCATCCATAACTAATGAGGAAGAATGGTTAAAGTGTTTGACCATTCTCAAGGAATGCCTATCAACATGAAAATAAGAATTACCTTATGCTCATGACCCTTAAAAAGGAAAAGAGAAACAATACCAACCTTCAAGACAAGGGTTCCATTTTGAAAGCAACAGTCCTACTATGGACAACAACACCTAAACATCACCCAAAGTCATAAAAACTCACTACATTGGAACAAAATATATGTTATATGTCTTCCACATAGTATGAGATATCCCTTTAAGAAGAACAATCATCAAACCTATCACTGGTTCATGCAATAAAAATTTACCAGGTTCAAAATATTTTACTCTAAGCCACTACTAAAAGGAATAGAGGGTCTATTGAAAATGCCCATGTCTCTATTACAAGGAAACTCAAAATCAAAATATCAATTGATCCTTACATTAGGGATCAAATGAAGGATACAAATACATGCTCCATTTGTTGTCATTTTATTTATTCAAATTTTAATTTTTGACCATATAAAATATTAATTGAAAAAAATGTGGAAATGAAATAAAGTCTCAACTGACATATTTTTTAGATGAAATTTCGCTTTTTAACATTTATTCATAATAGTGAAATTTCTCTAAATAGATTAATTTTTTCATATAAGGAGTCCTATACCTTTTTATATTAAGCCATATGAGTATCTTAAAAAATTAACCCAATAAAAGTTATATAAATTATTAAATATTTTAAAACACCCAAACTGTTCATCTCAAATTATACATTCTCTAATAGACCTACTTGTTTCTAGTTGTTCATTTATTATCTGAACCAAATAATTTCATATCAATAATAAAAAAACATTCTCTTTTAAAAAAATATTTATATAGACATATATATTGCAAAATAATGGTTTGATTGCATGAGTTACCTTTTCCCAATTATAAATTTTTGATACAACTCACTGTTGAAACTAGATCCCATCGTAATTGAAAACATTTAATTCATCCAATACAACCAAGTTTATATCAAAATAGGCATGATATAAAAAGTAGATAATATAGAGAAAATTTATATATACATAAAGACATGGAATAACACTTCATGCATAGAATTAAAAATATAAGATAACCTACATATGCTACTACATGGAATGGAATATTCATGTCATGTGAATAATTTATGTTCCTTATATAATGCATGAAATGATTCATCGTTTCTATACCTATCAAAGGAAAAAATATTGTTAATTCCATAAATTAGTATATTGTGAAAAAACACACCAGTCACTCAAGGTGAAATCATATAAACTATAACAATGAACGATAGGTACAACATTCCCATTCATGGACACTTGGACATTTCCACATGGGTGGGGTGATTAGTCCCAAACAAAACTATTTTCCAAGTACCCACACATTCCTAGTCTCATTTATACATACCCAAAATAGTGATACAATTGAAAAAATCCCTTGGATACCACTTTGTAACATCACGTCCCATCTCACCACTAATATGGTTTTTGGATGGTGGGTCACAAGGGGTTAGTGCCGCCTCCCCAAATGCTAGAGGATCCTTACATGGAATGAATATATTATGATGTGTTATGTGTCAGATCATAAATTAATGTCAAAGTAATGCAATGGTTTATCAGATAATAAATATAATGTATCAATTGATGATAAATAATTTATGGGTGATAGATAACAGAAAAAAATAATATAATATCTAAATAAAAATAAAATGGCCAACACCAATTCCATATAGTGTTGGAAGTAATGTCAAGTGTAAATACAAGGTATATGTGGTATAATATGACAAAAGAAATGAAAATATCAATATTCATATCCATCATAATCCTTATAAGGAGCTCTGTCTTTTGATTCCTAGATGCCATGTACATAGAAAAAAAAGTGTTGAATATTAATTCATATGAACAAAAATCTATTCATGTGTGCCAAATGATGCTCGAGCAGGGTGTCTGTTAATAATCTCAACAGGAGGGCAGTCACAGTGTCTAGAATAATCCAATAATTTATAGATATAATGTATATTAGTGAGCAGATACAACAAGAAAATGGACAAGTGTTGAATAAATAAAAAACAAGCCGCCCACATTCCTGAGGGACACATAGCAACTATTCCTACATTGGGGCCCTTCCATGTATATATGTATTTGGGTAAATCCTACTATATCCAATTATATTATCCAAATTGGGTGTACATTCTCTTTCTATGGATGAATCTCCCAGAATATACCATAAACATATAGCCTCTTCCCAAATGCTAATGAAAATATTCCAATGAGGAATAAATAAAATTTCACCCTCAACCATCATGTGATTGGGCATCTACCCCTATGATATTCGACATAATAATATACTCTTATCTCATGCATTTAGTTCCAAGGCACATAAGCCTCGGGAATCCAACAAAATCATATACTCTACTCTAACACATTTAGTACCAATGAAAATAGCCCTCAGTTAGAATGAAATCATGCAATAATACATCATGCATTCAAACCAATAATGAGTCATATCAACAAAAAAGAAAAATTTCATTAGCATCAAACCTTCGTGTATCAATCACAATGATATCACATAATATCAAAAGATAATAATGAAATATTTAAATGTCTATTATAGTACATACTAGATTTATCATCACAAGACAGAACAATTAATTTCTAAAAATTTCCATATACCAAAAAAATATAATTTTATTAATCAGTTTTCCTTTTAATAATCTTAATTATATCAAAACTATTTAATTCATTATTTTAACCTAAGTTCATTAATAAATAAATCAAACTAATTAGGCTTGTAGAATCTATAATATGAAATCACAGAATTATTTATTACTCAAATTCAAATGTATAAGAAAGCAGTCAATATATTTATCTAACTTATTTTAAGGATTTAAAGTCCACCAAACCATGTTATAATAATTCCCAAGTCTCTCACCCCAATTGGGTGGTTTGAGGTACAAGTCCTCACACCTATAAACCCAAATGGCTCAATTGGATGGTTTGAATTGATTAATTATAATTTATTAGGGTCTACTCAATTTATTTTTTCATGCGGTGCATGTCAATATGATAAAAATTATTTCATATAAATTAAATAATTAAATAATAACAAATGATATTAGTATTATACCCCCAAATCAGTTCCTCCTAAGTCGTAAAACTTCAATGAATCATGTTGTTTAATATATACAAGTTATATAGTTAAAATATGTTAGAGATACCTTGTTTATATACTCAAAACATGTGTTTTAGTTGTTATTCCCTTATATGTTCCATTAAAATTAATTCATGTAAAACATTTAATGATGAACAAGGCTAGGGAGAAAACACTGATTCTGTTTCTCCTAGAGTGAAGGTCAAAATAAAATTATAAAGGCAGGAAAATTAATTTAATATAAATTAATGTATTTCCTAGATAGATCCATGTATCTATACAACATAAAAATTCAAAAAATGAATCAAATTGATGGGAAAAATGATAGAAACCATACACTGTTAATTCCCATTCATAAAGTAGTATATTAAATTTATAAAACCAACCATAGGCTTAAAAGGTACTATGGTTCATCAAAATATTTAAAAATGGGAAACACTTTTAATGAATAAGAAATGAGACCATTGAAATGGATACTATATAGTAATATATGATACAAATCAATAAGAAAATATTCACACTATAAACCAAATTTGATAAAAAACATAAATTATCACTATGTGATTTTGAAGAAACCACACCTCCATTTGAGGGTTTTTATTATAACAACCAGGACATTTCATAAAAAACAACTCATGTATCCTAACTGATAATTTATTTTAAAAATCATCCTTCCCTAATTATCACTATAAAAGTGATAATAGATAGAAATTAAAAAATTAATAAATTTAAATGTGTTGGAATGAGATCCTACCTCAAAAGTAGACCTAACCAAACAGTCGGCACTAAAAACATTAACGACAATAAAAAATATTCACAATTTCACTCTTATACATTCCTATATATATGCCCTTTTAATCCATGAAATCATTACCCTCATGTGTGATCATGAAAATGATGGGAAAACTGACACACACACACACACACAACTATGTATCTATCTGAAAGACTATGAGGAGCCACCGAACATTGAATAGATAAATCCACGAAACATAAATCAGTTAACAAAACAAAGTATATAAAATGTAGTGGATGAAATCCACACCTTAAAATGGTGGAGACAAACCAAAAGGATCTAATCGCCTTCACATTATGAATTATCTATGAGAATATGCTCAAATTGGTCCCAAGAGTCACTTCACAAAACCATAAATCAAAAGAAACATTTAATTCAGATTATCCAAAAAACCTTAGGATTCATACACCCCACATTGAATGACAAGGAGTTGAAATAAAAACTGTAAAATTAGAGGAAGTGTGACCTAAGACCTTACCTCGAATGATCAAGTATAAAATGAGGAGATATCCAGGTGAAAATGGAGAGCCAAGGAGGAGTTGTGGAGGGATGCATCATAGAACCAAGGGAGAACCCTTTGATGAGATTCGTACTCTAGAAAAGGGAGAAGGAAAACAGTTTTAGGTTCATTAAAATAACTAAAAAATAACAATAATAAAAATAAATATAATATTATGAATAACAATTAAATAATATTAAACATAATAATAATAATAATAAAAATAGTTTTATTATTTAAATTTCCACATTCATTTTTTATTTCCACGTATACATTAATTTATTTTTTATCTTTGAGTTTTAATTTTATTTAATAATTTTGTTTAAAGAAACACACTATACAAATTACTATAGTGGGATGCATGGTTTCTGACTACCCATACACTGAAGAAAGATCCTCATGACTTGATGTTTTGGAGCCCCACTCTACCAAATATTGAGGGGAAACATGGGACACCACCCATGACGTGAACCACCTAGAAAAAAAGATAGAATTTTTGAAATCATATGAATAATATTTTGATGGTTAGTTTTAAAAACATACCATACAGTTAACAACAAAAGTTCAAATTTTGTTGGATTTTTTCCAGTTTAAAACAAAGGACGTTACATTTGAAGACTATAGGACCCTGAAATATAATATTATTTTATTCTATTAAAATAATTATTTTAATATTTTTTAAAAATATTATATTATATATGTATCTGATTAGTACACTAGTGTGACATCCCCGACCTAGAAACCATTATATGAGTTCTTCGAGTCGGTTCGTCATATAAACTCAAATGTGCCTCCCCGTACACCATAGGTTGCTGACTTGTTGCGAGGGACTAATGATTAATGAGGGGAGACTATACCCTCTTTACTAGAGTAAGCCACAAAAAACAGAATAATAATAGAGAAATAATATGAACAACACATAAACATGCATATCCAGCTTTCCCAATGATGGTAAAAACACAATAAAATAAAATAACGTTATTCCATACTAGTATTGAAATGTTAAAGAAAACAAAAAATAGAAAAAAACAAGAAAACTAAAAATGGGTTGTGACTCTATGTAGAGATCATTCCCCCATGCACATTCTGGGGCAAACTCAACATCTTATTGTAGGGCCCTTTCCCTCATCCGGACCTATAACCATGAGATCTACTCGGGTACCCAATGATGACCCTATCAGGGTTTGAGTACAAAACATAGTAGGCCACCACCAATGGTGTCGAAAATATATCCCATCTAATTGATTGTGTGAGAAAGTACAAATAAAAGGTAAGTAAATAAGGGATAGTTCGGGTTCCATATGTTGACAATGTTTGCTTAATTTTTTCCCAACATTTATCCCTATTTTATTTCTTATACCATCACCATTACATAAGACTTATTAATCACATGTTCAATGGGATAGTTATAATTATCATCAACTCAATGGAATAAGGAAATAAATCGAAATGAATTGGAGAACCAAATCAAGTCCATATCTCACTAGGGATCCACTTATCACATTAAAAAATTCTCTTCACCTATAAGCCTCAATCTGGGTGGAATGCAGTCGTTATAGGAATGGAGCTTCGTCCCCTTCCTGAACTGGTTCCTTTGGTGGTGTAGTTTACTACCACAGTCTAACTCGACCTGTGGGTGTAGAACCTCAAGTCAATACCCCACTCGACCAATCCATGTGAACAATATTATTTATAATTCACTTAGAAACACCAAACATTAAACATCTGGTCATATTTAATGCAATTAGATATCACAATACATAAAAAAACATGGAAATTAATACCATGCCATTACCCATTAATACAATAACCATTTACCATTCATTTTAATTTACCCAAAATCCCATTCCCATCCCATAACCCATTAGGTTTGTTCAACAACCTCTATACCTTACCCAAATTCATCATGGACCATTCATAAATTATTTACAACATTTATCATTTCACCAGCATTTAACCACTTTTGCATTTTAAGTGCACTTATCATATCACAAAACTATATCCCAATAATACATTCAATAATTTAGTTGTACCACAAAATTCTCAACCATTAACCCATTCCACAAATTCTTCCATCCCTATATAACATCCCACTAACACATTACCCATTTCTCATTCCATTATCCAATTATAATTCAACATTTTACAATCCCTAATCCCCTTTGGAAATTTTAATCAAATACCGTCAGATAATTAATGTAGCCCCTTTCCACCAATTTTCCCATTTCCATTTCATGTCCAACCCTTTCCTCCTTTTCACCCTATCAAACTATATTTTCCTTCCATGTAAAAATTAATCAATAACTAAAACATGTTCTACATGGGCCTCACACTTTACTAGGAAATCACTAACTTGACCGAACCACTCTCTAGGTCTGGGATTTCAAGCACACCCCATGGGTGGCCTTAAAAGGTCACACCATCCTCAACGCATCCCATGGGGATCATGATGTTTCAATTGATATCTTAGACACCCATTTTTTTTTCAAAAACTACAATGTAACCATGAAAAATATTAGGAAAACAATGAACCCAAACTTTCATGAAGAAATATAAAATAACACTATTGGATAATACTTGTACACTACTTGCCTTGAATCCGGTGAGCAACACAGTCTTAACCACAACCTTAGATCCCAATTAAAGTACCCCTTGAAGAACAATCATAGGTTCCACCAATAAAACCATGTTTTTAGAGATTTAGAGGAATACAAGAGAACCACAAGCCCTAATACAAAAAAAAAGATGGGAGGGGAGGATTAGACTTACCCGGGGCTTCAATCCAAAACCAACGACACTCTAAATAGCCAAGAATCGAAGGAAAAACACCTACTAGAAACTTGGATCTTCCATGTTCATCACTAGGGTTGTTGGGGGTAAATGGAGGAGAAACCAGAGTTGGGTTTTAAAATCTCGGGGTGGCATTTTTGTAAATTTCTCAATGTTTTTGGGGCACACAGTTTACCCAAATGATTTTCTGAACCATTCATAAACTGTGTGGAAGCAACTACCCCAAAATATCCATCTTCTCATGATTTTTTATGGATTTTTCATGGTTTGATTAACCATGTGCCAAACATTCATAAGCCAGTATCCATGGATGCTCTGTTCCCACATGGTTTTCACTAACTGTGCATAAACAGTGCAACATTCCTAGGATCTCCCTTTTCATTCTATTTTGTGCCCCAAACCCACAGAACACCCTCATTGGTTTCACATGAACATGGGGAAATAGTTATGTATCCTAAAAGAAGGATCCAGAGCAATATTTACATGAAAACATACCTTAAGAATATTAAAGATATTACAACTTCCCCAGCTTATTATGGCTCATCCTCAAGCCTCTCTTCTGAGCATCACTATCTTCTATAATAAGGAATAATTACATAGGATATTCATATCCATTCCCACAATGAGAACTTCATGGGGTAACATTAAGTGAAAACACCTAACTCATAAAAAATGGAAACATAACACAAAACAACACATCATCATGGAGGAACCAATCAGTACCTCATCAGCCTGATCCTTCATACAGTTCATGAACCAAATCACATGGCTTCATTTTCTAGTTCACCCATCCCTAACGGTGAAAAACCATGTATTACCTAGATGAAAACACAAAATCCTTCCTACCAACATTCCTAATGATCACACCCCATAAATATACATCCAAACTCAACTCAAAACTATCAGCTACTCGACTTGTTAAACCATGCCAAATCTCTCTACTAGGGAGAAGCTACCCAAACAATGAGCAATCGATTCCTTGAAACCCAAAACATTTATCATGTCACCAAACAAAAAATTATTTAGTATTGTTATTTTCACCATTTTAGGTGACTTGACCTGTTCTCCATCAAAAAAGGACCACCAAGACACAACCCAACATTACAATCACCAAACATCTTCCAACTCAATGCGCCAAATAATTCATATGAGCATTACCCCACATTAACTTCAAGCTGCAACATCAAACCCTTTCATAAGGAAATTTACTATCAATCCATTCAATGAATAAGATCAACATGACCTCACTCAGGTAAAACTTCATTTCAAAAAGGAAATTTTCTACCATAACTTGAACCTGACAGTGGATCACATTCACCACACCCATTCATATTTACCATCTCGTGTCGGACCACACCTGACTGACTTGTCCCGAATCACCAAACTTCCATTGATGGTACGCTTCTCTTTTCTCACCTCCACAAAGTGCTTAATAACTTGAAGCCCATCATTAGCATCCCACACACCCACAGAGGTAATTTCCTAAAATCTTGTATAATTCCATCATCACGACACTACCGCCCTCCAGACCGTCATCTACTTCACCCTTGGAATGTCACCACATCACATGGCCAAGTTTCAATCAATTTTATGATGTTCCAAAACCACAGAAGGAATAATTACCCATGTATAACTACAATATTCATTGTAGTTATAGGACCCCAACTTTTTTGCCACATACTATTTTCAAATATTACCACATCCCCATAATAATTCTACAGAATCTTTATAATCTTCACATGAAACCACCATGAGCTTGAAACTAACACTTGGCTCATCATTAACCCCATATAAGGACCACATGACTCCCCGCAGAACCTGAAATTCATGTCACATGTTTCGCATTGGAACCCTGGTGCTTCTACGTCGACTAAATGTCCACTTCTCGACATCTTGGACTTATTTATCACTCCCCACCATTAGAGTATTGTTACCACTACTCTCAAGAGGGATTGCAACCACTGCTTCTTACACTCAATACATTCCAATCCACAACCATAGACATGGTCATCCGGATTTTCCAATATCAAGGAAATGAACATCGCCCAGTGCTCATTCTCGACATATACCATTTCAATGAGTGAAAACTACTTTGTTTCCTTTATCCAACCAAAAAATATGATGTCTCTTGGCATAATCCAATGCTTCTAATTGTACCTAGGATAGTGTCAAGATGATGGTTATGATTGTCACTAGCTGAGGTATGTTAAGAAGTCATTGAGGATCACCACCAGAAACTTATCTATTTCTGATGTCAAGCTATGGGACACTATGACCTGCTAAGGATATCGAGCTTCCCAACTGAACGTTTCACATAAAAACTTAACCATCACCACTTAGATGTGATTTAAAACCAGGTTCAACCATCTATCCACAACCAAACCACTCATACAAACAAGATCACCTACAAAACCACCCTTAACTCGGGTTCACCATCGAGTGAAAGCATATAACAAAATTCAGGCCACCATCATCTCTTCCACTAGAAAACAACATCATGCCTCTATTAATCATCATCCAAATTGGCGTGTCAGGAATTCATACGACACAACCCTTTGAAACAATCCTTTGATCTTATCACATACACTTGATTTCCCTTACATATGAACCAAGTATAACTATTCCATTTACTAAAACAAGATGGTTCTAAGAAATCATTAATACTAAATTTGAATCTTCATCCATGCTTCATATTCTGAGGTTCCTGTACCACAAGGCTAACCTCTCGCTTGGTCACCCTTGCATTGTTATAACTATAAATTCCTAACCATAACTCGAGTAGTACTACTAACGCTCAACCTTCCCACATAGCCCTCAATTCCAAATCTACACCATATGACACCCTAAGTTCCACTATCTATATCCAAACCATGGGAGTTCAGAACATCATGATATTATTTGGTCAAATTTATCATCTTTTAAATAATATCATGAATTAGAAAGAACACCCTAATAATACTAGGAACCTTAGGGTTTTTTTCAAATACATTAGGTGAAATTTCTAACTACTTTTGGTGGATCTTATTATCCCCCTATCAATGAAAAATGTATTAACTCTATTGATTTGATATCAAAAATCATACTATTCTCAAAAGAAGACAAATTTGTTAATATGGAATGCCATTCTTATAGGTAAGATGATATATTGTGGAAACTGAGTAGATTAATAGGAAATTGATTGCATGGAATTGGAAGTATTAAAAAAATATTTTTGAATAATTATTTTCCTCAAACTCTCCATCTTATGATATAGAGGCAGTTCATATGATTGATCCTTTAGGATGATGACTATATCCTGGTGTATGGGAAAAAATTATATGGGTTGAATGATATTTATCTGTATTATTCATGAACACTAATAGAAATATGGATTCCATAATTAGTTGATTAAAAGAACATATTCAAAAACTTAGAAGACCCAGTACGTTCAGAGTTATGATGAGATTGTCCATTTGTAAACATAATATTAGGATGTAGATTATTTAATCTATGTGATATTAGGGTATTGGATGTAAATAAATGAAAATTCTGTTTAATATGGGGGATCAAGATATAAATCCCATGATGTAAATAAAATAGAACATCACACTTGTTAGTAGTGTGGGAAGAATTTTCCATGGAATTATCAAATGTGAAAAATTAGATTCCTAAAATGTGGAAATGGGGGTATCAAGGTCATTATTTCCAAAGGCATATTATTAATCCCACTAATGATGAAAATGAATAAAGGATTCACATGAATAATAAATTTTTTAGTATGATGTTCAATCATCAATTAGTTATAGAATTATGTGATATAATTCTTTAATCCACAGTTATTATAACAAAATAAAATATAAGAACCTATAAAAAATCATGGAAGGAAATATTATATCACATTTACAAAGGTGGATCTTAAAAATGATGTAGATATGGGTACACTAGTAATTCATTAAAAAATAAGAAATGTACTATTTCACTCAGGTTCATTTTATTCATTCATATATTTCATTTTTCTAATATCTATTCATATAATCCCTCAAAATATAGAGTTTAATTAATCAATGAGAACATAAAATCTAGAAATGTTTTTCTTCTAAAGCTTATAATATCTACCTGATCAATGATTATGGATTAAAACGCACTTCAATATCATATTTCATTATTTAGTATATTATAATTTAATATCTGGAATGTTTTAGAGAAGGTTAAATATACAATGTAGGCCTCTCTCACGTATGGATGTTATCATGTTACAAGAATTTATATATATATCAAACGACTAAAAATAATAGATGATCATACCTAAAAAATATATTATTATAGAGGAAAATAATGAAGTATTCCCCAAATAATTTCTTAGTTATCCAAATGACTTGTTAGTTTAGTTCTCAATTGAAGATAAACAAGGAACTCTAACCACATTAATGACTCCTTATCATTTGGACACTATTTAATTGGATTAACATAATAAGATATTATAATAGATTTTGTAAAAAAAAATTTTATGACAAAGTGATTCACTATGGGGTGAACCATTCCCCTTAATATTGAATATGGAAATATCAATGTCCCTCTATTTTTATTATTGGGAACTCAACATAATCATTATTAGGAACATGTATCCTCGAACACTAATAGATAAATGGTTTAATAAACAATAGGTTGCAATGTATTTTTATATGGTCGATCATTAGTAAGGATATTACCCACTAAATGTGATGAATGGTTATATTTTTAAGAAATTCATTAGAACATGGTATTTCCACTATTCTTTCATTGTTATTTATTTTTGACTCATTGATTCTCAAGAAACACTCTTCGACATAATGAATATTTTCATTAGAAATTACCTCAACAAATAATTTTTACTCTCTATAGATCATATTCAGATATAAACCAATATCAAGGAGGATAATTAGAAGTACATAAATAAAGTGCTAAGGAATTGATAAGGTATAAACTATATGAAATGTTTAGAAAATTTTTGTTCTATATAGAGGAAGTATCATTCATGGTTCATGATATCACCATTAAAGAGTTATTTTTTTATCATTATAAAACAATTGAAACTGAGGAGTGGCTCAGAATATTATATATGATGTAGATTATAAGTTTAATTTTTTTTATTTGGGAATTAACAACAATTTTTGAAGAACATATCTTCACTATAAAACCCACAAACCAATCTGAATAATATCGTAGTAACATATGTCTGGAATAGTGAAAGAGATGGCATCATCAAGGAGGTTAAAATAAAGAATATCACTAAAATAGTAAATATAGTACCCACATGTGGAGATATCTTTATGGTATATATAAATTAATAATATAATGGATTATGTTATGATATAATAATATTTGAAAATTTTATAGACTAGGTGATAAGGATGACGAATGCTCAAGAGAAAAGGTATCCCAAAAATGATTTGGAGTTGGTAGGTTTTGTCTTCCTATTGAAAATCAGGTGGCATTTTATATATGGGTTGAAGTGCGATATATATAATTACTAGAAGATATTAATATATGTTTATATATATTCAATCAAGGGGTTCATAATATTCACAATATAATATGGATATAATAAATCATGATTATGAATGATCAATACATGACCAGTATGATAAAGTGAATTGATTTGTAGATAGTCATAGTAGAATCTTTCTTGGATATTTTTCTATTCTATAAATTGAGGAGGTTCCAATCTAGATATTATTGCATAAGTGTAAACAAAAGAATAATAATGGATTTATAATCATCATTCCATTTTCATATGATTTACCATCCTTCCCAAATATGTAATATTAATGATTTTTAAGAGATTATATGAAAATTTAGAAAAAGGTAGAAGCTATTAAAAAATGAAAATCATCAGTGTCCAAAATTGACAGTGAGGGATTAGTAATATTTGGGTCACAACTATATCTACCATCAAATTCAAATACAAAAAAAGGTCTTTTGAATGATATACATAGATAGACCATCTATAATCACTCTTAGAGAACAACGATGTATAAAGATCTAATAGATCACTATTTGTTCGATAATATGAGGTAGGAGAATGATTTAAATCAATAATTTTTCTAGGTATGTTAGTAACCTAGGGGATGAAGGAAAAATAATAATGTAATTATACAACTATTTCACATGCATACTAGGAAATGGAGGAAAACTAGTAAGGGAATTATCGCTAGACTTCCGAAAAAAGACAATAGAAATAATAATATATCAGTTATTTCGATCAAAGTACAAATACGTATCCCATAATTTCAATTTGAGAGGAATTATCACTTCATCATCTTGTATGAATATTCATTAGATAATTCTTGAGTATTCATAAAATTCTATCATTAATTTTATGTCATTAAGATAAGATATTTACATCTATGTTCTTCAAAAGTCCCCACCATGCTCTAAACACTGAGTAGAACATCTATATATCATAGAACCCTTTTTATAATTGATAGTCCCATAGGAAAATACGTACACCTGAAGACTTGTTTAGGTAATTTTTGGTAAACTTAAAAGGAGGATGGGACCAACAACTTCAAGAAGTCACATTTTCGTAAAATAATAATTTCTACTGAAGTATCCAAATGGATCTAATTGAATATTTTTAAGGTATTATATGTTGAACAAATGCATGTTTGGATGAAGTTGGTGAATAAAGAAAACTGGGACCTGAAACTATTAGGGGAATGGTAGAAAATGTAAAGACCATTCAACATCTCATCGGGAAGTAAAAAATTAAACATATTGGATACCATGATAATCATAAATGGTTTTGGGAGATTCATGTCAAAGATAAGGTATTCCAATATATATCTTTGAGGAAAAGAATCATGATATTTGAGAGGAATGTAATGTTAATCCCAATTTTGTTAAACACCAACAATATTCATTCAGGCATCATAGCTATGGGGTATCAATTAGAACATGCACAAAACATGTTTCATGTACATGAGGTATTCCTTAAATGCCCTTTTATAATGTAAACACTAAATCTCACACGTGTACTGAATTATAATGGGTAAAATAAGAAAATGAGCACTATTTTCTACTATAGCCAATGAAGATCTTATAACATATATATAATATTTTATGTAGAACAATAGTTACATAGTCAAAGTACTATGAAGAAGCCATAAATTAAAATATGTGACATAGAAACTAGAGGAATCCATGAAGTATAAATACCCTCACCTATTTTTATATTATTAAATAAATTGATTTTTTAGGGGAAAATACTAAATTGGGGAATAATTTAACAACCCAACATTTTTTCAATTGAATTTCCATTTCTTAAATTTATTTGATGTATTATTAATAACATTCATAAAAAATGGAAAAATAATAACGTATTATACTCAAAAAGAAGTAATGATCATTTTTTAGAAACTAATCAAATAATGATTCCAATTATAAAAAGGGATAAATTATAAAATAAATGAATAATTTTAGAATAATTTGGATCTACTCGATCCCCCAAAATGACAATAGTCATGAATAAATATGTCCAAATAAGACATATTTCAAATAATACTATATTTATAAGTAGGATGAATGTATATATAAATTTTGTATAAAATTGAATTGAATGAATAAAAAAGGAATAAAAGATATTTATATGAATTATTGACCCCATATCACTATTATAAATATGAAAATAGGAATATTAATCTAATCATTGGAATAATAACATGACTGTTAGCATAGTAATATGAAAATTAAGAATAATAATCTGGCCAATATAATGGTTTCTAGGCCTAGGTTAATGTTTGATAAAATTTATTATTTATAAAAATGAACATATAATATATTTAAACCCTAGTACAAGAAAATAAATGTTTTAAAAATGATAAATTAATTGTTTAAATATTAATAAAACATAAACATTTTAACAGAACAATTAATAGAAATATTTATATTTTTAATGGATACAACTTATAGAAAATGTGTTTATAAATTAATATTAATATTTAATAGCATGATAATTTAATATTATGATACAATTATTAATTTTTCAAATCTTCAATAAATCTATTGTAAAAATAAAATAGTCATTCTGAAAACAAATTAATATAAAAATAAAAAATTATATTTTAAATACATTAAAAATTAATTTCATAAAATTGATTCCATTTATTAAATATAAACACTATAAAATTATTCTAGATAATCAATGTTATTTTCAAAATAAAAATAATTTTTTGTGAGTAGTGAAATATGGAAATTTATGGTATTTGAAATTATAATACCAAACCATGAAATTTATTTCCATGAATTATATGAGAACCAATTGTTTTGAAATAACCTAACACATTTACTGAATATGGCTATAATAATATATATTATTGATAATATTGAACCAAAATAATAAACTAATGAAAATAATAAAAAAAACTCCACTCTACCACTTGTAATTGACCCCCTCAACACCTATTCTTCGGAAACAATTTAAGACATAAATCATAAAAATAACAAGAAAACATTACACCCCTCCCATGTCCCAATTCCAAATTATTATGGTCATACAAAACTACCAATTATAAAATCATTAATATAATCATAAAATATGTGATATTCAAGATGAAACATTATCAAACAACATATATTAATTTATTTTATTATTGAACCTTATCCTCCCCACCATTATATAACACAGAATAATAATTCCAATATCATTTATATATTGTAATTTTACATATTAAATGGGATATATTCAATTATCCGCATTAACATAACTTATATTCAATTAAAAATGAAACCATTATTCTTATTATTTATATCAATTGTTGTCATAGATGACATGTTATCTTTTTTATACTAATATCATCTTAGAATGATTAAATTCACTTATAAATGAATAAAATTTTGTAGTTATTAGTATCAATTGTGGGTTTAATTCATTCAAATGGTATTTTTTATAGAATATAATAAAATGAATATAGTATTACATGGATAGAAAACCCTGAAAAATAATCAAAATAGTTATCATTAAAATTTAAATAAATATATAATCCAATTGTAAATTTTTTTTTTGTGGAGAAATTACATTTGGGATTGAATTAAAGAAAATAAATTTCAATTATAGATTTTCACCTGCTTTTTTTTAAAATCTATAATTAAAGACATGTGAATAGACAAAAAAATATTAAATAAACACACCCAAAATAATGGACAAGGACATAATAACTCATAAAAATGGATATAAATTATCATAATAAAATTAAAATAAATAAAACACAGGTTTTTAATGTTTAGATTTATGTAATTAATGAATATAGTTTTAATATCCATGGAATTAAGTGAAAGTGAAGAAAACATTCTGATATAAGGAAAAGGATCTCTCTGGACCTCCCTATTTCCTTTAGGGTTTGATTTCTCTCTCTTTACCCCTATTTATATCTTCATTATTATTTTATAATTATTATATATAATTTATATAAATCCTAATATTATATGAATATTTTTTTACTATTATATCATTCAGAAATACATTTTTTTAAATTTTTATTAACTAATTACTCTTGAAAAGAAAACCTGATTAAATGTAACTTCTTAGATTCATAACAAAATAATAGTAAACTACGTTAAATGTAATAATACATCCATATTTATGAAACCAAATTATTTCATCAAAAAAACCATGTTATAAATATTTTTGTTTTATTGAAATAATTATGAATTTCTATTCAAATACTATTTAATCTTTTATAGAAAACCCCACTTAAGTGGAACATTTTAAAAATCACATAAACCCTCCTTTTCATGTGTTCACATTAGTATGACCAAATTTTTTTAATATATATTTATATTTTACATTTATTAATTTTCATGACTAATTTAATCATTTCTTTCCTAGAGTCCATTGGGATAGACACTTTTGTAAATATTTATGACATGATTTTGAAACCGACATATTCCCCATGCAAATAATTTTTATGCATTTTTATTTATTTTATATAGAACATAAATTCATTTAAATGTTATGATTTGTAAATATAGATATCCCTATAATTAATTGGATAATATGTTATCCTATTAGATTTTATCTATTGGTTTAGGTAGTATAACTAATCCATTATGGGAATCTCCCCTCAATGTTATATAATATTTAGAAGTTATCTGTGAATCATGTTTATATCAGGATACATGTGGCTACATCATTTGTAATTTTATATGACCATACGGTTCTATGATATATTTTTAATTCCTAAATATTTTTTAAAGATACATTCATTTTATTATATCATTTTATTCCATTTGATTCTTGTGTTATTCTTTATTTACATGTTCGTTACCTAAATATGATTTTTAACACACCCTTTTTATCAATGATTTATCCATTTTATCCTATAAAATGGTAATATATCCTAGGTATTTTTGTGCTCATTATAGATATTAATAGATATTATTATTATTATTATTATTTTATTTCTAATTATGTACCTAGACATATAATGGCACAAGTATTTTTTATCCTTACATTTTCTTTTTTAGTATTTAACATAGAGGTCATATAAAAAAATGTGTAAATGGATTAATTCATATTAGTATAGTTAAAAATAAATATTAGAATGATTTAATCAATAAAATTTCACCATGATTTCATGATCCAACTTCTAATAATCCAAATGTACTAGATCTGTTTAAATATTCAATATAAGAAAATTAGTACGGTCTATCTAACATAGAATGTTAACCCCCATGTTCACCTTCACAAGGTAATAATTAATTAAGGAATCATAATATTTAATCAATGAAATTAATCACATTGGATAAATGTTTAACTCTATCTATTTTAATATATACATTAAATTTTTTTGATCATTATAAGTATATATCACATATTTTACCATAATGAAAAAACCTTGTTTTTTAAATTCCAAATATATTTCTTCCAAATGAAAATAATTATTTATGAAATTTTTTACATCATTTTTATATAATTATTGGTCATAATTTATGGAAACAAAATTCATGATGAAAGATCTCATTCCCAAAATCAATGTGACCCTATAGATCAAAGATCCTTTTATACAGCTATGTAGTGTTAAAATATGTGCACTAAATGACCATCTATCTAGTTCCATGAAATTTTCCTCACATTCAACATTATAATAGAACATGGAACTCATCTATCCCACCATTGTATTTAGATTTTATTTTCATGAGGAATAACTCATGAATACATAATAGTGCCCATATAGGCCATGAAAACAATATATATCTCAGTCATAGTTTTGGATTTTGGGCCATTGATCAATATCTTCTCTCTTTGAATAATCTATTAAGATATTTTAATTTTATATTTTAGGAGAAAATAATGAAACAATATTTAAAAAAAATTAAAACATTTTAAATTTTGTATAAAACATCACATTCGTTAGCATCTTCAACCCAAATCTAAAATAATCATAATACTATTCCTTGATCTTGGAATATAGAAGATGAAAAAAATAATTATAACCAATAATATTTCTGGGAATTCTGTAATGAATCTATTCATTATATAAATAATGATTTCATAGGAATTAATATATAAAAATTTTAATAGTACAAATTCTTAAAAAGAACTCCTCGTATTAATGGATGTATTCAGAATGTCTTAATTATTGAACCTTAATTAATCATAATTAGAATGATTTCAATTGTCAATAATTTATTGGTTTATGTTTATTTTATCAATGAAATTATGAAAAAATACAGTTTATACTTAATCTTGATTGCAATCATTTAATATACTTGAAAATTATCATATATATTCATTAACAAAATATTATTATTAATAAAAACAATATTCGTACCCTTTAGTGACACAATCTAACATATGAGTACTTTTTCTAGATTTTTCCTGTGTATGTTCTTCGAATACCATAATTCAATCAGAGATATTTAATAACGAGTTTTGAAAAAATGAGTAATATATGGTATGAGTTACAGCGAAAAAATTATCTTCATGATTCATAGGGAGACAAAGAAAATCATACATATATGAATCATAAAACACCCAAAAATAAGAAATATTAATGATTTTTATTTAACCCCAAACAATATGAAATAAATACACTATATTAATAGAATTAATAAACCATAAATAGAATTAACATCCACTTGAATATCATAATCATACCCTTAGTGATGGAAAATCATATATTGATTCAAAATTTAATAAGTGACTTCCCATATTTAAGATTATAATATGAACTCCCTATTGAGTGTGTTAATCCTTTCTAAAAATATAATCAAATTTCACTAATGTATTAACAATAATTTTTTCTGTCGGATTATTATTATAAAAATTGATTAGACATATTCACCACTAGATTATAAGTTTCATTATCTTAATTATCATGATCTAATTCAGTAATTTACATTGAATATGACAATTTTGGGTATATGACTTATCCCTAGGATTAGGGTATTAACATGTTTAATTCCAAAGTCCCTAATTTATAATATATTTTAATTTTAGTGTTATATTAGTTTTTAATTTATTTGTATCATTTTAATTATTCATTTATATCTATAAATAACAAGCTCTATTACATTATTTTCAACACTTTAATATTATTTTCATTATATTGAGACATTTCCATGGTTTTTTCTTCCAACATTTTGACATTGAAGTTGTATTATATTATTTAAATACATAATTTATCATCTAAATTACCATGACTCTTTTTTATAGAAATTGGTATTCAAGGAATACTACCACTATTGTGGCTATTAAAATTATATTTTAATATATTATTAGGAATAATAAAATGATTTCATGTTCAAACTTCCATTTAATACGGTTGATCATGATGACAATCATATAATTGCTCATGAAATAAATAATTCAATTAATTCCTCATTATTCTATCTATTTCAAAAAATAATAACATAATGTGAATATAAAAGATCAATAAATCTTTTAAACATACATATGATTTCAAAAATAATTCACATAATGTAATAATTGTTATAATTTTTTTTATTTCCCTTTAAGATAATATAATATAATTATGGACTATCATCATTCAGATGAGGTTATATTCTATTGTTTATAATAATTATTAATATAAACATGTGATATAACCATAGAACATACCCTAGGAGTATCTATCATAATTTTTAGTCTTTGGAGAACTCATCGTGTATTAATTATGATATATTTAATTCTCAATCCCCCACAACCATAGTATTCTACCATGGTGATTCTAGGTCACATATGTATAAAAATACATGTATGAATATAGGGATTTAAAATCATTTAATTCCACACCCCTTTATGTTCAATATAGTAGGGTTTTGAAATATACATAGGCTTATTATTATGTACTTCTATTAATATTTACGATAATAATATCTAAATATAATTAAACTATAATTTTATATAACAGAGTAGAAACATGTATAAAAAATATATACTCATCATCTATAATCCATATATATATATATATATTAAAAAAAAATTAATTTAATTGGTAGTCATTCATGAATTATTATTATTTTAATTTATTGTGTAAGGCTATAAGAGAAACCAATTAAAATGTAGAAAAATTATCAAACTGATATGGGATTTTGAGTGTGAAGAGTGGCCCAGGATGTATGAAATTTCAAGGATCATGTTCATGAAATTGAAATGAGGAATCTGGCTAAAAAATAGTATAACGCAATAAAAAAATCTTTTAAGATCATAAAACAAATATTAACGGTTTATAATTAACTAGAAATTCCTAAATGTAAGCATAATGATGGAATGTAAAGCATGTGAAAAAAACTAAAAATTCATTTTGGGGAACATTATGTCAAGATGTGAAACATGGATATTATAATTTTTAAATAAATTTATACATCAAAGATAAAATATGCATCCAATTAACTATGATGTATAGAGTTGACACGGATAGATAAAAGAGATGAACTCAGAAATTTTTACCACTCAAGATCATAATATTTATTATAATTTATAGTTATGGTATTATAAAAAAACATCACATAATAAATCTTATCCTTGATTGTGATGTGTTCCACTTCTGTAGAGTCTTATTCCAAGACACATGACTATTTATTAATGATTACCTTCCCTGTTGTTCAATCCACTCTTGACTATAATAAATGGGTTGTGTCTCTCTTTTTGTGGGTAATGTATTAATGGTGGAGGTATGTGTGACAATTATTTTTTTATTTAATACTCATGTTTGTGATGTTTCACTCATAGTTTTCATTCATCTAATATTTCAGTTTTCCATTTTTAAAAAATAGTTAAAGAAAATATGAATATATAAATTAATGCATCAATTGATAATCCATATTTCTACAAAGCCATTTTACTATTTGGCATCATCATGTTAAAAAATGGCATCAAGATAATTATCTTTTTGAAAACCATAATTTGTTATCCATACCCAAAAAAAATTTTCTACATTATGAAGTGGATTCCAAAACCATGGATTTTCACTCATCTGGAGAATAAAATATTAATAAATAATAAAAAATTTATAAAGTTTAATAGTACACCAACACATAATTTGCAGAACCATTTCTGATCTCTTATATTGAATTAATACCATTAATTTTCTTCATTTTAATTCTAAATAAACCTAAAAAAATAATATATAATTCCAAAAATCTATTTTCTCCATCTCAGGGGTTCAATCATGAAATTTTTATATAATATTTTTTATTTTAAAATCACGTTTCTATAAGTTAAATATAAATTAAATTTTTTCCCCATAAGATTTTGATAACACCCTTTGGGTAATTAAATTTACCACACCATTAATGGATATTTTTTTTCTAAGGTTGATCTAGTTTTTTTAGACATTCATTATTTAATATAATATATTATTGATGAAAATGATGTAATTATTTTGTAAAATCAAGTACATGAAACCACTAAAATAAAGAAAATTCACTAATATATTCAAGTATAATCCTTATCTTGTAAAATTTCTAATTCCAGAAAAGAGCTTTTCCATGGAGGATATTTTATAAATTCATCAAATTAGAGGTATGTTACCATGTGTTCTTGGGATGAAAAATCTTTTGAATTATAGAGGACTATTAAAAAAATTACAACAACCAAGTATTAAGGTATGACCCATAATATAAACTCATTTCAAAATTAATTCATAAATCATCAAAATGATCTATATCACTTTACAATTCATTGAACCACTGAACAAAGATCCAAACACTATATGATGGTCATTTCCTGAAAATATTGAAAAATTTTAATAGATATTTTTATCTTTGTTATGAAATTTTCATATCATATTTTTATTAAATTAGTGAGACTTCGAATTGATTCAATACCTTATATCACTTTCCATCACAATGTGGGATATGTTAGAATGAAAAATTATCACTCAATTCATCCAACTCATAGGATAAATTGAAATCTATGTAAATATTTTAATTACTAATAAAATTTAATTTGAATCAATTTATATACCATGGTAGAGATTTAGTGACTCAAATGGAAAATTTATTGACCCTTGAGTTGAGATATTATTGTTAATTACAACATTATACCAATGATTGGTGTTTGTAAAATAGTAAAATATAAATGATAAAATAATTTGATCATTAATTAAAAAATCATAAGAGGGAATTAATATCTTACTAAATGAGAAACAATGAAATCGATTCTATTGGCTTGGTGGAGGGACACAAATAAGATGCATCTATATGTTCAAAATTAATGAATAAATTGAATCACTATTATAAATAGTGATTATAAAATGGAATCCGTGATTCTCAAAAATGAACATCAATATCTATATTCCAATTAATTCATATATGATGTTTAAAATAATTATAATTAATATCATGGATTCAATATTCAATAATGTGAAAACAGTTTTTATCAATGTGTACTGAGATTTCAATAAACTCATAAGGGTTCCCTACAACAAATTGACATTCATACTTTACCGGAAAACATTTCACATTAAAGGAAACCACTGTAGAAAGAACCAATGAACTAATAATGTATGAAAATTTCAATGGTTAGACTATCATGGAGTTAAAGGACGACTCAGGTGAAAAAGGATACAAAACAGAAATAGTAATTTCATTTATTATAACATGAAAATACAAATCATAGGGAGACATTGTGGAGTATTTTACGTACATATTGAGGTTAACCTTATGGATATATTAAGGACCTCACCATATTAATCTCGAAAACCAATATATACAACAAAAAAAATCAAATTAAATATACATGGAAATTCTAAAATAAAGTGGATGGTGTTATATTATATATTAAGAAGAAAAAAATTATAAAATAAGGGATAGAAGAAAAACCTATTTTCATGTAATCAATACCATTTCAATGGAGTCTAATGTATGAAAAATCTATCATTCAGTGGATTATCCTTATTGAACATATTAATTAACTACACATTAACATTTCATTTTATATAATCCTTGTCAATCAATTCATCCGTTGATAATTTCACAATACATATGATATCCAAAAAGGATTGGCTAGAGAAAATAAGCACGATCACACTCATTTGGGCGTGTACTTTAGTGAAGTCTAAGGATCTCCAAAATAATATATTGAAATAATATTTCTTTTCAATTCAAGTATATGTTGGGTCTAAATTGTTTATCAAAGATATATGTTATATTAATTCTAGATTTAAAATAATGTCATACAACACATTAAAATCCTTTGGACATTATGATATCAAAACCATGTAGAACACACTATAATTAGATGATTTAGTGTTAATATACCCATGCAGACTCATCAATGAAAATCTAGTTCTAGTAAACATATAATATTTTCACATATATTATCTTGTTCTTTTAATCGATGAGGAGAGGAAATACATTATTTTGGGGATACCATTCTTATTAATTGGAATTTCATTGAGCGATGTAAAATGTGGTGAGATGATCTTTGGGAGTAAAAGTGATCAAGTGTGTTTTGACATGCATATGAAAAAGAATAATTAATGTGTAAAATATGATGTACTTGAGAAAGGAATCAATCACAATATAGAATATATTGAAAATAAATATACAAAGAATGGTAAATTAAATAATAAGGATGATGATAGATGTATTTAAAACCATTTTACATAAAATAGAGGAGCATCTAATAACATCATGTATAAGTTAACCATGTGTTATGGATGCTAAATATTTATACATTCTGATTTTTTGTTTTACAGACACATTGGAGGATCAGTCCAATGGAGTACATGATGGTATTTCATAAATAAAGATTCATCTATATTAAGGCACTAGAAATTGAAATACATATATAGATAGGACATATTTAGGGTTAACAAAGGTTTCATAAAAGAATAACAAATCATAACCTTAATGAAATGAGTTTAGAAGTGTTAAGGATGATTTATTGAAGTTGTAAAAAATAACTTCTCCATGGAAACATGGGTTTTGTAGTTATTTTTTTTTTACTTTTATCAGTATGAAATCTATGCTGAATAATTTTGAGATTACATGAAAATAGACCCACACCCTCAAATGTGTATTTTTTTCTTTAGTTCTGAATGGAGGATCAAGAAATAATCATAACATAAATCATGTTGTGGCCATAAGAAAATAATCATCAATGAATTGTGTTAATATGATATTAATGGTTTTCAATTTTCGTTTACTCCCATACACTTTTTTATAGGAAGATTACAATTAATATTTAAGAAATGCAGTAGATTTTTTTTAATTTCTATATAGGGGAAAACACTACTATGGATAGTCATCAATATATCAATTAAATTACATTTTCAATAAATTCAATATTAAAATAGAGTCCCAAATATGTAATGATAAAAATTACTATTTTAACTCAATAAATCAAGATTTATGGATTCAGTTGACTTTTAAAAAATATTTTTTTCTAATACATTTTATACTATAAAAAATTTTATTGATTGAATTCTTTTACATTGATTGAATAAGAATTATTTTGTAAATAATATGTTCTCATTCCAATTAAATTTTAAAATAATAATAATTCCATTATTTCTTCAGTTTATTTCTTGAAACATAGTATTTCCTTCATCGAATGCATTATTTTAATTATCTTGAATTAATAATTTGATAAATTCCTATTTAATATATTTTATTTATAATTTATTTTCACCGTTATCCTAAGACCCTAATTGACACTAATAATTTGGTATCATGAAAATTCAATGAATAACCATATCATTGAAGAGCCACATTGCGTTACAAAATTATCTATTCCGACTATATTCCTTATATTTTATTGATTTTCAAATGGATAATTATGGTGGAATAAATTTCATGATGGAGGAGAGGTAAATATTTAAACAAGTATATTTTAGGGAATTTTTATATTTATATTTGGAATGTTTATGCTTATTCATTCAATGACCATTTTTTCACACCCTCATAAAAAAGATAATAAATAATAAATATAATTTAAAAAATAATAAAATATGTTATATTTTGGAGGTTCTAGAATCAAAATTCAAATAATAATTGTTTTATCTTTTGTTCATGGGAGAATGATGTGAAAAATTAGCTTATAATATTTTAATAAAATAAAAGATAAATTTCATTCATATTTCTATATTTCTTCATTTACATTCTAATAATGGGAAGAAAATGGTGTATATAATATTTCAAGAGGTAGATGTTCGAAAAAAATGTCCTGATTATATGTATTGTATGTCTAGTAAATGAACTAGATTTTGGGTTTATTAATTTTTACATAATTATCAAAAATTCTCAAATATTAATAATTATTTTATCCTAATGGTAAATCCCCAGTTGATAATTATTATATTTGTCTATATGGAGTACAAGGGGTAGATGAATAACTATCATATGGTACGATGCATGAATAAAGGTGTGGAAGAAAATTATATTACATATTAATCTTGATTAATGACAGGATAGAATTTAAATGCGATGAAATTAATGTTTAAGGGATATTGAAAAGGTATATATAGTTTGTTATAAATGAAATGAAAGGAATAAACAAAACATAAAGTTGATATGTAAAATAAATTCTTGAATTGTTTCTTCAAACAATGATGAGTTGAGGAAAATTTCTTATGTGATGATAAAAAAATTAATATCCCATTTGATTAATTAATATTAATGAAATATATATTTGAATATTTTTAGAGGGATAATCCATTGTAACTTATTGAGATTTCATATATGGGAAAAAATAAGAGTTTATGTGCCATATGATATTAGAGCATTATTTCAGGAATTTATTTTTATTTTAAATATAATTTATTCTAATTTATATGATTAAATATAACATTTATTTTATTTGATAAATTTTGGGTTTTCAGATGAAAAATATACTTGAATATAAAAATGATAAAATGATATTGATTTATAATCACGATGTATTTCCCATGAAGTATAATAAGTAAATTCTTTGTTTTGGGGATAAAATTTGAATAATGATGGAAAAATGCATAGAATATGGTACAAAACGATTATTTTCATCACAAAATATTTATTGATGATGTGATATTCTACCGAAATTATTTACTGGTGTAATAATGATGAAAACTAGACCACTGGTGCAGAGAGTGAAAAATCACTGTTTGACACCCTATGTAATGTCAGGAACTATGGTGAAAATATTATTCATTATGATTTTCTACATCTTAGGTTTGAAACATGAAAATGATTCACCAATATCTTTTGGAGGTTACATTTCTCATATAATGGAATAATTTGTAGAAATTAATCCATATTGGACCACATTATTACCTATAAATACATGGGTACTTGGGGGTTTCAAAATAAAATATGAATGGATTTTGGACCATATTAACAGTTATTCATCATCTAAGTAGTTTTATGATAGAAATATTTCCAATTTAATAATAATTTCATTCCATAAAATATTCACCCTCCCAAGAATATCATGGGTGACAACTCTTTCTTTCATCAGACACTAAAAAAACGATGAGTGATTTTATGAATATTTTGTTTCTATTTTATTATATTATTTGGGTTTTTTCTCTTATATTTTTTTCATCCCATATTTCACCTTTTCAATTCAATACATTTGACAATAAAAATTATAATCTAAATATTAAAAAATTAACTGATAGTATTATATTATGTATAGGCATTGTTAATTTTTTATGATCATGTTAAAAAATGGTTTTAAGTTATTTAATTCGTTATTGGACCCAATAAATAGAAAATTTGAAATTTTGAAAATATAAATTATGATTTAAGAAATCATGATCATTTATTTTCATCATATTCACTCGGAAATAATATGACAAATCAAAATAACTTCTTAAAAACACAATCATAGAGATAATTAATTTATAAAAAAAAGTACATTCTTAATTTTGAATTAAAACTAATACCATTATTTCATTAATATTAAATCAACCTCAATAATCCATATAAATTTCCCTATAATGATATATTCAATGCCTCATGTGTTCGTCCACAAACTCATCATTTTATTTTACATTTATTTATTCAATATCATTTACTTGAGTTGTATATAAAATACTAAATATGAGTATCATCATAGGGTTTTAATGATACCTTATTTTTAGCCAATATACAATCATTTTAGACGAATATAAAATTATTTTTACAATAATACAAGCCAGAGGAAAATAAATATTTAATTTCATTAGAAAATAGATAAATAATCAACATATTATATAAAATAACTTCAACATCTGTAAAAAATTTATTATATCAGAGTTTTCATCTATGGAATTTATTATAATTAGTACCATTATTCATATCTATTGGGAAAATGGAGTGTCAAAATTGATTTCATTTGATTTTAAATATTTTAAATCATAAGATATATAAATTAATGATCATATGTGATATTAATAAGATATTTATGAGAACATAATAAAAAATTATTAAAATTATACTTAAATAGTTAATAATTATTAATCATGAATCATATCAAAATGTTTTCTAAAAAAATATATTGGTCACAATTTTGTTTTATTATAAGTAATAATTCATAAATCTAAAAAATATAATATAAGAAAGAGAAATTAGTTTTTGGGTGACATATTATATTATAATTATTTCCCAAGATAAAGGTGAGTATAATGTTTATCATAGTAGACTGGGTTAACAAGACATTATATTATTTCATTATTCAAGGGTTAATACTATGGATAACATAGTTGATAGATTATCATTCTATAGTTTCCTAACTACCCATTCAACTACCTATTATTTTAGGAGATATCAGTTTTACCCCAATGTGTTGGAAGGATATATAATTTCAGTCCTACCCTTCAATTATCTAATGTAGTGCATATATTTTGAACAAGATCATATAAAAATCATCTAATCACCATAACATATACCATGTAAATGAAGCAGCTCTCAAAAACATATAACCCTTAGAAAATGATATATTATTTATAATATTAAAGAATATTATATCATAAGATATATTATAATCCAAATATAGAAAAATAATCCTCTGAGAATGAAATGGTTTTTATGTAATCAAACATTGTAATTTTGAAAATTTCCGGGTATCATAATTTCATATCACAAATGAATCATAATAATCCTTAAATTATGTTAATATAGATTAGAAAATATCATTATAAATAACATTTTAAAAATTCTATGAAGACAATAGAAAATTATCAGTTTCTATTGATTGATTTAATGTAAAAATTCTATAATATTGTGACTAGTTTTTTAAATAACCTTGGTATCCTATAATATATGCTTTAAATACAATTAGTGTCACGATGATGGGAAAATAAATATATAATGTATAATTTAAAAGAGAACATTCATTTCACACATGTAAAATAATTAAATATACTTGTTCTGAAATTATTTCCTTAAAATTTTCCTATAATTTTTTAAAAATATTGTAATATGTATTCAAAATGGACTTTTTAATAAATTTACCATACTAGTAAAAAAACACAAAAAATAAATTTTAAGAGAATGTATATAATAGTAAAATTTATTTCAATAAAAATTAAATATGTAATTATTTTATGTTAATATGATTCAATATAATTTTATATATCAGAGATAAGAATGTATTACGTATGCATATAGTTTCTATAAAAAAATTAAAACATGAATATAGATTGTTTTCATTTTATAATATCCATATAATTTTCTTCTTTGGAAGTTTATCATAGCCAATCACAAAAAAATTGGATTTAAGAATAAACACTTAGATATTTCTTAATCATTGAATCTAAACATTTATAAGGAGATAATTTTATTTTTATATTTGGATTTCCATAATAATAATTAAATGGATATTATGATTCATTATTAGGTTGTATATACACTATAATAAGAATAATAACTTGATTATGGAATATATCTCATCGAAAGAAAAGTTTATGATAATCCCTTACCATTGGTCTGATTAATATTGAATGTCCATTTATAATAATTTATAATAAAAATAAATTTATTTTATCTAATACTATAAATTTATTACTACAAAAAATCCCATTCTTGTTTTACTTATAAAATTTTATGATACATTTAATTTCCATATTACATTATCAATATCTTTTTGGATATTAATTACATTAATTTTTTTGGTATTATTTGTTTCAAATGATGTGATTAACTCAAATATCCCCACTTTTATAAAATTTTACTAGACATTTAAGTTTGATCTCATAAGTTAATTTAATTGTATTTAAATAATTTTGAACTTAATTATTACCCTCATTAATGAAATTGGTTCTATAAATGTGTATGATGTTGTATATTTTGGATATATGTGGGCAAGACCATGTTTATATGTGTTGTGTAATGGTATCCTATCCTTATTAAATGATTCCTAAAGATAATAATAGAACTATTTATGGGTAACACCTTTTATTAATTTTTTTACATCAGGGTGAATTCTAATTTCTAAAGCGCACATATGCATAATCTTCAATATCAACCACTTCATTAATGTATCTGAAATTACATTTATATATAAAGTTGTAAAAATGTAAAGGTATCCTAGAATCCAATTTTGTAAGGATAAATAATTAGTTGGGTAATGTATAACCCTACTATTACCTTCACACAAAAATTAAACGTGTATATCATGAAAATTTTCAAACTCTAATTTGTGTCATCTCTCATTGTGTAAAGATAATTTTATGATTTCAATACATTCATAACTATACATCCAAGAATTTTAATGTGTATCATATTATTCAAAAGGATTATGTATGGGTAAATTTAGGTTTATCCTACTTTCATAAAGGCTTCTATAATGAGCCTCCAATTCTCATTGGCTTGAGAGAGCAACGAGTCATTATTAGGCCTTAAGAGACATCCGAAAGTTGCCAAAGGCAGGAAATAAATGCCAAATGGTTTCTAACACATGTAGGGGACGATTTACCATTTTATAAATAAACCAATAAAATAACCAACCATAACAAAAAATTCAATATATAATGCATGAATGAATTAATCACAACTCAACAACTTCATGTATATCAAAACAACATTTAAGTAAGAAACAATGGATGAATAACCATGTATCAAAGAACACAATGGATAAACTACAGAAGACTCTAAAAAGACCTCAAGACTCCTTGCTCCATAATCTCCAAGCTCTACAATCTCAGAACAGCCCAAAAATCATGAGGGAGTGCTACACACGTGTGAAACATTACCTTTTCCTTTTTACCAAAATATAGTATCTACAAAAGCACCAAAGTGCCAAAGCAGAGGTGAGTTTAAAACCAAGTAGGTTTTCCCCACTAAAATCCCTACTCACTATACTATTATAGAAGAGTTAGAAAAAATTATATAAAACAGATTATATAATATAATTTTTCAAAATATTTTAAAACTAAATATTAACATGTTTTCAAAACCATTAATTACCAAATGCATACAGGTGTCATTAATCCAATTTTCCCAGTAATATATTTTTCCAAAAAAATAACAAAACAATCTTTATAACCATATCCAAATATACCATTATTAGTATACCCAACCATTCTTCAAACCCATCCAACCAACAATGCATGCTACGTTATGAAAATTCCATACTCATGAGTAGTTTCTCGTCGATCTTCTAAGTCATCAGAATGTAATTTTTTCCCATGTGACATTAACCCTATGGCACCAAGCACAATGTCATATTTCAACCAAGCCCCATATATGAAATTATCATGTTCCATTAAACCTTTCGCACTGAGAACAAGGTCATATTTAAAAAAATCTCTGTATATGCAACATGAACACACAGCATATATTCCCAATGATCAAGGGAAAAAAATATTTTAATAAAAACACTTTTTTATTGAAAACCATTGCATTCAAAACCATGTCAATTCCAAAACGTTTCAATTCCAAACCATTACAATAAAACACCATTTTTTTAAAACCATTTATATTGAAAAATCATTTTTCATCAACCATTTACCAATTCCAAAAAATCAATAATTTAAAATCATCATTTTAAATTCATGAAACTAAACCCCCTTTGCAAAACTATTCACTAAGATCACACTATTTCCCAAAAACCATAAATTGTCACTAAAAAGTATTTTCCCATGATATTCATAATCGATTTATTTTAAAAAAATAAATTAAAATCTATTCCAATCAATTATAGCAAGAGGAGTTGAGAGAGAAGACTCTTACCTCGATGGTTTGGACAAAAATTTACATCAAATGAAGAATAGACAAGGAAGCAGGTTGATTCTCCACGAGTGGCCTTAGATCTTTTATCCTTGCAAGATCCTGACTCAATATTCAATTATTTGGAATCTGAAAATGTAGATCTAACCAATATAGGTTCAGATCTAAGAATGAATTGATATCAGAGAAGTAGATATAACCAGATCTATGAAAACATGAAAAATACAGAAAGAATGGTGACATACCTCAAGAATTAGACTCTAAATCACTAAGGTAAGGATCATGGTTGGCTCCAACTCATGTGGGGAGGGTTATCCGGACTTCATAGGGAGTGTAATATGGAAATAGGGGCGTTTTGAAGCCAAAACGAAATATATAGAGATAAAACAATGAATCTCCTAGAAAATAGGATATAGATTTGACCTCAGCCCAAGGTTTGACCACACTGTTTGGGCCGACCATGTATGTATCGTGCACAATTCCTTTTAGTCCCAACACTCCTTATAAAACATCCAAATCTCTGAAACAACACCTTCACCATTTTTATAGAAACACATTTTTTTATGGAAACATCCCACTTTATAGAAACACCCAACTTTATGAAACAACCCACTTCATAGAAACATCCCACGTAATGGAAACAACCCACTTTATGAAAATAAACAACATTATCGCAACATGAAACTTTATGGAAACTATCTATATTATATAACTCTCTATATTATGGAAAAACTATATTTTATGGAAACTCTCTATTTTATGTAAACTCACTATTTTGGACACACCAGTTAAAAACAAGAAGAAAGGGATTATGTACTAAAAAATAGGGGTACTAAATTCTCCCCACCATTGGTCTTTATGTCCTTGGAAATTAGAAAACCATGTTGGCCAAAAAGAGTTCTGGCCACTGCTCTGTTAGTTCCTTCTCATGTTCTCAAGTCTCATCTTGAATCTGACCATGTTTCTATAACACCCACACTGGGACGATGCTTTTCCCATGAAATACTTTCTCTAGTGTATCCATAATTTGTACTAGGATATGTACCCATGATACCTCTAGTTCTAGGTCAATGTGACCCCATATGATCACATGGTCAGGATCAGGGAGATACATTTTCAACTAGGATACTTGGATCACATTATGCACCAATCTAAACATTGGTGGTAATGCCAACTGATATTCTAACTCTCCAACCTTTTCCAGTATCTCAAAAGGGCCAATGTATATACGATATCACATTCTATACTTCATGAAGTGATGATGTTGAAGCCATGGAGAGATCCTCAAGAAGGCATGATCACCCATAGTGAATGACAACAGTTTTCAATAGAGATCTGTATAAGATTTATGATGACTCTAAGCCATCTCTATCCTATTTCTATTCAACTATATCTTCTATGTTGTATCTTGGTCCAGTATTGGCCCCACAGGTAATGTTTGACCCATTTCCACCCAACATAGTGGAGAACAACAAGGACTCCCATAAAATGCTTCAAATAGAGCCATTTGTATAGATCCATGATAGCTGTTATTGTATAAGAACTCGACTAAGGGTATATGCTCCTCCCATGAACCACCAAAATCCATTATAGAATCCTGAAAAAATGTATTCCGAAATTTGTATCGTCCGCTTGAATTTTCCATCAGTCTGAGGATGATACGCCGTGCTAATTTTCAACTGAGTCCCAAGGGATTGTTCTATGGATCCAGAAAAGAGATGTGAACTTCATATCTCTATCTGAGACTATTCAAATTGGTACACCATTCCTATTTACCACTTAACAGATATTGATTTTTGAAATAGCATACACCGTATGAGTTTCCTGAATATGGATGAAATGGACTAACTTGGTTAAACAATAAACTCTCACCCAAATAGAATCATGTTTCTATATCATTATTGGAAGACCTGTTACAGAATCTATTTCTATTTGATACCATTTCCACACTAGGATTGGAAAATATTGTAACATACCATCTATTCTCTAATACCCTAATTTAACCTGCTGAAAAGTAACACACCACAAGATAAACTCAGCCATCATCCAATTCATGATGCTCCCCTAAAAATATGCCTTCAACACCTTATACATCTTATGTGATCCTAGACGCACAACCAATCTTTAATGGTGGTAATAATAAATGTGTTGTTCCTAAAAAACCATCGATACAACTATCTGATCTATGAAACACAAAACTAAACCCCAATCAAGTATCTATCCCTCAATGGTCTCCCCACCATTGAGTTTCTAACATACAACCATACATTGTGTATGAGATGATTATTCCTCTTTGATAATTTTTACTAAATTAGGAACAACTGTAGATGAAACAAAAACAGTAACATAACCTCAGTCTTTACATTCCACATGCATGTTGGCTAAGACCAACATCAACTTCCATTCATATGAAGCTTCTTTATCCAACTGAGCATATGAATTTCTACACAATCTATCTGCCACCAAATATCCTTTCCCTGGTGTGTACATCAAGTCAAAGTCAAACATTTGGAGATAATCCATTTATATCCTTTTCCACAGATTCAAAAATCACTATGAGAAAATGTGTTTCAAGATTTTGTGCTCCATAAACATATTAAATTTCTCACCAAAGAGATAATGAATCCATGTTTTCAAAGCATGGATGACTACAGATAACTATAAATAAATAATTTGGTATTTATTCTCATGAACTCTCAATTTCTTTGAACCATATGCAACTACATGATCTATTTTCAAGAGAACAAAACCCATCCCTGATCTCGAAGCATCAAAATTCACCACATACCACTGTCCTGATTCTGGAATAATCGAGATAGGAGGCGATGTAAACAAAAATTTTAGTTCCTAGAAAGACTTATGAGATTCCTCTATCCATTGGAATGGAGCATTATTCTTTTTCAGAGCTATCATTGGAGAATCTAGTCGTGAGAAATCATGAACAAGTGACAGTAGTAACCAGCTAGACCAAGAAAACATTGTATCATGAAAATATTACCCGGTGGTTGCTATTAGATAATGAATTATATCTTTTAAGGATCAATAAAAAACTGTTTCTCTGAAATGACATGGCCATGAAAACGTACTTCTGGAATCCAAAAATCACACATTGTTAATTTGGCATAAAAATGATGATTTATAATGATTTGTAACAGTATTTCCAGTTGCACCTCATGATCATATATTCTCTTTGAATAAACCAAATGTCGTCCACAAATAACACAACAAAAGAATATAGATATTGTGTAATTATTTGATTCATCAATGCCATGAAGACCGCTTGTGCATTTGTTAGACTAAAAGGCATGACTACATATTCACAATGGCCAAGTATACTTCTGAATGATGTCTTTGGAATATTCCCTTTTCTAACTCTCAATTAGTGATTTCTTAATCACAAGTTAATCTTAGAGAACCATTAAGATCCTATTAATTGATCGAACAAATCATCAATGTGTGGAAGTGGATATCTATTCTTTATTGTAACTTGTCTAATCATACTCTAATGAACAGAAAGAGGAAGTGTTCTGTCAGCATTCTTCAAGAACCAAAATGTTAATGCTCATGGAGACGTAATTGGTCAAATAAAACCCTTGATTTCTAGCTACTCTAACTACACTTTCAATTCTAGTAACTCTATTGGTGCCATCCTATAAGATAAAAGTGATATAGGACATGTCCCCGTAAGGAGATCAATTATATTTTCCACTTCTAATGGAGGTGGTAACCCTGGGAGATTCTTGGGAATGACTTCTAGAAATTGATCAAAAATATCATGAAAACTATTTTCCTCAATCTCTTCCATTTATTCCAACCTCAATGCTACCAATTGGTAAGAGATCATTCCCACCAATTTTGGCAATAATGACTTTTCAACCTTCTCTACAATCCTTTATCCCCTAAAGAGATGCTTGATTCCATCCTCAGTCATAAAAATAATTGTTCTCCTATAACATATAATTTGATCTGTGAATGTTGTCAGCCATTCCATACCCCAGATTACATCATAGAAATCCATATCCAACATCGAGATTTCCCATTTTAGCTCAGCTCCATCAACTGTTATAGCACATGCTCTACACACAAAGGCTTTACATTCTCTTTAACCGAGATGAGTTTTTAGTTTCAAAATTGACGACACTATTTCCTATTTTAAACATATTAATTCAACAACATAAGAACAATGATGGAATTTGTTGTAACAGAATCAAACAACACATGAAAAAAATGTAGAATTAAAGAGAATTGTTCCTCTCACTATAGATGGTCCAGCCTAATCATCAACAATCATCTTCTCCGCACAGTAAAATTGTTTCTTCAAAACAATATTCTCTTTATTTTCTTTGCTGAGGTTGCCCTAGTTGAGGAGTCATGGTATTTCTAGAAGCACCATTGCTAGATCTTCTCTGATTACAAGAATGATTATGTTGTCCTTGTCCAGTCGAAGTATATGATGCTTGCGACTCTTGAGAAGTGTCTCAAGCACCTGACCTTGTATCACTGATACAATAGAGCTGAAGATTTCCTATCTTGATGCAATTATGAAATTATCTAGGTTATGTCATATAATATTGCTTCATGTGGCCAAGAAAACCACATTGAAAACAACATGATTTTCTTTGGGGTCTTGGAGGAAAGTTTACTAATCTAGACGTCTGGTTATGATTTCCACTTGCAACTTGGAAATAGGTATCCCTTTTATACTTGTACCTAGTTGTTGATTACTCACTATTAATTGTAGGTATTATCATGCCTCTGCCCATAAATCTCAAGATATCACATTCCACCATAGTCGCTCTCTTTACCATCTATGTATAATATATAATAAAAAGTACTACAATATTCGATCGAATCTCCTGTTGTAGCCCTGATTTGAAGATGAGTTCCTTCAAAGAGAAACATGCCGCAACATCTATTGTAAAGCATAGTAAGTTCATGAAATTAGCTGCATACTATATGATAGAGAGACAATATTGTTTTAGGCTGAAGAAGTCGGTAATTTCATCGATCTTGTACATGTGAGGATAGAATTGTTTGTTGAACAATTACTCAAAATCCATCCATGTAAGTCCTTCATCCAATTTAGCATGCACTACTAAATCTCACCATTGATGTGTAATATCCTCGAGCATATATGTCGCCAGTTTGACCATTAGCACTACTGGTGTGCTGATGAAGTCAAAGATATGATTTAACCTACATAGCCACACCTCCTTCTCGGGTTCGGAATCACCATATAAATTTAGAGGATTCTGTAATATGAACTGGAGGGTATGATCCACATGTCCTGGCTCATTACTCCGGATCCCTATGTCAACATATTTAAAAGCATGGACAGTACTCTGAACTAGATCTTGTTTCACCTGTGGTTCAGGTGCAACCACATTCTCCATAACTTCTTCAGGTTGGTGTCGACGATTCCTACTAGGTGCCATTTTCTAAACTGAAAACAATCTCTGTTTATCTGACTATCTAGAAACTATTTTCTTAGTATTTCATATTCTATCACATCCACTATCACATAACTCTTTTCCAAAACCTCATTTTTCCCATGTTAAACTATTTTTGAAACCACATCACATAATATTTCAAATTAATCCATTTTCAAAATATGATAAGAATTCAATTTTTTAGAATCATTCATTTGAAAACCACTTCCATTCATTTTTAATAAGTAACAATTTTTTCACTACAAGAATCATTCCTCAAAATGATATATGCACTCCTTGTGGGAGTTCATTCCTCTATAATGCTTTTCTGTATCATGTCATTGGCTAAACCCATGACAATGGGATTTCAAAATCCTAGATGTGTCTCCAAACACTTATTTACAGAAATCCATTGTTAAATAAAGTTGAACATAAAAAGGATAGCTACATCCTATAACGTTATACATTTCATGTTCTGAAAATCCTACTCTTTCCTATGATTCCCACCTAATGAATAGACAAGAATGGATTTCATCTCTAAATCTAGTAACATCGATGACCATTTGTTAAGAAATGACCGAACAAGCTGATACCGTTTGCAATGACCCACTAATTCTAATTGGATTGAGAGTGAAATAATTCATTACTAGACCTTAAGAGATATCCCTAAGATGCCAAAGACAATAAATAAACATCAAAGTGTTTCAAACACAAGTTGGGGATGATTTATCCTTTAATAAATAAACCAATAAACCAACCATACATAACCAAATATTCATATATGATGCATGAACGAATGAAAGACAACTCAACAACTTCATGTATCTAAAAACCACATCTAAGTAAAAAACAATGGAAGAATAACCATGTATCAAATAACACAAAGGAGAAATAAAAAAAGACACTCAAAAGGCCACAAGACTCCATGCCCCACAAGATCTAGGCTCCACAATCTCTGAACATCCCAAACATCATGAGGTTGTGGTAAACACGTGTGAAATATTACCTTTTTCCTTGTCCCAGAGGATAACATATGTCAAAGCACCAAAGTTCCAAAGTAGGGGTGAGTATAAAACTCTATAGGTTTTCCCCAATGAAATCCCTACTCACTCCACTAGGATAGAACAGTTTGAAATAATTATAGAGAATAATTTATATAAAACATTTTTTCAAAAATAGTTTACAACTAAATATAAATAAGTTTCTAAAATAATTCATTATCAAAATCATACAAGTACAATTGAAACCAATTTTACCAACAAGATATTTATTTAGAAAAATAACTAAACAATATTTACAACCATTTCACAGTATCCCATTACCAACATAACCAACCATTCCTAAAACCCATGAAACCAACCATGCATGGTATGTTATGGAGGTTCCATACTCAAAAGTGGTTTCTCAATTACCTTCCAAGTCATCACAAGGTAATTGTTTCCCATGTTCCATTATCACTTTGGGACCAACCACATGGACATATTTCATCCAAGTCCCATATATGCAATTCCCATGTGCCTTTAAAAATTTGGAACTGATCACAACGCCATATTTAAACCAAGACTTGTAATTGCAACATAAACACACACCATATATTCACAACGATCATTCTGAAACATCTCTATCAATAAAAACAACTTTTTATTTATAACCATTTCTGTCAAAACCAATTCAATGACAAAACATTTAAATTACAAACCATTTACATAAAAATAAATTTTTATTGAAAATATTTCTATTGAAACCCCCTTTTTCATCATCCATCTAGAAATTCTAGAAAATTTATAATATAAAATTATCATTTTAAATTCATTAAAGCAAACCCCTTGGCACAACTATTCACCATGATCACAAAATTTCACAAAAACCATAAATCATCACTAATGAAGATTTTTCAATGATTTTAAGAATCATTTTCTTTTTAAATAATCCAATTTAAATCTATGCCAATCAATTATATCATGGGGATTCAAGAGATAAGCCTATTACCTTGATGGTTTTGAGGAAAATTTGACAACAGACGATGAACGCACAAGGAAGTGAGTCAATTCTCCAAGAATGGCCATAGTTATATTATCCTAGCAAGGTAATGAATCAAAATTGAATTATTTGGCATCCTCAAACATATATATAACCAATATAGGTTCATATTTGATAAATAATGGTCATCAGGGAAGTATATCTAAATAGATCTAAGAAATCATGATAAATCAGGAATGAATGGAGACATACCTCAATAATTAAACTCGAAATCACCTCGAGAATTCTCTTGGTTGGCTCCAAATCATGTGGGGAGGGTTCTCCTACCATCTAAGGAGATTAATATTGAAATAGGGCGTTTTCAATCCAAAATTAAATACATATAGAAAAAACGAGTAATCCATAGAAAATAGGATCAAGAATTGAGGTTTGTTAACGGTTTTACCTCACAGTTTGGGCCAACCATGTATGGAACATGCCACCTTTGGTTTTGAACCAAAACTCTATATAGAACTCTTCCAAACTCTCCCATAATTCACTATTACACTTGTTACAGAAATATGTTTTTTATGTAATCACCCCACTTTAAGGAAACAACCCACTTTATAAAAACACCCCACTTTATAGAAAAACCCAACTCTATGGAAACTAACAACATTATGGAATCACCCAAAATTATGGAATCTCTCTATTTTATAGAAACTCTCTATTTTATGGAAACTTTCTATATTATGGAAACTCCCTATTTTATTGAAACTCTATATTTTATGAAAACTCTCTATTTTAGACAAACCAATTATAAAACATGAGGAAATGGGTTCTATACTAGAAACATGGGGTACTATAACAACCCTTTGTCATGTAGTTGTACAACATCCCCTATGTATGGGTAGAACCTTACATCTAATGTAAACATATGTGTGAACCATTTATTAAATGGTCTGTGTAAGTGAATACTAGAGTTCTATTAGGGTATGACTAAACGTTTGGGATTTGTAACAGTAAATACTGTTACCCATATTAAAATAATAATATCTATATAATGGAATAACCATGTTACGCATTCACTACTCTATTTTGGAGAAAAATGATTTTAAAAACCCATTTTCATTTAATTTTCAAAAAAATTCCATTCCCACGCATTTTTGATAATTTTTAAACCATGAAATCATGGGATTTAAATTTTCGTGATTTATTAAACATTGTTAGTCTAATATTATAGTTTATTAAAACATCCAAATTTATTATTATATTAAATTATTAAATTAAATGGTTGTTTTAATTTGGGGCCCTTATGTTGTCAACCTGAACCCCTATGATTTTTAATATATCCATACCCTTACTGCCATAAATTTTCATATATTATATTGAGATGATTATGGGAAGTTATCTACAATAGACTAATGTTCGTTTCATGGTACTAGAGTCATTGTATTCACATTGTTCATATCCCTATAACGTTTATTATCCTTATATTTTTCATTCTGTAAAATAAAATCAAGATTGGTAATTTCATATCAGGACTTTCTATTTGGAAATATTATTATTAACTATCATCACATTGAAATTTATAAAGAAAAGAACAACTAATATGAATATTTAAGAAAATATGATTAAATTGAATTTCCATTTTTAGGGGAAAAATATTTTAAAAAATTCACATTATTTCTTGTTAGGTGTAATAAGTGGTTTTTAAATAAAAATATATGATTATGGTTTTTATCCATTCTAATGCTTAGTTATTATTATTTTAAATTGAAAACCTAATAATGTTTCATTGAAAAAATTATTATCAATGAAATGATTCCCAAAATAAAATTATTTTCCATTAGAAATGACCTCTGATGTTATTGATCATTATGTGCTTTGATATATTCAATAAAAACTCTTCTTTTTAGTTTTCTTATTTGGTTAGATGAGGACTATTTCCTAAGCATAGTAAATTCTGAATATTTATTTATAATCTAATTTGAAAACAATAAAAAATTACTTTATGGAAAAATTAATGTCTTCATTTTAGATCATCCACTCTATGATAAATTCTTTTTAGTACTGTGCACTCAAAAAAAATTTGAACATGATATTTACCCTATATATATAACCACCCCAAGTGTTTAGGCTCAACATTGTTGTGTTATATTATTACATTTTGTATTTCTTTGATATCTGAATATTACATGTTGATAAATTTTATGAATCTATTTTCTAAATTAATGACTAAATATAAATGTGTTTTTTTGTTATGTATCATAAAACACATTAAAATATCTAATATTCTAAAATAATTTAATGTTGAAATCAATGACATCATAATGTTTTCCCCCCAAAATCCATAAAATTTTATTTTTAACATCAAAATTGTATCTGTATCTAATTAATCATTAATATAAGTGATTTATATTATTCTATAAATCCTTGATTAATTTTATTTAATCATAAATTTTTAAAATAAATATTTCATTAATGGATTAGACTGTAATGCCCTATATTCATGAAATACTTGGTGGGGCCATTCTGAACTATATCACCTACACCTTACTTTTATTGTTTGTTTTTTTCTTCATCATTTGAATATGTAATATATTCATGTGGTCATTAACATACATTATAGTTATGTGATTGATTGGATGATGGAGGACTACCTAGACATTGTTGGTGTGTGGAGCACTATGATTTCAGTTTTTATAATTTTGATATAACTTCATTTTCTATTTTCATATCAACTCCTTATAGCCAGTTATAGTTGTAGTGATTATCTTATTTGATGTTATTTCATCTGAATAATTTTCTATTATATATATATTTTTCAAAAATTATTTTCTTCATTTTTGATTTTTTTTATTTTTTTTATTTATAATATGTGGTTATGGAATGTAATTCGGGTTAGTGGTGAATTGCCTCAGATAACAATTTTTATGGTACACTGGGTTGGTTTATCATATCATTGATTAGTAATCATGGATACAACATCTCCAAAAAATTGATAAATCAATAATAGTTATATTTAATATATATATATATATACGAATTTATAACCTTTAATATATTTATAATATGAAAAAAATTACAGTAATTCATGGAAACAATTGTCTATATGTACTAACAAGTTATATTTTCATTATTTTGTGGAAGGATTAAAAAATGTAAAATAATAATTAACCATTAAAGAATAAATATTATATATATTAATTAAATTAACCTTTATTTATAGACTTGTAAAATTAACAGTAAAATATTCACCTTTCTTCGTGGATGTGATAATAAAAACATATCAATTAGCGACATTATCATTTTAAAATACATATCAAGGTCTAATGCTACATAATATCATATAATTATTGAATATTAATTAAATTTTGAATGTAATTTATAATCATTACATCCATCATAATAACAAACCATGAGTTATGGGTGTTAAAAAAGAATAATTTTTCCATGTTATGGAAATATTACATAGGTAAGTACAAAAAATACATTAATTTCCATTTGATTAAAAGGAGGTTTAAAATCAGTGTAATATAAAAAAAATTACATATTAGAATATTAATGATACCATAGTTATTATGTTTGGATAGATACAACAAATTTAGATGAGGTAAAAGAATAAATAATTTCATTAAAGACTTTATTATGAAAATTACATATTCTTTTAGTGTAATTCCTTAAATTACACCTTAAAACTTTATAGGATTTTCTCAGGTTAAGATCATAATCTGATGAAGGATGGTATGGAATATAGGAATGTTTTTATATGGTATGTATAAGCAAAAGGGTTAAAATAATGTTAAATTGGTAGTAAGATAGAATCTATTTTATGTGTGTTAGGACAAAAAACAAGGAATTTATTATACCATTTTTCATGTTTAAGTGGAATTTTTATGATTATCATATAGTTTAACCATAATTGAACATGTTTTAACTGTAATCATGGAAAATATTTTTTTTATTTATCACTATTCATTAAGTCCAAAAAATAATCCTACTACATTATATAAATTTTCCATGTTCTTAATATTGTATCCAATTAGTATGACACAGTTTTTAAAAATGGAAGAAATTAATATTAAATGGGTTGTACTTAATCCATTAAAACCCATTTCCAAAAAATAAAAACTCCAAACAAAAATCTGAGTGTGCCTACATTACATGGAATGAAAAAACTATTAGATGACTATTAAAATATTATAATGAATATATAATATAAAAAATTTAATTAAAATCACCCATCATTATAAATTAATACAATTTATTACACTAAAAATTGTATTCACATTAAGAATTATTCTTTGGAAAAAATCACATTTATACATTAGAATTATTTTATTAAAAATGTTCACTATTTAAAAACCAATGAAATATTTTTCTACAATAATAAAAAATAAAATTTTTAGATAGTCTTATTTATTCAATAAATTATGTAGACTAGGTGAAATTTATAACAAAAAAAGGTACACATGATTACATCACATAAATAAATATTTTTCCGATTATCTTAAGTTACATACAATACTTGAATAATCCATAACCATGAATGATTAAAAATATTTAATTATTCTATGTAAAATTTATAACAATTACAATAGTTAAAATATATAAAAACAACAACAACAACATGATTTCTTATTTTTATAACATATTTATAATGTTAATTTTATAATATTAATTTTATTTTTTGATTTTTAATATAAATATTTTTTAAAGATGAATATGTATTATTTTTTATAAAAAAAGTTATTTTTAGTTTAATAAAAATATATTGATTTGGATAAACACTATATAATGTATAACACAATAGTGATAGAAATGTTTGAGAAACACATTTAAATGGAAAAATATATTTTTATAGTAATATATCGTACATGAAAACAGTATATGAATTTTATAAAACATATTTTTATCTTTTTTGAAACATAAGTATTAAATAACACTACAATCATTTATTTCGCGGTTATATTAAAAATAAAAATTTATAATTTTTTGATTAAAACTAATATAAAAAAATTTCCTTTAAACATCAATAAATTGATATTATATGACAACTAAAATTTCAGTTTCATGAATGAACCTAATTTATGTATAATTTTTTTTAAATAATGTGGTAATGGAAAAATCATTTTTCTAAATAATTATTTTGAAAATATAATTATTTTATTTTTAATATTAAAATTTATATAATTTGAATTATAAATATAATATAATGTATGAAAAAATACAAAAATATTAACAAAACATTAATTTTTAATAATTTCCAAATACTAAAAAAGAACAGATTATTATTTAAATTCATTTTTCTTGGATTTTGTTTAATTATTTAATATTTTAATAAATAATTTTATTTCATTTTCAAAAAGTATTAATTCAAATTAAATAAATATAGAGTAAAATAATGATAAAAATATTAAAATAGTTTTAATATATCATACCTTATATTTAAAAATTAAATATATATTACTTATTTATAAAAAATAGTTATAAAGGTAATAATAAAAATGAATAAATATATAAAACAATGTTCCAATAACCCAAAAATTATTTAAATCAAATGTAAAAATACGTTGATTAGGCTTGATCATCCCAATATCACCAAAAAATAGCATTTTCTAAAGATTTTTAGTTTCGAACAATTTTATAATGTATTGATATAATGTAACTGTAAAGGGTATTCCCATAGTACATTTATCTTCACTTATAAAAGAAAATCACATTAACAAAAAAATGTTAAAAATTTCTATTATAATATATAATTAAATAATACCAAAAATAGTAATCAATGGATTATTTTTATTATCTTTATACCTCTGGTCTATTGATGTTAACTTAATGCCTTTACTTCTACGTAAACCTCTAACAAATGAAAAAATCTCTAACCTATTTATTATATTATTTGCAAATTTTAATCCAAAATTTATCTCTTCAAAATACCCTTCTTCCATATAAATATAATTAAAATATTATAATTTTTATAATTATAAGTTATTATTGAAATTTAATAAAATAAATTATCTGTATCTATTTTCTGTGAAAATTAAAGAGTCCTTCAGGGTCTGTGCAGACTACTTCCTCGACAATGATACATCCTCTAGTTTTCATCTCCTATACTCATAGATGATTAAATGGATGAAATGGATGAATAAGTATTTAATACATACCATTAATATGAGTCTAAATATTAAAATATTCTTATAATTTATTTAAAAAATATTCTTTTAAAAATAGAATAACTAATCATTCAAATATGTGAATTATCTCCATAATGAGAAATTAGTTCCATTTATGATAACCACACATCATGGATATATTAAACAATATATGTAAAATATAAAAATTGAAAATAATATTATTAGTATTCATATAATGAATCTTTTTTTAAATATACATCTTTCAATACAAATATAAGATTTTTTGAAAAAAATACTTCATAAAACCAGTAAAACACATAAAAAAGAAATCTATATTATTAATAAATAACATATAATTGATAAATTAACATTAAATAAAAAATATGGTTAGAAAATATTCTTGAGTAAATATTTATTAAAAATAATTTACTTAGTCAAGATGTTAATCATGATTGTGGAATGAATATGGAACCCTCTACAAGAGATCTTCCACACTTCCTTCGTGACTTATCATTCACATGCTACTTTTCCTACCCCATATAGAATATTATTTAAATATAATGATAATATTTTTGTATAAATTATTATAAAATATATACCTAGTTAATTATGCTATTTATTTTTTGTGAAGTTCATTTCTTTAGTTCCATTTGAAATTCAATCTTTTATGTATAGTTAATTTAGGGAAATTTTTCTTCTTGTTTACTCATGTCAATAATCACCCCCATAACATTATTTCAAAAAATTGAAATCTTCAAGTAACCGTATATTTTTTTTATGGAGAACCCACTTAGTTCTATTATTGTTTTATATAAAACAAAATAAAAAAAAATTCATAAAAAATATCCTTTTATATAACTTATTAATCATAACTGAACTGATGCATTTTTATATGTTCTTCTCCATGGTTCTTCTAATAAAATATCTAAATTAAAATTCAATGATCAAGACTGAAGTTTCATTATTATATTTTAATATCCTTATGATATTTTTCATTTTTTATGTTTGGAATACATAATATTTTTCTTGGATATGACATGTGTCACAATTATGAAACCCACATCATTATCATAGGTTTGACTAAGATTAGAATTATTTAATGTCTTATAATCCTCAATAATAAAACATATGGGAGATTATTTTTTATTTTATTCATGGTTAAAGGATTATATTTGAATGATATTAATTGGTTATAAATTTATAACTCATGATATTTTATCTAAGGGATTAGGGAGTGAACCGAAATCCAAAATCTACATTTTTCCATAGTATAACGATGGCCATAGGAGTGGAACATGACATGTGTTTATGGTATCCTATTTTATATTGTTTCCATTATTTATTGATATTTTGAAATTATATAATTATTCAATGTCTCAATTATTATGATAATACTTTTTTATTATATTATTATATTACACTAAACTCTCATGTTATTTTTTTGGATGTCTATTTTATTACTGGGATTTATAGACCACTCGGTTCCTTTAGTTTCTTCCTTTGTATTTCATATTTAGTTCCAGAAATTCTAGAGAAATTAATACCGGTATGTGTAATTTTAAATAAATAGAATCATTTTTTCTTTTTATTGATGATTTCTTTTGTAGATTCCTACAATGAAAGATGACTTATTAATCCTCGATGTGAATTTTCATAAAAATAATGTTATGAATTATGAAATATTATATCAATAACTATGATATTTTTATAGATAGAATTAGTGAATATTATACTCATTTTTAAGGATTATGAGGAAAGAAAACATCATCAGTAACCTAGGAATACATTTAATGGTTAAACAAAAAAATATAGGAACATCATAATACATTCATAAAGATGATATATTTTTGATCCAATAGATGTACACTAATGTATGGATACTAGAAAATGGATTCTAAAATCATAAAAATCATACTATGGGTAATCATATTGAAAAATGATATGGTTATTATATAATTAATCATCATTATAATTCATGATGATAGGGCCGAAGAGATTACACCTTTTTAAAACTTAACATAGGATATTATTATGATAATTAAAATACATTTTCTAAAACATAATGAAGGAATTAAAAATTTATATAATGAACATAATGAAATTAAATATCGTAGTTGGATTATGACCATGTATATTGTCAATTGAAACATATTAATTCATTACTTAGGTTTCACACATCAAAAATATGTTACTCGTATAGGATTATGGTTTTACATTTCTCAATTTTTAACATAATATTCTAATTTATAATCATTATCCATCATATATAATCATCAGATGTTGGAGGAATAATGTTACTAACATGTGGAAGGTTGTCGATGCTATTTTCCATCATAGAGTCTAATGAATGGAAAAAGGGAATTCCTTAAGCACAAAGAGAGTCATCTTTTTAAGAACATTAAAAATTGATAAAGGCGTGAACAAGGAAACCTTTAAGAATGGGTCTTTCAAGTTTTCTTCTGGTCGTGCAAGTCACATGCGCGCCACATTTGGGTCACGCAAGTCACTTGCATGCCCTATTCCTTTTTTTCCCAAGGTGTTCAGTGGCCTATAAATACCCTCTATTGGCCCCCCATTTCCAAGGATTAATTTTCCAAAACATAGATTTAAGCTTTGGTCACCCAAGTCTTTGGCTGACGTCTTCCGAACACTTATAAGGTAATTTATTACCTAGAATGGAAGCTCTAAAGAGGAAGAATAAGGCCTATGTATTAGAACTCATAAATACATGTGTTTCGAATTGTCCATACCTTAAGGGAAGAGAAGACACTTGCGCATTTCCTTTCCCTCTCAAGGGAACTTGCCCGCCACTCTTCTGGAAGCCTCTAGGGATGATACTAAGGGATTGATTTCAAAGTCGCCAAAGAATTACCTTATAGATTCTTCATCGCCGAAGGTGACTCACGTCACACATGTATACTTGCTTGACCCAGACTTTCATGCCAGAACAATAATTTCACGCCTCCTTCCTATTCACCTCCTTTCCTCAAATCCACCTCTCCTCTTCAAAGATAGCCTTCAAGACCCTCTTCAAAGCAATTTGTGGCATGGTTCGTTTGTTGGTTTACTTATCAAAGATGAATTAATTGGGCCTCCTTCTTAGGAGTAAGCCCCAAATTACATGTCTTCTTAATATGGGCCTCCTTATCAGGAGTAATTCCCAATCATAATTTCCCTTAATTTGGGTATCCTCCCCTAGTGTAAGTCCCATTGTTAATTTATTTTGATTTTGGGCCTCCTTCTCAGGAAAATACCCAATCATAAGTCCCTCTTAATTTGGGATTCCTTTTCAGGAGTAAGTCCTGGGTTAAAATCCCAAATCTTTTTAAAGTAAAAACACCTATATGGACACTGATCTTGGGTATTCATACATACGTAATCCCAACATCATTTCTTATGATTACATTTTTTGTGGCACAATCGTCAGTTTTACTGATACCTCTTGTTTCTCACACAGAGCATGACTCACATGAGCTTAGAGTGTAAAAGTAATTATGACATCTCTCCTTGGGCCAATAATCATGCATAAACATCATAGTTCTTCACCCGAACTACATGGACATTTTTCTCTACCTTAAAAGTAGAGTATGTAGGAAGCCATCCTATGGTCAAGACCATATTTCATTAATTCATTTCCATCCCATATGACATTAAACTATATCCTTCCTATCGAACTATGTGGGTTAGGATTAATTTAATTTTAATAAGGATACATAGGTATCCCATCTGTCGGTACGATCCGAACTCTGAAATAATCATGCCCTTCAGAATGACAATAAACTTCAAGTGCCCTACTGAGTGGATTTAAAACCAGTATAGTCATCATAATGAACTTGAAATTTCTATATAATGTAAGGAAGAATACCATTGACTAAGAATATCTATTTCACATGGATTATCCTCTGTTGATGAAGAACCTAAAATACATATAAGAGACTCTCTAAATTCCATACATAACAATCATTGATTGCAATATGTAAAAGAAAAACACAGTTTAATACTTGGTAAATTAATAAGGATTCATGAACAGAACTTATATCTATAAGAGAGTGTCAGTGTAGACCATAATTCCACACCCCCCCAAAAAGTTGTGATGAGTTTGAACACCCATCCACTCGACCAATGCATATTCTTATGCCTCTTCAGTCCACAACTAATGAGAACCTACCTTTGGAATGTATATACAAATGTATATGGAATCATTAGATGTTTCTGGTTCTATGAATAAATCCGTTAGAAACCGATTGGAATGTTTGAACCCTAAACAAACAAGTTCATTCTCATTTCCAGAAGAATCAAAAAATTGTGAACCCGACTTGAATACTTAACTAAGTTAAGTGATGTTTTACTTATTTGTTAGGACCCTATTTAACTCAATGTGAGGTCCCACAAAGTCATCAATAACAGATGTGTTCATCCTAAAGATGTAGTCTGGCCAAACCTATCTAGATTATGTTTGTTATATCAAACATGCACTCTTTTTTCAAGACCTCTTTACAATATGGAATGGCTTCTTTAAAATTCACACCTTTGTATACCTCGACTGCTACTTCTGCTGGATCCGCGTTCGCTCTGAGGGCGACATAACCTACTCAGCATCTGCAATGCTGGGTCTCGAATGCATTGGTAAGGGAATACCATCAACATAGTACCATCTTGACTCTGGTGGCTGCTCCACAGTCCTTCCAAGTTAACAACTCACCCTGGTTATCCGGACAGTGATGACTAGTGGTTAAGAAGAAGGTGGTACCGACCACCGTCTCCAACCGTTTCAGGTCATTATCCCCAGAACTCAACCAAATATCCCTCCCATATTATGGGGAGGTGAATGAAAAGGTCACTGAAGGCCTTAATTAAAGAAGACATGAGTCCATCCTGAGGGATCCAATCAACAATCACCACTAGACCAGTGCAGTAGTGCACCCTCAACATGATGAGGGTATCACCTTCAGGGGTTCAGCTCAGGTTCCTCAAACCTGAGCATGCAAGACGAACCGTCAGACACGAAATTCGGAAAAGAGGAAGAATGTTCTTACTTCTGCCCCCCACCAGAGAATTCCATCAAGCTAACTTGTTAGAAAATAGCAAGTGGGAATATACACCCACCCGTCCTAATTTTACTACCCAACAGACTCGTCTGGTAGTAACACACCAATCCCGCTAGGCAATTCTAGTGGAGTATTATAGGAAAGCACATACACCTATTTATAATTCTTTATCCAATCAGCAGGCTCATTTTACTACAACCGAAGATACTCTCCAATTAAATGTGGTGGAGAACAATCACTAGGCACATACACCCGTAATTCATCAGGCTAACCAACAGTCTCTTCTGGTAGCACCCAGAGATGACAATTGGAAAGCTCTAATGACAAGCAGGAGGGAGGCACACTTTTCTACCCCCACAATAGAGTACTGCCAGAATTCATTGATAGGAAAAGGAGGACAGGAACAGAAATGAACCCCTACTCCAGACAAGGAATGGACATATATTCCCATTCCTACAGCTAAATCCCCAAAGCATATTCTAACAATGGTGAAAGAGCAGAAACAAATCCCTGCCCAAATCCAGGATACCTATTAGAATGTTACAAATAAAAAAGTAGTATCACTGGGAACAAATCATAAATCGATCCTTATTAGTGGAGTGAATCATAAACATAACACTTTGGAGTAGATACACACCTCTTCCTTAGTCCAGGATGGTTTTGGGGCATTCTCCCCCATGTCATAAGGACAATCAAGTCGGGAACATACACCCGATTTGAATGGAGATAATCAGCCTAACATGACCATTTCTCCTGAGCAGGCACATACACCTACCCATAATAACCACTTTCATCAACAAGTGGTTTCCATAGTCAGTAATAAGGCTTCTATGAAAAATAACCATCCAACACAATCGAGGAATCAAATTCTAATCTTCAATAAGGCCTTGCTCGATGCTGGAGTTCTTGTTGTGCTCAGACAATTGAATATTGCAAATCAAGATTTTACTCTATTATTTCGTGATTTTGGAAATAACAACAAAAATTATGAATGTATTCATTGGACATTTCTGCATGAAGACTTTCTTCATGATAGTTCAGTCGATCTTGAAGTATCATCTTTAGATGAGAGCCACAATAACCCTCTTTGTGGCCAGAAGATCAAGGAGAAAAAGGTTTCATCTTTTGCTGTAACCCACCATGGTGTTCATCCTCATGATGATGAATTTAACTGTGAAAGACCTCTCCGTAGTAGTAATTAAAATTTCCTGGAAAATTATTCAATGGAAAATGCCGTAATGAGAAATCCCTCTTATCTTGAGGCACATAAAAATGAGAATCTAGTCATGTTTGATGCCTTACCACTAGCGGGTGAAATACTTTCTCAATCAGAAGATAGCTCGGGGTGTAGGTCATTCTCCAAACCACCCATGGGTCATTCATCTTTTAATTTGATAAATGAATTCTCTGCCAATATTGTTGAATTTGATGAATCAACAAAGAAACACCAACTTTGGTCTAATCAGGTAGAATAATATTCATCGAATGACAAGGAGGAAGTGCTAAATATGAGAAAAAAACTGGCAAAAGGTGATGTACTAGTCATGTTTTGTCCTTTGGCTGAATCTCAGTATTATATTCCAGAAATGTTGACAGAATATTGTATTCATGATATTCGTCTCAACCTGTGGAAAACACTTTGTCACTTAAAATATAAAATAATATCTTATGATTAATATGAAAATCACGTCAAGATAATAGAAGGGTTACAATGCCAAACTGATTTGGCATCTCTCTCAGTTTCCCAACATACAAAGGTTGAAAAGAAGCAGAGGGCCATTTAGCATTCATTCCTTGGTGCATTAAAAAGAATATGAAATTTAATTAACAATTCCCTATATAGTATTCATATTAGGGTATGGGGTGTTCATGGATCATTTCATTTAACCATACTCTCTAGTCAATAAAGCCCACTAAAGGTGGTCTCATGAAATGTTATTTCCCCTGGCTTTCCACATCTAGTTGGTTTTGTGCATAATCAAATGTTTTCCCAAGAACAGGCCTCAACTAGTTTCTCTCATATTTAGGCATATGAAGAAGATGTTGTATAATTACTCTTGCATCATGAAATGAGAATATCCAACATGCTTCTCGTTTAGAGAATGCACATCATCAGGTGACAGAAGTGTCAGAAATAATCCAACTGTCATCTGAGCCAGGTTATTTGAGTGGATTTCAGATGATGCATCCGACTAATTTTCAGACTAATGTCCGCAAAATCAGGAGAGATTTTAATAATGTTTTAGATGTAGCAGCTTAAGATCCACCTCATCTTTCAAGATTGGGGACTCTTTTAATCTTACCCTCAGAATCAAGAGATATGATTTGAGGTGTTGAGTAGGAACAACAAGAACATCCCCAGTCCATTGGACCGGGGACTCTTTCAAATTCTCAATCTCTTTCTCAGTGAAAGCCAGTCTTCTCTCGATTAGGGAAAAAGACACAAAAGGAGCGCAGAGCGGAATTATCAGAAGATTCCCTCCAAATTATGGTTCATCATGAATTTCTTGAGGGATCAACCAAACAAAATTCATTGTCTCATAAGGGAAATGGAATAAGACAGTATCGTAGAAATGCCAACAGAAGGGATGCAATGCGTTATTATTTGATAAATGTTATAAATGTCATTTTAACTGATGCCCCAAGAACATGAGGTTCACTCAGAGGAATCAGATGAAGAATTTCATATTCAAGAGGTTATACACACAGAAATAAATGAAGAAGGTGTGCGTAACAGAAGACAGAGTTCTTCCCAGAGGCCATATATTACTTCGAGTAATGCCCTTCCATAATCCAGAAAGGCACATGCCAAGGAAAAGGGTAAAAGCCATGTTACATCACACCCTACCTTTGGAGAAGGCCAATAACTCTCATTTGAGTAATGGTTTTCATATAAGGAAGAAGAAATGTGGAGTTAACGAGGTTAAATGAAAAACTACTTAAAGGTAGTCTTCCTCCTAAGTGTGTTGGAGTTAGTCAGTCAAGGAAATTTATTGTAGCTATTGGGATGGATCAAGAATATCCTCCATTACAAGTACACCCTCATAGGTCCAATCCTATGGGTCATGCGCAACAACAACCGGTATTACTACCATCAGTTACAGTACCAGTCCCCACACACGTCCAAACTCTAGTTATTGCACATGCTCAGGTCCAAGCTCATCCAGATGTTTCTCTAAAATTAATATCTACTATTGAGTCATAAATATCTATGTTGGAAGATCTAGAAGGAAAACATGCACAGGTTCAACTGGAAAATAAATCTTACCCTGAATGGGTGAATGAAATTCCCCCCCCCCCCCATCAAATTTTGAGAATTCCACATTCCCAATTTTTAATGGTTCGGGAGGTCCGGAACCACACTTAACAGATTATGTTTCTTTTTGTGATCATATGATGGGAACTCCTCAACAACAAGAATTAGTTAAGCTCAGGTGTTTTGTGCATTCATTACAAGGGCCTCCATTTACCTTGTGTACAAATTTACAATGTCTGTCAATTATTGGGTGGGAAGATCACCGTCAATGATTTCAACATCAATTTATCTCAACGTTTCCAAAGAAGATAGTTTTTGCTCTTATCAATTGTAAGAAAAGGGAAAATGAAAGAGTTTCATATTTCATTGCTCGATGGAAGGGGTTAACATATTCATTATGTTTAGCACTCCCTCATGAAGATTTTTTGCCAATCTGTGTGGAAAATGTGCATGATGAATTACAAAAACCATTGATCCCTCTGAAATACACAGGAGGGTTTCAAGACCTTACTTCAATTGCTCAACAGATCGAAGACTCTCTTACAAAGACTAAGGCTAAAACTCGTGTAATTCCATCAGTTCCAGGAAGGAGAATGGGGGAAGCAGAGACTGCTATAGTTATGATTAAACAAGAACCTGTAATTTCTTCCACATAAAAACCTTCATCATATCAAAGGGATCCACCTATTGAGCATAAAAAATAACTGTCTCCTTGTCAAGATGATCAATGTGATCAAAGTCAGGAACAATTTGAAGATTTGAAGAACAAAGTTTATTCTTTCCGGAATGAACAAGTTCCTGGCTACATTATCTCATCTCTTGAAAACAATCTGGTTCAGTTGCCAAGGCCCAAAAGTCAGAACAAGGAAAGAGATGAAGACCTCCCCATATATTTCCAATTTCATCAGATGTTGGGGAATCCCACTCAGGAGTGTTTTCTATTCAAAGACCTCATGAAAAAGATTGTGGACTCTTGACAGGTAAAACTAAATGATTCTTCAGCCCAGTTAGCATGTGTTACTTCAACTAATCCAGAGGTAGAAGGCGAGTGGGATGATGTCAAAAGAAAAAATGTGCAAAAATATGATGATTGGATTATCAGGAAAATGATCTACCGAACTCATGCCATTTTATGAACACAATTGAATCAACAAATTGTGTCTTCTTCTATGAATTACACAACAAAACCCCCTTCTTCAAAAGGTAAATCTTCAAAATAGTGGCATAATTCGAAGAAAGTAGGGCTGTAAGAAGAAGATGATTTCATGTCAAAGCCTAAATTATCATTTACTCTGGTAGATTTTATGCCATATGCTTCAAAATTACGGGCACCGCCCCACCAAATGGCACAAACCGAACAGGCTAATCAGACAGAATCATCATCATATGGAGAGTTGATCTTTGGTTCTGTTAACATGATTCATTTAATAGACCCGTATGCTAGCCACAACTTCGATCATGATGATCCAAAGATCCCTGCATCAAATAGAGGAATTAGAGGAAGAGACAGAGCTCTAGGATACAGGGGAAGTCATGTATATTCCAAAAGCCACTATTTCAATACTACCCCTGTTAGAACTGTATATGCAGTAGAAAATCATGGAAAAGCCAATCAGTGGGCTCAATAGGGACAAGAATGTTCTTCCACACATGGTAGATTCATTCCTGGAATAGGTATTTTGGAAGATCAGTTAGAGGTTACACCTTCATCCTCTTAGAAAATAAATAGACCTATTCGGTCTAATCTGCTGAAGCCAGGAGTATTTCAAACTCCTACCCTAATACAAGATGCATGTACTTCCAAATCATCAACTTCTAAGGCACCTACAAAACCACATTTTCTATTGGGAAACATAGGCCTTTGGATCAAAAGTATGTTTTATTGAATCATTTGGCCCAATTACTAGCCATGATATCAATTCTAGAGGCCTTGAATCTATCAAAAGATCTTCAGGAGGTGCTTATTGAGGCTAGTAATGTCCTCAAGAATTCGAAACTGAAATTTTTGTGGCTGAAGTCTACTATATAGAAAATGATCTTGCAAAATTCCATGAAATGATATGAGTTACAGATGAAGATGAAGTTGATGTTGTACATGGACATATCAGACCTTTGTATTTATCTTTCAAGGTCAATGATATAGACATCCGAAGAGCTTTCATTGATAATGATTCAGGAGTCAAACTCCTCCCTATTTGTACTATTTGTGGATTGGGCCTCACTGAATCTAATTTATCTCCTTCTAAATTGATGTTGCAAGGATATGATCAAACCGTACAAGGAAATCTGGGAGAGATTACACTTAGAACTCAGTTTGGAGACCTTATGTCTAATTCATATTTCATGGTTGTTCGTAATGACACAGACTTAAACATTTTTCTTAGAAGACCTTGGATACATCAACATGCAGCTATACCTTCATTATACCATCAATGTCTCAAATATTGTTTCATTGGACAAATTGGGACATTGTATGGTGTTAAATCCCCATTCAAAACATGTGAATCTCAATATATTAAGGCATAATTCTATCACATGTAGGGAAATGATAAATCCATGACAACAGATGTTACCAACATTAATGATCCAAATAGTTTGGAAAAGATTCCAGTAAGCCCATTCATACATGTGAATGCATATTATGTTTTTCCTATCAGTCAAATTGATGGGATAGACCCAAATCCAAACACTCTTATAGAAACTTTCATAATGTCAATTACATCAATTGATATAGGCAGCATGGGAGAAATTGTTGATTCACCAAGCAATGATGAAAGTTTAAATGGAGATGTCTTCATTTCATCTGCTGAAATATAGAAATTATATACTTCATAAACTAGTCCAGAAGAAGTTATATCAATGTCAGAGGAGAATGATGATGACCCTTCATTATCAAAAGTATCAGAAATGGTAGTCTCTTCTTCATGATGTTCAAATTTTAACTTCTCGCCTGATCATGAAAATTCTGCTTCATCATATACTATGCAAGTAGAAACAAAAGAAGTAACACATATTGAAGAAGAAGAGGAGGATCTAATTGATTCTCCTCCAGCATTTGAAGAGGTTATATCTACCACTTTGGGTGAACTTAGAGAAATAAATCTGGGTACAAAAGAATATCCACGCCCTACATTAATTAGTGCGGCCATGACACTCGAAGATAAGAAAATGTATAAGTATTTTTTAAAGAAAAATAGAGATGTGGTTTCTTGGAATTATACATAAATTCCTGGTCTTGATCCTGATGTTTCCACTCATCATTTGGTTTTGATAGAAGAACCTCAAAGATTAAAGCAAGCCGCAAGAAGAACACAACCAACTTATGCCTCCAAAATCGAAGCTGAAGTTGATAAGCTTATCAAGGTTAACTTCATCAGAGATGTTCAATATCCCAAATGGCTGGCTAATATTATCCCTTGGAAATAGAAGAATGGAAAAATTACAGTTTTCATTGACTTCAAAGATCATTATCGGCATTTTCCCAAGGATGATTTTCCAGATCCGATCACAAAACTCTTAATTGATGCAACATCTGGCTATGAAGCACATTCCTTCATGGATGGATATTCAGGGTATAATCAAATACGAATGGCCCCAAAGGACGAGGATTATATAGCCTTATGAGCTCCTCAAGGTGTGTTTTGGTATCGGGTAATGCCCTTTGTCCTAAAGAATGTCGTTGCAACATATCAACGTGCCATGCAACATATCTTAAAACCCTTTTAGGGAATTTTTTTAATGTTATATAGAAAACTTGCTGGTTAAATTGAGACAACGTTCTAATCACTTGGCCAATCTGGAAATCATATTCCACAAACTCCAATAACCCAATTTGAAGATGAACCCCTTGAAATGTGATTTTGTGGTAACCTCAAGAAAATTTCTCGGCATTGTTGTATGCCATCATCGTATCGAAGTTGATCATGAGAAGAAAAAATAAATCCTTGGCATGTCACCTCCTTAAAATTTGAAATAATTGAGAGGAATTCAAGGACACTTGGCCTATATTTGGCATTTCATCACCAATCTGGCAGGCCGATGTTTACCCTTCACCAAATTAATGAAGAAGGAATTTACTTACCAGTGGAATAAATAATGTCAAGAAGTATTAAATAATCTCATGAAATATCTCTTGATTTCACCGGTAATAATTCCACCCATTGAAGAAATACCAATTATTCTCTATGTAACAGCTTTAGGGCGATCATTAGGTGACTTCCTTGCCCAAAAGAATGATGCTGGGAATGAATACAACCTTTACTATCGTTGTTGGATTATGCTTGTGGCAGAAACTCGATATTCAATTATTGAAAAGTGTTGCCTAGAATTAATCATTATAGTTCAAAAAATGAGACACTACCTGAAACATCATGAGGTTCAATTTGTATCTCTTAATAACCAACTCAAATATATCCTTAGTTGTCCAATGCTTACAGGACATCTAGCAAGGTGGGAAGTTATTTTGCAGTAGTTTGTTATCCAGTATGTGTGTCAAAACAAAATAAACAGCCATGCTCTAGATGATTTCCTTCCTGAACACCCTTCAATAGAATATACATCTTTAGATATTTAACTTCCTGATGATGAAGTCATTTCTATTAAAGATAACCCTCAATCATGAGAAATGTAATTTCATGGTTCTTCCAGAAGTCCGATAGGAAGGAAAATGGAAGATCCTAAATTCAACAATGTTGGGTTAGGAATTGTGATTATTTCCCCAGAAAAGGCAGTGCTACCCTATTCCTTCTTATTGTTGAGAGGTGGTAAAAATAATGAAGTAGAATATCAATCTCTCAGCACAGGCTTGGAATTGGCACTTCAGGCACCGATGAATCACTTAAAGGTTAAAGATTATTCAGATTTGGCAATCAAAAAAATCAACGGGGACTATGACATTAGAAAAGAATAGTTAATCCCTTTGTGTGATTACGTCAGAGATGTAATGGAGGAATTTCCCTCAGAACCGACGTTTTATTATGTCTTGTGATCAAAAAATGCCCATGCTGATGCATTGGCTAATGTAGCCACAGCTCTGGCAGATCCAAATCAGGATTAAACCATCATCAGTATTTCCCACCATCATACATTTTCACCTTATGTTCAAATCATAATAGTGGAAATAAATGAAATTAGACCCATTTCTAAACCATATGGTCATACTACAGGATGTATGACACCTATCAGGTAATAACTTCAATATGGAACACTCCCACCTGGTAGAGACGGGAAAGAACATGTCTGGTGACGTGTGGTCAATTTTTCTCTTTATAATAGCCCAAATCACCAAAAAATTATCTACAAGTGAGGTTTTGATGGAATTTTATTCAAATGTATTGATGGTGAAGAAACAATGGTTACCATGAATGAAGTACATGTAGGAGTTTGTGGAGCCCACCGTTCTGGACATATACTTTCTGGTAAAATTTGAAGGCTTGGATACTTCTGGCCTTCAATGATGCAAGATTGTGTTGATTTCACTAAGAAGTGTCATTATTTCCAAGTATATGACAATTTCATTCATCAACCCCCAAAGTTTTTCCATACAGCTAAATACTTACAGCCATTTTCCACATGGGGAATGGATGTAGTAGGACCTTACCCTTCGACTACATCCACGTAGTTTAAGTAAATTCTTACTACTACTGACTTCTTTTCCAAATTGGCAGAGGAAATACCTCTCAAAGAAGTTAGTTCTAAAAGCATTGTTATCTTCATCAAGTATAACATCATTTCCAGATTTGGTGTCCCTCATACCATACTGACGGATAATGACACCAAATTCTGTTCATCCGTGGTAAGGAAGTTGATTCAAGAATACAACAACAAATCCAACCACTCATCTCGGTATCATGCAGTGGTCAATGGTAAAAATACAATCCTTCAATAAGACTCTTTCAAACATACTGCAAAAGGTGGTCGATAAAGATAAGAAATCATGCCCTGATAAAAATTTTCATGCTTTATGGGCTTATCAGACCACCACCCACACTGCTACACAGTCAACTCTTTATTTATTTTTATAAGGAACAAAAGTAGTCTTTCCCATTGTGGTTCAATTACCTTCGATCAGAGTAGAAATTTTTTATCTGTCATCTACATATGAACAATCTCAAAAGTTATTGGATAAATTTGAATGATTAGATGAAAAAATATTGTGTACCCTACACCACTTGGAAGTCTATCGGAATTGAATAGCACGAGCTTTCAGTAAAAAAGTTCGTCTTCGTTCATTCATTCAAGGAGAATTGGTATTGGTCTTTATAACTCCAATGATACCAGGAATGAAACCTTTAAATCTTGAGACAAAGTGGGAATGACCTTATTCAATACATATGGTCTACTGCAATGGAGATTATTAATTAATCACAGTGGATGGAGAACTCATTACAACTCTAACCAATTCAGGACTCTTGAAGAAGTATTTTGTGTAATACAAATACACCCCATAGTCCTTGCTGCAATACTTTAAACTACATGGTCCCTTTAGTCCTTGGTGCAAGACTTTAAATTTCATGGTCTCTTTTTGTCCTTTCTGAATGACATTAATCTGCATAGCCCCTCTATCGGCCAACATGACATTAAATTGGGTCCCCTTTGTCATCCAAAACGACATTAAACTGTTTGCCCGAGCTGTAAGACGTTAAATTGCCAAGAACCCCATGTCTGTGACACATGTAATTTAAACTGTGAAACAGTCCCTTATACATCCTATATGACATTAAACTGTGCATCGTTATGGTTGTTTCTAACTCTTGTCTCTCACAACGAGTATGACACACGTGAGATTAGAGTAAACTTCAACCATAACACCCTCTCTAGGCCGCTAACCATGCATAAGTCCCAACACCATCTTCAGGTTATCCTCAAATACAACTCGATCATCAATTCATTCTCAATCAAACTACGTGGACTTTGATCCCTGTTTTTAGGCTTGGTACATTGGCAACCTCCCGAGGTTCAAGCCCAAAACCAATATCTTCATATCAGTTCACCTCCATCTCAAATGATGTTGATCTGTGAAGACCCCCCTAAAACCAATATCTTAACATTGGTTCACCATCATCCTTGCTATATGACATTAAACTATATAGTCCCCCATTGTCCTCACGGCAAGACATTAAATTGCATAGCCATACATCCTAGCTACATGACGCTAAACTGTGCATCACGAGTCCATGAATATAACCTTAAACTATTCGATCTTTTGTCCTGTATGAAAATAAACTACAACATTATTTGACACCCTCACCTGAGAGGGAATCATTATTGACATTGATTTCCAATCATGTTATATTCCATGGACTACGTGCATACATGGCAATGCACAAACATTTAATCTTGAATCCAACAATCATTGCACTAAAGTCCCCTTTCACCCTTCACATGTACAACCCAAATCTATACAGAGGGTATATCAAGAACTATGTATGGCTTGATTCCCATCATTATGGGATAAGTAGGAATGTTTGAGAATCCCTTGAACCCAGCCCCAAGTCTTTGGACCAAACGCCAAATTCCACTTTCAGTCCCATGGATGAAAACTCCCCCTGTGAAAGCATGAATGTGGTATGGATATCCTGGCCTTTATTGACATCAGGTTTATAACTAACACACAATGTGTCTGCCTCATTACAGTCTGAACTCTATGACCGTAAAATAAGATCTCCTACACTCTCATCCAGCATGACGGTAAACTATATTTCAGGAATTGTGTATGGATTGACTCTCATCCTAATGTGATATGCAGTGAAGTGAAATACCTCAATTCAGGACCCAGACACAACATGATTATGGTAAGAATTGGTCTATGTATCTATTTCGTGCATTAGAAAATACCCATTTTCATTTTTTGTACTCCTAACCATAAATACGTCTAGATCTCCATAACCCTTTTCCTGACATCTAGTCACAAAATTTCTGACACCTGGAAATTATTTTTCCTGATCATGATGCATGTGCCCTTAGGCGGCCTTACATAAGTAGTCTACATAATGGACTTGTCAGCCAAACGATGCTATTATTTGACTATGCAGACAATGCCCTTAAATGGCCCTACATAATTCAAACCATCTAACGGGTTTTGACAAATAGGGGTAACTTCATTATGGGGGGGGGAACCTCTTTTGTCCTTATTGGTCTTAAAAACGATATGTAGGGATCCCCAAAAACATCCATCCTTAACATATTTGTCACATAATATTTTTCATGATCTGAATGTATTCAAGTCTATGGTTTGTATTTTCCTTCCCAACATTTGGGGTAGACCATCGCAGGAGTGACAGTCATCAAATGATTTGATAATCTTGATTGGGAATCTCCTCTCTATATTCACGTACCTCTCTCCATACAACAGACTATGTGCTTCAAAAAATTTGAATCTCCATAAACTTCCACTGGGTTTTAGTAATAGAAAAGTAAAATTTCTGAGAGTTCTTCTATCTGACTATACATCACGTGCCCCTAGGTGGCCTTGCATAAGTAGTCTACATAATGGACTTGTCAGCCAAAAGATGCTATTTTTTGACTATGCATCCAATTCCCTTAAGGGGACATGCATAATTCAACCCCCTAACGTGTTTGTTAAATAGTGGTATCTCCACTCATAGGAAATACTTCCTCTAATGCCTTTTATCCCTTTTTTCATATCATATCTCAGATTGAAAATTTATGAAGTCATAATTTACAATTTTCCCCATAATTGAATGTGGTAATATGTTTTAAAACAAATTATCAAGGAATTGAGTCAATTTTAATCCATTTTCTCAAAGCTATTTGACCTTATACATTAGCCTATTTATGCCTGACATGCATGAATTTTAACTGCCAAAAAGACATAGAGCACTCATTAAATTGGACGCCTGTAAAAGGAGCACTGAAAAAAAGTCGTTTACCAGCTCACTAAATGTAAATATTGTATGATTTAGGCAATATTGAGCAATAAAAGATGCAAATTTTCTAGGGTTGTTTGTATAATCCTAGAAAAAATCAAACTATACTTACTAGTCCCATTATCTTAGATATATATATATATATATATAAGTATTTAGCAAGAGAATTCATGTAAAAATTATTATAGACGAAATGTCATTTTCATTGATTCACAAGATTAGATGAACATCCACAGATTGGTGTATCTTCTCTTTTTCAAGAATTACAAGAGGCTTTCAACATAACTCTTCATTTGATTTATGACATCCCAAGCTTCATCAGCAGCCACATGATGTTCATTAACTCGACTAGCTTCACTCTTTTCATCTTGATGGAGTGCTTTCTTCACATCTGCAATGTTTTTCATACCATTTTTTTTGGACTCCTTCCAGAGAATTGTTAAGATGGTCATGTTCCCCAGTAACGACATCTAACTGTTGCGGAAGGTGCATCTGCTGGACAACTTTCCCTTTGATCTTATGCTTCAGCTCCTTCAAATTTACTGCAGGATCTGCCTCATCTCAGGACACCACAGCCACAAATTCACCAATATTGGTCAACAGCCTCGATCTGGTCAGATCTCAATGATACTATTTCTCTTGCTCCTTCCTTAAGATGACTTGTTTCCCCGCAGAAAGAAGCTCTTGATATCCAAAACCACCGAGTCCTAACATGATGAACAAGGATGAAAGTCATGGAATCATCGAAGATAGCTCTTCAAGAGGCACATTAGATATAATCAACCATTCATTCTGTCATGCCTTGCGACGTGAGAATTGGAGCACCTTTTTCACCTCTAGGTCTAATTCAGCATCACTATCACAGGGGGGAATAACGTCTGGGATTAATGCACTTAAATAAGTTCCATGTTTTTCTCCTTCCCCCTGAACCTTAGTACATCACATTCTACTCCCATTGGGGTAGAGGTTGAGGAATCACCTTTGGATTTAGCCCCTGAAATTGATGGACCTACATAGTTAATTGAAATCTTTGGGGTAGTTCCAATGGATAAAAAAGTTGACTATATGTCTTGAAAATTAAGTAAAACCACAAATATTATCATCTCTCACCCAATGGTAGATCAATAGCATGAGAAGTCTCCTACCCATATTTCTTAGCATCAACACGATTTTCAGGATGGATTTAGGGAAGCTTGGTCTGGGTAAGCTCTACTTAGGCTATCGTCTCTGCAATGATAGTGTTGTCTCTACCCCGTTCAGGCATCAGTAGATCAATAGATTGCTCAGAAGAAAATTCACATTTAAACCATTCTTGGTCTGAGATGTAATAAGAAATTATTAATAGGATGAAGGATAACACACACATCCAAAATCTTCTAAATTACATGGTAATTTAACATGATCTATTTTTTTTTCAAATGACGCGCCCAGTTTCATCATTTCATCCAGTGATATATCAGATTATTAGTTAGTCACACCATTGGAGGCATTTTATGTGTCTTCTTGGAGACCCTCATCCTACATCCTCCGACCCTGATTAGCTTCCTTAGAGAAAATTACGGAGTCAGTTGCAGTGGTCTCCAAATGTTCTGGTGCAGGTGTTGAACCAAAAGCATCACAGAATAGAAGTCAGTTGATGTTTTCATTCAATGTTTTATGAAATATTGTTAATTTACCAGAAGCAGGCTATTTTTCACTTGCAGCAGCAATAAAGAAGTACTAGGAATAAACGAAGGCTCTTCTTCTCTCACTATTTCTTCAGGAGCAGCCATGTCAGCATGAATTTGTGACTGTTCACCAGCACCCTCCGTTGTCCTCAGAGGAGGGTCAATCCTCTCCCTTAAAGGAGAAATTGAAGAAGCCCCTGAAATCCCAATAAGTAAGAGCAATTTTTTCATGTGTTAGGATTCATGACAATCCAAAGGACTTACCACTACTGATGAAGCATTTAGTTGTGGACTTCATCCTTTGATTCCTTTGATTATTTTACTTTTTGGGTGTTTTGATATCATCACCTCCAAATATAGGTATTGGATTGTGAAAAGTCCTTTCATAACTCCTCGTCCATGGCTTGCTGGACTGGACATACCTTGCGTAGCTCGCGAGGAGATTCAACGGATCCTATAGAGGTTCCACTAGGGCTATACTAGGGTGAAGGGACCTCAGTAGTTCCTTTCGATACATGATACATGATGAAGTAAGTAATTTCCTTGAGTAACAATGATTTTACTGAAATCATGTTTTAAAACAAATGAGGAAGGAGATCTACATCATCAAAAGCCACGTAATCATGCCACTCCTCATCTACTGAAGAACCAATCCCCTAATTGGTGCCATGATTCATCATTTACTCCACCCGCTTGGTAATAGGAATGGAATCATCAGTGGAATATATGAGCATTTCAAGATCTCTAATGCAAAACCCACACTTCATCGGGGCTATCCTCGAAGCGGATATCAGTAGAAGCCCCGAGATTTCCCACTCCAGGGATATGTAGCTCTTCGCATAAGTCCATACATGCAGTTTAAACATCAAAATATAGACTCCTCCATGTCTGAACAACCTCTAGTGATAAATATTCATCATTTTCACTAGAAGGCCGTGAGGAGGGTCCAATAATTTGGGACTTCAACTTCTTCCCAGCTCCTGCAATCACAGATAAAGGACAAGAAAATGAAACTTGTTGCTCTATAAAATAATAGCAACTAAATTACCTCAAATGATGTAACCTAGGAGGAGTCGATGGAGTAGATCGCTTGACTCTGGAAGAAGGATTATATCTGGCATGAGGCCACTTTGAAGCATGCCATTACTCATCATCCCCATCCTGGGAATCCGGCGAATCATCCCCGGGTGAGGAACCCAGTGAATCAGCTCCAGGTGAGGAAGAGACGCCATCTAGATGAAGGTTTTATTTCCTGAAATTTCTCTTTTTTGTCCCCACCCAAGGAACCAGTTGATTCAGTACCCCTTCAGGGTATGATGCTACTCAGTTCTCGGCATACCATGTAGTCAATTGACTTGCCGCTCTAGAAACTGGTAGATCAAACCCTGCACTAGTCTTCACCATAGCTGTTAGAAACCATAGTTTCTAGGAAACCATTGGATGCTACTATGACCTGACATGAACAGGAAGGGATACAACAATCTTCTATAGACACTTGAGTTGGAGTGTAAATCTATATGGAGCATAGGCCTCGCATATAATCTCTCCGTCATTTCTGGGGGCCAATACACCATCTCTGTAAGCCAGCATATACGACCTCAATTCCAGGATAAATGTTCCATCATCAAAAAACCTCCCAGTTGGAGGGTTTCCATAAGTAAAGAAATGAAATTCCTTGAACATTCTCAGCCTTTCTTTGAGATCATAAGGATTGAGGGATAATAGAGAAATTCTAGAAAAGGACTACACCGATGGCCTAAAAGAACTTCCAGGAACATGTACTCCGATCGTTACAACATAAGTCCTGATGTGAGTGGTGATCCATCCCCAAAAAACATGGAATGATCCCACTATTCTCAAAGGAGACTTACCCATATATAAATGGAGTATGGTCCTATGAATCTTCTCAAAAATCAGGGTGGCCAACCCAACCATTTTTTTCTCATCCAACTTAGCTTCAACAACGAAGGTCCCTAGCCTGATGCCTCCCTTCGAATCCCTAACTAGAAGAAGTTAAAAACTGATCCAAAAAGCTGAAAATCCCGCTTGGTGGGTCTTCTATGGGATTCTTTGGTCCACTTCATTCCACAACTTTTCAAACTCTCCTGCAACCCTGTGCATTGGAACCTACGTGCCAGAACCTACGCACCTACCACTTGTGTGCCGCCAAACCATTGTTTCTCATTTTCCTTGGAGTCAAATCCTCTTTCTTTTTTCAGATCCAACTCTGATGGGGGAATTTTCTTAACACTCCTTTCCATCACCGAGTATAATGAATTGAAAAGGGGAATACCTTAAGCATAAAGAGAGTCATCCTTCGATGAACATAAAAAATTGACAGAGTCATGAACAAGGAAAACTTTAAGAATGGGTCTCACAAGTTTTCTTCTGGTTGTGCAAGTCACTTGCGCACCAAATTTGGGTCGTGCAAGTCACATGAAAACCGTATTCATTTTTTCACCCAAAGTGTTCAGTGGCCTATAAATAGCCCATGTGGGCCCCCCATTTCTAAGGATGATTTTTTTAGAACTCATATTCATGCTTTGGTCGCCCAATTCTTTGTATGACATATTCCAAACACTTATAAGGTAATACTTTACCTAGAATAGAATCTCTAAAGAGGAATAATGAGGCATAAGTATTAAAAATCATCAATACTTGTGCGCCTAAGTGTCCAACCCTTTAGGGAAGTGAAGACACTTCCACGCGACCTTTACCTCTAAAGGGAACTTGCGTGCCACCCTTCTGGAAGCCTCTAGGGATGATACTAATGGCTTTAGTTCAAAGTCACCCAAGTATTACCTTATGGATTCTTCATCGCCCAAGGTGACTCTTGTTGTTCAAGTATACTTCCAAGACCAGGACTTGTGCGCTAGAACAATACTTGCGTGCCTCTTTCCTAGTCACCTCCTTTCCTCAAATCCAACTCCGTTCTTCAAAGAAATTTGTGGCATGGATCCTTTGTTGGTTTATTTATCTGAGATGAATTCATTGGGAAACTTTCTCAGAGTAAGCCCTAAATTAAAATTCCTCTTAATATAGGCCTTCTTCTCAGGAGTAAGTCCAAATCATAATTTACCCTAATTTGGTCATCCTCCTCAGAAGTAATCCCCAGTCTTAATTTCTTTTGATTTTGGGCCGCCTTCTCAATAATATAACCAATCATAAGTATCTCTTAATTTGGGATTCCTTTTCAGGAGTAAGTCCTAAGTTAAAATACCAAATCTACATAAAGTACAAATACCTTTATGGAACCTACTCCTACGCAGTCATACATACGTAAGCCCCACATCATTTCTTATGATTTCATCTTTCGTGAAAAAATAGTCAGTTTTACTAATACCTCTTGTTTCTCACACCGAGCATGAATCACATGAGCTTAAAGTGTTAAAGTAATTATGACATATCTCCTTAGGCCATTAATCATACATGAACATCAAAATTATTCACCCAAACTATATGGACATTGATCTATTCCTTAAAAGTAGAGTACGTAAGAAGTCTTTCTAAATTTCAATCCCATATTTCATTAATTCATTTCTTTCCCATATGATGTTAAACTATATCCTTCCTATAGAACTACATGGGTTCTAATTCCTTTCTTTTTAATAAGGATACGTAGGTATCCCATCTGCGGGTATGATCCCATCTTTGAAATAATCATGTCTTTCTGAAAGACAATAAACATCAAGTGCCCCACTGAGTGGCTTTAAAACTAGTATGGTCATCATAATGACCAATAGATTTCTATATAATGTATAGAAGGATGCCATTAACTAAGAATCTCTAATTCATATGGATGATTATCTATTGATGAAGAACCCAAAATATATATAAAAGACTCTATAAACTCCCAACATATAAATCATTGATTGGAAAATCTAGAGGAAAAAATAATTTTCATACTTGGTAAATTAATAAGGATTCGTGAAGATCACATAATTGTATAAGAGAGTCTCGGAGCAGACAACAATTCCCCCCAACAAAGTGTGATGACTCTGACCCCCCATCCTCTCTACCAATGCAAATTTTTAAGCTTCATTAGTCCACAACTAATGACCACCAGCCTTTCGAAAGTAGGTCCAAATGGATGTAAAATCATTTGATGTTTTTGGTTCTACGAATAAACCCGTTAGAAACCGATTAGAATGTTTGAACCTTAATCAAACAAGGTCATTCAAATTTCTAGAAGAAACAAAGGGTAAATGTGATGAATAAGCTAATTAAATACAGAACATGGTGGTTGTGGGATCTGAGAACCATATGGATGTTTTGACAAAAAAAATAAAAGAATAAAAATTACTTGAATTGTGTGGAATACACACCAAGAGATAATGATGAATTCATGTCTTTATACATTAAATTCCACCACATTTTAGTGAATAGTTGATATCATAATTTATAAATTGAGGAATAGAAAAATTTAGATGATATTCTATATCCTTTAATGCTTGAAGGAAGAGATGTCTATACTGGATATTTTCCACATCCAAAGAGAAGATGATTTGTGATGGACTTTGATCAATAAAAAAAACACATGAAAGACAAAAATAAAATTGACTAGGATTAATTGAAGATGTCATTTATCACTAAATAATTACATCACACACTATATCATAAAATGGATATAGAGTTCTTTGTAGTCATGAAAATGTAAGACAAATCAATCAGATCATATATGGAAGATATCTCACGTATTTCATGATATGACTGAGGTTTTTTCATTAATACTTAATGTAAAAAAACAACCAATTCATTATTACTAAACATATGATTCTACAAATTTCTTTGGTTATTCAAGATATCGATTGCCATGGATAATTTTTTTGATCTTCCTCCATTGATAAAATAAAAATGCATGATTCTCAACAGTCTTGTTGGAATGGAGATTAGAAAGGGAAAATTTATTCATATCTAGGCGTTAACTGGATGAAACTAATATAGGTATGAAAATACAATATATAAAACATTAAAATTCTATAATGAATTATCATGGAAACTATTTCAAGGGGATTGAGAAATGTTTTATGTGTGAAAAAGAATGAAATTAAAAAACACATGTATATATGGGATAATGAATCCCTCAAATGTGATCAAATAAGAAAATTACTATAGGAATAATAATCATATTTTAATGATTCAACTACATGTAAAATGTAAATTATTAAAATAAATGAATTAAGTAAATGTTTGTAGAATATAATCCACCCCTAGCATAATAAAATCAAGGGAAGGATTATTCTATATAAAAATCATAGTTTTTTCAACTGAACGAAATAATATCTCAATTTAATATAGGTACCACATGATTGTTAAAAATTAGAACATTGTTGAAATTTAGATTATATAATAATTAATAAGTGAAATTTGAAATCTATATAAATTATGACATTTATAAAAACTAAACCAAATGAATCGAAAATAATTTATAAAAATATACATAATTATTAAATCTAGGAAAATAATAACATCATTTAATATATGTAATATAAATATTTAAAAAAATTATTTTTGAAATTTTTATAAATTATTGACTAAGACCAAATTTCATGGAATATATAATATAAAAAAATATTTTTCTTATAAAAATTTATTTTTCAATATGTTTAATTATTTTATTCAAATGTGATGATTATAAATTTTAGGATAAAAATAACTAAGAAGTTGTTTTTCTAATTCCATAATCAACATTTATGAAAATGAATTTTTCATATTTTTCAGAAATAATTAATTTTTATTTCAACTGTGAAAATTCCCATTTTATTAATAGTAATAGAGATTTCAAATTAATTTTTTAGAAGTTAAATACTAAATTTTAATAATACATTATCATATAATATTTTATATAATAAACATGAATTGATCGTGTTAAAATAATAAATCAAATTAACAAAATCATTTTTAATATTTTGAAAATTTATCTAGCATTTTAATTAAACAATTCTTCCATTATTTTGATAAAGGAATAATAACATAATATAAATTATTTTATTATTACATTTATAATAAAATTAATAAACTTTTAAAATTAATAAATATTTTAAATTCATTTTAATTAACAAAAGTAAATATTATATAGTAATCATGAATCTATTTACATTAATATAATTTATTTTAAAATTCGATTTTACATTTTAGATGTTCTATCATTAATATTGATTTACATACATAGAAAAATATTAATTAATAATATATTTTATATATTTGGTAAAAAAATATTAATATTACTTCTATATTATAATTTAATTTTTTTTAATAAAATTTAGGTTTTAGGATTAATGAAAATTAAAGTAATACATGTAAACATTTTATTATAAAATTATTTTTATCAATTATTGAGAATTTTATATTTTTTAAAACAAATTTAGTTCAATTAAATAATTAATATTATATTATATATATGTACATAAATATATTTATTTATTTTCATTATGTTGTACAAAAATTATAAATAAGATTAAAAAACCATATCAGTAAAAATTACATTTTTGTACTAAAACGGGGTTTATAAACATTATATGTTTTTATTTAAAATATATTTTAATTGTATTTTGAAATAGATTTTAATTAAATAGAATTTAAATTCAGTTCCATCACACCTCAATTTGGTTATAATTTGAATTTTTAAATATATTATGAAATTAATTTTGAATGTAAAAAAATTAATATTAATGTAATAACTAAAAAGTAAAAGGTTATAAAAATTAATATAATCGTTATAAAAAAAATACCACATAATGAATTTTAGTGGGGCCCCTAGACCCATAAGAATTTCCCGATTCACCATTTAAATATTTTGGGGCCATTGACACAGAAATATGGAAAATATATAATCGATGTATATATGATTTTAATAACAACATTTTTCTTCCCTTACAAAAGGATTCGACATCCATCCTTCAAAACAAAAATATAATATAAAATTTTCTACTTTAAAATATATAATATTTCTCTCCATTGAATCCTATAAAAAAATCACATGATCCCTCATAATTATCCACTGAAAGTTAATTTCATGGGAATATCAAAGGGAAAATTACGTTTTCAATGTAAGTGATATTAACTTATCATGTATTTATTCATAATCATAGTATTTCAAATATATTATCATCATTATAGTATGATGAATTTTTTTTATAAAATGAAATATATTTTTATATCAATTTTAGGACACATTTTTTCATTTTCAACAATATATAAAACAATGACACCATCAATGTGTTGTGTGGAATGTCACAACTGTGATGTGACATCAATTGTTTTACTAAAACCATTCATGAATGATATAATAGTCAAAATTATGTAAAAAATATAATATAATTCAAATAATTATATTTATAAAATTTATATCTAATAAAAACATTTACCCCATCCACACATTAATATATATGAATGAAATTCACGTATACTCACAGATTACATCTACAATGATAGAACAATTTCATATTTCATGTATATTTCTATACATTATAAAGAATCATCAAATGTGGTTCAACATAATAATGAATAAATATAGTATGATTATTTATATGTTATAATAATATTTTGTAAAAATAATCACCTACATATACATACTCTTTAATTGAGATAATGCTTGATGGTGTTTGGGTCAGTTTATCCACCTACATAAATGAAGATAAACAATGCTTATGGATGGATATTTGAACACAAAAACTAATTTAAATATAATATATTAATAAAGGAATAATAATAATAAAATTTCATATATGTTATAATATTTATTTCAATTAATATAAATGTGATATCTATGTATGATTAAATTACAAAAATAATCCCTAATCAATCCAATTTTTGCATAAAGTATCAAAAACAAAAAAGTTATGAAATGAGACAATATTAAAAAATTAATATATTAAATAATATAAAAAGACATAAATTATGGATAATAATAAGAACATTTTGAACTTTGTTGGGATTCATAATAGTTTTTACATCAAATATTGAGAATATATTACAACCATTTAAAAATATGAAGATGATTCTGATTAATAATGATTATAAATTGAAATGAATTTTAGTTGTCTGAAATAGATAATTATGATATTTAATATTATAATATATCTTGTAGTCTCACATCTATGGAAAATAAATGGTATGGTTAAAGAACTACATAAATAAGACAACATTTTTTTAAATAATTTTCTTATTGATCATTATTTCCATGAAATTGAAATTTGAAATAAGTTCCATTTTCAAAGGAAAAACATTTTATATCCAAATACATATTCATTATAGGTTTCACTTTAAATTTATTAAATATAAATTATAATCATTGAAAATAGACAAATTAAAATGGAAATTATATTGATGATTTAAAAATGTTTCAAAATATTTATTTCATTATATTTATTTCATTACCATCATATTATATATATACCATTTGGAGAAGTTTATTATTTTATCATATTTATATTACATTGTAATGAATCCCAATTTTACTTATGATCATGTTGTATGAAACCCTTTCATTTCCATGGGTTTATTATGTCATGTTTATGGTTAATTTTAAGTGGATCAATTATATATAGATAATGATTGGTTGGGTAATGTATCACTCTAAAATTAACTATAATAAGATTATATCTCTTGATATATCTAGGAATAGAGATAATGACGTTTTCTTTATAGCAATGGATGAGATTTTTTATCACCTTTAACAGCATGGTAATATTTTTTTTTTCATATATGCGTGGGTGTAATGGTATTACACAAAAAAATATTACATATAAATATGGTTATATAAAATTACCATGACTAATATGTTATGATACATTACTGTGTTATTTTTCAATATAATCCATTATACATGATGAATTATTTTAGGTGTATATGTTATATTATTTAACCGTTATAATTCCATATTTTTTCGAGTAAGATTTAATTTTTCAATATCACATTTTATTAATTTATTTTACATTAGAAAAATATTATTTTGTGAATTTTATATCTCCCTCCCATAATAATCCATAGTTATTATTGCAGAGTCATTTTTTTGATTTACTTATAATTTGATCTCAATCCACTCTTATGTTTTCACCCTTGTTTATGTAGATTCTTATGTCATGTAAGGCATATATAAAATTTTCTATAGAAAGTCGTATATGAAAATCTAATTGAATGTTTTATAAAATAATATACTTTTATAAATATTTTCAAATACACGAAACACTTTTGTTCTATGATTATGAAAATATTGTGTGATTTAACATTTAAATCATGGTATTAATGTAATATTAATGTTATGTAAAATATTTTTCACTCTAGTAGGTACTAGATGATGGGTTTTCAATTTTTAAGAGCAATTAGAAAGCATTAGATAAAATTATAAGAAAATCAACCATTTATAAGTCTACATATATGGAAATATCTTGATGATTTTGTAATATTTGGATAGAGTTGATTTAATAGCAATACCACCCTGTCTATATACTAAAACTGTATATGGGATCTATGAATATCCACTAATAGGTAATATCCTTGAAATTGATTGGTTGACTATATCATGTAAATCATTTTAGTGTATGCTGACTAGGACTTTTAAAGCACACCGGACATGAAACTCATTAGGGATATTATTAGGTTCATCATAATTCCTATAAAAAATAATACAAAGGATTTCAAAATATATATACTATCACACCTCGACTAAATTAATTATTTTATTTCACTAATTATTTGGCCTTAAATAAATTTTTTTTGGGGTTTGGGTTGTGTCTCGGATGAAAAAAATTTGAGTTATGTTAAAAAGTGCTCATTTTTCAGCATACGTTGCGGGGCGCATAGGCGGAGTACATTTTGGAAACCCCAAGCAACTCCACTTAGGCCTCGACATGATTAGCCTACCTTTGGAAAAATTTAAAATGAGTGAATTTTGTGATTTATTTTGTTGTTTGAAATTTTTATGGCCAATTATTTTATTATTATTATTGTTATTATTGTTATTATTATAATTATTAACATTATTATTATTATTTTATGAGAGTTGAGATGAGTCTTAGACTAGTGTGTGTGCTCCACACGGTTAGCAGTGGCCGTGCGGTCGGCCTAGGTAGCAATGCCACGACTTCTGTAGTGGACAGAAGCTACTGAATAGTCAGTGCACAGCTGCATGGGGCGTGCATGAACTACGCTATTCAAGTATTCAAATAAATAAAATTAAATAAAGTATAATGAGATTGTACTGAAAAAAAGTGGACACTATATATTATTACCATTAAAGAAAAATAACTATTGAAGAATTGTTATGATTAACAGTGCTATTAATACTGTATAATTATTAAAATTGATACCAATATTAATTTTATTAAATATGGAATAAATTTCAATATTTTCACCATTTAAAATTATTATCAGTCGTTCAGGTTACCAACATAGTTGCTTATCATTTAAAATGACGAGAAGAAAATAATGATGAAAAGAATATTATTATTGTTGCATATGATAATATTCTTACTATTATAAATTTTGTTATTATTTTTCTTATCAGTATTATTATTAATAAATATTTATTACAATTATTATAATAATTATTATTACTTAATTATTGTATATGTTATTTATTTTATTATTATTATTATTATTATTGGTTATTATTATTATAATAATAATTATTATTAATTATATTATGGCCATTTAGATTATTTTTGTTATTCCTACTTTTATTATTATTATTATTATTATTATTATTATTGTAATAATAATATTATAATTATAATTATAATTTTTTTAAGTAACCCTAAACCTACCCACGACCCCCTCGTTTTCCCTTCACCCTCGTTGCACACAAACCCTCTCTGCACCCGTCGTATTTTGCACTCCAGGCCTCCCATGTCTGCAAGCCGCCCTCTAGGCTATCCTTGTCCGCTGCTATCCTCCCGAGCAAGTGTGCCGGCCTCGCCTACCCCCTTGTTCACCAACCTACTTCGGCTCCCCTCCTCGGCCTACCAAGCATTGTGCACGCCCAACTCCCACATCAATCCGCACCTCCTACACTGCACCTCCACCCGTCGACCTCCTGCACAACATCTCCCTCTCCTGCTTCGCTACCCAGTGCCCCCAGCCCTGGCTTCCGTAGCACTAGCTCCCTTCCCAGCCTCCCTTACAGTGCTCTTGCCCTTTTTCGGCCTCCCTGCCCTATGACATCACCTCACAACAACCACCCTCTAGAATTCCACTAGCCATCTACCTGGCCTGCTTGGCCTTCACCCCGGCCCGCCGTGCCCAACCCCCCTTATGGTATTATGTTGTTGTTTTTGTTGTTATCCTCATTAGGGTTTTTATTTAAGGTTAAATTTTTTCTTACTGTGTGTGTTGAATTTTAATAAGATTATTTTTACTGTAATTTTGTGATAAAACATTGTTGTGCATAATGTAAATTTTCTATAAGGTATCTATCTGATTTATTATATGTTTTTTTTGCTGTGAAAATAATTTTAAGAGTTTCTTATGTGTTTTATTTTTTAAGTGGTATGTTCATATGTGGTATGGCGCAGTTTTGGTGAAATCCACTTTGCGCCATCAAATAGTGTTTTATTAAATCATGTAGATAGTTTATTGTAATTTACAAGGGTTGAGAATTTCGTTTTAGAAATGCGTTGGTGTGAATTTGATCATAAAAGTGTTTTTAAGAGGTTTAGCTTGTTTTTGTGTGTTTAAAGTCGCGGTATGTTTTTCTAAATTGTTTTATAAAATTTAATTGATTTATTAAATAACATGGATGCAGTGAATTTGGTTTTGGACAAAAAATTTATAGGCACACATGCTTTTAAATTTTAATTCAATTGTGTCACACGCTTTTGTCTATTTTTGCACTCTTAGTGTTTCTTTGAAATTTCCTGGTGGCTTTATAAAATTATTCGTGAATTATTTTTTCCTTGGTTGGATTTTTTAAACATATTATGTATTTAAAGGGGTTTTATAAATAGTATTCGTGGTTCGAGTAGTGTTTTGAAAACATACCGAGGTGGTTCTTTTGCACTAATTTTCCATTGGAATAGTTTTAAGTCGGTGGTTATGTGTTTTTAGTTGTTGCACGTTTATTGCAGTATGTTGGCATGGTGACTCTACGACATCCCGGTCATCGGTTTGCATGTGCTTGTACGTCTGTGCGAGGCATGTCGCGTCACCGTGTTCGAGCTGCGAGTTGAGGTAGGTACCCCACTGCACTCGCCTTTAAATTCAGAATTTATTAATTGTATGATATTTTATTAATTTTAATAAATGATAAATAATATAATATAATAAATTTTAAAATGATTATTTGGTATAAAAAGAGAAGTTTATTTTATAAATGACACTTTAAATATTTTCCTGATGAGCGGACACCCAGTAGTGAAAGAATGACCATTTGACTTTTAAACATAATTCATAGAATTTAAAATGTAGTTCTGGTTGATTGATAAATGATTTCATTTGAAGCGTGAGCAAGGTTTTTGGTTCTCTTGAGAAATGATGGTTTTATTTAAAATTGGTGAATGTCTATTTGGCACTTTAATAAAATTAATTATTTTGGAAAACTCACTTTTGGGGTGACTCAGAGGTGATATTTGGTGTATGTTGACTCCATGATTTGTGTGTGATGTTTATGCTACATGATTCACTTTGTTGACTCACCCATTTCTTGTTTATTATATGTGTTGACTACAGAACATGGCATAGTAAGTGACTCTTTTGAGAACAATTGCTGCAGTATTTTAGATTATGCACTGGCTAGTGGCCCCTAGTACAGATGACATTCTGATAGGGGATTGGGACCCTCGTTTAAGCCATGTATGGAACCACCAGGTGTTAGGGAAGTATGACGTCATCGAGAGTAGTAATGCCATCAGTAAGAGTCACATGTATAGTACGTTCTGGATTGTTCATGAGTTCCTAGGTTCCACCCATGCCTTTATTGAGTTTTTTTGTATGTGGCGGATATTTGAGAGGTCTTGTTCGGTTTTTGGCCCATGGGTGCCACTCTTTTACATTGCTGTTTTGTGTGTTGTGTGTTGTCTATAGTTTTCCTTTTGACTAACAACTAAAATTTGGATTACTAAATTGTTCACAAAAAAATGTTTTAAAATGAAATGAACCCATTTCTTTCAAACAGTAAACTAGTTTTTATATAAAAAAGGGAAATGGATTGTTACATGTTTTAGAAATGAAAGGGTGTGTGAAAACCAATATTTTATATAATTAAGTTCAAACCTGGAATTGATAAATTCTTTATGTAATGGTAGGTGCTTTGGGAATAGAATTAGTTGGGCCAACCTACTGAGTTTAAATACTCACGCCTATAGAGTTTTATTGTTTTTATTTTCTTTTGCAGGTTGTCACGAGCATGCTCTCCATGGGAAAGACTTGGTTGTGGTTTTTCTGAGTGACACTCGGGGTCACATGGAGTCTTTTTCATGGTCAGGTTAGTTTTTTGTTCATGGTCATTATTTCTTTTCATGTTATTTTTTTGAATTTGTGTTGTTCTATTTTATTTCACCTACTTTATTTATTTTCATAGGGTGAAATCATTACCTCATGATCTCTTTTGATGCCCTGGTGGTTGCCGCCAGCCCGGGAGGATCAGTAACACCTCTCGGGCCATGTTGCGGACTAGCTTGGGTGACCATTTCAGGTTCAACCTGGGTTGGTTTGTGACAAAATGTTATCAGAGGAGATCATCTCCTGAGAAGACCTTGTTTTTCAGAGCGCCCATAATTATTTGTGGATGTCATGGTTGAAGGAGTAGAATTTATAGGACTCGAGGCGTATGGATGAGAAGGAAGTCATGAACCCTTTCCTGTTCCGAACCTCGAGTTACCATGGGATTTTCATGGTTTTCAATGTCTTTTTATTCTTATGGTTTGTTTGTTATTAGGAAATGAAATGGGAGCTGGGCATGTGACCTCTATGAGCTCGAATGGTCTGGAAAGCCATGTTGATCCGAGGACTTTACCCTAGACTTCACTCAGTGATGATGGTGTGACTTGTGTACGACCACCAACTATATTTCTGAGTCAACCATCATAACTAGTTTCCACCTAGTGAATCGTTTTATTATTCCATCATTTTGAATTTTTTTATAATGTTTTATTTTTGAAATTGTGAAAAGTTGAAATTGAAATGTAAATGACCATGTTTTAACTATATTCTTTGTTTCCTTGTTCCTTAGTATTCACCCCATGACGGTTTGATCGATACCCAAGGTGTGGCTTTGGGTGGTGAGCCCCTAGAGAATCCTCCAGTTGATCAGACCATACACTATGTTATGGATTTCCAGATGTTGAACCCTATTCTCTTTTATGGGAAAGTAGAGCCTCTTAAGGCAGAGGCGTGGTTGCAGAAGATTGAGAGGAAGTTTAGTTTCATTGGGATTCCTGATTCGTTAAAGGTGATGTTGGATACCACTATTCTTGAAGGCCCAACTTGGAAATGGTGGAAGTCTATGTCTCGGGATAATCCTTGGGAAGATCTAACATGGGAGTTTTTCAAGTCACTATTCATCCAACAATACTTCTTTCAGTTGACGAAGCTAAGGAAGAGGATGGCGTTGTGTTGTCTTCAATTGGGAATTTAATCAGTACTGGAATCATATCAACGTTTCATAGTCCTAGTTCCGTATAATCAACGGTTTGTTGCGAATGATCCCAGGAAGGCTCGAAAATTTGAGTTTGGACTCCAACCTGAGCAACGATCAAAATTTGAAGATCTGAACCTAACAACCTTCTCAGATGTTGTGTGGCAAGACATTTTGGTTGAATCATGGTTAGCAGATGTACATGAGGTGGTGAATCCTACAGCTTTGGGAAGCATTTCATAGGATAGTGATAAGAAGAATGAAAAGTGACCTAATGATGGTAGTGATGGTAGAAGAGTTATGAGGCCTCCAGAACTTGAATCTTATTATCCACATTGAAATGTCGTGATCTGTCACGAGTGTGGTAGGAATGGTCACCAGAGACCGATGTGTCTGAGTGCTCTGAGACCCTTCCACACCTGTGGATGTTGGGGTCACTTTAAATGATTCTTCTGTAGTGTTTCCAAGAAGAACATTGAAGCTAGACCTGGCTCGTCGAAGGCCACCTCAGCCCGTCAGTAGGAGTAGGGTGATGTTTGGGGATCGGTTTGAGGTTTTAACTTTTTAGTGATTCTTAGGTGTAGTAATCGTCTAATGTAGCATTTCGTGGTGTTCCTTTTCTTTTATTCGTAAGAATTGTTTTGGTTGAACCTCTTTGAAAGTTTTATTTTATTTTAAGTGTGTTTGGTGAAATTATGGTTTTTGGGTTATGTTTGGGAATTTCTGAAGCCTTTCTACAGGGAAAGAGATTCTTCAATCATTGGTGCACCAACCATAGGCCCTGAAGTGAAGCAGGCGTGTAGTTAGGAATGCCCCAATAGTGAAAAATGGCCTTCGTTTAACCTTTGTCCTTAATGATACATGGATTGTGTTCTTCTGAGGGTATAGTGTTGTTGATGGAACGATGATGATAGTTTGAGGCTCTATCAGTCAAGCCCTTCCCTTACCCCCCCTAATGGTGGGGGTTTTTGGTCCGTGTGGAATGTTTAAAAGTTCGGTTAATCTCGTCAGTTCCTATGGTGAGGAGACCCATAGCGGGTCTTCCAAAGTTACACCTGATGTAATTTAGATTTATCCTAATCCTTATGGTGGGAAGTCCGTTCGGGCCTCCCCGTGTCAGTATCAGAGTTTGGGTTTGGGAATCTCTTGGTGGCGAGTGGTATCGTGTGGAACCACTTAATTTTAAGTTCTTCCTCATGGGAAAATGTCGAGATTGGAGTACACCCAACAGTTCCGTTGAACTGAGATTAGAGAGATAAATCTCAAAAGTGATTTATGTTTGTTACATCCATTGCTGAAATGGATGGTTTGGTTTTCTCTTTGATGGTGTTTAAAGTGTTCATGATTTGAGGATAAGTTGCATGTCATGGGTTTTCGATGTCTTTTTAGATCGATCAATTGGAGGCACTTAAACTTTTGTGGGTGGGTGACAACTGATAAGATTTATCATTAGGTCTAGATCATGTTGTGGATTTCCAATGACAAAAAGAATTATGTTGGGGAGAATTGTCACACCTCGACCGAAATAATTATTATATTTCATTAATTATTTTCCCTTAAATAATTTATTTGGGGTTCGGGTTGTGTCCTGGACGAAAAACATTTGAGTTATGTTAAAAAGTTACCTTTCATTAGCTGACATCGTTGGGCACATGGGTGGAGAACATTTTGACAACCCAGCGTGACTCCTATTAGGCCTCAGCACGATTTTCCTGCCTTTGGAAAAATTTAAAATGATTGATGTTTTTGATTTATTTTGTTTTTTTTGAAAATTTAATGGTTAATAATTTCATTATTATAATTATAATTATTGTTATTATTATTGTTATTATTAACATTATTATTATTATTTTATGAGAGTTGAGATGAGTCTTAGACCGGTGTGCAAGCACCGCATGGTTAGCGGTGGTCGTGCGGTCGGCATGGGTACTCGTGCGACAAATTCTGGAGTGGATGGAAGCTACCGAACGGTCCGCGCATGACCGCTTGGGCTCTTCCCATACCGCGTAGTTGCAGTATTCAAATAAATAAGACTAAATAAAGTAGAATGAGATTGAACTCAATTAAAGTGGACACTATATATTATTACCTTTAAAGAAAAATTACAATTGAAGAATTGTTATTATTAAAAGTTCTATAAATACTATATAATTATTAAAATTGTTACAAATATTAATTTTATTAAAAATGGAATAACTGTCATTATTTTCACCACTTAAAATTATTATCATTCGTGCGGGATGACCGTGTAGTTACCCAACATTTAAAATGATGCAAAGAAATTAACGATGAAAAGAATATTATTAGTGTTGCATATGATAATATTATTACTATTATAAATTTTGTTATAATTATTCTTATTAGTGTTATTATTAATAAATATTTATTACCATTATTTTTATAATTATTATTTGATTATTGTATATGTTTTTTTTATTTTTATAAATATTTTTTTTATTTTTATTATTGGTTATTATTATTATCTTTATGTCAATTATGTCCATTTTTATTATTTTTGTTATTTCGGGTATTATTATTATTATTATTATAATTGTAATAATAATATTATAATTATTATTATAATTTTTTTAAGTAACCCTAAACCTACCCGCGACCCCCCGCGTTTATCCCTTACCCTCGCTATGCGTAGACCCTCTTTGCACCTACCGTCTCTGGCCCTCTAGGCCTCCCCTATCCGCAAGCCACCCTCTAGGTGTTCCCTGTCTGTTGTTGTCCTCCCAAGCAAGTGCACCGTCCTTGCCTCACCCATTGCGCACAAACCTAATTCGGCTCCCAACCTTGGCCTTCCAAGCACTGTGCACACCCAACTCCCATATCCATCCGCACCACCAGAACGATGCCTCCCCCCACCGACCTCCTTCACAAAATATCACCCTCCTACTTCACTTCCCAATACCCACAGCCTCGACTTCTGTAGAACCGACTCCCTTCCCCACCTCCCTTGTAGTGCTCCTACCCTCTTTCGGTGTCCCTACCTGGCGACATCACTTCACCACCCACCACCCTCCAGCATTCCACCAGCCGTCTACCCTGCCTGCTCGGCCTTCGCCCCGACCTGCCGTGCCCAACCCCCCTTATGGTAGTATGTTGTTTTTTTGGTGGTATCCCAATTAGGATTATTATTTAAGGTTAAATGTTGTCTTAGTGTCTGTGTTTAATTTTAATGAGAATCTTTTTAGTGTAGTTTTGTGATAAATCTTTGTTGTGCACGAGGTAAATGTTCTATTAGGTGTCTATTTGATTTTTTAATATTTTTTGTGCTATGAAAATAATTTTAAGAGTTTCTTCTATGTTTGATGTTTGAAGTGGTATGGTGTCGTTTTGGTGAAATACATTTTCCCCCATCAAATAGTGTTTTATTAAATCACGTAGTTGGTTTATTGAAATGTAAAAGGGTTGAGAATTTTTTTAGAAATGCATTGGTTTATATTTGATCATAAAAGTGTTTTTAAGAGGATTAGGTTGGGTTTGTGTGTTTAAAGTCGCAGTATTCTTTTCAAAATTGTTTTATAAACTTTTAAATGATTTATTAAATAACATGGATTCTGCGTATTTGGTTTTGGAAAAAAATATATTGGCGCACGTGCTTTTAAATGTTAATTCCATCTTGTCACACACATTTGTCTGGTTTTGTACTCATAGTGTTTCTTTGAAATGGCCCGGTTGCTATTTAAAATGATTAGTGAATTATTTTTGCAATGGTCAGTTTTTAGTAAACACATTATGGATTTTAAAGGGGTTTAATAATTAGTACTAATGGTGTGAGGAGTGTTTTGAAAACATACTGATGTGGTTATTTTGCACTGGTTGTCTGTTTGAATTGTTATAAGTTAGTTGTTATTTGTTTTTAGTTGTTGTGCATTTATTGCAGCGTGTTAGCGAGGTGACTCTGCGACACCCTAGTCATCAGCATGCGTGTGCTTGTACGCCTGTGCGCGGCATGTCGTGTCGCCGTGTTCGATCTGTGAGTCGAGGTAGGTCCCCACTACACTTAGCTTAAATTCAGAATTTATTAATTTCTTTATATTTTATTAATTTTAATAATTGAGAAATATTATAAGATAATTAATTTTAAAATGATTATTTGGTGTAAAAAGAGCCGTTTATTTTATAAATGACACTTGAAATATTTTCTTGATTAGTGGGCACCCAATAGTGAAAGAATGCTCATTTGGATTCTAAACATAATTCATGGAATTTCAAATGTAGTTCTAGTTGATTGATAAATGCTTTATTTTAAACCATGAGAAAGGGTTTTCATTCTACTTAGAATTGAATATTTTCATTAAAATTGTTGATGCCCCGTTTGGCATTTTAATAAAATATATTATTTTGGAAAACTCACTTTGTGGTCACTCATAGGTGATATATGGTGTAGATTGACTGCATGATTGTTTTGTGATGTTTTTGATTCTTGATTGACTTTGTTGACTCACCCCTTTCCTATTTATTATATGTGTTGACATGGGAACTTGGCATAATAAGTGAATATTATGAGAACGATTGCTGCACTAGTTTAGATTACACACATGATAGTGGCCCCTAGTAAGGATGACACTATGTTAGGGGATTGGGCCCCTCGGTTAGGCTATATAGGGAAACACTAGTCATTAGGGTGTAATGAAGTCATCGAGAGTAGGCATTCCTTCAGGATGAGTCACATTTATTGTACGTTCTGCATTGTTCCCGAGCTCCTAGGTTCGACCCATGTCTTTATTGAGTGTTTATTTATATGTGGCAGACAGTTGAGAGGTCTAGTTCAGTTGCTGTCCCATGTGTGACACTCTTTTCCGTTTCCCTATTGTGTGTTGTGTGTTGTGTGTATTTTTCCTTTTGTCTAACAACTAAAATTTGGATTTATAAATTGTTTGCAAAAAAATGTTTTAAAATTCAATGCACCTATTTCATTCAAACACTAAACATGTTTTTTTATTAAAAAGGGCAATGGACTGTTACTTTTTTTAGATATAAATGTGTGTGTAGAGGCCAATATTTTATATAATTTAGTTCAAACCTGGAATTGATAAATTATTTTTGTAATGGTATGTTCTTCGGGAATAGAATTAGTCGGGCATACCTACTGAGTTTGAATACTCACACCTATAGTGTTTTTCTATTTTTAGTCTCTGTTGGATATGGACTCAAGTTTGCTCATTGTGTGTGAGATTTAGTTGTGGTTTGGTGAGTGACTCTCGGGGTCGCGAGTAGTTTTGGTCGTGGTATGTTTAGTTGGTTGTTGTTGTTCGTTCATTCTTATCGTGTTGTTTATTAACTTTGTGTTTTTATATTATCTTTAGGCTTCTTCATTTATTTTCATTGGGATGAATCATTCCCTCTTTCTCTCTTTTGAAGCCCTGGCACTTGTTGCCAGCTCAGGAGGATCGGTAATGCCTCTCGGGCAATGTCGTGGACTATCTTGGGGGACCTATTCAGGGTCGACTCAGGTTGGTTCGTGACATATACATATATATAACTAATTTAGATGGATATTCAATTAGGCATATCATTTATTGAAACATATGTATTAATGGTCTAACAAATGCATAATTTTATTAAAATCATTATTTCATGATTATAGATTTCATTAATGTAAAATTAATAATTTATGTATACTCATAAAATGTTTACCATTAGTAATGGTTATGGTGGGATCCCAAAATAAACATGTCACCAATTAGTGTAATGAATAATTTATATATTTTAGTAATGGGGAAACTAATGATATTTAATCAAGAATGATAAATCATTAAGAAATTACCATCCTACTATCTCAATCTGTGGGAAACAACCTAAATCATGTTGTGCTCCCAAATAGACCAATGAGTGAGTATCTCAGAATCGATACATTTATGAGTAAACACCCTCTCTATTTTAGTGGGACATATAATACAATATATTTTTTGTGGAGTGGGTGAATTCAATTGAAAATATATGATTTTATATATAGTTTTTGGGAAATTAAAGGGATGTTTTAGAAGTACTTTATTTATTGGGTGATGCTAATCATTTGTTATGAATAAAAAATTAATCAGTGAAATTCAATTTATAAATGATAAAATTGATTATTAAGAAACAAAATTATAGATAACACATCCACTACATGGGTTTTTGGACGACTATTTCTCATATCTTAATATATATAAATTTCAGTTAAGGATCATTATCAAGGATTGTATGGGAACTATCTACTGAATATATGTATAGTATATATATATATATATATATAATGTTTTGATAAATTTAATTTAAATAGAAAAATTAAATAATGAGCTTGTTGGTCGGAGTAGTTAACTCAAGAGGGGAGGGGTGAATTGAGTAACTATAAAAATTTCTGTTTAAAAGAATATTAGTTTTACAAATAATGATTTCCCCAAAAATAGATACAACCCAGTTAATCAAGGTTATACTGTTATAAGAGTTTTACTGTTTAAACAACTTCTTAGAAGAATGATTAATTCTCAGTAATATTGATTGGTATTATTAAAATTACTTTTGAAGTTATCCTACTAATAAAAATCAAATATAAATTATTTCTATGAATAACTATCAAAGTGAATTTAGTTATTTTTTGGATTATGTAGTAATCAGTAAAATAGAGTAGATGAAATTAAAATATCACAACGAATATAAAACAAATGGTTCAGTCTAATGCCGAGACCTAATCCACTCCACTTGGTGATCACCTTCCACCAAGCAGTTTATATAAATAAACTCTGATCCACACCCTTGATCGGGGTAACAATAGTACATAGACTGTCCAGGACACACAGATACCTCTTCCACAGTTTTTGTGGGTAAAAAAAAAGACCAGCCCACACATGGGCCTCATTCATAGTTGTCATGGGTAAACAAGGGTTAAGAGTTTGGTGTAAGGATTTTGAAATAATTCAGTTCAGCGCAGGAGCCAATGGGTGTGTAAGATATAAAATGTACCCACACTGCTCAAATGTAAATAAAAGAATAACTAAGAGAGAGTAGATGTGAGTTTTGAATGCTCTAGTGATTAGCAGTGAAACTCTGGACTCATTGGATAACAAAGAAATGCTTATGGGTCCTTCTCTTGTTTTTCTTTTGAATAAACAGAGTGTTGTGGTTCAGATTGTGTTATTCACGAGTGAATATGTTCTCTTGATCCCAGTGTACTTCATGTTTTCTTCATTAGAGTTGGATTGCATGCATGAGACAAATATTTATTTAAGATCTTGTAATCTCTTCTTTGTGGTCATTCTTGTCAGCTTGTTTTTCTGTTTAGTACAATGCACTCGCGTTTCATGCATTATTGAGTTGTGTCTCTTCTTACTCTTGGGAAAACTTCACTTTATCTTCGAATGTATGAGGATTATCCGATAGGTTCCATGTATTTCGTGCCTCGTACCTCATACTATTTCTACAAATAAACATTAAATATGTCAGTTCATTGATGTTGTCAAATATGACCATTAAAAAGTTAAATAGAAAAATGAAAAAAATAGTTTAGGAAACAATGTCATAGTATTTATGAAAATAGTGTCTCCTTCACGGTATCTTCTTCACGATGTCTCATTCACGGTATCTCCTTCACGATGTCTCCTTCACTGCGTCTGAGTCATGGTGTCTGACTTACGGTTTCTGGCTTCCGGTGCCTTGCCCATAGCTTCTGGATTCACGTTTCCTTGAGGAATATGTATTTCTAACTATGTCTGGAACTTAGGAAAATAGAGTGTCTGGCTTATAATGTCTATTCTTAGTGTCTTTCTTCACAGTTTCAGGCTTTCTGTGTCATGGTGTCTCATGGTCACGATGTCTCATGGTCACGGTGTCTCGTGGTCACGGTGTCTCATTGGTCACGGTGTATGTGCCTTTCTCACAGTGTCAAACTTACTGTGTCATGATTCACAATGTCTTGTACTTAGAAAAATAACTGTATTCAGTCTTAAACAGTAATATGAATAAAATGAATTGATCTTAGCCATTATCAAGTATGAGATTACTTGAAACAAAAATACACATGATTGATAATATTTTTGAGATTTGTGATCATTAATAATATTTGTAATTATTATTGAGATTTGTGATCATTGAAACATGATTAATACATGAGTATTCCAACAATCTCACCCTTTTTGATGATCACAAATCATGTACAGTTAAAGGGTAAATTTAATGTAGCTACAGAGCATATAACATATAGAATAACAAATAACTTCTCACTTTTTCTCCCCCTTTTGGGATTATAAAAACTAGAAAGAATATAGGGAAAACAGTGCATATGTCATTAAAAGTGTTCAGAAAAAAGCATATAGTGGAAATAGAAAAAAAAATCAATGACATCCCAGTAAAAAAATATTAGTCACTAGTCTTCTTCAGGGATTGGCCTTCTCTTTTCCTTTATCAGCAGCAGAAGAGGAATCCATAGGAGCAGTTGCTGATGTAGAAGAAGGCATAGACATGGTAGATAGAGAAGGTAAAGGGAGACCTATGAAGATTGAGGGAGCCAATGTTTGAGTAGTAGAAGATCAAGGTAGTTGCTGGTCAAGGATGACAGGCTTGATCTGACTAAGAGCCTGGAAAAAAGACATGGATTTTGAAGCTAAGGCATAAGTGAATATAGGTAATCTAGGTATGAGAGGAGCAGCCGATGGAGCAACAATTACTGTAATTTGAACATGATGATATGGTCTTAGAAGTTTAATGAAGTCTGCAATAATCTCTCCTCCACACTACATTGCCTTTTCAAAGTCATCTTTATTTTACATGAACTAGTCCAACAATCTGGTATAGTTGGTGAGCTTCTGGACTTGTTTTTTGAAGGCTTGGGATATAAGAGGAATTTTAAGATTCTATACAAGGTATTTGAAGTGATTGGTCATGTCATTCTTGGAGAAAATTTGGTTGAAATATAAGTCCACTTTCTTATAGACCTCTTACTAGGCATCATTGGCAATCTTTGAGTGAATTTGAACTAGGTCAAGTGCTCTATCACTGTTCTTAACAAATTCAGATAAAGATTTCATATCAAATACACAGAAGGCATTCTGAACCTCTTCCTGGACTATTGATTTGATCAAAGAACATTCCAAATAAGTATTAGAGGGTTTACCAGAGGAAGGAGAAGCTTTTACAGCTATGGTCAACGACTTGAGCTGTTTCAGGACCTTTTGAAGACATCAAATATATTCAACTGTGATCTTATTAAGGTTATCCAAAAGCAGTCTCATGTGTTGAAACATGTGTTTGTGCCTTTCTACAATATTTTCATCAAAGGATATGAGGTATGTATGAATCTGAGACACAATGTCTTGAGAGATGTTTGAAGCAGTAGGTTCCGGAGAATTAGGAGCAGGTGCAGGAGCAGGCTCGGATTTGGAATTTAGTTCTTTCTGCAGGTTTTCAACCATACCTTTCAGAGTTGAAACTTCATTACTGAGCAACTTATTCTCAACCATTACTTCTTTAACCTCATTGATCATCTTGGGTTGAATGTGCCAGATAATCTTTCCTAAAAGCAATGAGGCATCTTCCTGACTCAGTTTGGTCACAAGATGAGGTTGAGATGACATAAGTTTCTCAACTCCAGCTAAGATAGTGTCTACAAACACTTTTAAATCATTTTTATTGAAAAACAACTACTGATCAGGTAATGGTGCAGGTGAAGGAAGTGGTACAGTTGCAGGCTCAGGTTTAGGTTCAGGTTCAGGTGCAAAGTATGTGACATATTTCAATTTAAACTAAGAATAAATATCAATTCTAGTTGTAGTAACCTGCTAAGATTAACTTACATAATAAAAGCTAAGGAATACATACTGAGTGTACACAGAATATGACTCAGTAGGATGTGATGCTTCATCAGGCTCAGCTTCACTTGTCTCAAGATTTTGAGGTTCTTCCCCCTCAATAAGTGATTCCTTTTCAGGACCTTGAGGCTCAGGTACTTGTTCTAAATTCACAGGGTTAGCTCTAATTTCCTCGTCCATTTATTGCCTAACCAACTATAAGGCTATCTCTATCCTCTCTTTAGCAGAGGGTATTCACTCACGAACCAACTCTTCCATATGGAGCACTTCCAGACTTGCTTCTAGCACAATAGAGAGTTCTTCTAGATTTTCTTCTTCCATTATAGGGAGTTCATCTAGAGTTTCTTCTTGCACAGTAGAGAGTTATCCTACTTTATCCTCTTCCATGGATTGCTACTTAGATTCTGGGACTACTAATTCTCTTTCTACCTCAAGTTGGATTTCTATATTGATATCAACACTAGGGATAAGAGGTTCTTCTTCCAGAACAACCAGAGGAATAGTAATCCTTTCTTCTTCAACAAAAAATCCTTCCCTATGAGGTACTTCAACTACCTCTTCATCTTCTTCTTCATCTTCTGAATATTCCACAACGTCATCTGATTCCAAACCAGGATCAGTAATTTCCTTCGGCCTTATTGGATAATCTATAGGATTTAACTTCTCATAGAGCTTATCATTATCTTCAACCCACTCCTTCTTCCTGGGGGTCCAGTCTATTTTCATCCTTCTGATGGTAGCTTTGGATAAACAATGTTCATAGTCCATAAGTACTTCTTAATTGGGTCCAACTACTCCTTTGGCAACAATCATGGTTGAAATAATCCTTGAGTAAAATATAGGGGTGGATTTGGATGTCACCTTAATCAATCCACACATATGGATAATGATATATTTGAACAGATTTATCTTGTTGCCATTCTTCATAAGATGAATCATAAATACATCATGATACTTTAATACAGCAAAGTCAAATTTCGTCAGACTGATCATATTTTGAACAAATTTGAACAACAGCCTTGTTTCCCCATTAAGTTCAGCAGCTATGGCCCTTCTATTGGTGTCATTTCCAGTTAGGGTTTCCAGTGCATTTTCCAGGTAAAAGAAATTAGTGGTAAGTGGGGGATCTCTTATATAATCATCACAGATCCCTTCGTGAGGAATCATAAGGTATGTAGCCCATAACCTCGATGATAAAGAGCATATTTGGCCATTAATTTATCTTTTCACAACAAAAGTTTTACCAGCATCAAAAGAAAACTATACATACTGATAGAACGGATCTACCAACCTCAAGTAAATTGGTCTATCCTTCCTAGAGAACCATTCGACCTAGCCTTGTTCTCATAAAACATTTAAAACTAGAGATTTTCTAGACAACAACCACTCATGGAAAATTTAATTTTCATGTACAACACTACAGTTCACCAGGTTTGGATTTAGGGGTACTTCAGGTGCCAGTTTTGGTGCTATCTTCTATTTCATTGAGCTGTGCTTATCAGGAGTAGATGAAGACAGATGCTTCATCCATGAGATAAATTGAATGTCCAAGAAAGAGATAAGGAGAAAGGATGAAAGGTTGAAAGGTTGAGATGGTTTGAGAGGTGGTCCGAGTAAAGAACTGAGTGAAACCCTTTTGTTTTATAATTTGTGAATTTCAAATGTCACAAAAGTAAAAACGTAGGAAAGTAAGAAAGAGGTGAAAAAAGAATTACCCCGATAAGGGTTTAATGAAAAGCATAAATAATTTTAACGGTGAGACTGTGAATAGTCATTACATTGAAGTTGTAAATGGTTTTCATGGAGAGACAGTGAATGGTAGGTTCTATCACGGTGAGATAGTAAGTAAACTATTCAGTCATGGTGAGATAGTAAGTGACAGACTGTGAACACAAGGTGCGAATGGTGAGACCGTAAATGTGAAACAATAATCAAGAAAGCATGAACATGAATCAGTAAAGTAAAATATAGTAAAATATTAAACAGTAAGACCAGTAAGATATCTATTTGTGATTGATCATGCCAATATCATTTATCATGTAATATATTCTCTCAGAATTTAATGTTTTAGTGAATATATCAGAAAGATGATATTTAGTACCAATTAATTCCAAGGTGATATCACCCTTTTGATAATAATACCTCAAAAAGTGATGTCTTACATCAATATGATTTGTCCTAAAATGTGAAAGAGGATTTTTTGAGATGATGATGGAACTTGTCTTGTCACAATTTATTGTTACATGTATGAATTCATATCCATAATATAGTAAACTGTGTTTCATCAACAAAATTTGTGCACAAAAACTACCAGTAGCTATGTATTCATCTTCTGTAGTAGATAATGCAAAAAAAATTTGTTTCTTACTACACCATGATACTAGTGAATGGCCTAAAAAGTGTTATGTTCCAGATATGCTCTTTCTATCTAACTTATATCCACCGAAGTCTGCATCAGAATAACTAACTAGTTCAAATGATTGATCATTAGGATAGAACAATCCTAAATTTGGTGTATGCTTGAGGTATTTAAAAATTCTCTTTAAAACATTTAAATGATATTCTTTAGGGTTTTCTTGAAAAATGAGCACACATACACACACTAAACATAATGTCAGGACGTCTAGCAGTTAAGTAGAGTAGAATTCCAATTATTACTCTATAAGTGGTTTGTCAACAAATTTTTCATCTTCATCAAGATCCATCTTATAGGTGGTACTCATGGGAGTGTCACTACTTTTAGTGCTATCCAATCCAAAATGTTTTAGAATATATATATTGTATTTACATTGATTCAAAACAATTCCATCATTATTTTTGAAAGATTTGAACTCCCAGAAAGAATTTTAATTAACCCATTTCTCTTATTTCTTATTTTTTTAGCATCATTTTAGAAAAATCAATAGATAATGAAGTTTTTAAAGATCCAAAAATAATATCATCTACATAGATTTGAAGAACTAAAACATCATTAAGAATACATATTATAAAGAGGGTAGGATCATCTATTCCTTTTGTAAAACCTTTGGAAATAAGAAAAGTACTTAATCTATCATACCAAGCTCTTGGAGCTTGTCTTAAACCATATAAATCTTTTTATAGTTTGAAAATATTATTTTGAAAATGAGGGTTTGTAAATCCTGGGGATTTTTCTACAAAAACATCCTCAACTATATACCCATTTACAAATTCACTCTTGACATCCATTTGATATAGTTTGAAATTCATATGTGAAACATAAGCAAGTATAATTCTAATGGCTTCAAGTCTGGATACTGGAGAAAAAGTCTCATCATAGTCAATTACTTCTTCTTGACTATAGACTTGTGCAACTAATCTAGCCTTATTCCTTACTATATTTCCAGCTTTATATACCTTATTTCTAAACACCCATTTAGTGCCTATGAAAAATGTGTCCTTGTGTCTTTCAACAAGTTTCCAAACATTATTTATTTCAAACTGATTGAGTTCTACGTGCATATCCATTAGCCAAAATTCATCTTTTATGGCATCATCAATGTTTTTAGGTTGAAGCTATAACAAGAAGTCCTGATGTTCAACCTGATTTCTAAGTGAAGCTCTAATTTTTGTTCCTTTCTCGTAGTATCCTACACCAACATCTAAGGGATGGTTTCTAAGGTTTCTAACCTTTCTAGGAAAAGAGGGACTAGTGAATTCAGGTTCATCAACAGATTTAGGTTCATTATGACTTGATTGCACTGAATTTCCAGAATAGTAATTTTTCACAGATTCATTCACAGAGGTATTTGAGGATTTTGAGTTGATGTTCAGATTTGATACACCATCCTCTAGATTTTCTAGAATGGTTCTAGGATCATGTTGATATGTTTCATCAAACTTGATATTGACAAATTCTTCCACACATTTAGTTCTCTTATTTAATACTCTATAAGCATTACTTGATATTGAATAACATAGTAAAATTACTTCATCACTTTTGGATGAAAAATTGTCATGATTATCCTTAGTGTTGAGAATAAAGACTTTGTAGCAAAAAACTATAATATAATTAACCTTATGCTTCCTATTATTTTAGAGTTCATATGGGGTATTTTTCAGAATTGTTCTAATCAATACTCTATTGATTCTGTAGAATGTTGTGTTAACAGCTTCAACCCAAAATTAAATAGGTAGGTCATATTCACTAAGCATTGTTCTAGAAATTTCTTGCTGGGTTTATTTCTTCTTTCTACAACACCATTCTACTGAGGGGTTCTAGGGGCAGAGAAATTGTGATTATAACCATTTTTTGAGAAAAAGGGTTCAAACTCTTGATTTTCAAACTCACGGCCATGATCACCTCTCAAATTCTTAATCTTTAGTCCACAATGGTTCTCTACAGACTTGGAGTATTTAACAAAATAAGAACAAGCTCCACTTTTGTGAGATAAGAAGTATACCCAAGTATATCTTGAAAAGACATCTACTAGAACATAAACATAGTGCTTCCCATCTATACTAGAAACTCTAGATGGTCCAAAAAAATCCATGTGAACCAATTCGTGAGGTTGAGAAGCATAAACATCATTATTTGGTTTGAATGAGATTTTGTGTTGTTTTCCCTTTTGACAGGGACTACACACTTTGTCATTTGGAAACTCAAGTTTGGGTAAGTGTTTAGCTAAGTTCTTCCTAGTGAATTTTCTATGTGAATGTATATTTAAGTGTCCTAATCTTTTGTGCCAATTCCAAGACTCTTTATGAAAATCCTTTAATCAAGTAATATTTTGTTTGGATAAACAATTCAAATCATCAGCACAAACATTTTCATTTCTCAAGGCATAAAATACTAAAGAATTTTTAGAATTAAAAACATTATAAGAATCATTTTCAAAATTAACATTAAAGACATCATTACATAACTGATAAATACTTATCTAGTTGTATTTTAATCCATCAACAAATAAAATTTTAGAAATTACAATTGAGTTACTATTACCAATTTGTCCTAGGCCAATGATGTTTACTTTAGAATTATCACCAAAGGTGACATAGCCTCCAACAACTTTGATTAAACTTTTAAAACATGAGAAGTAACCTGTCATGTGTCTTGAACATCCACTATCCAAGTACCATGTCTTCCTACAGGAACTTTTTAATCAGGTCTCCTACAAAACAGGTTTAGATAGAAAATTATTTTGGTACACAGATTTTCTTGGGTCCAGACAAGTTAGAAAGCAAAGAATTATGTACCCAAATTTTTCTTATGGGTATAATATAATTCAAAGAATCAATATATTTTGAAATATAGACTTTATTTTGTCTATAAAAATGTAAATAACTAGCTAAAGCATATGAATTTCCAGAACTAGAACTTGCAGTATTCTATTCAGATTTCCGAACAAATATAGTTTTAGTGATCTGTCTCTTTCCAGGATGATAGCCTATTCCAGTGGTATATTTTGGTGCCACTTGTTTACTTAAAATTTGAGTTAGTGTGTATTTTCCTTTTTTGAACTTTTCTATGTCCTTTCTCAATTTCTCATTAGACATTTTTAGTTCTGTATTTTCCATAAGTAATTGAGAATTCTTTTCTTTTTCTACATCAAGGGAAGATTTAATAGAACTGGTCAAAGCATGTTGTTTCTTCAAGGTCATATATGTGTCCTTAAGATCATTACAGGTTTCTTACAACATGTTACATTATTCAAATAATTCCTCGCTAGACATGTTTTCAGAATCAGGATCAGAATCAATTTCAGAATAATATGAATTGAAAGTAGGAGTGTCCAGTGTTACCTCTGATGTGTTTGTCATAAAACACATGTTAGTTTTCTGAGATTTTTCATCCTGAGTAGAATCAGAATCACGTGAACTGTCTTCTCTAGCACTACAAGTTTCTTTCATAGATTTCTAATACTTATTGTCCTTGTAGTCATATTTCTTCTTGAACTTTAATTTTGGACAGTGATCTTTTATGTGACCTTTTATTTTGAACTCATAATATAAAACTTCATCACACTTATCATCTTTCTTCAAATATTTCTTCCATGGTCCTTTTTTGTCATATTTACCTTTGTAGTTTGATTTTATGAATAATTTCTTCTTCCTGTAGAACTTCTTAAATATTTTTCCTATTTGAGCCATCTCAGCATCACTCTCATATGCAGTCTCATCACTAATCAAGCTTTCAGTAGGTATGTAAACTTTCTCCATGTCCTTGCTCTTTGAGGAAGTAGAATTAAATGCCACTGACTCCCTCATTGGTTCATCATATCCCTCCTTATTCACCTTAATTTCTTCTATATACATCATCAGCATACCAATAAATTGCTTAACAGGAAAAGTACCAATATCACAAGATTCTCTAATTGAAACAGATGTTCCTCTCCATCGGTTTGGCAGACATCTCAGTATTCTCATGATTTGTTCCTTTGCTGGAACACCCTTTCCAAGGTAGCTCATAGAATTGACAATTTCATTGAACCTAAGATACATGTTAGAGATAGGTTTATCATGCTTCATTTTAAAATTATCATATTAAATAGTATAAGTGATCAATATAATTTCTTTAAAATTGGTTGATACTTCATGAGAAACCCCCAAGGTATCCCAAATTTCATAGGCAGTTGGTAAAGTAGATATACGATTTAATTCCTCGTCTCCTAATGCACAAAACAGGGAATTCATAGCTTTAAAATTATTATTGTAAGCTATTTTTATAGGTTCATCCAAAGTTGTTCTTTCAATTTTTGGAATCTTATATTGAGTCTCTATAGTAGTCCAGATGTCAAATCCCATACTCTCTAAGTGAATTTTCATTTTAAGTTTCCACTGAGCATAATTTGTACCATTAAAGAATGGTGGGCTGTTGGTAGAAGCACCTTACAGTCTATTACCCATAATTAGATTATAGAAAATATATTTAAAGGGATAAAATTTAGAACAAATAGATATTTATGATCTTTATGTTACAACCAAAATCACAGTTGAAAACCAGAGTATTTTGAAAACCTTTAATAATAATTTAAACCTCTGATACCAAATGTTGGTCGGAGTAGTTAAATCTAGAGGGAAGGGGTGAATTGAGTAACTAAAAAAATTTCTGCTTAATAGAATATTAGTTTTACAAATAATTATTTCCCCAAAAAATGATACATCCTAGTTAATCATGGTTATATTGTTATAAGAGTTTGACTATTAAAACAACTTATTAGATATTGATTAATTCTCAGTAATCATTATTGGTATTATTTAAATTACTTTTGATGTTATCCTACTAAGAATAATATGAAATAAGTTCTATCCAAAACTAACTATCAAAGTGAATTTAGTGATTTTCTGGATTATGCAGTAAGCAGTAAAACAAAGTAGACTAAATTAAAATATCACAGTGGATATAAAACAAGTGGTTCAGACTCAAGCCGAGACCTAATCCACTCCACTTGGTGATCACCTGCCACCAAGAAGTTTATATAAACAAACTCTGAACCACACCCTAGATCTAGGTAACAATAGTACATAGACAGTCCAAGCCATGTAGGGACCTATTCCATAGTTTTCATGGGTAAAAAAAGTAATGACCAGGCCACACATGGACCTCTTCCATAGTTTTCGTGAGGTAACAAGGGTAAAGTGTTTGGTGTAAGGATTTTTTAAATCCTTCAGTTCAATTTAGGAGTCCGGGTGTGTATAAGATATATAGAGTACACACACTACTCGAATGTAAATAAATTAATCACTAAGAGAGAGTAGATTTGAGTTTATAATGCTCTAGTGATTAGCAGTGCCGCTCTAGACTCATTGGATAACATAAAATTGCTTTTGAGTCCTTCTCTTATTTTTCTATTGGGAAAACAGAGTGTCGTGGTTCAGCTTGTGTTATTCATGAGTGAAGATGTTATCTTGATCCTATTTTACTTCGTGTGTTACTTAGTAGAGTTAGATTTCATGCATGAGACAATTATTTCTTTGAATATCTTGCAATCTATTCTTCGTGGTCGTGCTTTTCAGCTTATTTTTTCTGTTTAGTACAGTTCACTTGGGTTTCTTGCATTGTTGTGTTATGTCTCTTCTTCCTATTGGGCACACATCTCTTTATATTCGAATGTATGAGGTTTAGCCAACAGGTTCCATGTATTTCGTGCCTCTTACCCCGTACTATGTCTACAAATGAACATTAAATATGATAGTTCATTAATGGAATCAAATATGACCATTAAAAAGTTAAATAGAAAAATGACAAAATAGTTTAGGAAAGAGTGTCACTGTAGTTATGAAAACGGTGTTTTCATAACGGTATCTCCTTCACGGTGTATCCTTCATGGTATCTCCTTCACAGTGTCTCCTTCACTGTGTCTGAGTCACAGTGTCTGACTTACGGTTTCTGGCTTCCAGTGCCTTGCTCAGAGTTTCTGGATTCACAGTGCCATGATGACTGTGTCTTGATAACTATGTTTGGCACTTAGGAAAACAAAGTTTCAGGCTTACAGTGTCTGTTCTTAGTGTCTTGCTTCACGGTTTCAGGCTTAATGTGTCACGGTGTCTCATGGTAATGGTGTATCGTGGTCACGGTGTCTCGTGGTCACGATGTCTCATTGTTCACAGTGTATGTGTCTTGCCTACAATGTCTAACTTACTGTGTCATTCTTCACAATGTCTTGTACTTAGGCAAATAACTGTATTCAGACATAAACAGTAATATTCATAAAATGAATTGAGCTTAGACATTATCAAGTATGAGATAACATGAAACAAAAATACACAAGATTGATATGATTTGTGAGATTTGTGATCATTAATAAGATTTTTAATTGTTATGGAGATTTGTGATCATTAAAACATGATTAATACATGAGGAGTCCAACAAAGATTAACTCAATGGTTCATACCCTATTAAGTCATTTTTTCAATGTTTTTGAGGGAGTTTACATTAGTATTTTTTATGTTATCCAAGTCCAATACAATATTTAATAGCTAATGTATGAGTTATTTGGTTTAAAGGAGACAATCATTCTCATTGATATCATGAGCTCAACCTTGTTTTTCCATAACACTAAATAAAATCTCAAAATCGCACACCTTATCCATGCAGTATATTCCAATGTAATAATGAACAATATATATTGACCCTAAAAGTATAAATGTTCATATATTAATTATTATTAAATTATTTATCAAGATTTATTTTTTTACATTAAAATGATGAAATATTATTGTTTAATAGGAATTATATTTTGATACAATGAAACACAATTTTTTTATGAAAAAATATATTTTTTTAGTCAAGCCACAATTTTAAATATAATCAATATTATATTAAATAATTGAATTTTTTTTTAAAAATATTATTATTTGATAATATTTATTAAATAATATTTATAATATAATTTTATGATGTCGAATGTAGTTTTTAAAGGGCCCAAAAAAAAATTATTGTAAAGAAATAAGTATTTATCAATAAATTAGGATATATATATATATATAAATATAAATTCACATATATAAAGAATAATTTATCAGTAATATTTTTTTTTGAAATAAGCACCTTAAAATTACTAAATAGTAAAACTTTCATAATATTTTGAAGCAATATAATTCTTGGGGAAATTTTTATACGGTATAATTGTAGATTATATATTATGAAATCGAAAAAGGGAAATATTTTTTAATATATATAATAAATATTATCCAACACCATAATTATGTTTTCCCTTTATAATAATGTGTTTTTAAATTGATTTAATTATTATTTTAAAACTGTAATGAATCCATAATATGAACTATTTTTTTAATGGTTTATAATCAATTTTTTTAAAAGAAACTCACTTCCACATCACAATGAAATAATTTTTTCAAATCCACACCTATTTCAATGAATTAGTTTTTTAAAAACATAGTAATCATTGTGTTTTATATTGATTTATATTGTATCATCTGAAATCTATTTTTATATTGTGATAAATAATTTTCCAATCACTTGCGACAAAAAACCACCCAACTAACCATTTAGCATCCATGAAAACACTTGTAGAATGATCATACTCTACCCTTACCTCCCTACTTTCCTTCAGATGGTTCCCCAATGTTCATAAGATTCTCTACCTAATATTTTTAATGTACCCTATGAACATAATATATCCTCTCATTCTCTACATTATTCATGAACATTCTTCATATCATGCGTTTGGGTTTTAAATTTATCATATTAGGATATGTTTTTATACATCTATATTACTGTTATTATGGTTTCAATTTAATAAGACGAACTTTTTTCTCTCATTAATACCATCCATGAATCTTTATTCACACATATTATTCGACTAAAATTATCCATTAAATTTTAATGGTAAAAATTAATTTTTGTAATAGTCATCCCCATTTCACATCTTAGGTATTTAGTTATACAAACCAATACTTCAATGATTTAGGATATATATTTAAATAACCAAAAATTATTATAAATTTGATTGAATTTTAATAAATTACTCCTAATATTTTATTATCTATGTGGAACACTTATGCATGTACATGATATTAGTAATATGGGTGGACATTGAATTCTATAGCACTCTAATGTACTGGGTTGTATTTATTTCTCAAGAGAGGCCATGTATTGTTCATTATAGGTTCCATAATTCATACTATGTAATTATTTCATAGAAATTGTCTTTTAATTATTCTTATGATATAATTTATATGCTATTTATATATTCCCATGTTTCTGTTATGAGATCATTATATATCATGCTTCAATTATCATATTTATGATTCCAAGACCTCTTATACTACTGTGATATGCATATTTACTCACATATACATCACTAAAATATGAAATTATTTTATTATTCCCTTTATAGTCTTTATATATCACCCATTTATTATATACAACACCATTTTATAAAATTCAGTTCATAAAGATCATGGAAATTTAAGGTCATGTTATAGTGATTCCATTTACATATTTAGTTTTATGTTTCTCGTTATTTTTTTTCCGCTCCTAAATTCCCAAATTCTCTAGGCATAAAATTATTATGGGTTTTAATATGTATATAATTATTTAATTAATAATTTTTAAAATAGTTGAAAAATTTAGTGTTTTTAGAATTGGTATCTGAGAAATGTGAACACATTGTTTGGGAAAAACTAAAAAATTTATTAATAAACCATTAAAGATAACACTAAACATATGAAAACAATCCTAAATTTTGTTAATTTTAATAATAAATAGTTCTTTTGTAACTAAATCTAGTCATGGACTCCAAAATTGGACATGGATCTGTCTTTACTAAATTGATGATTAATAACCCCAAAAATAGTTCATTAAGAAAAAATTGACTGGCACATGGTGCATTAAAAAAATGAAATCATCCACACCTATTTTGACACTCCAAATGTAATTATTAAAATTTAAAGATAAAATTAAATCATTATTGATGGGATAAATATACCCATATTTTTTTAAAAAAATATATAATTTATAATTTAGATTGAAACCTTGTAATTAATATAATATGGAATATATGTCACTTTTTGTTTGTCCATCATATTTTAATGGTTTCCCTTTGATGTGTATAATTGGTTAAATATTTTTATCCATTATTTTAGTTTACTTTATTTCTAATTAATATATATGAAGAACTATTTCATCAACCACTGTGATGATAATTTTGTTGACTATTCAAATTAAATTCCCATCATGATGGGAACATGAGTCAAGATCATCCTAGAAATAAATTATCCATTAACTACATTTTATAATACATAAATGAACCCAAGTAAAAACTATAACCCCTATGATGTATAAGGTTAAATAATTTCCCCTTATGTGATATATACCGCATATTTTGGTGAATGATTATATATAATAATTTGTGGAATAACGCATAAACTCCAAAAATATAACTTCACCTTTCATAAATTATTTGATATAACAAGTATGTGATAGTTTATTATCATATGGGGTAGAATATGATAAATTAAAGATATGGATCAAAAAATATAAACACTAGGGATGTGATTTATTAAATGGAGTGAAAAGCGTTTTGGAATTTTTTTAATAAATATTTTTCTTCAACTCTCCCACAGAAAATGGGGTGGGATTTCATTCCATCGTAAAAAGATGATGGTTATTCCATCAGGTGGTCTGAATTATATATCATAATCAATTGATTATGTGCCTTCAGAATTGTCATTTGTTATGAATGTAAGGATGAATTTTTTTATATTGAGAATTCAAATTCCATTAAGAAACTATAGATTCTGTAATTTTATATCTATGGGGAAATTTTTAGATATTTATTAAAATTCAAATTAGTGATCAGTTAATAATAATAAATTATTTTTTTAAAGTTATAAAGAAGTAAATGAATTTTAATTTTTGTATTTAAATAAAAAATTATCATGGCATAAATAAATTCAAACACCATACTTTTGGGAAAAATATGAACAACCATCTAAAACATTTCATGATGTGTAAATTTATAAGATTTATGTGTAGGAACAAAGATAAAATAGTTGTTCATTTTTAGATGGATAAACACACTAGAGTAACAAAAAATAAATAATATTGGAAACCCTTTCTATGGAGACCTAAAGCTTGACATACATAGACATTACATTACTTTTGTGGAATACATAATACATGACAAAAACAGATGCTGAAAGACCGTATTAGTTTAGTGTATTTGGAAACTTGGAACATAGTCTTTTTTCATGGTGAAAGATCTTCAACATCTCCCATAAAGATCTTCCCCTTTTGTTTTCTTACCTAATACCTTTCTTTATATCCTGGGGAAAGTAAAAAATAGAATGTTTGAGCTCAAATGGTCTATAATGGTAAAATTGGGGAACACAAAACAATACCTAAACATTTAAACTTAAGAACAGTAACATAAAACATCAAAATCATGAGTAATGAAATAAATCTTGGCAGTTCATAAGGCAAAGATCATAAAGTAACATTCAACAAGGTAAAATATTATGGGAATAAAACAAGTCATTGTGTAAAACCATTATGCACATGTTATGATTTCTATAATAGCCAAGGAATTGCTGCCAAGACCATTATAGTGGAAATATTCAATTAGTGAACTGGGTTTTCTTATCGTTATAGCCCTATAATACTGAATGTGATTTTACTTGATATTACAGCCATGTCTATCCCATTAGATATAAATCTTTACCCAATGCATTGAAGGGAGATAGAGGTCCCACCCATCTCAAAATTAAATCATTCTTATGTTTCCCACAAAATAAATATAAATCAGTCATCATAACCCAATGAAAAATATGGGTTACATAAACGTCATCCCTTCATAATAGAAACCATATAAAACAAATAGATATCATTTCATCATAAGAAAAATCAAACCAAGTAAATAATATAGACATTATACATGAAACATAAATATAATAAATAATTTTATATTAGATGGAAAAATAGTTTTCCTAAAACGCTTGAAATGAATTCTTGAGTAAAATATCATTTCTTCTTCAAAATAATTTTCTTTTCACAAAATGTCGAGCAATTTTAAAAGAAAATATTTTTGTTGAAAATAATAATGAAACATTGTTGAGTATTCTTCATATAAATAATTCATTATGAAACTGTGAAAATTTGTTCATTCTATATAAGTTTTAAAAAAATTCTTCCCGTACTTTTTCCAGAAAAGTCATAAAGTATCTCATATTGAAAACGGTAGATGATTCTTTTCACATCACATAGTGATAGTAAAAAATAAGTAAACATGAATTTAAACGCACATGGAAGAATAGTAAATACTTTATGAAATGATTTCTCTAAAACATGGAAATGGATGATAAATATAACCCTTGTAAATACTTATGAATAAACAATCTCAGATATAAATGAGATTGCAAAATTATCCCTTACCTTAGCAGCAATTTCTTTCCTACATGTCTAAAACACCTGTATAGTGGGTTTAATCATATTATTAACTTGTAAAGGAACCATAATAATAATATATTATATCATATATGATTCACTTATGACTTTATATTACCCGTTCATTTCTCAATTCCATGTTAAAGTAGCATTTTTGGTAAAATCGTTTCATTTGTCAGACATGTTTGGACTTGTTGTTCTTGATATTATTATTACATATATCATGATCTACATACTTATAAAATGTAAAAAATGATTTATATATCATATATATTCAGTATATATATATAATAGATAGATTAATGAAACGAAATACACTGTTCATGGAGACGGTTGACCGTACGTATGCATAAACACTGTTTTCATTTCCTTATTGAATTGAATGAAATTATGTAAATGAAATATATATGTGCATACATATAGTATCATTATTCTGTCATATCATTCATTATTATTTATTATATATACTTTATAATTGTTTTTGAATGGTTATCATGGACAATGAATCTCATCGCATCATGGAGATGGTAATCCGTACGTACGCACGAGCGACGATATCGTTCCCATAATTGTTGAATGGAATCAGAGTGGATGATATAATATCTCAGAATCAGTATGATGTTATAATAACCATATATAGTTATTCTTTACACCATAATACCCATCCATGTAATGTGGTGGTGGAAAACAGATCACACCACGACATTGAGACGGTAAGTCGTACGAACACACGCGCATTGATTTCATTTTCCGTAGGATGGATAAAAGGTGAAATAGGGTTGTTTCATATTTATAATAACATATCAGTATATTATTGATACATATGATATTAAATTATTATGAAACAACAAAATAAGATTAATAAGAAGAAGAAATAAATTTGAATGAAACAGTAAAGTACATTACCTCTTCTTGGATGCACCTCTTCAAAACCTCCTCTTAGGGCACTAAAATTGGTCTTTGAAGAAGGCCAAGACCGCTAGTATATTTCTAGGGAAGTGTAGAAAATAATTTTACTTGTTTTTTTGGAGTTTTAAGTCTCAAAATGTTGTGAATAAGAGAGGGAGGAGGTTCCCTTTTATAAGAGAGGAGTGAGTAACATTTGGAAACCTCCAAAATATTAATTTATAACAAACTCAAAACCCACATTAAAACCACAAAAAATGCCTCAAATCAGAATCTTAGATGAAATAGGGTTGTAATCGCATCAAAAAAGAATATTTAGATATTTTGGGAATTTATTTTAAACCATATCAATTTTATTTATCCATATTTAATCAATTTAATTTTATTTGTGGTAATAATATTCTAAATTTTAAATTAATATAAATAATAACATATGTGTTTTAATTGACCATAATTTGATACTTTATTACATTTTAGACCTTATAAATTTAAATTTATAATTTTTAAATATTTTTGTGATTTTTAAACATTTTTATAATATGATATTGTAATAAAATAAGAATAGTGTGAGTTTTGACACTATTCATTTATTAGAATTTAAATAAAATCCACATAGAGGATATATTCGAAACAAAATATTTAATACATTCATAAAATTTCATAGTTATCTATAAAATTTTTGGATAACAATAATTAGTTCATATAATATTTATTTTAATATTTACAAACCTTTAATTTGATATTTCAATCAATCAAATAATTTCTACATCACTATTTTGTCACCACTAATGATAATTATATAATCCATAAAAATTATAAATAAATTATCATGATGTATATTATTTTATTAAATTTCTAGATACTATTTATATTTGAGGTTTTATGATGTTCATGACTAAATTAAAATTATTACACTTATAAGATATAAAAGAGGGACATGTTGTCACTTTCTTTGGTTTTAAATATAACTACATCATTTTCAAGGTCAAAAGTCTTTGAAATGAATCTATTTTTACCCAAAGGTGATATGGTTCTAATTTTATTCTTCCAATAGTATTTTCGCAGCTGTTAGGGTTATTTTATAATCTTAGTTTTACCCTTAATTACCCAATTTAATTTTAACTGTAGAAAATAAAATTTATCGTAGTTACTATTCATAATGTCTAAAAATAAAATGTATAATATTTACATAATTTGTACCTACTGATTCAAAATATGGAATAAATTTTTTAAAATTCATGAAACATAAGATGAATTAATTAATTAAGAATTAATCCTGTTGTTGAAAAAACGGGTTTTTTTAAAACAATGCAAAAATTGAAATGTTTTTAACTATGAATTCAATGTAAAATTAATGATAATGACATAAATTATATTTAATGGTAAAAATAAATTATATTTATATTTTAAAACCATTAAATATTATAATTTAACCATATAAATTATCTTGATGAAAAATGTTGTTTTTATTTAATATTTACCATATTTTTACTATTCATCAAAATATGAACGTTATCAGAAAAATATCGAAACATAATCCAATATAAATTTTTATATATTTATAAACAATAATAAGGTTACTTTGTAAAATTAAACAAATAAACTCATTAAAATTTATATTTAAAATGGGTGTGCCCTCAAAGGGAGAAAACAACATTTTTTTGAAAAATTGTTATTTTACCCAAAAAATTTATTTTGATCTCATACCGTGATCTAGAATTTTTGTATGATGAATGATAATGTAATAAATTTCAAAATGTATTTTATACTATTTATAATTGATTGTTCATAATATTATTATAATAATAACTCGTTTAGTGAAACACGGTATTGCGTACATCACACACTATCGAGGAAGGTCGCTCTTGTGTGTAATGCAGGCCATATTAGTATTGCGTGTAGGGAAATCTTGCTGGGGTTTTTAATATGACATAATTTAAATATAGTTCAGTTATACATTTATCAAAATACATACTCGGTTTTATGTAAAATAAATTTTATTCGAAAGAACATGAAATTTTGTGCAACACATGCCAAGAATTGTTTTGCATATATTAAAATCTAATACGGTGTTGCGTATAGCGCAAGATAATCATGGTGAAGTGTACAACAAAAGATATAAATGAAATTAAAAATAATACTTCTAATAAAATCTTGGGCATTACAATTTTCTTTTTCCCAATTTCTCAAACATCAACATAGATTGAAACCTTGTGAATCAATGCACTAAGCCAAGGTTTTTCGATGACAACGAAAAAACATCCTCAATGAAAAATATGTAAATAAAGAGATTATTCCATCATAGTTACTAATAAAGAATCCAAAAATATAGTGTTGACATGTATTTTTGGTATTCATTAATTCATATAGAATATATTATTAGTTTCCAGATCTATGAATTCTATTTTATTATCAACATTTAGTAGAGTTATTCAAAAACCAATGAATGGCATAGGAGTAGTGGTATTAATGAAAAAATGGAGAAATTTTTATATCCCTTTTATATAACAGCACCCCTTTCAAATAATATAATGGACCTAACCCTGGTATCCTTGTGTCCATGGATGGTTTATTAAATTTTCATAAGATATAGGCAATTTCATCCCGAAGGACCAAATGGTTAATTTTTTTTGGAAATGTAGATACATTATTATATCAAACATTAGAATTTAAATAATAAATTACAACATATAAATTCATTTTATTACACCATCGTTCTTCTAGACCATCAATGTATATCATTAAAAATAATTCTCTTAACATCTTGGGGGAAAATAAAACAAAAAAATGGATATCTCTAATGATAAGTAGAGGATAATTAAAATAGAAGAATTAATATAAAATAAATACAATTTTTATAAACATTAGCAAAAATTACACATTCCATTAAATCAAAACTTGCATATAATATGGATAGAATAAAAGATGATTGAATATTTCCTAATAAAGAATTAAATGAGATAAAAAAACATAACTATAAAACATATACTATTCAAAAAATCACACGGTAATCCAAAAATAATTTCATGACGATGGAATTAATAATGTTAATCATTAAAAAATCACTATTAAGGTTTCATCTAAGACACCATAGTCAAATGGGTAAGACATTAATCAATAAAAAATCCATTTTTTCTGATGAGACATACCAATGCATCGAAGGGATATAAAGGTCCACTATAATAACATAATATGTAAAATACATTCTTAATATTAAATAGATAAAACATATTCATCATATATATTTTTGTTGAAATTATCATATAAAAGGTATATATCATTACCAATTATGTAAACCAAATAAATAATAATCTTCACTAATTTGGTGGATGATATCAATACAATACATCCCAAATCAAATTAATTAGTAAATATTTATTAAAATATAGGATATGGTATCATAATACACAAAACTCAATGAAAAATATGATTCAAAAAGAGATTCGAACATATATAAAAATACAGTAAATTAGATCATTGAAAATTTATTAATGAAAATACACTTTTCACATTGAAAATACCTTTTTTTTGTGGCAGAAAAAAATGATGAATGAAAAGAAATTTATTTGAATATAATAATGTAAAATTATTATGTAATATACCAAAAATTGGAATCATGATTGTGGGAAAATACTCTAATTACATAAAATATAAAAAACATTACATTTGTATTTTTGTCGGGGATATGTCAATGAACATTGTTTTGAAAAAAAAAGAATACAATTCAAATGATTTGGAATAAAGTAAAAAATTAGTAAAAATGAATCTATAAATTATAATTTAATTTTAAAAACATTCATTGAAACCAGTTTTTAAAAAACAGACAAGTATGAAAAAGAATTTTTTTTGTAAAACTCTAGAATGATTTTTTAAATAAATTCCCTTATAAATATCGTATCATATAATAGAGGATTAACAAAATTAATAAATGGTGGTTATTTAATGTAAAACCAGATAAAAATTAGAAATAGAATAGAATATTTTCATTTTTCATTTCCCAAATATTCATACAACTAGATAATTAAGGAAGTATATGTTTATCCTAAAGAATTGAAATTGTGTAAGGAATTCCACTGTCAATTTTTTTGTAGTCAGATTATATGCACCATAAGAGTAATAAAATTCAAATGAAAAATTTAATTCCATTATTGTAATTATATTAATTATATGATATATAAAATTATTTTATATACATCACACACCATAAATATGTGGTGAATAATGAATATATCACACAGAAGTAAAATTGACATGAGAAAACCCTTACCTTAGGCTTCCCATTAGTTGTCTTTAAATTAACCACTTATATATTTGTTAGAATTATTTTTTATCTAATTACAAACAATATTATTATTAATAATAACTTTTATAACAATTTTATGACATCTTATGACCCATTTCATCAATAATTTGTCATTATTTTCATGGTTTTAGGTGTGTTCATTTCATGGTTTCATGATCAGATCTCATGTGTATAATTATGAATGTTCTTGTAAAATGGGAATATGAACCCATAAGTGGATTTAAATTTTATTAATTAATATTACTGATGATTATTTTTCATATATATAGTTTTTTTTGTAACATGAAGATTATTCATTTGATAAATTTCTAATGATAAATGATTTCTTTATTTTTTCTGTTTTTCCAAACATAAAAATATAGTTCAGTTTAATTTACTATAATTTTTATATATTATTTAGATAACCTAAAATAAGATATAAAATAAATAATAAAACATTATTTAACTACAAAAAAAGCTTTATTACCACCCATTATGCCTTTAATGGAATAAATACAAAATAATTTATCATAGGGATGATAAAATGACATAATTTAGACAATAGCATTATTTTTTAGAAGTGCTAATAAAATGGAATAATATAGGAAATTACATTATAAATTTTAAAATACATTATATACACTATTATATACTTTTTATTAATTATTTAAATAATTATGTTAGATGAATTCAGGGAAAAATAGAAACTTAGAGAGGTGTTTTAAAAACAATATCTCTTAAATGTTATCTCCTTGGTGGACCCCTTAGAGACATTGGAATAAGTATTTTTGGGAGAAAAAAAGAATATATACATGGGGAGAGTGAGGATGATAATTTTTTCTAGAGAGTTCAAGATATTCATGAATATTTGGATGACATGGGGTGGTGAGGGTGGTATTTATACAATGCGAGAGGTGGGTTTATGTGATTAAATAATGTTTTGTTTTTGTTTAATGAAACCCACATTGAGGAGGAATGAATTTACAAGAATTATAAATTACATTTAAGTTTTATATTATGTTTCGAGTTTATAAATTCCTCAAAACACTATTAAATTTTGTTGTTATTTGGTATTTTAAACCACTATCTTTTAATGTTAACCCTTGTCATTATTTTTCTTATACATCGGTGAATAGTAATTTACCAAGGTAAATTTATTACGTATAAAAATAAAAATCACCATAAAAACTAGTTTTTACATTATGATTACAAATACATATTAAATTTTACCAAATTAAATTCACATTATTTGGAAAATAATATTTCATTTTAATACCAAATATGCAATTGGAAAACATGCTTTTAAAATTTAAAAGTACAAAATTTTGAAATTGTTTTATAAAAAATGTCATATCAAAATTGATTAAAATCCCTCAATTTAATATATTCATGTATTATTAAATGAATTATAATTTTAAAAAAACGAAAATATATTTTATAATTAAAATTTATTTATATGAAATTTTAGTTTTTAGCTAAAATGATGTATTTTTTACTATTAATCCAAATATGGTTGTTATTCAAAAACATTAAAATAATTCATGATAAGATAAATATGATATTATAATTCAAAAAATTATCTTCATATTTTGAAATAATATTTATTAAATATTGAAAATTAATATTTAAAAAAATTTCACTATTAAAATATGAAAAACATACATTTTAGAAAACTAATGCTTTTTACGATTGACATTGCAATTATTATTATATTAATCATACAAATCTAATTTTGTGAATTAAAAAAATTAATTTTTTGAATATATAATATATCAATATATTTAATATATTTCCCTTATAGTGATTAATTTATTTTATTAATATAAAATGCCTTTATACACATAAAAATATTTTTTTAATAAAAAGTAAACATTTATGTTCAATTGTGTTTCATTTGTATTTATAATTAATTAGTACCAATTTAATTAATATTATAATAATTTTAATAAAATTTTATATATAATTTAGTCCATATAATTCATTACTTCCAATCCCATGGATGTGATATAACTATCACAATTTATTACAATACGTAATCATTTTTTTAACTCAGAGTTCAGTGTGACGTATGCTATCATTGAAATTGAATTTCTATAAGAATATAAATACCATAAAATCAGGGGGAGTAACATTCTCATCAACTTCAATTGAATATGTCCTTAGAAATTTAAATTTTACTTAAAAAATCAAAGGTTGACACATGAAAACACGTTTTTAGGAAACCCACATTGTAAATAGGGTTAAATAAAATCCATATTAATTAGAGGGAAAGAGAAATGAGAAGGTCACCAAAACATTATGATTTCAAATAGTATAACATTACAGTGAATTGGAAACCCATACATGGAAAATAAGTATAACTACCATAGTTTGATGGGGACTGATAGGTAACATAGTCATATGAATGTTAATGACCACAAAACCATAAAACTAATAATATTGTGAATGGATATTGATATCAGAAAAAATGATTGTACTAGGATGAAGTTTTATTTAAAAATAACATGAGAAGATATAATTATGTTATTTAATATCATACTTAAAAAATCACACTTATATTTTTATATCTATTTTTACTTCATCCCTTCCACCAAGAAATTATTTTTCCTGATGTTTTTTACGCCTGAAGTGGGTTTTCGAATTATAAGATCCAAAATTCATTCCTTTAACCATTAAATGTTTACTGAAACTAAAATTTCTATCACATTAAATCTAATATAATAAATCATACTCTAACTAAACAAATAATATACAATTATCAACATAATCCATTCTATAAGTAGCTACTCTAAATACTCATCCATGATATGTCTTTCAAAATTAAAATAGAAAACATTTGTAAGGAAAGACAATAAATTTCCAAAATCAAAGTAACATCATATTTCAATAACGTAAAATAGATCATATTATCACATTCCAAATATATAAATACCTTGATATCCTTTCAAACATAATGAATAAAAGAAATCTTTTAAAAAATAAGACCTTGGGTTGGTGAATATAATCCTTATGTAAAAATATATAGTAAACCCAACAAAAAACATAAAATATCTAATGACATCCATGGTCAACAATACAATCCCATAATCATCACATCAGAATTATTATATTACCAAAAAATACATACCAAGGTTATCTTCCCCAAATGATATGTTTTCCAAAAAATCAACCATTAACAAAATAACATCTCTAAGTTACTGGTACTATTCATAACATGCTTACACATCCTAATGAAGATGTTTTGCAACAATGATATTATATATAACATTATTAATAGTACTAGAATATAATTACTAATTTTACAACATTCTTCTGGTATCCAAATACAAAATATATTTATCATTCCACTACATTATATCATAAGTAAATGTTTTTCTCATATAACTGTACAGATGTTCATCATAATTTTCCCCACAAGGACAAAAATCATTATATTTCTCAAACATTCTACCATTTAAAAATTCATCCTTAAATAAATCTATAATGATACTATTATTCCCTCTATTGTTTTCTTCAGATTTTACTTAACTTATATCATTCTTTTAACTCTGAAAACATCATCTAGTTAGTCTAAGATATTCACTTGGGCATTTATTTTCACATTTTCTAAATATATAAAATTAAATATTCTATTATCCTTGATATACACCAATTAATCTATCAATGAATAGTATTCCAAATCCTTTTGGTGAGTTAGAGAGTCGGTTATTGTGTGTGTGTTTAATCATATATCATGATTACTAATTTAGAGTAATTAGAATATCCTCTAGCAATAATCATTTTTGGATTATAATCAATTTATTTTCTAATTTACTCATCATTAACCTATATACATTTATTTTTATATATTGACTACAAAAATAATCGTGTAAGAAACACTAATCAAAATTATATTTGACGTATTAAAGAACATTCATTTAAATGATATATGTTTAACCAAGGCTATATATTGTCGTTACTAAATCTATAGAATATTATCTATTAAATAGAAATTTATTTAAAGTAGTCATAGGGTTATATTACATAAAATATGTATTGGTAACTATTTAAAAAATAACAGAATAGGAATAAAATTATACATTTAATGGAAACTCTCGAATAATGTTTTTAAAAGAATGTCCCATATAAATATCATATCATTGAATTCACCATTGACCATATGAAAGTAATTTGTTTATATTTTGTAAATAAATAAAAACCATGTTTAAATAATACATAATATATTCCAAATTCATTTACCAATTATTCTTAGAATTATATTATTACGCAACAATAAGTTTATTCCAATGAATGGAAATTGGGTGAATAATTCCATCAACACTTTGCAATCTGTCAAATAGTATGACCCATAAATATGATAACTATAAAATTAATCTTTAAATTCCATCAAGATAATTATATCAATGATATTTTATCAAAAAGGATTTTATATAAATCATAAACATGAAATATGTGGTGAATAATTAATATATCTCACATAAGTAAAAGTGGCATTGAAAAACCCATAACTTACGCTTCCTGTTAGTGGTGTCTACATTAACCTCTTATATGATGATTTAAAGAATTTCATTAACTCATTTTTCAATAAAATTCAAATTTATAGTAAATTATATGATTATATTATATCATCATTTGCCCTATTTCTCAATAATATTTAACTATTTTCATTGATTTGGGTGCATTTGTTTCATACTTTCTTGATCGGTTCTCATGTGTATAATTTTGGGTGTTGTTGTAAAATGGGAATTAATCTTTAGAAGTGGAAAAAAATTGTATCAATTAAATTTCATGAGTATTAATATTCCAATATATCATTTGGCATCTAGTATAAGAATTATTCATTTGTTAAAATGATAATGATAAATGATTGGTTTATTTTAGTGGTTTTTCTCAATAATGTAAACTTGTTCTGTTTAATTTACTATTATGAATATATAATAGATATATAACATAGAATAGAATATCATATACCTACTAAAATATCATTTATCCATTAATATTGTTTTATAATTATCCATGAAGGCAATAATTGAAAATTAAAAATATCATTATTCACGGAGACGATTAACAGGAATAATTTGAACAATTGATTCATTACATCGTATATGAGAAGGTAAAAAAAGAGATATATATATGGAATTTGATTAAAAACATAAAACTCTATAATATAAATGATTCTTCAGTTATGATTCATTGATGAAATAAGGATGTACTTATAATGTAAAAAATAAAAGAAAATACCAGATGTGTTTTGATAAAATTCCCTCTTAAATATCACCTCTTTAAAAGTCCCCTTCGTGATATTGGATGTGGTCTTTTGGTGGGACAAGAATCACATGTATGTTAGGAGATTTAGTATTAGATATTTTTCTAGGTGTTTTAGGATCATAATGGTATTGGGGATGAATTGAGGTTTGTGAGGGGTGGTATATGTAGGTGAGGAGAGGTGGGATTCAATGATTAAATATTAATAACATAAAATTTATATTCATCTAGATTTAAATATAATTAATTTCCTTAAATTGGGATTATAATTAATGCTTTAAGGTATTTTAAGGGTATAAAAATAACTCAAACACCAATTTAATGGTGTATTTTATAAGAATTTTATGACATCACGTTTTAAACTTTAACCGTTTTTATTATTTTACATATACAACTGTAATTAAATTTTTTACCCTAAAAAATGTTTAATGTATAAAAATAAATATTTAACTAAAAAATAGCATGGACCATTAAATTCCCATAACTTAATCAATATTTACTAATTATGTTAAAATATGATGAAATTTTTTATTTAAAATTAATTTCACTGATGCAATGGGAAAATAGGGGTTTGTAGTGTAAAAGTTCAAAAGAATGAAATTATTTTATATCAATTTCAATTATAAATTGATTAAAATGGCCTATACAGGATTCAAGTATATATAATTTATCAAATTATACTTTAAAAAAAATCTAAAACATAATTCTATAGTATATATATTATTTATATGAAATGTTTATTTTAAATTAAAATGTATTATTTTCACATTTCATCCAAAAATGAGACTTATGAAAAAAACCAAAAATTGACCATAATATATGTTTTAAGTAAAAATTTTAAAAAATAATTTTATATTTGGAAAAAAATTATAAAATTTTAAAATTTTAGATTTAAAATAGATTCATCATTAATAATTTGTAAATATTGCTTTTAAAAAATAAGTTTTTTATTCATAAAAGTGTATTTATTGTTATCGTAAGCCTATCAAAATTCTTGGATAAATTTAAATTTTTATTGAATAAATATATTACATATAAATTTACAATATATATTTCATTTATAGCTTTCTATTTAATTTATAATTATAATATTCCTTTGTGGTAACAAAAAAATATTTTTAATGCATCCATTCTATTTAATTAGATTTAATGTAATTTATAATTAATTAATAAAGAACGAATTCATATTAAGATCATGGGTAATGTATATTATCATAATTTAGTTAATCTCATTTATTTTTACCATTCCAATGTCAATGTAAACAATTAAACAGTTTTATTTAATCATTTTTTTAAGTTCAGTGTTTTGTGTTATCTAATCTACCAGTGAATTTAAATTTAGTTAAGAATATAAAAACTATAAAATCAATGGTTGTTTCTACAATAGTGGGCCTAAAATACCATACAACTTTATGATACTCACATGATTATAATTTCATGTTATTATGGGTATGGATTGACTTTTTTTGTACATGTCTAACAGAGATTTTCGAGAGTTGTAAATCATCATCCTTTTAACGAATCACCCACCAAATCAATACGAGTTAAAGGATGAGGACGCAAATAAACTGGTATTATAATCATAATAATGATTATATTTCCCATTTAGTAATGGAATATTTATCCAATGATTGATACTAAATAAAATATCATCCTTGCTAGCATGTCCACTATTAGGGAATTATCTGGTGTTTTTCTCAAAATATATACATAATTTTCCTTGTAGTCGAGAGGTTTGTCAATCGAATGAACTTATAGAGAGACTATTAATAATATCTTAAAAACCGTATCTAATGTACATTTTTTATCTTTAGTATATTAACAATTAACCTTATGATAATATAGATAAATGTTTCATTTTACCATGTGGATCGCCAAGGGTCGAAATGCTCCTCTTTGTCATGAAAAAGTATGGGTCAATGTGTCTCTACCATGAATGTTTTTAACAAAATAAAATCATTACAATAAATAAGTATACTCATTCATGGATTGATTAATTATTTAATAAGTTATGTGGATCCAATTACTTCTATGTGGTGGAGCTTCTGTGTGGTTATTATCAGGAAATAATGATGAACTAGGATATTATAAAGAGTAATTTTCAAAACATTAACATGCACTATGAGTCTATCACGATTCTATTTCATCACAGTAATGCACTATAAATTGCCATGTATATAAGGATTATTGTATTTATATATTATGTAATCAAATTGTTTTGCAATGTTTATAGAAATTATAATTTTCTACTATAATATCTTGGATCTGCATGTGAGGGATTTGAATGTTATACTAAATAATTTTTAAATGAATATATCTATATATATGAAATGTAATGTAAATGAGTGTCCTTTTTAGAGAAAATAACTTACTAGTAATATGAAATTAGAAAAAAAGTGTTATATTTGAATCCTTTAATAATAAAAGAAATTGACAGATTTCCATTACCAAAATCCATGACATAGTTCATTGGTTTTATTTGACTAGTTAGGTTCTTTCGTCTATTTAGGTGATACACCTAATGATTTTCAATCCAAATAAACAAGAATACATGTAAATGGTGATGTTTAACTTGAATGAGTTATATATAAAAATAATTATTTATGTGATGAAAAGGCTAATCAACATGTATTTAAGCTTATTACCCTCTATTGGGGAAGGATTGTGATATGTAGTGTTGTTCCAAAAAATGGTCTGGTAATACACATAGAAAAGATGAAAGTGGAATAGACTATAAATCTGACCAATTTAATATCCCAGAGTAGAACAACTTAAAAAATAATTTAAAATTGGAAATGACGATCACCATATATAATATTTTGAAACAAATTCTCTAAAAAATTTGTTTGAGAAATATATTAATCATAACCGACTCATGTGTATATTCATACAAATATACATTAATAAGCACATATAATGGTGTTTATAGTTAATTAAGTATTGTGATTATTCAATCCAATATAATATTACTAATGAAAATAAGGCAGTTTATGGTATATATGAATACATTATACAACCCTACCAATGATGAGAGTTAAATGAGGTTTAATTATAATGGACATAAAATTGATGGACATAGAAATATCAAAAGGATCATAAACAAAACATTATCAATTGACCATTCAACCATATATTTTTTAGAGTATAAAGTATTATTAAATGTATGAAAATGATCAATAGAAAATTCTAGAGAATATACTAGAGTTTAACTTTTCTAAATGTTGATTTATATTTTCTAGAACTCATATATGTGTCCAATATAAACTATAACTAGAGTGAGAATTCTTATATTTTGTACATTTTTTTTCTCATATATTCCTCTATGATGAAAAAATATGAATACTGATTGGATAAAAAACATCAAGTGGGATAAAATTAAAATGTAGTTTAAATGATTTTTATCATGGTAATGTTTCCTATACAAACGTTAAGAATGGACGAAAAAATCCTAATGGTATGGTAAAACCAATTGCTATACCAATATTGAAGTGAAACAAAATAACCAATGATTTAACCATTGTACTCCCTTAGAAAACTATTGGAAATAACCCCATTTAGGTGGTTGTGAATCACATTCCAAATTTAGCTCATTTAATTTTTATCATTGAAGATAGTTGTTTGGATTAACTCAATAGTATTTACATAAGGGAAATGGTATGGAGACATAGAGTCCCTATAAAATTTATAACACATAGGTTTTGGAGAATCCTTCCGCATTTATTAGATTTAAAACCAGGATTCATCACTTTATATAATCTCTATACATATAATGATTAAAAAAACATATTAAAATAGTATAATATATAATGATATCGTGTTCAATGGATTTATAGGGTTGTTTGGATCTACACTACCCCCTATTAGAGTTCTCATATAGCAATAGGTTCCATTTAAATATTTAATAGAAAATTTGTGATTCTCTATATAGGAAGATGTATTGGTCTATAACATTCATGGATGATGTTAGGGGGAGAAACATAATTATATCTAATCCAATGATTGGATATCAAACAAGGATCCATCTATTTAGCATCATATGAAATCCACACTAACTCGAAGGAGAAGATATGTAGAAAATCATCAATGAGACCTAATGTTTTTGTATAGAGTTAAATAATTCCATTGTATATCATAATTGGTGAAATTAATTTGTATTGTGAATACTGGAAATATTAATCAATAATAAATTATACCCACACACACACACACACACATATATATATATATATATATCCTTGATCACATAAATGTATTTTTTTACTGGCACTCGCTTCTATCCTATCTCAAGTACATGATGTGTTCCCTGTAAAACTTTTGGGAATAAAAAGCTAAGAAATCAGATGTTTGGAAACCATTGGTGGTACCAGTAGCGAATAAATATTCATACAATGTTATTCCATTTGAAATCAATGATTTTAGATACAAATTTCTAGGAAATAGGTCAACTCATCTAGTAAAAAAATAAATGTAGAACCATAATCCCAATGAAAATCCATTGGAACAATAAGAGTTAACGAAATATAACTACCCCAATTTAATTTAGTGTGGTAATGGAATTTCTACTTATAAATTTGACAATTTTGAATAAATTAATAATAAAATATTTTATAAAATAAATTTTCGTCTTAAATGATTATATTAATTATTATAAAAATAAAATGTTGAAATAAAATGAAATATTTTTATTTTTGGGCCATTAGAAGTCATATTCTATCATAATTAAAACACAATTAAGAATCATAACCTATGTTAGTATAGGTTTTATATTTATATTATATTATTAGAATATATACAAAGTGTAATGATAAATAAAATAATAACATCCATCGAAATAAATGGCCATGACCTGTTTGCTAGTACGGAATGAATCCAATTTAGGATAGAGTGTAAGGTTGACAGAATCCCCATGATTTCCATTAACCATGTCTCATAAAATATTCCACAACTAAATAATGAGATAACAAATTAATGGTGGAAGTTCATGCACATCAATATCATGACCAAAATCATTTTCTTCGAACAACACTAATAAAATCTCACCATCACATAACTTACCCATATAAAATATTATAGTGAAATAAAGGGATATATATCTTGAACAAAATGAAAACAATTTTTACTTTTTAATTATAAATTAAATAATTATTATATTTATTGATTATTATATTATAATGGCTAAGCAATAGGGTTTGATAATAATTATATTTTGATACGATGAAAAAGAAATATTATTTTTTGGAATATATTATTTAGAGAATGATACATTTTTTTATAAATTCAATCCATTTTGAAATAATTATAAATTTAATAACATATTATTATTAAAAATTAGAATAAATTTAAATTATAATATAATATTATGATGTCATATTTAATTTTTATAAGAGTTAGAAAACTGGGATTGTTAAAACCCAAGTAATTTTCCCTCAATTTTAATTTATTATCTAAAAGGGGATATTCTCAAATATAGTGAATTATTTTGATAAAATAATTTTTTTAAATTAGTATATTGAAATCAACATGTAGTGATTTTTTAAATATTTAATGAGATGGAATTTTTTTTTGTAAAAAATTAATATGGTATAATATACTCTATTTATTATTAAATTATAAAATTCCAAAATATAACTAATTAATACTATAAATATTCTCCATGATAAAAATGGGGTTTCCTTTTAAAATAATGTGACATTGTAGTTATTTTAATATTTTTTAAATCACCTAATTAATCCTCAAAAATATATATTGAATTTTATGTCTTTAAAATAAATTCCTTATAATCATGACACACATGGACATCACCACAATATTATTTTAAGGAGTTATGTTCTTAGAAATGAATTTTTTGAAACGGACTATTCATTGAAAGAAAACATATGAAAATTTCAAGGGATTATTTGTGGTTTGTATTATAATATCTCAGAGTCTAAAATGTATGAAAAAAATTAATAAATAAACATCCCATCTTTTTCATAAGAAAAGTACTTAACGTACCATTATTATTCACTCAAACACCATGGTGAATTATTTTACTTGATACATTATTCTCTAGATCCCCCCATGGTTCTCTAAAATTATGAATAATCTCCTCCCAATCATTAAAACGTTCCCTCTTAAGGTTATTGTTAATATCTATCTTTGTTTTATTTAATAGCCTTCTTTATATATTACCTCTTGATATCAAATTGACCATATTGGGTTTTGTTTTTACACATTCCTCTTAAAATCAACCAGAATTCCATGTAATGAGAGACCCTATTCTACCTCATTAATCCATGAAATTAATCTTATATACTCTAATAATATTAAATCTATTATATAACGATTTTCTATACAAATAAATTATTTAGTTAATATCATCCCCATATCCACAAAAGGGTATTAACCTAGATAAAAAAATTTTCATTTAATGAGGAAATACATTAATTTATCCCATAATACATAATGATTCGATTAAATGTTATTTTATACAATATATTAGTAAATGATGTAATGGATCAGACCTCTTTGGTTCTATCCTTTGTGAAAATATGGTTCCTAAGGTGTTCAAGGATGTCAAGGTGACTTATTTTTAACACATTGTGAAATTATTAATTTTTGTGAAAAGTGTTTCAAGAAAAGTGTCATTGTTTAGTCATTTTTTAGTAGGTGATATGTTGGTAATTCATCTCTCGATTGGTCATCTATTAGTTGATAATTTATGGGTTTTTCATCTATTGGTAGGTCATCTTTCGGTAGGTTATCAAGCATTAGGTAATCTATCGGTAAGTGATTTATCGGTAGGTGTATGACATTTCCCGATCGGTAGATATATAGTGTTTCCCAAATGGTGACTCACGTGAGTGAGTCACATTACTATCTCTCATTGGTGAGTCATGTTACTTGCTTGCAATGGTTACTCGCATCAGTGACACAAGTTGGTCACTATCATTAGTGATTCATCATGAACAATTATTCACTCATCCTACAGTTTCTCCCCATTGATGTTATCAATAACATAAAATGCATTCAAATCCCTATTCTGAGGGATTTATTGCCAATTCCAATCCTGAAAATCTTATCATAATTTTTCCAAATAGTCTTGGTACCTTTTCTGGGTCATATCTCGTAGTTTTGGCTAGATCTTCTTGTAATGTCAAATCTAAACTATATTGAATCTGATACTCTCTGTAGATTTTCAAATGTATGAGATACATTACACCATATTCTTCATTCTTTTTTTCCTTGGAATAGGTTTCCCAAAACCTTTTATTCCCAAATAGTTGTTCGATTGTGCTGTGGACCATTGATCATGTTTTCCCTAGAGTTCTTCTTGTTGCATGTGCAACCCTTTTTGGTGCAAAAAGGTAATGTCAACCCATATTTGAAATAAGGTATGTTCTATCTCTATTCATCTAGGGTTTTCAATGTATTTCCTCCCATTCATTATTCCATTTGATGGAATGTGATATCGATGATTCTAATGATGCTTTACCGATTGTTAGTTGGTGCAGATGTGTCACAACATCATTTTGTGGATGAGGCTATTCTGGGAGATGTTATCATGATCTAATTTGTTGGCCCAATCACGTGCAGAGAACATTGGAAACCTCCAAAGGTAGGAGAATCGTGGCTTATATATTCTATTTACATGAAATGATATAGTTATCATGGTTTATCCCATGAATTATATTGGATGATACGTAATAAATGTTGAACATGGTTAAGGAATTGGTATCAATTTGCTTAGAAATGTTATTGCCTCTTGATTTTATAGATTCTATGATATATATGCTTTTATTTTTTCGTCTGTCATTGTTGATGGAAAATTGTAATTATATCAATATAGGGATTAATTGTATGTTATTTGGATAAATATACAGAGGCATGGTTAATGAATGTTTTTGTTGTTATGATTTTATAACAATAAAATAGATGTTGTTATGTGTGTTTAATTTAATCAGTTAAAATAATAAAGAATAAATAATATTTTGTGTGTTAAAATATAATTCCTTATAGGGTTCTGAGTTACTCATTTTCATGTAAAGGGCTTGTACCTTGTTCTTTGAATTTATGAATGCTCATTGTGTGTGAACACTAAATTCATTGTTTAGGTCCAAGAGACCAATTGCTATGTAATTTTTTTCCTAATACCTTGGATGTGATGTGAGATTATAATAGATGATCCTAAAGGGTAATTGTGGTATGTGGGGGTATAAAGCCCTAGTTTTTGTGGCAATAGTTGATGCAAAGAGTGTCCAGATGCATCAATTTATGCATATTGGTGTCATAGAGTACAACATTGAAGATGTAATGGGGTGAATCTGGGATTACCCATTGATATGAATGTTGTTATGCTTTTTTAATCTATTGTTTCTTATTTACTTTACATTCCCTACTGATTGAGGTAGATGGTATTCCTCACCCTCTAACCAAAAGTGGTTAAGATGCATGGGGTATGACATATTCTTTCTGTGTTTATATTCTCGATAATGGATTGGTCTATGCTCTTGCTGTTTTTGGAAAAGACTTGACTGGTAGTTTATCTAATCACCATGTTGAGAAACCTTTTCATTGGGATGTTTAGAATGCTCAATTAGAATATATATAATTAGGGGTAATGATAATGTTTTTTAATATATGAATAAAGGATGTTCAACCTATGGGGTTGGAGCTTCCTAGGATGCAATAATGGGGTTATAAATTTGAGGAAATTTGGACACAGTTTGGTTATTACTAGTGTTGGAACCATGGTCATCAATGCATGAATTGGAGTATTGTTTTTGTTTGTTGTCAATCATGATAGGAAGTTCAGAATGTTTCCCAGAAAGTGATCATACAGGTCAAGCATATTATAGTATTGAAGGTACCACTATTTTCCAGTGTTTGCCAAATTTTTGGGCCTAAAAATCGAAAAATGGATAAAAGTGTTTTTGGAAAAGTGACATGTGCACCATGTACTTGAAAGAGAGAGAACTTGGGAGCCTAGTGTTTTCAAGATTATAACAAGGAAAAATGGCGAAGGGATAAGGGTCACATAGGTATTGGTTGGGTCGCGCAAGTGACCTTCGCACCGAGAAGGGACTTGCGCATTGGTGCCTAGGATGTCTGGAAACTTGCGCGCCTATAGATCTTCAGGATCAGAACATCAAAATATATAAAAGTAAAGAGGGTCACGCATGTATTGGTTTTGTCGTACAAGTGAGTTACGTGATAGATCCTAGGGTGGTTGGAGCTCCTCGTCGAGAACTACGCGCCATGAGGATACTTGCTCGCCACCGCGCAGGGGGTCCAGTTTGCCTATAAATAGAGGACCACCCCTCCTAATTTGTAATGAAGTTAAAGGCTTAGAGATTTCTCGAGCTCCTGTTACGCAAGTAGTTGAGTCATGCAAGTGGTAGTTAGGTCGTGTAGGTAGAGGCTGCACGCCGGTTGTTGGCTGTGTGCCCAAGGTGGTTTGGGTGAGAATGGAATTGAGTCACGCAGGTTTGATGTTGAAGTAGGCGGTGTCGCGTAGGTGGCTGGTTGATACATTCGCACCAGTTTGAACTTTCACGCCAAATTTGTGCCACGCAGGAGACCTGCACGCCAGGAATTAAAGAAGAACACCAGTGTTTTTGAGCTGCGTGAAAGTTAGGATATTTCTTAGTGCCCTTGAAGTGAAGTGATATTTTACTAAAGGTGAGTGTTAGACTTCAACAAAGAATCTACACGCAACAGATGATATATTCTTTAGCGATGTTGAAGAGAACTTCACATCTATAAATTGAGTGTGACTTCACCAAGGGTAGTGAGCGAGGGGGAGTCAACATGAGTGACTTGAGGGAAGTAGTGAGCTAACCCTAAATCTTTAAAAAGGTAGTGAGCTTGGGACAGAGTGACTATGCCCTAACCTTTTAAATCCACAGCTAGAGAAGATTAGTGGAATTTGGTACGACTGACAACCTGTCAGTGTATGCTCCTTGGATGTATCCCATAGTGGTGAACCAAGTAAAAAGTGATGTGTCATCTCTCTGAATGTGAATGTTTTCTTTCTGTTCATATCCATCATACAAGTTTAAGAAGTTCCTACCAATGTGGAAAGAAGATACATCAGTATAAAAGAAAATTTTGACACCCTGATTCACCACTCCCATCTCAGGGAGTCCTGGGGTCCTACAAGTGGTATCAGAGGGTAAAGGTTGCTGGTGTTGAATTTGTCCTCTGTGCTCATGTGGAATGCAGTCAATGTCAGGGGAGTCCCACTTCGATGGAAGTAATTTCTAGATCTGGAAGAACATAATGAGATCTCATCTAAGATCCCTTAGAAAGGAAGTTCTATTTTCCACTATGTAGGGTATTAATGTTTTTGATCCAATAGTGCTGGCTATGACTGATACAAATAGAAAAATACTTTTTGCAGATGCTAAAGCACATTATTCTCTCACAGCAACACTTTCTGACCAGATTTATCTAAAAGTGATTAGTTGCACCTCAAAAAATGCCATGTGGGATAAACTTGAATATATTTATGAAAGATACAACAATGTGAAGGAGGTGAAAATTTAAGTACTACACAATAGGTTCGATGATATGAATATTCATCCAGATCAGAATGCAGACTCCTTCTTCAATCGAATTACTGAAGTGGTTGGAGAAATTTGGGGCCTAGGCGAATAAATCATAGACATTTAAATTGTTAAGAAAATACTGAGAAGACTACCACCCCTATACAATGCAAATGTGTCAGCCCTTGTGGAAATAGATCATTCCAAACTTTATTTGGATGATCTATTGAGCTTCAAGGTGTCATATGAAATGATAGTCAAACCATAAGATGCTACTACACGAGTAAGCATGGAAATGGAGTTCAAATCTATAGAGAAACTAAAAATATCAAAATATAGTAGTGTTAAAGACAATGATGAAAAATAAATTCTCTCTCTCATTGACAAGATTTTCTAGAAGGGAAAAGGGAAATTCAAAGAGACATTATATCTAGCTTGCTTTCTTTGTGGAAAAGTCGGACACATTGTTTCTCAGTGCTTAAGAAAGATCGATGATGATGATAGTGATCCTGAAAACATTGATAATCCTTAGAAAATATTTTTCATGAAAGGAGACTTAAAATCTATAAAGAATGTTCTAAAGAAGAGTTTTTTCTGTGAAGAGGAAGAAGATGATAATGAATTCTGTGATGAAGAAGAACCAGAATTTTTTATTGGGAAACATGCTTCCAAGATGGCCACTATTGAAATATCAGAATATACTGGTGGAGAAAATCAGTTAAAAACTAGTGATGATTCCGAGTTGCAACTTAACGATGCTGTTAGAAAGCTTAATATTAAATGTATGAGTGGAAATAAGTGGAAATCAATGGTAGAAGAATCAATAGAATATGTTGATCAACTTGAAGTAGAAATTAAACTACTAGAAGAATTATTGAAAGTACAGTTTAAAATTCTTGAAAGCAATTATGATGTTGTGGATCTGAAGATGAGAATTGAAGAGAACTCAAAGGTCATCAATGACCTCACCTACAGACTAGAAGAAAAATACAATACTGTTGAGGGTCTTGAGGAGGAAGTAGTTACTATTAGGAGTAAACAAGAGACTGATTGAATTTCAAAATAATCCAAGAAGAAAATATAGTTTGGAAGATTCTCAGATGCAGAATTACTAGAATGAACTAAGAGTGGTTCATAAGGGGTAGTAAAAATCTTGAGTGATCAAAGACATGCTTTCATCGAAAAGAGTGGAATTGGTTGTGAAGCTGAGACATCAACTGGTGGATGTAAAGAGATATAGAAGAAATGCAAGATGAAAGATGGACATGTTGAAATGTTTCCTAAAGTGATGAAAAAATAACCCTCAATCCAAACTAAAAGGAGAACTAAAAATTACCCTAAAACATTCAGAAATGACAGGCAGTCCAACTATTCTCCCAAGGAAGAATGTATGAGGAGAAACTCAAGTGAGAAGACATTTCCTCTCAGGAAGTTTCAGTTTTGTGGCTATCTGGGCCATTCCATGTCATATTGCGAAGAGGTAAGGAGATATCTAAATGGGGAAGATATGGGACATTAACAAAGGAAACTGAATTCATGTCCTCTATCTTATAAAAGAAACTGTTTCTATGGATACTGTTTTCATTGCTCTAACTTTGGTCATAATTCTGTTAATTGCAGGCAGAGATGGGATATGGACACCTCATACCAGAATCCAAGACAAGTCAAATCTCATCGACAAGATAGTGTTTCTCTTTCAAACAGGATTTCTCCTCTTGAAGAAGAATTCAACAATAAAGAACCAATATACATAGATGAGATAATTGAATGTCCATCAGTGATCTATACTCATTCCAATGTCTCATTTAAATAAAGGATGAAAATTGAAAAATACAACCTTGTAGAGGTGGCCATAAAATCAAAAAAAAAATCAACAGTACTTGGATTCTAGATAGCGATTGTTCATCCCATATGACAGGTAATACTATCATTTTAACAGAAATCAAATGAAAGGCTGATGGAATGGTTCTATTTGGTAATGATGGAGCTCTGAAAATAAAAGGCAGTGGATGTACTGAATTAGCTAATGGAGAGATAAAGAAGTCTGATGTCCTTTACGTAGATGGCCTATGTCATAATCTACTCAGCGTGAGTATACTCTATGACTCAGGACTTATTGTTACTTTTAATCCAAATAGAAGCACAATCAAGGGAAAGACATGAATTTCACTTTTTAAAGGATATTGAACAGAATGAAACAAGTATCAAGTTTATAGTAATGAAAATGTTTTCTACATGACTGTTGAAGAAGAAAACTATTTGTGGCATAGGAGACTGGGTCACATCATTAAAAAAGACATGGAGAAAATATAAAAATTGAGGATTGTCATGGACATTCCAAACCTAAAGCATGAGAGTGAAAAATCTTATGATGCTTGCATTCATGGAATGATGGTCTGCAGTTCATATCGGTCAAAGAAGAAAAGGGTAACTCATCTTCTTGATCTAATTCATATAGATGTATGCGGGCCGATAAATATTTCTGGGAATCATGGAGAAATGTACTTTTTTCTTTTCATTGATGATTACAGTAGAATGCCATGTGTTATGGTCATTCATAGGAAATGAAAAGTGCATGACTGCAGGAAAACATATCGGCGAATCACCGAGAATTATACTGGATGAACAATCAAAGTTTTACAATATGATAATGGACTAGAATACATGTCCATTGAGTTTGAGAATTACCTATAAAAACATGGAAAACAACATGAGGTTGCGTCTGTGATAACTCCACATCAAAATAGAGTTGTTGAGCGCCAGAATCGATAGGTCAACAACATGGCCAGAACTATGTTGATTGAGAGTGGTATCTCTTGCCATTACTGGAAGGAAGATGTTGAAGCTGTAGTCACATTCATAATCAATCATGTATTTATATGTGAGAAATGAAAACACCATATGAATTATGCCATGGAAGGAATCCTTTGTTGAAATACTTTCGTGTTTTTGGAAGTAAATGTTTCATTTGGAATAAATAAGGAAATGAAGGGATGTTTGGTGACAATGCTAATGAAGGAATTTTTCATGGGTATTTAATGAACAGTACTGCCAACAAGTGTTTCAACAAGCAATTAGGAAGGATTTTAGTAAGCAGTGATGTTAAGATAATTGAATAGAAAACCACAAATGATTCAAGGAAATCATATGCTGATGTGATCGAATGTGAGGATGAAATTGAACATGGAGAAAATAAAAATATAGAATTAGAGGAATCTGTACAAAACACTCAGTAGTCACATCATGATGTTGGCTCAGAAGAAGAATCTGAATAAGAATATGTGGCTAGAGAGAATGCAACTGAACCACACAGGAGAGACCGTAGAGTTGAGATTGATCTATCTAACAAAATTGGGGATATGAGTGTACCCACAAAAATGAGGATGATGAGGAATAACACACCATCTGCATTTTTTTTCAGTTGTGGAGCAATCCTCATTTGAGGAATCTACAAAGGATGAATCTTGGGTGAAGGCCATGAATGAAGAGCTAGATCAGATTGACAAGAATCAGACATGGGATCTTGTCCAGAGACCCGAAGGTCACAATGTGATTGGTAAAAAATGGATATTCAAGAACATGTTTTATGAGAATGGAAGTGTTATCAGAAACAAGGATCGACTGGTTTGTAAGGGGTATTCCCAGATTGAAGGTGTTTATGTTGATGAAACCTTTTCTCTAGTGGCTAGACTGGAGTCAATTAGGTTGTTCCTTTCCATGTCACTCCAAAAAGGATATAAAGTGTATCAAATGGATGCCAAGACAACATTCTTGATTTGTGTACTCTAAGAAGAAGTCTACATTGAACAACCAGTGGGTTTTGATCTTGGTACTGATGAAACAAAGGTCTACAAACTGTATAAAGATCTGTATAGTTTAAAGTTGGCACCACGAGAATGGTATTCCTGTTTGGACTCGTATCTCAAGAAGTTGTAATTTAAAATAGGAGGAGTAGACTATAATATATACGCGAAAAATTCTCTAAAAGATCAGTTCATGGTTCTAGTCTACATTGATGACATTATATTTGGTGGCAGCTGGCAGAAATCAGTGGATGAATTTACCAATCACATGAAATCAGAATTTGAAATGTCTATGATTGGGGAGCTCACATATTTCTTGGAGCTGTAGGTGATTCAAAGGAATGATTACACTTTCATTTCTCTAGAAATGTATGCAAGAGTAAAGTTGAAGTTGTTTAATATTCAAGGCTTAGAACCAATGTCAACTCTGATTGCAGTTGGAACTAAACTTAAAAAGCATTAGGATAGGGCCTCTCTTTATCAAAACATGTATAAGAGGATCATTGGGAGCCTACTGTACCTGACAATGACACGACCAAATATTGTCTGTTCCAAATGTCTTGCGGTCTGCATTAATAGTAAATCAAAGTTGGAACATATGTTGGTATTAAAAAGAATCATGATGTACATTCAAGGTACACATAACTTTGGGTTATATTTTTATGTAGGTGGGAGCAGTGAATTATCAGTGTTTTCTGATGTGGACTGGGCTGGTGATGTAGTAGACAGAAATTCCACAAGTGTTGGAGCCTCCTATATTGGGCAGAAATTTGTTGGCTGGTTGAGCAAGAAATAAGAAAGTAATTCTCTTAGTACTGCTGAAGTTGAGTATATATCCACCACAAAGGCATGCACTAAACTACTATGAATGAAACAACAACTAACAGATATTTGTGATGAGGTGAGTCAACCAATGGTAATTAACTTTGATAATAGGAGCGCAATTGATCTCATGAAGAATCCTGTTCAGCATTCTCGTACAAAACATATTGAAATCAGGTATCACTTTATCAAAGAAAAATTTGAGCAAGGGGTGATTATAATGGATCATGTGGGAAATGATGAGCAAGTGGATGATATCCTGACAAATCCACTGTTAACAGCTATGTTTGAGAAGCATCGGTTGAACCTCGGTGTTTAGCCACCTCCCAGTGCATATGGAGGTTTCACAATACCCCTCTCCCCAATTATGATAACTGTTTTTATCTATTTATGGATGTAATGAAGGTTTGTGGGGGAGATACTATCTAAGGGGAGTATGGTTTGATCTGAAAATTGAACAAATTACAGGTATTTGGGATTATTGTCAATGGGGGAGAAAGGAATAAATTCTAGCATGTTCAGGAATGTAATTCTCTTGTGACATGATGCAAATTTAGTATCAGTGATGGGATGAGATGGAATACGTCGGTCATGTAATGATTCTTGGGCGTCATTGATAATTCCAAAACACTAGAACCCAATTCAAGGTTCCTCTCTTTTTTTTACATTGAGCATTGCTCACGTAGACTTAGAGTGTTGGTTGAGTTGATTTATGCATTTTTTTGGTTTACATATGGATTGGGATCTATTGAATATATTTTCTGATTTCCAACATAACCAAAGGGGGAGATTGTTGGATCCATGTTCATCTATGCAAGAATTGGAGTATAGATTGTGTTTGTTGTCAATCCTCATAGGATGTTCAGAATATGTGCCAGAATTTTCTCATACAGGTCAACCAGATTATAGTATTGAAGGTGGCACCATTTTCCAGTGTTTGCCAAATTTTTGGTCCTGAAATCGATAAATGGAGGAAAGTGTTTTTGGAAAATTGACCTGCACATCGTGTACTTGAAGGAGAGACAAAATGGGCACCTAGTGTTTTTCAAGAATATAACAAGGAAAAATGGAAAAGGGATAAGGGTCACACAGGTATTGGTTGGGTCATGCAAGTGACCTGCGTGCCGAGAAGGGACATGCGCGCCGGTGCCTAGGATGTTTGGAAAGTTGTGTGGATATTGTTCTTCATGATTATAACTTCAAAATATGGAATATGAAAGAGGTTCGTGCAACTATTGGTTTGGTCGCGCAAGTGAGTTACGCGATAGAGGTTACGGTGGTTGGAGCTGCGTGCCGAGACCTGCACGCCGTGAGGATACTTGCGCGCCACCACTTTGGGGGTCCAGTTTGCCTATAAATAGAGGACCACCCCTCCACATTTGTAACTAAGTTCAAGAAATAGATATTTTTTGAGCTCCCATCGAACAAGTAGTTGAGTCACACAAATGGTATTTGGGACGCACAGGTAGAGGCTGCACCCCGGTTGTTGGATGCACTCCCAAGGAGGTTTGGGTGAGAACGCAATTGAGTCGCGTAGGTTTGAAGTTGAAGTTGGAGGTGTCACGTAGGTGGTTGGTTGATAATTGCGTGCCAGTTTGAACTTGCACGCCGAATTTGTGCCGCGTAGGAGACCTGCGCGCCATGAAGTAAAGAAGCGCGCTAGTTTTTTTGAGCTGCGTGAATGTTGGGAGATTGCCCGATACCCTTGAAGGGAAGTGATATTTTAATACAGGTGAGAGTTGGACTTCAACAGAGCATCTACACACAAGAGATTATGTATTCTTTATTGATTATGAAGAGACATTCACATCTATAAACTGATTGTGACTTCACTAAGGGCAGTGAGCCAGGGGGAGTCAATGTGAGTGACCCGAGGGAAGCAGTGAGAAAACCATGAATCTTTGTAAAGGAAGTGATACTGGGATAGAATTACTGTGCCCAAACCTTTTTAATCCATATCTAGTGATGTTTAGTGGAACTTGGTATGACCAACAACCTATCGGTGTAAGCTCCTTGGACGTAGCCCTTCGTGGTGAAACAAGTAAAAAGTCTTGTGTCGTCTCTCTTCATGTGAATGTTTTCATTCTTTTCATATCCATCATACAGTTTTAACAGGTTCCTACCAATGTGGGAACAATATCCATCAATTTAAAAGAAAAAGTTGACACCCTGACTCACCCCTCCCCTCTCAGGGTGTCCTTGGGTCCTACAAGTTGTATCTGAGGGTAAAGAGTGGTGGTGTTGAATCTGTCCTTTGTCGTCATGGAGAATGCAGTCAATGTCAGGGGAGTACCTCTCTTCTATGGAAGTAATTTCTAGATCTAGAATAACAGAATGAGATCTCATCTAAGATCCCATGGAATGGAATTTCTATTTTACATTGTGCAAGGTATTAATGTTTCTGATCCAACAGGGCTGACTATGATTAAACAGATAGAAAAATTCTTGATGTAGATACTAAAGCACAGAATTCTCTCACAACATCACTTTCTGATCAAATTAATCTAGAAGTGATGAGTTTCACCTCAGAAAAGTCCATGTGGGATAAAATTGAAAGTATTTATGAAGGAGACATCAATGTGATGGAGACAAAACTTCAAGTGCTACACAATAGGTTCGATGATACAAAGATTCATCCTGATGAGAATGTAGACTCATTATTCAATTGAATTACTGAAGTGGTTGGAGAAATTCAGTACCTAGGAGAAGAAATCAGATACATTGACATTGTGAAGAAAATACTGAGAAGAATACCACCCCTATACAATGCAAAGGTGTCAGCACTTGAGGAAAGAGATCTTTCTAAAATTTCTTTGGATGATCTATTGAGAAACACGGTGGAATATGAAATGAGAGTCAAACCAGAAGATTCAAATACACGAGTAAGTAAGGAAATGGCGTTCAAATCCATGGAGACACTGAAAATATCAAAAGATATTAGTGGTGAAGACGATGAGGAAAAATAAATTCACACTCTCATTGTGAAAAATTTCCAGAAGGGAAAAGGGAAATTTAAACGAAAGATACCTCTATCTTTCTTTCATTGTGGCAATGTCGGACCCATTGCTTCTCAGTGCTTAATAAAGATCGATGTTGATGATAGCGATGCTGAAAACATTAAGAATCCTCAAAAATTGTTTTTCATGAAAGGAGACTTCAAATCAAGAAAGAATGTTCTAATGACGAGTTTTTTCTGTGAAGAGGAAGAATATGATAATGAATTCTGTGATGAAGAAGAACCAGAAATTAAAATTGGGAAACATGCTTCCATGATGGCCACTGTTGAAAAATCAAAAGATACTGGTGGAGAAAATCTGTTAAAAACTAGTGATGATCCTGGGTTGCAAATTAATGATGCTGTTAGAAATATTAAGATTAAATGTAGGAGTATAATAGTGGAAATCAATGATAGAAGATTCAGCAGAATATGTTGATCATCCTGAAGCTGAAATTGAACAACTGGAAGAATTTGTGAAAGTATAGTATAAAATTCTTGTAAGAAATGATGATGTTGTGGATCTGTAGCTGAGAATTGAAGAGTATGAAAGTGTCATCAATGACCTCACCTCCAGACTAGAAGAAAAATCCAAGACTTTTGAGGGTCTTGAGGAGGAATTAATTACTCTTAGGAGTAAACCTGAGACTAAATCAATTTCAAAAGAATCAAGGAAGAAAATACACTTTGGAATATTATCAGATTCAAAATTACTGTAAAGAACCAAGAGTGGTTCCAAAGGGTTAGGAAAAATATTTAGTGATCAAAGACATGCTTTCATGGGAAAGAATGGAATTGGGTGTGAAGTTGAGACATAAACCGGTGGAAGTAAAGAGAGCCATATGAAAGGAAAGATGAATTTTGGACATGTAGAATTGTTTCCTGAAGTGATGGAAAAGAAACCCTAAATCCATACTAAAAGGAAAACAGAAAATTATCCACAAAAATTCAAAAAAGATATGTAGTCCAACTATTCTCCCAAGGAAGAATGTATTGGGAGAAACTCAAGTGAGAAGATATTTCCTCTCATGAAGTGTTAGTTTTGTGGCTATCTCGGACATACCATTTCATATTGCGAAGAGTAAAGGATCTATCTGAATGGGGATGATCTGGTACATCAACAATGGAGACTGACTTCATATCCTCCATCTTATATAAGAAATAGTTTATATGGATACTGTTTTCATTGCTCTAACTTTGGACATAATGCTGTTAATTACAGACAGAGAAGGGACATGTATACCTCATTCCGGAATTCAAGACAAGTCAAATCTCGTCGACAAGATAGTGTTGCTCTTTCAAAAAGGTTTTCTCATCTCGAAGAAGACTTCAACTATGAAGAACCAATGTACACAGATGAGATAATTGAAAGTCCATCAGTGCTCTATACTCATTCTAATGTCTCATGGAAAGAAAGGAAGAAAATTGAGAAATACAACCTTGCAGAGGTGGCCCTCAAAGCTACAAAAAACAAGAGTACATGGATTCTGGATAGTGTTTGTTCATCCCATATGACAGGTAATTCCAACAAGTTAAAAGATATCAAAATAAAGGTTGATGGAACGGTTTGATTTGGTATTGATGGGGCTCTGAAAATCAAAGGCATTTGAAGCACTGAATTAGCTAGTGGAGAGCTAAAGAAGACTAAATTACTTTACGTAGATAGCCTACATCATAATCTACTCAGCATGAGTCAACTCTGTGACTATAGACTTATTGTTAATTTTAATCAGAATGGCTGCACTATCAATGGAAAGACAGGAAATTTACTTATGAAAGGATGCAGAATAGAAGGCAACCTGTATCTGGTTTATAGTAAAGAAAATGATGGCTACCTGACTGTTGAAGAGGAAAACTATTTGTGGCATAGGAGACTGGGTCACATCAATAAAAAAGGCATGGGGAAAATATAAAAATTAAGTATTTTCAAGAACATTCCAAAACTGAAGTGTGAGAGTGAAAAATCTTGTGATTCTTGCATTTGTGGAAAGCTGGTCTGCAGTTCATATTGACCAAAGAAGAAAAGGGAATCTCATCTTTTTGATCTAATTAATATAGATGTATGCAGGCCAATAAATGTTTCCAGAACACATGGAGAAAGGTACATTTTTCTTTTCATTGATGATTACTTTATAATGGCAAGTGTTATGTCAGTCACAGGAAATGACAAGTGCTTGACTGAAGGAAAACATATCGGCAAATCGCCGAGAATGATACTGGATGAACAATCAAAGTTTTGCGATCTGATAATGGAGGATAATACACGTCAATTTATTCTAATAATTACCTAGAAAAACATGGAATACAACATGAGGTTGCTATTGTGAGAACTCCACAACAAAATGGAGTTGTGGAGCGCCAGAATCGAGAGGTCAACAACATGGCCTAGACTATGCTGATTGAGAGTGGTATCTCTCACCATTACTGGAAGGAAGCTGTTTAAGTTTCAATGCACATTCAGAATTTAATAAGCCTTTATATGGAAGAAATGAAGACACCATATGAATTGTGGCATGTAAGGAAGCCTTGGTTGAAATAAATTCATGTTTTTGGAAGTAAATGTTTCATTCAGAATAAAGAAGGAAATCAAGGGAAGTTTGGTGAAAATTCTAATGAAGGAATTTTTCATGGGTATACAATGAACATCAAAGCCTACTAGTGTTTCAACAAGCTATTAGGAAGGATTGTAGTAAGCAGAGATGTTATGATAATTGAAGAGAAAACCAAAAATGCTTCAAGTACTTCATATGCTGATATGATCGAATGTGGGGATGAATGTGAACATGGAGAAAATAAAAATACAGAAATAGAGGAATTTGTACAAAACACTCAGAAGACACATCATGATGCTGACTCAGAAGAAAAATATAAAGAAGAAACTATGGTTGGAGTGAATGCAACTGAACCACACAAGAGAAATCGTAGAGCTGAGATTGATCCATCAAACATAATTGGGGATAAGAGTGCACCCACAGAAAACAGGGAGGATGAGGAATAACAGAAAATCTTTATTTTTGTCAGTTGTGGAGCCATCCTCATTCGAGGAAGCTATAAATGATGAGTCTTGGGTGAAGGCCATGAACGGAGAGCTAGATCAGATTGACAAGAATTAGACATGGGATCTTTTCCAGAGACTTGAAGGTCACAATGTGATTGGAACAAAATGGATCTTCAAGAACAATTTTTATGAGAATGGAAGTGTTATAATAAAAAATGATCGACTGGTATGTAAGGGGTATTCTATGATTAAAGGTGTTGATGTTTAAAAAACCTTTTCTTAAGTATCTAGACTGTTGTCAATCAGGCTGTTCCTTATGAGGGCCCTCCAAATATGATAAAAAGTGTATCAAATGAATGTTAAGATAGCATTCATGAATGGTGTACTCGAAGAAGACATCTACATTGAAAAACCAGTGGGTTTTGTTCTTGGTACTGATGAAACACAGGTCTGCAAACTGAAGAAAGCTCTGTATGGTTTGAAGAAGGTGCCATGAGCATGGTATTCTATCCTGGACTCGTATCTCAAGAAGCTATAATTTAAAAGAGGAGGAGTAGACCAAAATCTATACGTGAAGAATTTTCCAAAAGATCAGTTCATTGTTGTAGTCTTCTTTGATGACATTTTATTTTTTGGAAGCATGCAGAAATCAGTGGATGAATTTTCCAATCACATGATATCAGAATTTGAAATGTCTATGATTAGGGAGATCACATATTTCTTGGGGCTTCAGGTGATTCAAAGGCAGGATTAAACTTTCATTTCGAAGGAAAAGTATGCAAGAGTGCTGTTGAAGAAGTTTAATATTCAAGACTCCAAACCAATGTCAACTCTGATGGAAATTGCATCTAAACATGGAAATCATGAGGACGGGGCCTCTATTGATCCAACAATGTATAAGAGGATCATTGGGAGCCTACTGTACCTAACAACGACATGACCAGATATTGTCTTTTCCACATGTCTTGCAGCCCGTTTTCAGAGTAATCCAAAGGAGGAACATATGATAGTAGTAAAAAGAAACATGAGGTAATTCAAGGTACACATAACTTTGGGTTATATTTTGTTGCAGGCGGGAACAGTGAATTATCAGCGTTTTCTGATGCAGACTAGTTTGGTGATGTAGTATACATAAAGTCCACTAGTGGAGGAGCCTTCTATATTGGGCAAAAATGTGTTGGAAAGTTGAGAAAAAAACAAGAAAGTACTTCTCTTAGTTCTACTGGATCTGAGTATATATCCACCACAAAGTCATGAACTCAACTGCAATGGATGAAGCAACAACTAACAGATATTGGTGATGAGGTGAATCAACCAATGGTAATTTACTGTGATAACAAGAGCACAATTTATCTCACAAAAAGTCTATTTCAGCATTCTCGTACAAAACATATTGAAATCAGGTATCACTTTGTCAAATAAAAATTTGAGCAAGGGGTGATTAGAATGGATCATGTGGGAACTGATGTGAAAGTGGCTAATATCCTGACCAAGCCATTGTCAGTGGCTGTGGTTGAGAAGCATCGGTTGAACCTCGGTGTTTCGCTACCTCCAAGTGCATATGGAGGATTCACAATACCCCTCTCCCTGATTATGATAAATGTTTTTATCTGTTTATGGATGTGATGTAGGTTTGTGGGGGATATACTATCCAAGGGGAATATGGTTTGAGGTGAACATTGAAAAATTTACCAGTCATTGGGTTTATTGTCAATGGGGGAGAAGGGAATAAATTCAGGCATGTTCAGGCATGTAATGATCTAGTTACAAGATGTGAATTCAGTGTTAGTGATAGAGTGAGAAGGATGAGAAGGAATAAATAGGCCATGTAATGATTATTGGGTGTCATTGAGAATTCCAAAACACTAGTACCCAATTCAAGCTTCATCCATTATTTTCTACCCTGAGCATTCCTCACGTAGACTTAGAGTGTTTGGTGAGTTGATTATTTTGTTTTTTTGGATTACATATGGATGGGGATCTATTGAATTTATTTTCTGATTACCAACAATCCCAACGGGGGAGATTGTTGGAACCGTGGTCATCTATGCATGAATTTGAGTATGGTTTGTTTTTGTTGTCAATCTTCAGAGTAAGTTCAGAATGTGTGATAGAAAGTGCTCATTCAGGTCATGTAGATTACAGTATTGAAGGTTTGCACCATTTTCCAGTGTTTGGAAAATTTTTGGGCCCGAAAATAGACAAATAAAGAAAAGTGTTTTTGGAAATGTGGTCTGCGCGCCATGTACTTGAACGAGAGAGAACTTGCGCACCTATTGTTTTTCAAGATTAGAACATGGAAAAATGGAAAAGGGATAAGGGTTGTCAATGTATTGGTTGGGTCACGCATGTGACCTACACGCCATGAAGGGACTTTCATGCTGGTGCCTACGATGTTTGGAAACTTGCACGCCTATTGTTCTTCATGATCAGAACTTCAAAATATGGAAAAGGAAAGATGGTCACACAAGTATTGGTTTGGTCATGCAAGTGAGTTATGTGATAGAGGATAGGGTGGTTGGAGCTGCGCGCCAAGACCTACACGTTGTGAGGATACTTTTGTGCCACCACGCAGGGGGTCCAGTTTACCTATAAATAGAGGTCCACCCCTCCTCATTTGTAATGAAGTTCAAGACATAGAGATTTTTCGAACTGCCGCCGCACAAGTAGTTGAGTCGTGCAAGTGGTATTTGGGTCGCGCAAGTAGAGGTTGCAAACCTGTTGTTGGCTGCATGCCCAAGGCAGTTTTGGTGACAACAGAATTGAGTCACGCAGGTTTGAAGTTGATGTAGGCAGTGTCGCACAGGTGGTTGGTTGATTCTTGCGTGCCAGTTTGAAATTTCGCGCCGAATTTTTTCCGCGCAAGAGACCTTTGTGCTAGGCATTAAAGAAGCGTGCATGTGTTTTTGAGCTACGTGAATGATTGGAGATTTCTTGGTACCCTTAAAGGGAAGTGATATTTGACTACAGGCGAGTGATGGACTTCAACATAGCATCTACACACAACAGATGATGTATACTTTAGCGATGATTAATAGACCTTCAAGTCTATAAACTGGGTGTGACTTCCCCTTGGGCAGTGAGGCAAGGGGAGTCAACGGGAGTGACCTGGGGGAAGTAGTGAGCTAACCCTGAATCTTTGTAAAGGAAGTGATCCTAGGACAGAGTGACTGTGCCCAAACCTTTGTAATCCACAACTATTAAAGTGTGGTGGAATTGGGTACGACTGAAAACATATCGGCATATGCTCCATGGACATAGCCCTTATTGGTGAAACTAGTAAAAAGTGATGTATCATATCTCTGCATGTGAATGTTTTCAATTTTTTCATAACCATCATATAGGTTTAACATGTTTCTACCAACGTGGGAACAAGATCCATCAGTTTAAAAGAAAAAGTTGACACCCTGATTCACCCCTCCCCTCTCAGGGGGTCCTGAGGTCCTACACTTGGAAGGCATGAATCTTTTTTTTGATTCTAATGTAATGAAATTTGGGGAATGATAATAGTTAATTAATGTATAAGTAATTAATTAACATAATTATCAACAGATAAAAAGTGATAATGTAATTTTATGTATCTCTTTAAATAGTTGTGTTCTTATAAGATATCCATTCTTAGAAGTGGTATCTAGGAGTCTGTGAGAAGTGAGATGTTGTTATGTCTAAGAATATGTTATTCCCATAATGTGGTTTTGAGCTATATTATATTCTGTACCCTATGTATTTCTATACACAACCCCACCCCTGTCGGTTAGGTCTACGAAAACCCTAGGGATTCTATGCCCTGGTGGGTGTTTTCCCCAATATTCTAATGGGAGGATAGATGGTTGACTACCCCCTTTGGCACCTCTCTCTTTTATGTGTTGTCACATGTGATTGTATGAATGGTGGTTATGTTTCTAAATATATATCTGTATATGGTTGTATTGGCTTGTGTATATTTCAGACACACATATTTTGAATGTAGTTTAATACGTACTGCTATCAGTTTGATGTGTATAGGTTGTGATGGCTTGAGAATCGTTACTCTGTGTATGGGATGTAATATATGAAGGTATAATACTTAATGATTGATAAAAAATATGCATGATTTGGGGGCTCCATAAAAATACATGGTATATTTTCGTTATTTTTTCGTGGTGGTGGGTTGGATAAGGGTTATGTTGTGGTGCATTTCCTAGGTGTCTACTGGCTAACCATTTGGTGAGAGATGCTCAGGACATGCGATGTTAGGGAAAAGTGGAAAACCAATAGGGATGTTGTAGAGGTGTACCCTTGACATTAATAAGAATATTATATACTAATTATGTGATAGTTGGTGAGAGTATGCATTGTGTTGTTGGGAATACAGTATACCTATGTAGGTGATGAGTTAGTGTCAATTGTTGTTCACTATTCTTTACGATGATTTCATTACATATGAAATAGAGGATACCACGAGGATACTACTGAGTATACTATTAAACTCACCATATGTTACATAATATAATTTCCAGGTTACATTGATCATGTTGTAGATCGGGTTGTTTACTACTAGCTTGTGGTTTTGTAAGAACTGTTTGGGTTTTTTGGTCACTGTCATTTTACTTTATTTTGAAATTTTTAGTTTTCCATCTCAGTTGTAGTATTTATTGCATGAAATTGAATTTTTTTACACATGATTTCATTTATAGTGTATTCCATACATTAATTTATTGGTGTTTATAATATATCTCTATTCCACATGCTTTCTCATAGAGAGTGATGCCACCAATTTGTGTCTTTACTATAAGAATGGTGCTAGTCTCCAACCCAGGCCCCACTAGAGGCAGGATCAGGGCTTATTGTTTATATTATCACAATAGTAACAATGTAGGGGTATATGTTGTGGGTAGGGGGTCTTGATACAGTGGTATCAAATTTTTGGATGAGTAATCTGATGGATTTTGGAGTTTGGCACATGTGAGGTTACCTGTATTGGTAGGGAAACAATGTTAGTCATGTTAAACAAGCATTTTGAACAATGGAGACGGGTTAAGTCACATGTATTTGGGGCCTCATGTGATATAAATTATGAACCATTAATTTCACAATGGATACTAAATGTTGTGACACTTATTAGAGGGTGGAGACCTATGAAATGATCATGTATCATTATTATTTTCACCTATGTTTGAATTGGTAGACCATCGTATATGTTAACGGAAAATTAATAATCGAATAATAAAATTAATGTTATAGTATTCAATATTATGAGTTTATGATCTCTAATTGTTTTTTCAATTTAATGATTGTTTCCAGGTCAACATCGTCATCAGGTTTTCACAGTAGATTTTCTTTTGGTTGTTCCTGGAGATCACCATAGAGTATAACATGATGACGGCGACACTGAGAGGAGGAAACTATGAGAGTTTTAGCTCTAGAGATTTTAACATCATAAGGGATATGATTTAAATGAAGTCACGGAATACTAGTTTCAGAAGGTTTATATAGATTTCAGTTTGATCCATGCTCAGAATGAGAACCAAGTATCATTGGTTGTGATGATGTTGTGTGCAGTAATGCGGCATTGGTGGTTCTTGTTCCTCATAGATTAAGAGGAGTCGGAAGTCTCATGGGAGGAGTTCCAAGACTAGTTTATAGTTGATATTATTTCTTCAATTGTGAAGGAATCTAGTCACTAAGAGATACTTACCCTTTAACAGGGTAGTTCAAGTGTGTGAGAGTTTTTAATCCGTTTCAAGAATCGATTCTGATATGCTTCAGACCTATTTCCAGATGAGGATTCTAGGGATATAAATTTAGGGGGGGGGGATAGGCTTCTATAGATATATATATAGGTTAATATTTTTATGCTAAACACATATCTCTAGGTTCTAGATAGATCATAAGTCATCGAGTGAATGATAGAAAAAACTAGTTTGTCATGAGAGATGAGTCATCAGGATTCCTCACTGTGTAGAGTTTCTTTTTTGGGTTACCTATTTTAAGGGTATAAGAGTTTCTATTTGGATAGGTCTAGGTACTATCCCCCAGTATCTCTTTTCATTTGGTCTATGGGCTCTTATCCCTTTGATATGGAATAATTTACCTTTGTTTATTATGAGGGTCAAGGTCATCAGTAGTGAGATTTATCATCATTTATGAGCAGTTAGTGTGTGTCAGGTGTTTCTCTTTAGGGTCCTCTATTATGGTAGTTCTAGCTGAGGCAACAGAAACTTGTTAGAGTAGTTTTGGATCAAGAGAGTGTAGATGGGGAAGGAATAAGACATCATCAGGATGATTATCATCAATAGAGAGGAAAGCATGGATGTGGTGGTGGTAATTGTTAGTGTCATCGAGGCCATGGATAAGGTTATGGTAAGCCTCTTGTATTTGGGTTTCTAGGAACATGTCAGATAGAATTTTTTTAGGTACCATTTTCTTGTTTTCTAATTTTGTGCATGGCATGTTTTAATCAGTAGTGACTCACTACATAACATCACCATCCCTTGTGCATGCCTTGTGACTTATGGTAGAGAGGCTTATAGTTCCCTTGGCACTAACTGGGCCAGTTGAAGTTTAAGATGACTTATTTGAAGTATGTATAGACTATGAGCTATTGTTTGGGAATTATACCTCTTGGGGGTTTGGGATCTCATTAGTTATTGAATAAAACCATATGATGTCATCCTTGTAATTGATTGGTTTTATTTGGATTAGTATTTTATGGATTTATTTAGGAGGCATGTAAAGTTCATTTATGTGGATGGAGATCCATCAATGTTTTTTGGTCCGAAAGACTCTCATACATGTTAGAGTCGAGTTCCATCATTGGGATCTTCAAGGTAATATTTGATTATATGATCATCAGTGATTCATCACTCAACATTTTCTTAGTTTATGTAAGAGTAGATGTATGTATTTCCTAAAGATTCTGTAGAAATACCCCCTCGGTGAGAGAACGATTTTCGGATCATGAATTATCCCAGCGTGTCTCCTATTTCAATATCACCATATAGGATGATGTCTTATATGTTGTGAGAGCAGCATATATTGCATGATGTACTATTGTAGTGCAGTTTTGTTCATTCGAGTGTGTCCCTATGTGGTGCATTGGTTTTGTTCGTAAATAAGGTTGAGGCCTTTCTGCAGTTTTGAGGCGATTATCATCGTTTAAACAATGTTACAGTGAAGAATCGCTATCCTCTTACATAGATTGATGAGTTTCTCAATCAAATAAATGGTGTAAGTTGGTTCTTGAAGGTCAATTTTTGTCAAGGATAACATCAGATGTGTTTGAGGATAATGATATCCTAAAGAATAATTTTCATTATCCTCATGGAATTTCTAAGTTCATGGTGATTTCAATTGGTTTAATGAATGCTCCTGTTGTGTTCATGGGGTTGAATGTTGTCTTCTGTGAGTCCCGATAAATGTTTCATTGGTTTTTAATTGATGAAATCCTTCTTTAATCTTCCAACAAGGAGCAAAAAATGTTTCTATGTTTCATTTTGGGAGTTAATTATCAAAAACAATTTTGTTTGGGAAGCATTCAATAAGTTTATTTTTATATTTTGAAGTCCATTTCATAGGGCATGATGTATATCAGCTGGGAGTAGGAATGGATCCATTAATGAGAGAAGCAGTTGTGTCTTGGGAATCCCCGAAGATAGAAGATGAGTTTTAAAAGATCCTTGGTCTTAAAGGCTATTACATGATGTTTGTAGATGATTTATTTTGGGTTGTGACTCATCTGAAAGCAGTGAATAGAAAAGACCATCCATTCACGTTTACTTACTAGTTTCATGCAACTTTTGAGTAATTGGATGCGAAATTAGTCAGTGCTTTGGTTCATTGTCATCCAGCATAAGGAGTTCATTTTGAGATTTTATGTGAGGTTTCTCATTTGCGGATAGGTTTTGTTTTGATTCAGTAGATAGATGTTTATTCTTATTGGTTTTAGTAGTTTTGTTCCCATGAGAATAAATATTCCACCCACAATAGTTAGTTGTTAATTGTGTTGTTTTCTATGATGTTATGGAGACAATACCTCAATGGAGAGCATTTTTTTTTTCACCAATCATAAAAGACTAAGATATGTTTTCTCATATAATTACCTGAACTTTTGACATCATTGGTCGATGGAATTCTTACTGGATTATGATTCAAAATTTTTTATACACCAGGAAAGGGGAATGTTGTAGCTGATGTGATCATAAAGAAGTCTCATAGTGATGAATCATGTGAATATAGAGATTCTTATAGTGTAATGGATGAACTTTTGGCATTACATCTAGATATGGGTGATGTTGGGGGGCATATGTTTCCATTTTTAGATGATGGAGCAGTCATCTCTTGTGTAGTAGGTAGAAGTGTCCCAGTTAGGGTTCATGAGGTGGAGGTATGAAGATATTGAGTTGTTCTTGGTGAGGCCCCAAATGGTTGGTATGAGGATGATCCACACTGTGTATTATTTCTATGGATGTCATTCATTCCTTTGGAATTCAGTGATATGGTTCTCAGGGAGTTCAATAATTTACCCTTAGTGGTACATCTTGGTGTTAAAAAATATTAACAATGTTTGGTGTCGGTTTTGGTATCCTAGGATATAGCCTCTAGTTTCAGAGTTTATGTCTCGATGCTTGGTCTGATAAAAGGGGAAGGTAGAGCACCGTGATCCCTCTGGATATCTTAGTCCATTTGATAATCCTTAGATGAATTAGGAGGAAATATCTATGGACATTATTACTCGTTTCCCTCAAGATCAGGGACGATATAATGATATATAGGTAGTAGTGGATTGTTTAATGAAATCATCCCACATAATAGCAATCAAACAGTTGAGATTAATGGAGGTTTTGTTAAAGAAACTTTGTGAGGAGGTGGTGAGAATCCACAGAGTCCTATTGATGATAATTTTTGATTAGTATCCTCATTTTACCACCATGGTGTGGAAAGGTCCCCAATATACATTTTGTTCTCACCTATGACTTAACACTACTATTCTTCAGAGGACTATCTTTCAAGTAGAGCATACCATCAAGATTATTGAAGAGATGATGCACTCTTGTGTACAGGATTTTATGAGGTTTTTAGATGAGACACCTACCCTTGATAGAATTATCTTACAAAAATAGTATCCACTACACCATTGTTATGGAGCTTTTTGAAGATAGGAATGGGTGAACCTTTAATTCTACTTTGTTCTACACTGGGGTAAGAGAGTCCGGAACTCATGGGCCAGAATTGGTTCAGAATATGACAAAAGGGTTCTGGTGATTCACAAGTGGATGAAGGTAGCACAATATTCTCGATAGTCCTACGATGTTCTCAAGAGGATACCTTTTCAGTTTTATATTGTGGATCATGTGTTTCTGAAGATGACTACTAGTCATGGGATGTAAATTTTTAGTCGTGGGATTATGATTTCTCCCTAGATTGTTCATCCTTTCTAGGTGTGGAATCATGTTGAATCCCTAGAATATTATAAATAACTTCACCCATAGATGTGTAGGATTCAATATATTTTTTAATTGTCTCAACTCCATTGTTATCATTATAATGACTCTCCCATCATTGATCAGGGTGAGATCTATGATGAGGATATTGTGACCTTCGTGGAGTAACCTATAAAGATCCATGAACACTACTATAAGACATTACGTAGGCATGCCATACTATTTGTTTATGTCTTATGGCAGCATGGTGTTGTGTATGAGAGGTATTGGAAATTTGAGTCACATATATGTTCTCAGTACCTTTTTCAATTTTATGTTTAGCTCTTCTCTTGATTCATTGTTCATTTTGTGGTTGTATAACCATTCTTTTTATAATATTGATTTATAATGTTTCATATTGTGGATCACTCTATTTAAAGAGGTATCTACCCTAAGAGTGTGTTTAAGAGATGGATGTGGTTGTCACGTGGTTTGGAATTATTCTTTATATATATAGGATGAGCTCCTATAGTGGAGAAAGTGTTGACAGGTATCTGATGGGGTGGATGTTCTGTCGACCCATTTTTTTTGTTTCCTATCATGTTTGGTTTTGGATTCATGAGGATGAGAATGTTTTTAGAGGTTCCTAATTTAATGTACCAGACCTCTCCGGTCCATTTCTTTATGAAATTCAAGTGTTTGTGGTGATATGGGAGGTCAGGAGGACTTATTTCAAACACTATTCCAAATTTCCAGTTCATTGAACAATGTTTTAAGTTATGTGAATGGTTTAATCAGTGATTCATCATTCTGTATGAGATCTATCAGTAGGTCATCAATTGGTAGGTCTTTTAAAATTAGGCTATCAATTTTCAAGTCAACTATCGGAAGAACATTTATTTTTAAGTCATATTTTAGTAGGAAATCTATCGGTAGGTCATATATTTTTTGGTGTACAATGTTTCAATATTAGTAGGAGTGTAGTGTTTCTTGAACGATGAGTCAGTTGGTCACTCATGTTGGTGAATTGTGTTGCGGAGTCACATTGGTGACCCACATCAGTGACTCACGTTGGATACTCGTGTCAGTGAGTAGCATTTTAGATTCATCGATGAACAATCTTTCATGCTACATATAGATTCTCCCCATTGATGATATCTTCGATGTAAAATACATTCAAAGCCTTGATTTAAGGGATTTAAGGCCAATTCAAAGCCCATAAATTCTATCATAATTTTTTTCTTAATGGTTTCGATGCCTTTATTCAGTCAAACTATGTAGTATTAATGAAATCCTCTATTAAGGAAAAAATTAACTTGTATCTAAACCACTGCTCAATTTATATTTTCAAAGGGCAAAGATATATTCTACCTTGTTCTTTATTCTTGTTTTCCTTTGTACAAGATGCCCTTGACATTTCTTTCTAAAGTGATATAAAGTATGTTCAACCTCTATTATTCTATTTTCCTAGATTTTTCTCTCCCATTTCTCCTTTCCATGAAATGTCATGTCATGTCCAAGTTTCTAATGGACATTTCTTTATAGTTGTTTAGTCCAGTAGTGTCGTGGCATCCTCAGGTGGAAGAAACCATTACATGAGAGGTGTTTGTGATCCATTGTTTTGGACCCTTCTCTCTAAAAAAATATCATAATACTTCTATGTTTGATGGTTCATGTCTACTCTATTCAATTTACATGAAATTGTAGATTTAGAATTGTTTATCACTTGGATAATAATTGAGTTAAAATAATAAATATTCAATAATATTTAGTAATTTTTATGAATTGACTAGAGATGTTATCCCCTTTTTATTTTATTTATCATGTGATATCTATGCATTGCTTTTTTAGAATTTCATTTGTTATATAAATAGGTAAAGAAAGTAATATTAAGTTTAATTATAAATTAATTTGTTAAAGATAAAGATGCACTATTAATGAATCATGTGGTGGTTATTGTTTTTATTTAACATAATCAAATTGATGCATCTAAATATGTTAAATTGAATCACATAATTTATGATGGAATAGATATAATATTTTTTTTGTAAAAAATATAATGCATTGCTGGGTCCTAAGTTACCGTATCGCAAGTAATGTCCATGTTACATATTATTTGGAGCTATGACTGACCACTGTGTGTGATGGTATAATGCTTTGTTTTATCTAAGTTCCATTTTTCTATGTTGTTTGTTTCTATAATATTGGGATGTGATGTCAGCATAAGATAAATGTTCCAGGAGGAAACTTGTGATATGTAGGGGCAGAGAGGCCGAATGAATGTGGTAGTATTTGACGGCTAGAGAGGCCAGATGCATTGGTTTATGCATGTGGGTGTCAGTGAGTACCCTTGGGATGAGGGAATGGGTTGAAGCTAAGATTACCCATTGATATGAATGTTTTTATACTTCTTGAATCCTTTGTTTGTTTATCATGTTTATTTTCCCCACTACATGATTTAGGTGTTCTTGCATACCTTCCTTCCGAAAGAGGTGAAGAGGCGTGAGATATTCCAAATTCATTCCAGGTTTAGTTTCTCGAGGATATATGATTCTATGCTCTTTATATAGGTGGCGATGAAATGATGGGTTGTCCACCTACTCACTAAAATGAGACCATTTTTTTCAGGTAGTTTATAATTATTTCATAGAATACATCGAATTATGAAAAAGGTGTTTTTATTAATTGAATGAATACATTTTGTTGAAACCACAGGGTTGGATCTTGTTAGGATGCAATACTAACGTTATACTCTTAAGGAACTGTGGACTCTGTTTGGTTATTCCTAGAGGGAATGGATCACAGTTGTGATGGTAATATAATAAAATATGGGAAATGATAAACATTAATTATTTTATAAAGAATTAGTTAATATATATTTAATATGATAAAAATGGATTTTGTAATTTGATGTAGCTCATTAAATGGTTGTGTGCTTATATAAAATACAGTCTTAGAAATAAACATTGAAAGTCTGAGAGATGATAGCTGTAGTTAATTAAAATAACATGTTATGCCCATATTGTGTTGTGAGCTATATTATATTCTATACTTTTTATGTTTCTATACACTACCCCTCCCTAATTGTTTTGGAGGCTGACCCCAAGGGATTCTGAACATGGGGGGTGTTTAACCAATTATCCTTGTTGGAGGATGGATGGCTGACTACCCCCTCTAGGCCCGCTCACTTCTCTTGGTAGTTAAATGTGCTTGTATGCACAGAGGTTGTTTTCCACATATATGTGTATAGAGGGATGTAATGTATTATTGATATTTCACACACATGTATTATGGATATAGTTTTTACAGACATGTTTAGTTATAATGGGTATAGGTTGTGATTGATTGAGGACCCTTACTGAGTGTATAACTTGGAATGGCTTGAGGTATAATATCCGATGTATGATTCATGTTATGTGAGATGCTGTGGCTCCCAAAAAATACTTTTTTACATTTTGTGTGTGTTATTGGGGTGATGTGTGGAATGAGGTACATGTTTTGGTGTTTCAACTAGGCGTCTGAGGGAAATCCTTTTGGTGAGAGATGCTTAATACATGCGATGATGGGGAAATGTGGGAAAAAAGTGAGGAAGTGGTAGTGGGGTACACTAGTTAGTTGTTATTATTTTATATACAATATTATGTGATTCTTGGTGAATATAGACATGATGTACATAGTAATATATTATAAATCTTTAGCTAATGAGTTTTTTTTCACTTTTTTCACTATGATTTAGAGTGGTTTCATTATTTTTTCATGGGAGGATTTAGGGAGGATCCTACTAAGTATACTATTATAACAAACATACGTTAGATAAAATATTTTTCAGTTCACTTGTAGTTGGTCAGTGTTCTGGATATTTACAAAAAACTTGGAGTTCTGAAGGAGTTGTTTGGGCTTCATGGTCGTAACTATTTTACTTTAATTTGGTACTTGATTTTTTCTATTTTAGTTGTAGTAGTCTTTTCATGAAATTACATATTCATGCTTAGGTTTTATTTTATATTGCATTTTGATCTGGTGTGGATTGTTGTCTATCTTATATATATAATATGCATGTATTCTCTTCAAGTGTAATGACACCCATTTGTGTGTTGAATATACACTTGGTACTAGTTACCAACCCGGGGAATAATGGAGGATGGGATCAGGGGTCATTATCTCTCTTCTCACATTGCCATCCACGGAGTGGTACACTTTATAGGGAGGGGGTTGCGAAATGTGATCAAAGTGTCACATTTATGAATTTTTATGATATTACTAAGATAATAGGGATCAAAAATATAAATCAATATAATGTATTGGATAATATTTGTGTCAAGTGATATGAAATGTATGCTGAGTGATAGGTTTTTTTAATAACACTATGTTTTGATTTCTTGGTGCTTATCCATGAATTCTGGTTATGATTTCATGTTTTATATTGTTTTGACAATCCTGTGTTTCCTTACTCAGGATATATTAATTGTATCTGTATGTAAAAATAATGAATTAATGTTTCCAAAAAATATGGGTTATGACTCCAGTGGCAGAGTCTTATTATGAATACAATGGTAAAATAAAATATAATCTCCAGGCAGTGGGAATAGTTATAGAATATATTTTTCAATAATTATTTACCATGGAATTTTCTCATATGAATGAAGTGGGACTTATTGGAATTAAATTAAATATAGGATGATTCTATTGTGTATCATGAATAATATTTACCATGAAATATGATTTATGTGTCTTGTTTTACCAATAGTACATAGATTTTAATCAATTACTTATTTCTGGGCATTGGCCAAATTATATTAAGGTAGTTATCCATTATTCAATTTAGAAGATGCAAATATTTTTTTTGACATTATCATAATGATGAGATGTAAACCATTGCATATAATATTTTAAGATAAATTAAAATTAATTGAATTTATGTTTTATGAATTTCATATAAGACATGTGGTGGTATGAATCCCATAGTTATGAGAAGTAATAATTATTGGACGAAGAACAAAGGTAAATATCTCAAGGGATCATGAATTATTTTATTGTTTCTAAAAGTATGAACCCACTCCCATAACTATACATCCAGTCCAATTGGATAAAAAATACAACATTAGAGTGGGATATTACTAGTAATGATCATCCCACACAAAAATAATTCATTTTCAAGGATGCAATATAGTAAAAGTTCAATGCCTAATCTTATGAGACAATGAAGAAAATAGGCCCCAAAAAAATCTGGATATAATTGAATAAGAAAATAATTTTTTTATCTCTACCGTTGAAGTAAAACATTATAAAGATGGTTTTTGGGATAAAATGTATCTATTTTCCAGATATAATAATTCCTTATTTGATTATGGTTCATTTAATTATTTTATATCAAAAAGTTTCCGTGGAATTTTAATTCACCAATGCATGTTATGGATATTAAAATATCAATAAAGAACATAAGGGGAACAACGATTTCATCGATGATTTAAAAATAGGATCTTTTTGATATTTGGGGGAGGATACATTCCAATGATTAAATTATTCATCAATATTTTAAATTGAAATAATATTTCAGATGTATTCACTTTGCATAAATAAATAACCAATCAATTATCAGGATAATGATGTCAAATTTTATATAATAAATAATTATATTATCATGAATAGATAGATGTATGATTATGAACCCCCAATGGATGAAAATACATTAACATTTATTGGGGTACCCAAAAAATGAGGGTGTCATGGATAAAATGGATAATGGTTAGTCACTATTTTAAAATTCGATAATGTAAATGAATAAACATATTTATTTCTAGATAAACATCCCGATATTCCCCTGGATCATGAGGTTGATTTTCACCCAGATTTAAACATGGATCCATTCCTATATAAAATAATATGTATATAATGGCTCCTATCGAATTAGTGGTGTTAATAATTAAAATGTGAAAAAACATTTGGTGAGGTTTTATATATCAGTATAGATCACCAAGGTGTGAACTGATCGTCTTTGTCAATAATAATGAAAGATCAAGGTTCCCTTCCTTTGATTGTCATTATATTAACAAAATCATCATACGTGAATAGTATATTCTACCCCATAATAAAGATTTATCTTATCAACTAATAGGATGTTATTTCTTCATAAATGTTTTTCATGTTCTATATAGAACTTTTAATGTGAAAAAGATATGATATTTCTAAAAATGCCTTAAATACAAGGTATGAAAACTACGAGTATATAGTAATGTCATTTTGATATACTAATTCCACTATTGTAATTATGGTTCTATGAAATCAAGTATTTTGTTTCAAAATTGATGATTGTATTTTTTTTCTCTATATATATAACATTATTATATGATCATGTAGAAAAGAATATTATAAGGATCATCATTACTTCATGTCAAAATGAAGATAAAGGAGAAACACTATGCCCAATTTTTATATTTTAATTCTTTTTCAAGAATATATATTTATGATGTTATATAATCATAATCTATATAATATCTATTAAAAGGTGAATGGAATATGTTTTAATGTAATGCCCCAGAGTAATATTCTTTATTGATATCAAATTATTTCTTCAGTTAGTTGGATATCACATATAATTTTTGAGAAATTTTTCATGTCTAAAAATTCAAAAAACCAAGTTCACGTTGAATGATGAATTTTCTCTTAACACCAGGGAAAGTGATGAATTGTTTAGGGAATTGACGTCGATGTTTTATAGTTCTCCTACACTAACAATACCCTATACTGGTAGGGGTATGAAATATATAGTGATACATTGATAAATGGTTTTGGTTGTATCTAAATTAAGAAAAAAATTAATATCATATGGTTTATTCTAAATAAATAATAAATATAAAAATTTACAAATTCATGATTTAGATATTTTGATAGTGATATTTGAATTTATGATTTCATGAAATTATCCCTATATAAAATAGTGAGAAACCATTAAAGAAAAAAATACAATTATATATATATATATATATATTTAAATATAATTAATGAAATATATTCCAATTTATATGGATGGATAATAATTTTTTTATGATTTTTAAATATATTAACACCATAGGAAGGATAATAAGATGGTTGACACGCTATCCATGAAATATCATTCTATTATTTTAATTATAATCCTTGAAAAAGAACTAATATTCATGTATTTATAAAGGATAAATCAGTCTCTTATAATGGGGGGAGATAAATATTAAGATTCCCAACTAACATCTCAACCATCTATTAAAGTAATTTTAAATGATTCCTATCATCATGATTTATAGATTAAAAAAATACATAAAATATTTTAGAGATTTACAATTTTCGAGATAGAGTTATAATGATTACAACAAAAACATTCTTCCTATAACATTTGAAATTTGAATATTATCAAATGGGTGATTAATATATTTCATCATTCTCAAAACATCGATTATATATGAATATTTATTGTGAATTTTTTTTTTCAAAGTACACTACATAATGAGAGATATTGTATATTATGTATAATTATTACTATAATAATAGAATGTTAAGGGTAAATTAAAAAAATCTAAAGATATATGGAATCCATGACCCGTACAACTAGGGAAAAGACAATGCATCACCTTTGACATCAATATAGGAACAATAAATCGTATAATAAACAAATTGATATTTTTTACTTTAGTCACTTACCTTACAATTTCATCACATTTTATATCCATCAGATGAAATTTTTCCTATAAAATACATTCCATAATATATATATAGAATTTTGGTGAGGCCAGATGTATTATCAATAACAAGTGTCTCTGATCATTATTTATGTCTTCCTTTGAGGTTTTTTAGAATTATTCATAAATATTTGAAGATAGAGATTATATATTATACTATATGTCATACTTAGTTATATGGTCATTCATAGAGGTCAATCAAAACACTATAGTTTATTATGATATCGATTTTATGGATTTATAAGAATGTTGAGATGAGAAAATTAACAAAAAAAAGTTTTCATATAAGATTATTTTTTATTCTATAATTCAGATAGTGCTAGAATAGTCCCGTTTTGGGAAGAGTATTCACAAACTAATATGATATGATGATACTAGATAATTAATGTTAATGTGTGCATATCCTATCTAATAATATATTGACAAGGCTCAAACGATTTCGTTGAATATGAAGCTTTCACATTTTCAAAAAAAGAGTAGTGTAGATAATCATTGGAAAATATCAATATTTTTATGGTTCAATCATGTTTTCATTTGAATATCTCTATGTAAACAAGTAATACAATTAGAAAATAATGGGTAGACGATACTTATATACATCAGTCCACTAGAGATCTTCGACCATGTTGGGACATATCATATCCCTTAATTTAGCTACCACACCCCTCTCTTGTTCAATTTTTTTCATTGTATGAGTATTGAGTATGTATATACCAAACCCTTCACATTTTAAATGCATATAATTTTTAAACTATGAAAATTTCCTCTTATATGTGGAACAACTAGTAGAAATTCTATATTGAAGAGATGATTCTATTTAACAAAACCACTGAGTTTTTAATGATCTGTGGTAAAATAATATATTTGAGGAGGAAATGTGAAAAAACAAGGATGTAATGAAAGAAAAGTACCATATCTTGTTTTCTACCGGGTAATAAAGTTTTGACGATGAAATTATTATTAGGGGTAATAGTGTAATGACCAGTATTTTTACTCTTCAAATAAAAAATAATTTATATGTTCTTGAATACGCAAAATTGAATAAAACAATATATAAAACTATAATGTAGAAGTAAAAATTAATGTTATAAATATTATTATTATAGTTATGAAATCAATTTAAATAAATATATTTAAAAAAACAAAAATATAGTAAAATTGAAATTAAATAATTGACAAAAATTTGTTTTGCGGAGAAAATAATAAAATATTTTATTAATGAAAATTTTATTTTTAAAAATTGGATAGTTTTAATGTTGGATATACTTATTATTTTCACCAAGATAAATATAATATTCATTGAATATTTTACCATAATAATCAATATAAATTTATATTAAAACCAAAATAGTTAATTTATAAATACTATATAAAATTTATAAAACCACTGTGAACTTTCAAAAAATATATATATCATTTTAATGATTTTTTTTGGAAAATTTTTCAATTAATTATTACATAATTATTTTTTTTTGATTTAAATATTTTTAGAAAAATTTAATTTTAGTGGTAATGATAATTTTAAATACCATATAATATACATTATAAAAAACTATATCATATTCATTAATATGTTTTGTTAAATATTTAGTTTTTTATAAAATATTTTTTATGTGTTACATGTGATTTCGTTATGACTAATTTCCATTCAATAATAGAGATAACCTAATAAAATTTATGTCATATTTTGAGATAAAAAATTCAATAATATTTAATATGGAAAATTTATTTTTTTCTGTAAGATTTATATTTTTAGGATCAATTTTTTCCATCGTGGTAATTCACACTCAATTATTTTAAAATTATTCAATCATTTATATCAATATAGTTATATAATAAAATAATTTTTTAATTTATAAATACTGAATGTTATATTACATATAAAAATATATGTAAATATATGAACACTCATTTTTTCTCATCATTACAATATAAAATTAATAATATCTATAAGTTAAAATGATTTATTTGAACAATAATAAATTTCAACCCATAATCACTTTTTATTTATTAGTTATTTGATAATTGTATAAAAATATAATCAAATTAAATAGATTTTAAATATAGATCGAAAATAATGATTTTATTTATATTTATTATACAATATTATTAACGAAAGATTAATTAATAATGAATAAAATATATATTCTAAGATATAAAGTAAAAAATTAAATAGTTGTAATACATTAGGGTTGGTGTTGAAATAATAAATACCTTATCTAAATTGATGAAGATATGGGTCTTATATCTGAAAAACACTCCATGATTGTTTTTATAACTATTGGAAGCTTTGCCCCTAAAATATTGAATATATATATATATGAAATGTTAAGCGTTTTTCTAGTATTAACATTCTATATCCCTATAAATGAATAAAAATAATCCATTAAAAATATACCAATAACCAATTAATTCCATCATATAAATCTACCCTTCATATCCCACTAGACCCCTCATAAATAACCATACTCTTTGGTCACTCATAGTTACCCAAATCCCTTAAATTTTAGGTTAACATATATGGAACAATAAATTCTCAAACATCAGTGTTATCACAATTTCATTTTTTCAGTGTAATATTAATCATAAAAGTATAATATCACTTTAAAAATATGTGAATTTATTATAATTAAAATACTTATATATCACATGTTATATGTTATTTCTTTTACTCCTAATTATAGATAATTATATGTTCTTCTACTTCATATATTTTCATATAACATTAACCTTGATTTTATTAAATTGTATTATTGTGTATATTTCTCCATCACGTTGTCCTCTATATTTAAATTCCATTAGTCTATTTTTTCACTTAAAAACTGTCTAACGTCATTGATTTCTTATGTTTCAATTGACTAAGTTATTATGATGATTATGTCATGGTGGATATATAAAAAGGGGGATACATGAAGAAACATTGGAAAAAAGATTGAAATAATTATTAAATATGATGCTTATGTAGCTGATTTACAAGACATTAATTCTTCATGTTTTTTTTATTAAAAAACTGTAGGATGATGTAATGTTTTACTGTGGGGATTAATGTACTAATTATATTAATTATTGTATGTCATGATAGAAAATATTAAAACCATATAGGGGTATCATGGTGATTAAGGAGTGATATGTATTATAGTTATATCACTTAAGAATAATAAATATACTATTTGAATCATGATCTATGGACAATTTCATATCATGAAAAATTATTAAAATTATTTTAATATAATACATATATAGAGTTTATGTTCTTAGTGATTCATTATAATAGGATATTGTTTCATTATAGGTATATAACTCTTCCCCAAAATGATTTTTTTAGAATGCTTATCTAAGGAGAAATTGTCAGAATCCCATTAATAAAATATGTTTCAATTATGGAAATGAACTATTTGCCTCTTTTTTTACCATTGAAATGAAAAGTATGTGGAAATAAATTAATATATCCCAAATTAATCTTTGAATTTATTGTGGTGCAAGGAGGATGAAAAATTGCCTTTGGAATATTCTTTGGGAGAATGGATAATTTTCCCTTGTGAGGAATCATATCAATCTAAAATTCATAAATAAATGTGGTGGGCCAGGCTTGGGGATATACCCATTTTTTGGGATTCCAATGTTGTTTTACATAATAAATTTCTATGTGTTCTTCATTATAAAGAGGTTCGGTTTTCAATTGAATTTTTATGTGGATATTTGTTGATATCCTACACATAGAATTGAGTATCCCATTTTAATTTGATTAAAAAATGAAAAATATATAAGAACATCATTAAATTAGCATAATACACTAGAGTGATTCACCATACAGTACACCTGACCACAAATTCATGAATAAGGATATGTATATGTTATCAGTATCAATTAAAAATAACATAATAATATCATGATAAATAAAAACATCAATCTTCCATAGATTGATTCTTTTTTCATTCAATTACACATAGAATAAGAAAACTCTAAAGTGGAAATTACGTTATGATATCCTCACATAAAGGTGACAATGGTGGATATTCCCAGACACCCATTCAAAAAAGGTGTCAGAACTTGTTTTTCTTAGTCATTCAATTTAGACTCATGAAATATCCATTGACCATGATGAAAAAATGAATATATTCTATAGTGATTATGCTGAAAAATGAAATCTGTAGATGATATTTGTGTATACTCAAAAATCAAAGAGGAAAATTATGAGTGTTTGAATGTTGTTCTGATGAAATTTAATAATGTGAAGTAATATTAATGTTATTGTAATTGTGAGTATTTGATTAATAATATATAATTAAAAGGGAATCATATAACTTATAAGGGGATATTTTTATACTCAACATAACCACTGGTGTGAAATTATTTTTGACATAAAGTGATGCATCAAATAATCAATTGGAATGTTTTCATTTACAAAATGATAATGTGATATCCTATGTCTCAATAATTTGGATGGTGTGTGAATGGAATTATCTAATGCCTTATCATGATTTCACTACTGTAATCATATCACTGAAAACATAGAGGGGTTATATCATTTGATAAAAGAGATATATGTAAATATAAAAATCACATGAGACAAAAATATATATTTAAACACAATGAAAATTAATTTAATGGATAAATATATATAGATATGATCAATGATACTTATTCCATAATCCATTGAATTATGGGAATGGATAATACTATCACAGGTTCTCTACATGGAAAATATTCGCAATCCATATCAACTATAGAGATTGAAAAAAATGGATTATTATTGGGAATATATTGGTTGAATAGGGGAAAAAAATTACAACATCATACATTTATCAAATTATTTCTCATCCTTCATTACTTAATTTGATTTAGATAGATAAGTATTATGATGTTGACATATATAAAAATGTGTATTCTATTAAGAATGAAATAAACATTGAGTTTAGGGTCGATAAGGAAGGACTTGTGTGAATTTGGAAACAAAAGTGTGATCCATCATATTTATATATAATGTAGATTCCATTGAATCATTCTCACTGATCAATATTGTTTATCCACATAAGAAATAAGAATACTTATAGTAAACTCTATCAAAAATATTTGTTAGAATATTTGATATAGGATAATGTAGAATATATTGTATGGGTTCTAATGTGTCTATACATTAAGCATGATAATAAATGGTATAAATGGATTATGAAACCCTTTATCAAACCTATATAGAAATTGAAAACAACCACATTTTTTTTTCAAAGGTGTCATAATTTCATAAAAATGGAACAATTATATAACTGTTTTGCCAGATCTTCTTGCAAATAAAGCTCACAATATTTCAATTCAAGAGAACATATCACATGATCACTATTAAAATATATAAAATAGAAACATGGTGAGGTAACATAGAAAAACATTATCATTTAAATTTGACCATGATCTATGTTTGCTGTAAATGTTCTATAAGTTTATTTATCATGATCTAAAAAAACATTTTAACATAAATACAAACTATCATCCCCTTAATAATACAATATCTAAATTGAAAATTTTTATACATGAGGTTATGTTTACATATTTCTATATGGACTTCAACAGAGGTTGTTTCCTCACATGATCATCTATATCCCTTTACAATGTGGTACCATTTCAGCATGTTAGTGGTTCATTCATTATGATTTCTTATCTTTTAATGATTAAAACACTAAACATTTAATTTTAGAGAATTGAGATGTGGGTTATGCTTAGTTATTGGCCATCTATTACCTTTAAGAGTCTCATGTTACCATTGAATTTTTTATTTGTGTCTCCCATTAGAATTTTTGTATGTTATTATTTGTTTTTTTATAATGGTATTCTTGTTTGATCTATTATTATTAAATGTTTTACCATTTCTTATATTTTATTTTTAGTAGTATTATTTTAAAACATATTCTGTAAGTCCCCCTGGATGGTGTAGTTGATGCCGTTTAAGTGAATATTCCCATTGATCATTGTTTTATTAATGAAATCATGTATGTAGTTCATGATGTTGATAGGAATTAACCACATTTTAAAAATGTAGTTGCGGAGTTATATCTACGATCTGTGAGAGAAGTAGATTGATCAAGAGTGTTCTTGTGCGAGGAATAACTCTCTATTAATGGAATGAATAAAATTCAATAGGTAGAGGAATGTCATGAAAAGTTCAATCATATTTTCGACATCATGGAAACACCAAAATGTATCATTGTGAATTATATAGAATTCAAACATTAGTTTTCCTATAGAATTTGGATAGATTTAGTGGAATATGACGATTGACAAGTGTTCTTGGAATGGAAGGGTTTCAACATTAATTGAAATCATTACAATTTTCAGGTTTCACAATAGATGGGTACATATTAGTATTTCCTCTAATTTTTGTATGGAGAGAGTACTACATCATCATTCTACAATCGGTTTGCTGAACTATTTCATTTTCCACTATTTTTCTTGAATAATGACTAGATAAAATATAAGATTTACAGGTAGGGTTTGAGATAAGTTATGAGATCCTGGGTACATATGATAAATATTTATACCAATACATAGCCAGTATAAATGGATATAAACATATATATTTATATGGTAGGAAATAATGGATATTATAACTCTTCTATTCCACCTAGTGGATGATTTAATGGAATTATATGGAAAAAGAGTAAATTTAAGGATCATAGAAAGAGTAGTGGAGGTGGTTCTTGGGTGAAGATATTTTTAGCACCTTCAATTGCATATATTACTATTTATATAACTTTATATAGGTGTTCTAGGGTCCGAGATACCAAAAATTCTTATCCTTCACCTGTAATGTTTTGAAATAGTTATGGGAATTATATTCATCTACATCATTTCCGGCATTCTATATCTACACCACAACACCTTCATTGATATTTATCTCCAAAGTATACAGTAAGGGTAATAAAAGGCTTCAAAAACTATAGGGCTCCAAAAAAAAGACACAATAATAATTCACCTTCAAATAGTTTATGAGTTTCAATTGGAGGAAAATGCTATTCTAGTGAATGTGAGAGGAACCATATTTCTTTCATAATTAATATTGGTTTCTTTATTCGTTACTAGTGCTTCTCTATCATTTATTTCATTCCATTCCATTTATATTCATACCCTTAATATAGGGATCATTTTATTTTTTATGGGATAATAAAAACATAATGGTAAGTGGAATGTGATGGGTTTATGGAGTCCTTCGAGTTCACTATCAGTTGATGCTGTTGATTTAGTCTGGGGCATTTTTGTTCTTTATTTATATATCATTATAGACATAAAAAATATTTATTTGTTTTTTATCATCATAATGAGGTTTATTTTTTTCATTTCCATGTCTCATTTCTTGATTTTGATGAAATCTCACATGTTTTTATGGGAGAGTAGCATCTGATGTATTGTTCTAAAAGGACATCCTACCATAGCCCAATAGTGTGTATTTTACCATATAATTTTATCTTAATAATGTCTCTTCTATATTTGACCATCATATTGTTGTTTTCTATTTCTAGATATTTTATTAAATAATTTATATAGGATTCAACCAAAAATAGAGGTAGAGTTTAAAACTGGCCTAGTGTTAGGTACATAATCAATTTCTATACCATCTTATTATATAGTACCAATGGAGATAAAATGTCTGGAGATGATGTTCGAGGATCTAGTTTTGAAAAATTTTCCCTATTATTTCTTCTTCTAGTGTGCATGTTCTATTTTTTAATAAGGAAGAAAATATATTCGGATTGTTCATGGATTATCATAAGATGAACCATGTAATAGTTATGCATCAGTTTCTTATTTCCCATGTGGATGATTTTTAAAAATTTAAATGTGGAAAGGTGGGTATTAATGATTTATATATGGTCATGTGATCATCATATTAGTGTTGGATAGAATGATATAATAAATATATATTATAGGACTAGGTATGGCCATTTGGAATATCATGTAATTCCATTTGGTCTGACTAGTCAGTAAATAGTTGTTTTTATTTTATTAAGAAGATATTCCATTAGTATATCAACACTTTTATAGTGGTTTTTTTGAATTATATTCTATTTTGTAAAATATATGTTCTTGATCATGATCACCATTTGAATTTGGTTTTGGAAATATTGGGAAATGTAAATTTATATTAAAGGCTTTATAAATTTAGTTCCTGGATCAAATAAGTGATTTTCTTGGAAAACATGATATTTTTTATAATCGTGTTATCAGATGGTATTGAGAAGGGGAAATAATTCTTTCCTTGGGAAGAACCAAAAAAAGTATTTATTATTTGGATACTTCCTTGTCTTATTTTATTTTATCAATATCAAATCAATGATTTACCAATATACACTTCACCATTGATATCTCTTACGTAGAATCAGAGCAAATTCCCATTTAATACAATGTGATAGACTTCATTTTATGATAATAAAATACTTCTGATTTCATCCCCTATTCTGATGTTACCTGATACTAGTATTGTTTATATGGTTTCTTATGACAATGTTTGGGCTTGTTTTGGTGGTGTACATATGCACGGTGATCATGTGTTTAGATTATGACTTAAATCATCATTGCATACATGAGAAGAATTACATGACTCCTGATTTAGTGAATAAATTTTTTATTAATTTTCTTAAGGTTTGGATGATTTATCTTTTAGAGGAAATGATCACATTAATTTATTGCCTAAATTTTTTCAACTATGTATTTTTATAGAATGATCTGAATAAAAAAAAATTGTTGGTGGGTGGAATACGAACAAATGTTTTACATTAACATCACCTACACCTTGGGGAATGGGAACGTTTTCCCAGAAACTCTTGTCAGGATATATCAACTGAACATTGATTCTAAATTGAATGAAATGTGGAACCTCATGGTAGGTTTTTTCTCATTTCCATCTGGTAGCTTAAGAGGATGTTTCATATATGATTTTCTCTTCTGTTTAGTTATCATCATCTCTATTTTATCCTATTCTGTAGATTCATTACTATAATGTTGAGTTTAGTGGAATTCTAGAAACCCCATATTGTGGGAAGACTGTTTCCAATTGGTCTCACTCTTCATATAGTATTCTATGTTTAGGGATTTTTTTTCATTATATCATCTTTGAGGAGCTCAGTTTTTTTGTAATTAATATGAGAAATAAGAACATATTATAGGAAATAAGACAATAGTATTTAAGGTTGTGTATTAATAATGAAATTTCTAATTATGATTCTTATTATAACACCTTCTAGTAGATCATGCAATATCATCTAAAACCTTCTTCTTTTCTCATTCAAGTTCTGGTTCTGATTTAGAAATAGAATGTAGTACCCATGGATTTTGGTGATGGATTATCATTGGCACCATGGTGAGGATATTTTTTCTCTGTATTGAATCATAAATTGATAAAGTAATCTCTATTTATTTTGTTCAAATAAGCCATTAATATTGAATATATGGGTAATTTGTATTTTGTGGATGTTGTAAGGTAACATGGGGTTCCTTCTTCCATTGTTTAAGATATGGATCATAGGATTACATTGAGGTCTTGGAGTTGTCTTAATGAGGTGATGTAGACTAAGGAATTGTTATATTTATCTATAAAAAGAGATTCAAGGCCACATAGAGTCTCATATTAATATCATGGTAGTTATTCTCCATTCATATTTCATAGATTATAGTGGATGTTGTGATATAAATCTTGGATTGTTGAGTTATCATATATAAATAATGGTAATTCATTGATTAGAGTTGTTCCTTTTTATTCTTTTTATAGTTGAATGTGTAGATCCACTCTTTTATAGAATGTGGTGGGAGAACAACTTTGGTAGGAACAAGTTATGTTCAGTAGATTCACATTAGGATTTTGGATTTCCTCAACAAATAGTTTCTGATCAATGTCTATTGAAATCTTACAAAGAATATAGGATTGAACATTTGGTTTTTTTACATTAGTGATGAGGTTGTATTCAACGATTCACCTTAGTTAGGTCACCGATGTATATGAATTACATGAATGATAGATTTATTATATATTATAATAATTGAAGTCTGTGAGTTTTCCTGGGCATGTTTCATATAGATGGGTATTTGGGGTTCTAATGATAGTAATTCATGTTGTATTTCACATATCACTACTCATAAGATGACATAATGATCCATATTATGTTCTGGTTTGGGAATAGATTGAGATAAATCTAGATGATTATGTTTTTTATAAATTAGTTAAGATCATAGAAACAGAAGTGAATGTATTTCACAGGAAATAGATTCTGATGGTCATAGTGTTATATATGGAGGGATCAAATTGTCAAAAGACATTAGAGCATCATTCATTGATGAGGGAGTAGTGGCCTTACCATATTGCATAATATCATTATTTTTGTTGACTTCATGGGGATGAAACATTTATGGTGGGGTGTTTTTATCATCCCCTTACATAAAATCATTTAATTTCATTCTATTTTCATGTTTCTTCTTTTTAATTGGGTGCATCTTGGGAACCCCGATGATGGAGAGACATTGATGAAAAAAATGTAATAAAATGTGGGGACTTATTTTTTGTTAAATAAATGGATTCTAGGTATAAATGTGTAATGGATTAGTAGGTTCATCCATTGGATCAGATAATTCATAAGGGGGTTTTCATTTTCTTGTAATAAACTGCTACTTTGGAAGTATGTTGGAGGAATAAACACCTTGAAATGGGAATAAATGATGTGTAATAACATTATGGAATATGTTATGAACCACATAGACCACATGAATGGTGTACACATCAACTAAAAGATACAAACATTGTTGTGTTAAAAATATGGTTTATAAAAAAGTATATGGGTTTTCAAATAATGTGATCCCCATGGATAACATGATGCAAAAATATGTTACATTGCATGTAATTTTCATAGATATATATTTTAGGGTTCCATTATAGTGATATGTTTTTTCATTGGATGTATTGTATCTCCCCTCCAAACCTAAATATCTCATCCTATGATTTTGGGGGCCTCCATTCATTCAAGAATCTATTTATTCGATGGTTAATCACCATTTTTTTGAATTCCATATCTTCATGAATGAGATACCTTATAAATATTTATTTCATTTGATGTTGATATTATCATATCATTATATTATAGGGTTCATTGACTTATGGTAATGTTTCTTATTGAATCACTCTATATTTGTTGTGTGGTCTCGTACCGAGGGGGAATTTTATTGTTTGTCATGGTACGAAAAATGTGTGTTCTTGATTTATTTTTGGTTATCTCTTCTCAACAATCCCTTTTTCTAAAATTAATCAATAATGTGATGTAATGTTTTATTAAAGGTACTTTGGTGTAATATATGGTTTCTTCTTGTTGTTGGTTTGTTTGGATGGCATGTGCGACCAACATTTTGAGGTATGTGGTTCCATATTTATCTTGTGTTGGTGAAATACATTTCTATGGTTAGTTCATAAATTTATTTATAAATAAAATTGGATTTTAACTAGTTAGACTTATGCCTATGGAAATGGGTTTTTTTAAAAATTAGTTTTCCCCATTTTTTTCAAAATGAAAATGGGATTTTAGTTAATATTATAATTATTTTATGAAATGGATTTCAAAGCAGGGTTTTTTGAATATTTATTGATGAATTATTCTAGAGAGTAGATCAAATTGGAATCCATGGGTTTAACAATTGAAGGGTTAGTAATAGGAATCATCCACTATTTAAGGCATTTATAATATCGCTCATATCTGCTACATGGGCCTATTTTTAAATGGATTTAATAGACCTGTTAGGGGGTTCACTGTTGGTGTTGTTCTTATACACTCTATAATATGTGGATATTCCAAGTTGCTCGATGATTATGCAATTTTATAAGTTTTTTATGATATACCTAGATCTCTAGACCTAGTTTGATCCCTTGCAATATATTACAAGCGTAGTTGTCCAATTAATACTTTTTTCTTGATATATATTTCAAAATAGATATAAAAAATCAATGAAAATCATGTATCACATCTTATATAAACCCTATGGTATTAAAAACTATAATTGTACAATCCAAAAAATCCCAAATTATCAAATAGAATAGGCAGAATCATGCCAATGCTTACATTAGTTTATAAAGGCATGGTGACTTGTACTAGAAATATACAACTGCATACACATCAATCCAATACACATATGCATCATATCTATTTAACAAAGGAACACCCTTTAAATCTTACACTATTAATGGTATAATAAGTCTCATTAAAAAATCAAATAGACTAAAGGGAATCGCCATTATCAAACATAATGATATGGGATGAGGACTACAACTATACATTACAACTAAGTACCTATGTCGTTCCATGTGCTCTATTTTTCATACTAATTCATCAATCACTGTTCATCAAACCATTATTTGAATATCATATTAATAATCAAGTTCATAATGTTTTGAAAACAAAATTTCATTTACCAAAACAATTGGAAATCATATTTTATAAAAAAATATCCACACACAAAATTCCAATTAGTAAAATATTCCATTTCATTTAAAAAAATTAAAATATAACAAGACCAATTAAGTTAACCAACTCATACTTGAGAAGAAAAAACCTACAAGATGTCTCATATCTCACATTACAGTATTGGAATCCACTAAATAGATGAAAACAAAAATGATAATGGATTACATATAATCAATCTATACATCTCATAATAGATTGACTTCGGAAAAAGTGTCAGTGAAGAGGAAAAAACATAAATCAAGAACAAACAACCGATAGATCATACACAACTATTAAACAAACATAGAAACGAGATTAGACAGGGTATCTATAGATAATTATAAAAACATCATTATACGATAACAGATTTGATAACATAATGATACAATGCTACAATGATAAAGGCAAAAGAACAACTAGAACAAATCTCATACCTATAAAGAATAAATCAACCCATAATGGTGATAAATAACTAATAAAAACAACATAGAAGGAACATTGGATCCCATAATTTCATAAAGATATCCCTAGGATGATACGGGATAGGATACACCTCAAATAAAGAAACATATACCTTGAATAGAACCATAAATGGTCTTTTTGTGAAAATTACAATGTGTGTTATACATCAGCATTTTCATCATCCACTGGGATCACATTCATCTAAAAACCCATCACCATTTTATTAAAAACTTATTTTTTACATAACATTACATGTACCCTATACGTGATGTGCAGTCCCTTAATTATATGTACATGGTTCAAATATTCATCCCAGTATATATTACACATTTTGAATTTCTATTAGACAACTTATATTCCTCCATTATATTGAAAATAACCAGTTTCATTTACAAAATTCACAATCCATCTCCATAATTTTATAAACTATTTTTGTACCCCATTATGTCGTTACACATTTATAGCCAAACCTACCTAATTTAAAATAACATACATCCCTAAAAAATATGTCTTTATTTGTGGGAAATGTTCTTCATTCTCAGTAGTTTAAAGATACATAAAATTAATGAAAATAAATAGAAAAATTGAAGGGAATTACCTAAAATCATGAAAAATAATTCTTTTGGTTGGGAACTACCTCTTAATATTGATGATTTCTTTTACCATATCAGTTTTCCATAAAAATGTAAATGGACAATTTCAAATCCCACAATATGATACGATAGAGAACACATGTGTTTTCGGTAGAAGTAGATGAATAGATGATGCTAGGAACTGAGATGGTTTAGGACATTTTAGAAAAGGTAATGATTATTCAATAACTCTTTAAATAAGCACATATTCTAAAAAATATAATAATATCCATTGATGATACATATATATTGAGGATGGTGATAATGGGTCCCTCCATATATCTATATGGAAGTGTGTCAGGGTACATTAGAAGAATTGGAGGCTATGCCCAAAAATATTGGATCCTTTTTTATACATGATCTAATATTATCAATTAAAGATCAAGTATAGTTCCAATGAAACATATATAATTTACATGATGATTTCCACTTATCTATTATCAATATGTATATTCCAAAACCCTCAAAAGTTAAAAATTTAGAGGTGGTATAGTAAAAGAATTATGTCTCTTATTAGTAGAATCCATGGAAGATATTGGATTTAAGGGAAAATATTAATAATAATAACATAACTCGACATGTATTTATAAAATGGAGAGTATATATATATGAAGAGGTACAGTGGGAACCTAAATAGACAAAAAAACAAAATTTCCCTCATTTTTTCAACACAATGTATGGAATAAAATTTACAAGGAGAATGATATAAGGGAGAGAAGAATGTAATGACCAGAGATATTAATGATAATTTAATAATTAGAAATATTATTTTTGAGTTTTATATGTTACTTATAATAATTGACTAATCCAAAATCATGAAACTTAAAATAAATTATTAATTTAAGACAACCATTATAGATATTAAACAAGAGAAAATATATAATATGAAAAAAATATATATTTATTATATATATAGAATATTAATTTGGTCATATTAATTATATGTTATAATTTGGAGTATAAATATTAATAAAATAAACCATTTTTATAAATAAAATAACTGATTTATAATATAAAAATTATAATTTTTCTAAAAATAATCACAAGAATAATAAAATAATGGATTATGAGTGTAATAAACCAATTTTATGATAAAAAATGTTGTCGATAAAAAATATATAGAAATAAAAAATAATATAAATATTTTATAAGAAACACGTTTATCCTTTTAGGAATCATGTAATATTTCTCTCCAAGAACTATTTTTACATAAATATATTAAAAATTGGACGTAATACCTTACAAATATTATATATATATATATATAATATATTTCCTATTTTAGATTAAAATTTATACAATATAATAAATAATGAATTTAAATTTTAGGAATATAAATAATATTAGTATGGTTAATGTTAATTCACATGGCAGTGTTAAATTTTTCCGAAATAATTTTTTTAATAAAATGATTTTGTTATTATAATCAATCCAATTGATGAAAGAAAATTATCATTATGATATTGTTATTAATCCAATATAAATATCTATATTAACACTAATTCATTAAGTAGTAAATAAAAAATAATTATGAAGAACACATAGTAGTGAATAGACATATTTATTAAAAAATATTTTTATAGATATTGCATAATTCAGTGTAAAAGATTATTTTTTAATATTTATATCTCTATTAAATTAATTTTCATTTAATTTTTTTTGGAAAATAAATATTTGGTTTTATAGATACATTATATCTAGAAATATATTATTGATTACTTATTTAATAAAACGTGATACCTTTTCCAAAAAATCACTATGTAAGAGAATATTGAAAAGGAAATGAACAAATTTTTAAAACAATGATAAACACTTTTCTAGGGATTTGTCAAAAAAATTAGCATTAAATTGTTTATTATGAATTTTTTGGGTCATTGACGTGAGATAAATAATTAATATCATTGAATTGTAAGTGGTATTCCCAAAAGTTCCCTTTTCATTACATATAATGGGTATAACTTCCACTAATCCTTGGAAACACATAACATTTTAATTTACAATGAAACCCTACCCAAAATATATATAATTAGGTCCCCCTTCCCAAACCTAATACCATGCTCCCAGGATGATACCATATGACGTTCACTAATATGTAAATCTGTATGATAATATTATCTCTCAACCGTATTTATTAACATTACTGTATATTTTTATGATTACTCATTCTGTTACTAATAATTTATATTAAAAACATTAATTAAATCGATATCACTATTATAATGTGATATTTTTATATTAATGGAATAAACAATATTTATCCCTCATAATCCTATCAGAAGAAAAAAATCATTACTATATTGTACAGAATACACCCTCTATAAATCCATTTCTTCTTCTTTTAATAAAAAATATTCAAAAACACCTATATTTATTTAATGAATGGATAAAAAAATATATTTAATATATATCATTATAAAATATAATATTATAAAAATCTTATTTCAAACTATTTTTCGTTAAATGGATACATTAATCAGACATATTTACGAATTATCACCTCCCTTAGGAATGAGTTTCATTTATCTTCACCAACCATTATGGTTTTACTGAAAAATATTTTTAATATATAATAACTATTTCTATTAAATTATTAATATCGTTTATATTATAAAACTATTTTTCAATTCTTTTAATTAAGGTTAGACTACATAATGGCTAATGAAAAATAGAAAAAATAAATGTAACATACCGCCAATAGCATGAAAACAATATTATATATAAATAAAAATTGATAGATAACAGATCATATAGTATGAAATATTTTTTATATGAGTTTTATGTAAATATTTATGAAAATTAATTTTTTATTCATGATGTCTAGTTTATTTGTAGAACAAATATTGAAACTAATATAATGGATCATATGACCCTCCTATGTGAATGTTTATTTAATAGTTCACATTAAGTTTCACAATTTAAAGAAATTATATTTTTATGTACCTAAAACTATTTCATATATATCTCTCTCTTAAATATATTAATATTTAATGATACAATTAATTATTGGTGAAAGACATATTTTTTCCCTACAAAATTCCCAATTTTTAATAGTCCTGGATTAAAAAAAATTTCCTATTTCACAAATAATGTCTCGAATCACCCCCATAAAAATATTTAAAAACTATAAATTATTTTAAAAAGCTCAATATTTTATTTAAAACCTATTTTTTCAATTATGGGTTGTGGAATATAATATTTTATTTTTTTCATTGAAAATTTAAATTTATTATTTCCTAATGATTCCAAAAAGATGTGTTTTTTCATTTACAATATATTTCAATATTGATATATATTTTTCAGGTTAATAATTATTAAATGTGATTAAATTTAAAATATGAACATCCATATTATTTAATTACATTTCATCATTGTAATCATTATGATTTGTCTCTCTTTTATTCCATTCATAAGAATTATGAATCCTACATTATTATCATGAATTTGATAATGGTCGTGATTTATGTATGCCTTATTTTCTACATCTTGGTAACAAATATATATATATATATATATATATATAGGGTTGGAATGAAATTACATATCCCAGAAAAGAATTTGGTAATGCATTATATATAATATGGTATTATGTAAAGTATTAGGGAGTGAACCTAAATACACTATGGTACGTTCCATGCGTTATAAATTTGGTAATGGGATTTACCCTCAATATAAATTTATGATATCATGGTTTATTTTGTTTCACATTTTTTATGATCATATGAATTCATTTATTTATTCCATGTCACCATTCATTCGATTATCCTCTTTATCATATCTTCTTTTGCCTCTTGACTCTCCAGTTTTTCTTTATTTTGATGTTTATTCCACTAATGGAGTTTTTAGATCTCTCATTCCTCGATATTTTTTTTTTCAAATTTATACATTTATATTTTATAATATAAATAGATGTTTGGAGAAATATGTTTATTTTAACTAATTAATTTTTTTATTTCAATTTATTTTTGTATATAATGCAATTTTGTGATTAGTCATCACGATTATATATGTGTATTTGTTTTTAAAATGTTTATAATTATAAAATAATATGTGTTTATGTGTGATGATTTAATTGTAATTATGAAATAAAAAAATTATAATTGAATATTTTATTACGGTTTTTTAAGCATGATGTATCAGTTTTAAAATGTTTTCAAATAAATAAATTTTTTAATGATAAATTTATCATTATATATCATAGTTATATATATATATATGGTTAAAGAAATTTATTATAATAATTTATAAAAAATTAATGTTTTTCTGACACATTTCAGGTATAATATCATTTTTTTAATTTAAAATATTAAAACTTTCTTGATTATATTTCCATTTGTAAACAATATCAAATTTATTCAAATGAAAAACACAATGAAGAGAATTCATGTATTTTTTTGATCAACCTCGAAATCATATATTTCATAGAGATCCAATTTAACTCATGACATTAGTTAGTGTGTAACCATGAATTATAATATACAATATATTATATTTTTTAAATCTAAAAAAATTTAAATTTGAGTAAGATGAATACTATAATTACAATAATCATAGAATAAACATGAAAAATTGATTTCCCATGGATTAAATTGGTATTTTAATTATAAATTACATTATTCAAATTTTATTAAATTTAATATGTTTATAATAAAATAACCATGGTGGATATGATAACAAATACCTCTTCATGATGATAATATTAGGATGATGCGGTTAGAATAATGTTTTAAGATTAAAATTTAATAAAAAAAATATATAGAATAAAAAAAATAGTAGTTTTTCAATAAAAATTTATTAATGTTAGAAAGATTCATATTGATGATGGTATAAAAAATGATCCCATAAAATACTATATAAATTATACCATACTATTTTATGGGTCCTTTAAGAAACTAGTATTAGTAGTGGATCAAAAACTCAAAAAGCAGAAATTACTGAATCATTTTATAGATTTTAGTGAAACAATCACTCAATTTAATTATGGAAAGTATGAAAATGAATAATAATGAATAATATATGATTTTATTAATAGATTTCCATAGAACTATATAATTTATTAAGGAAAGATATGACTTTTTTTAATGTATGTTTTAAAAAAGTAATTATAATATGAATATGGAAAATGAATTTCCCCACTAGATGGAAGTTTATCTAATAAAAATAAAAAAATAACATTTAACACATATTCAAAAATTATTTTATTTTATGTATATAAACTTATGATTCATTAACAACTTAGGGTTATTTGGTGTTAAATAGAGCCTTTTGGGGAAAGAATTATTCATTGAATTCTATAGAATTTAACTTTTTAACATACTTAATTAATTATTCACGATACTAAATGCCCCAAAGTAGAAAAAAAATACTATCCCTAGAAACCATTAAATGAATTTTTATACATATTATATTTTCTAAGTGTTGGGTAATATTCATTTACCATATAAAATAAAATCTAGTATTATTTCAGACATTATATTGTTAGTTGAAAAAAAGATTATTTTATTTATTTTAGGTGAATTTCTTACTGATTAATCAAACCATAAACAACTTTATCAAAATTCATCTTATTATTACATAATAAAGAAATTATTAGAATATTCCATCCATAGGGGTGGATATTTTTATTAATTTAAAAAATGGGGATGTGATATCATTGAAAAAATTTGAGTTTACCCATTTGAAATGGGATTAAAAGTTTATAATTGGAAAATTTTGGAGGTCAATATGTCTTTTAATGTTGATAATATTTCTTTTTTGAATTTTCTATAGTCGTATTCGATTGTTATTATCATTGAATTATGAATTATTTTTCATATTTAAAACTATTTTGATATCAATTTTATTGATGAATTATTTTTTATAATTGATTATTATAGAAATTATAAGTGTTTTAACTTATATATCAGAAAAAAAAAATTGAATTATGAAATTAATATTTTATTTTTTTAGATTTATTTTTTCTCATCTATTAGAAGGAAATTTTATTTTAATGATTGAATATTTTATTAGTTATTTCAGTTTTAAATTCTATTTTCAAATAGAGTTTTTTCAACTTGTTTTGTTATTTCATTTGTTATATTAATTTTCCGTTTATTTATGATAATTTATAATGATTTAAAAACTATATATATGGTTTTTTGGATATATTTACCTTTTCAATTTAATTTGAAGACATTCGAGGATAATACAAGGATCCAGACATTGTTCTATTATAAATTATACTTGTATTGTGCATGATTAAAAAATATTTTTGGTGAGACTCAGTTTTTATTCAAGTAAACTCCATCGAAGGCGATGGGTTTTATATCGAGTATTTTTTTTGTGAAAAAATAATAGGGACAACAAAATTTAAATATGATACCTTTAATGAAGTGTGTTTGGATATATGAATAAGTATTCAAACAACGATGTGTTTAGATAATGATAGAACAATAAAATAATATATATAGATATCAAATAAATTTCAATGTATATATAGGTTATGAAATTTAATAAATCTAATGATTTAAGATAATTTTTTTTAAATATCATATTTATTTTAAATTTATTATTAAAAATTATATCATTTTTATATGTTTTACTCTCAGTCAAATCCTTTTGAGTTTATAAACACCACCAATATGTTCACCGTGGTATATATATAGAAATTTACTACTAATTTTATCTCTTTTTTCATAAAATCAATGTTATGGGTAGATTTGGAACCAATTGAATTACACTAGTCAGTGGGGGTAAGGACTTTAAAAATCTAAAATTCATGGGCACAATGAGACAATACAAAAAGAAAAGGTGAAGCGTTCAATGTAGGAACCATCAGATTAACAACATATTCCACATATCACGTGATCCATTTTAGAAACCTATCTCGAGGAAGTATGTTCAGCCTAATATATTGATCATAGAATTTGACACATATCATTACATGATATTAATCATAGTTAAACATCAAATTCTATGAAAAGTATTGTATTTTCTAGTGTCTTGGTAATCTAGGTACATAAAACTGAATACATTAGACTAAATAAAAAAACTCATTATTTAGAATCTATTAGTATCTCTTATATTCTTTTGATCCCTTACATCTTTATAGGATAACATAGGGATAGCATAAATAATGGTATGATCTAAAAATTCCAATATGAGAATAAATACTAAAACAAAGAATATCTATTCTGGTATAAGGCATAACATAATGATATAAAAATACATGGACATGATTAAACATAAATAATCATTAAATGGGATCATACAATAATGCATTCAAGGTATTATAGAAGTGACATAAAACACCACTTTACTATGATTCAATGTTCATTTCATATAAGGCACAATGTGTTCAGGCACATTGCCTATAAAGGAGCATGAGTCAATGCTCATTTCACATAGTGTTTCATGAGTCATGGTTAACCACCAAATCCATGGAAAATATCATCTCATGAAACTAAAAATTAACCAATGAATTGGAGATATATATTGGTAAATCCATAATAACATGTTCTTGAATATTTTTTATGGATTAATAATCTTACCATAAGAAATCAAACATAATCATAACTATTACCTATGGAAAAAATGGTTATGATAATCATGATAAAAGAATAATAAATAGATGTATCATAAAAGAGTTCCTCAATAAGTGTAATTGAATCATATTTGGATTTTTATAATGGAATGTGGTAATATATCAATAATATTGATTTCAAATTTAAGAGGTAAAAATAAAATAGAGTGCTTAAAAAATACTATTATATTATTACATTTTATTGTGGTTTGAGGAAAACATTAAATATCAATTAAAGTAGATAATGGAATAAAATTTTATATAAAACCATTAGTTAAGAAATAATGTTTTTATTAAAAATTATATATTTTAGAAAAATATGTGTTGATTAAATCATATTACATAGTGTACATGAAATTGGGTATGTATTTTGGAATTTATCATAAATTCTACTTTCTTATTAAGAAGAATTGTATAAGGACCCTTTTAAAAATATCTGTATCCCTAAAAAAAGGATGAATGGATAATGGTATTTTTTTTGGATCAAATAAAAATCCTCTTTAATATGTAGTTTAAAATAAAATTTAATTTAATTTGTGTAAAAATATATATTGTGTAACCCAATGGAATACTGGAGGTTCAGTTAAAATACCTTACCTTATGTCAGAAACGATTAAGAACATCATCACAATATCTCGAATAATCAAAATAAATAAATTAATTAATATTTTTAAAAACAAATTATATATGTAATTTATTTGGTATAATCTTATTAAGTTAATTTATGTCCCTTTTTATGGGTTATTAAATTCAATTTAGCGTTCGAAACTATGAATTTCCTTGGTTTTAATTATGTGTTTACTTGTATATGTGTATGAAAAAACATGTAGAATGAAGATTTATAATGACCTGCCAATTCATAATGGAATTAGTGGAGAATTAGTCCTTACATGTCCTCAAGAAACATCCCCAAGAACCAAAATGTTGGCAATAATTGTGTAAGGGTTTCAAATAAATGTCTGGGATGATTTACCCTTTAGAAATAAACCAACATACCATTACCAAACCATTCACTAAATGATTCATGAATAGATGAATAACAGCTAAACAACATCATGTATCTCAAAACTACATCAAAGTGTGAAATAGTGGAAGACCAAACATGTATAAAAGTACACAATAGTTAAATAACTAAAGAATCTCAAAAGACTACAAGACTCCATGATTTAGGAACTCAAATCTCCATAATATCTGAACAACCTATGTATCATGAGGTAGTCCAAAAATGTAGTAAATGATACCTATTCCACTATCCCAGAAAATATCATCTGAAAAAGAACCAATGTTCCAAAACAATGGTGACTGGAAAACTCAGTAGCTTTTCCACAATGGCTCACCTACTTATGACACTTGGAGAGAACACCTATCCACATTGATATAAAATAGATTATATAAAATTATTTACCAAAACAATTTATTACCAAATTTAAACAAGTTAAAAAAACCATAAACAAAAATGTGAAAAAAAATAACATGAAATATCATTCTAATATGTCACCATTCTTTAAAAAAACTAATGAATTCTTAAAACCAATTCTTTTTATAATTTCACTACTAAAAAATAAGTGTATAGTCATGGTTTTAAACTATGGATATAGGTTATAGACATGTTTCATTCAACCATGGATGATATTAGCATTTTTATAAGGTAAAAAATCTCACAACAATTAAAACTGTGGACATAACCCTATATCTAGGGTTTGAAAATAGTTTCATTGTACAAAGTCACTCATGGTCTATAGCCACCGTTGCACATCGTCTCTATACTCCTTCATATTCCCTAAAATAACCATCACTGTTCTTCCAGTGTTGGCCCCTTTCATCCTCCAGACCAATGCCATCAACCCCCCCCCCCCACTCTCCCTTGAACCCCACCGACACCCTCCCCCTCCACCTCACACCACCCCCTACACCCCCCTCCAAGCCCCCACCTCTCCCCCCTACATCCCCCTTAACCTGAAAACCCCCCTTCTCTCCCCCTAGCTAGACCCCCCATATAGACAACACCACCTACAAATCCCCCCTAGAGACCCCCCCGACACCCCTCCCTACTAGACACCCCTTGAACCCCCCATGAATAGACCCCCCAACTAGATAGCACCCCCTACTAGAAATCCCCCTTCCCAACCAGACAGACCCCTCCGTCCTAGTCCCCCTCCCACCTCCCTCTTATAGACCTTTCTAGATAGCCACCTCCCTCCTCCCCTATAGACCCTCCTGAAACCCCCTACGGACCCTCCTAGACACCCCTCCCCCCTTCTTCAGACCCTCCTTGACACCCCTCCCTCCTTGAATCCCATTGAAACCCCACGAACACCCATTCCCCATTGCACTCCCTGCACACCAAGCCCCCCCCCACCGCTTCACACCTCCCATTGAACTCCCCCTCCAGTATGGACCCACATGCACCCCTACAGTCCCCTTTTACCCCCCGAGAAACCCCATCCATCCTCATTCCTCTATACCATCCTATACACCTCCCTCTCCTCCTCCACCTACAAACCCTCTTGGACACCCCCTACAGACCCTCATGTACACCCCTCCCTCATGGAGAACCTCCTAGAAACCCCTCCCACCTTGACACCCCCTTGAACCACCATGAACACCCATTCCCCTTGCACCCCGCATTCACACCCATTCCCCCTTTCACCCCCCTTTCACCCCTTACCCTTGCACACACGCCCCATTAACACCACCCCTACACACCTTGACACCCCATAAACACCCCCACTACACCCCCTTACACACCCCTTGAACCACCCCTGCACAACACCCTTGAAACCCCCCTACACACCCCTTGCACCAACTACACATCCCCCTTTCACACCCCCTTCCCCATTGAATACCCCCATGCACACCTATGAACCCCCACTGCACCCTCTAAAACCCCTCCCCCACCCCCCAACACACACCCCTTTCACCACCCCTGCACCATGTGCAACCGCCTACAACCCCAACCCCTCACCGCATTCCCCTTAATTCACCCTTGTACCTTGCAACAATGCCCTATACCCCCACAACATCCGTTTCATGTGGAATTTTGGATTGATAGTAACTAGTGATCTGGCCATAGATAAGGTTGTTTTGCCTCAGGATTAACTACTCATTGTTATGGTTTGAAGAAGAATGATATTTCAATGGGATTGATGTCCTGATACGTAATCGAAATGATATGAAAATTGTGGTTATGTAGTGCAGCATTAATGATTTTATGAATTATAATTTCATATGAAAATGTTGTGAATAATCTTTTCCTAAAATTATTAAAATATCTTAAATATGATGTTTTTTGTCTATGTGATCAAAGAGGATATGACAATATAGACTCATAGGTGCACCCCTTACACACCCCCTCCCCCTACCCCAAGAAAATCCCTACCTCTACCCGCTCCCCTACACACCCCCTTCCCACCACATACGCCTACCCACCCCATGAACCCCCCATGCCACCATCCACATTTCATTCCAATTATACCACTCAATACATGTAAAAGCATTAAAAAACACATATATACATATATATTAATTAAATTAAGCATAAATTTTCATTTTATTATAAGAAGGTACTCTCAATTTAAACTATCATGGAAAGGATTTCTGCCATGACATGCCATTCCATCCAAATCATGCTATTTACTTTATCAAAACAATACGATTGGGTTTAATGTGGTACAAAAAAACTAGAATGTTCAATTGTCAAGATGAAATTACCTACTTGGGTAATCCCTTATAAAAATAATTTCATACACTCAATGGATGTTTGGTTATAATTGGACATTTAACACTTTCATTATTGACATTTAAAAATTGGATTGAAATCCACCATGAATAATCAACTCTATTTATTCCAAGATGACTAATTAAAATTTAGAAAGGAGACATCACCGTTAGATAATTCACTACATGATGCATTACCACTCATGTGCCAAGATAAACATGTTCGGTTCCATTTAACTCATTTAATTCATTAAAACATGGATATTCATTTTATAAGGTCATAAGGGGTCAATTAGTGGTGACTTGGTCATTATAGTACCTTATAACTTGGGAAATTCCATTTTAAAAGTCTAACGACACTTAAAGGGTGTATTGGTTGAAGGAATTGTTTTAATAAAAATTGGGCAACCCCATAAATGGATACAAAAGGTTCATGTACAATGGGTGGTTCATGACTAACAAAAACGTCACATATAATAAATAAATGAGGTTAATAATGTCAAGCGAGGTATACCACAATGAGTTTTCGCAGACATTACACCTCTGATGAAGTGGTTTTATTACAAAACCATGGCTAGTTTATCAAAAAAAAACTATAATAAATAAAATGTATTCATGAATTGTGATTTAATATAAAAAATAATAATTTAGAAGAAAAATAATTGAAATTTAATACATTCTTGAATTAAAAAGTCAAGGAGAGGGACCCTTCCTCAAATGAGCCAAGCCTCACTCAGCCCTTGACCCAATTAGAAGGTACAAATCTATACTCCTTCATCCATCCTCTGAGCGTATGAACCTTTTCATATACATAAGGACACCCTTACGCCTATTCACATGTATGAATATCCTTGAACATGCACAAAAGGATTATTATATATATTCTCAAATGCATAAGCCCATTATCACCCACACACACAATTCCATGGACGGATATACATATAATAAGCGCAAATATTATATAAAAGAATACCTATGCATATCTAGTGAGTCACCTTTGACTCTTGTTACATCAACGCACCCGAACGGGTCCTAGGAGACTTCAAAAAAAATGCAAATGATGTGATGAAAAATCATTAATTGAACCTAAATATTGAAGTGGTAAGAACATTATTAGTTAGAAAATAAATAATAGGACATCTGATGATGATAAAAACATCGACATGAAGCATCATCAGCAAGATTATGAAAGTGGGAAAACAATATCATTATGATGTCAACACAGTTTCACGTGAACTCATGGGTGAAATGAGAGACTAGCATAATCTAATACAACAAAAGAACAACTCAATAAATGTTTTTAGTAACTAATTCCACAATTACATTTTTTTTACATTTTGAATATTTATCATGAATGATTTATTTTAAATAGTAGCAATGATCCCCATTTTATGCTCTCCTGATATTTGAAGGAAATATATGTAGAATTAGCAGTGTATGAATTATAATTCTTTATTGCACATTGATATTTTCTTAGTACATAGACAACTGAATGATGTAGTCTTCACTATCTAATTTGGATGTAAATAAGGTAGAAGTTGAACTATTGATTAAATAATTGTGATGTCTTGATATCATAAAATGAAATTATTTTTAATGTTATCTATAGTATATGTAATATAAAAAAATATTGGATGTCTAGAAATCTTAATATTTTAAGCTTATTGATAATGTTAGATCGCATGATTCTACAATCAGCTTACAAAATCACAGTTATCAAACTAGTCAATAAAATCAAGAATTTCAACATATTTGAACAAACATTAACATCAAATAAATACAATAATAAATTATCACGAATAGACCATAACACGAAATAAAATAACAAATTACCAAATAATACAAAACAATCTAAATATAAAAATTATTAGAAGAAAACTTTTCATTTAACTAAATTGTCATAGCCTCAAAACACATCTAACGAAACATATCAAGAGTAATATTTTTTTCAATAGACACATTTTTTAGGGGGAGAAATATGAAAATCACATTCAATTGCAGAGGTATGTCCAAATGACCATCGGAGATATGTATGAATTTCTTGGGAGAGTAGTTTTCGTGAAGGAGTAACCGCAATGATCTTCATAGATGTCGTCATATTTTCGTAGAATATAAATCACTATACACAACTATTTTTAATAAGTGGTTAACTAAAATATCACAATGCAAAAAAGTTTTTGATTCTAAAAAAATCATCAAAACAATTCACATATTCGTTAACCATACTGAAACAAAAATAACCCATACTAATTCATAAATAGGGATCAAATCAAGAAAATCACATAAAATAAATAGGTAATTTCTTTTGATATACAAATATCTCATAACAGCTTTAAACAATTCACATTTTTATTTACATTAAAACCAGATCCAAATACCTCTTTTCTAACAATTTGGAAGAGTATTCACATGTCATATTACACATGTTATTCCATTGTAAATAATCCCCTCATATATTCTTTATATTTCTCATATAATATTGATATATAACTTAAAAATTCATGAAATCATTACATTTATATTAAAATACCATTTTAATAATAAAATTCATTAAAATTATTCATTAAAAAGGTAACATTTTTCTATTTTAAATACACTCACACCACCAATGATACATTATTATATCCACTAAAACTCATTCATTCAAATCAACACCATCAAACTGTGTAAATAGAAATAAATTTTATGTTGAATATTGGGAGGACCTAAGCCCATATAAATTTAATGGATAAAATTTACAAGATAATGAAAATAAACACAATTAAATTAATAAATAAAACCCTAAAACCCAAAAAACCCAAATCGATATAAATAATTCAAAAATATCTTGGCTGAATCCTGAATCCAAATTCACAAACAATATGATTCCACTAACCCAAAAATGAACCTAGACTAAATCCACACAAAATCCCAAATTTATATACTTGAATAAATGGTATGTTTACCCTAAATTCATCAATTACACGAAATTAATTCAAACATGAAATGTACAACATGTTGAATGATAAAATACAATAAAATAATCACCTCCATGGACTTCCTATACAATATACACACCAATTAACCTAGGAGAGGGATGCTTTCACCTTATTTAGTACAATAATTTCCTTGAAACCCTGACTAGGAAAACAAAATCATATAAAAACAATGGATAAAGGAATAAGGGGGTAGGGGGAATGATCATTCCATAAATCCAAAATGAAGGATTCACCAATGAATGTGGTTGGACAGAATAGAGAATTCAGAGAGGATCGTCCGAGGGAGAATCGATCGATTGACGACGAGGGGGGAGGGTTTCTAGGTGGGAGATGAGTCATGCTATAATGAGAGAGGTAGAGGTTTTTGTGGGGCACAGGTCGGGGATCGAGTGGCATCATTTGGAAGCGAGTAGGGAATAGAGAGGTATAGAGAGGGAGAGGGAACAACAAGGTAGAGGGAGGAAGATAATTCGTGGATTAAGGGAGGAGAGGTGGCGTTCTGTGGGGTGGAGGTCACAGAGAGCTTGAGGGAGGAGGTGGGTGGAGAGTGGTCGAGGGAGGAAGATCCTGACGCTTATGGGATTTTTTTTGATGGTTTTTAAATAAAACCATGGCACTAATGATTATATTGCCCTAGATCTATGATATTGTGCCTATAGATCTATTGATATTGCATAAATTTCAGCTTGTGTTTGGAAAACTCATTGCATAGTTCACCACACACCCACACATGCCTGCTTCGTTTGAAGGTTCTATACTCATGTGTGGTCTCACATCCAACTATCTTGTGTCCAAATTACACAATCCCCGGATCTAGGGTCACATCCCTTTTACCCAATGGAATCATTCCCTATTTAAGGTCTTTCCAAGCATGAACTCAAACTAACACCATTTATGCCAAATAGTTCCATTACCAAAATGAATCACTTCAATAAAACTGATCTTTTATTGAAAACCGAGCACAATCAATTTCAATGCCACATTTCATTTCAATAAAACATTTCATTTTATTTAGAAAATAGAATACAATTAATGTGACAATAATACCAAAGAATATTGTTTTTAAAATCCTTATTATAAAACCAACAACCAAATCACCCATTCAAAATCCCATATTTTCTAGATTTCACTACCATCACTCAAGAAGGTTTCCAAAAAGTTTTCACTAACCAAAGAACAATCAATTCATCCCAATACATTCAATTTGAATGAATTAAAACTGTTTATTCTATATGGAGTCGAAAGTGAAGCCTCCAACCTTGATAATTTTTACAAAAACCAAAATGAACAAATAATAAAAAAAACACCTGGTAAATTCTCCTTGAATCCACCGTAGATCACTTCTACTAAAAAGAAAAAATACAAATGTCATCATATTTTGCATCCACCAACCTATATTCACCCATAATGGGTGTAGATATGGGAAAAAAATAGAATATGTGATTTAGATCTATGTAATTCTATGAAAGCTATAAAAAAAGAAGAATGATAACATACCTCATGAATCCAGTTTCGATTAACCAAGGGAAGCCTTTGAATCACCAACGGATCGACGTGATAACATTTTTTGGCCTTAAGAGAAGCAAAATCTCATTTTATGGCTAGTTTGGTGAAAAATAATGGAGTTATGGAAAAAATGAGTGAAATCCTATTTTAAGGATCTCATTTTCACTATGTGCACGGTTTGACTTCACAATTAGGCAAACTATGCAAAAACTGTGTGGTATCCCCTGCCCGAACGACTTTATCATAATCATTATTCCAAACCATGGTCCAACCATGATGTAAATACTACCTCATGGTGAGCCCTATTCATAGTTTGTCTGCTTGGTTAGAAAACTCATGCTCTGCCTCTGTGACTTACCATTTTCCCCAACAACACATCCTAGGTTCTCCCCACTCTCCCATCCACCATCCATACACTTCATAACCATAAATCCATTATGTATGGGTTACATTCATGAAACCAGGGGTACTAAATTCTCCCCACCATTGCTATTAATTCCATGAATAGAAGAAAACACTCACTACCCCGAAAGAGTAATGACCATAGCTCATTGATTTACCTCTTACATTCCCAAGTATCTTCTTGAATTTGACCATTGTACCATAAAAACCATACAAGACCGATAATTTTTCCATGAATGAATTTATCTTTCTAATCCACAATCCATACTAAGATATATTTCAATGAAGCATTCTTCTCTAGGTCAATGAGGTCCATTATGATCCCATGGTCAAGATTGGAAGGATACTTTTTCAACTGAGATATGTTGAACACATTGTGCCCTGAACAAAAATGTTGTGCTAATGACAACTGATATGCCACCTATCTCACATGTTCTAGTGTTTCAAAAGGGCATATGTATCAAAAATATAACTTTCTCTACTTCCATAAGTGATGATGTCTTTGTATTGGATAGATCCTCAAGAACAAATGATAACTAAAGTCAAAGGAGAACGACCCACAATGGTGATACACATAATGTTTACAATGACTATAAGTCATCTCTATCATCTTTTTAATCGATTTGGTATTCTCCATTTTTTCTTGTAAAAGGATCTGCACAAATAGTGACGTTTCACCCATTTCAACCCAACAATGTGGAAAACAACCAGAACGCCCATACAGTTCTTCTAAAAAATCCATATGTATCGTGTAATGATTGTTTTTATTGTATGATAACTCCACAAAGTGTATATGAACTTCTATTGAACCAAAACAATATATTACACAAGCCTTTAAAATGTATTACAAAATCTATATCATCCACTCAGATTGGCCTTCGGTCTGAAGATGATATTCCATGATCATAATCAACTAAGTCCTAAGGGATTTTTGTTAATAATTTCAAAAAAAACAAGATGTGTAACATGGATAGCAATATGACACAATTGAAACTGGTATTCCATTCCTCTTTACCACTTCATTGATTTAATTTTTTATTGATCCTCCACTGTATGAGTTTCATAAATAGAGATGAAATGGGTTTAATTGGTATGTCGATCCACTATCACCAATAATGAATCATGTTTCTGAATCGTTCTTTAAAGACCTGTAAAAAAATCCATCGGTATCTGCTCCAATTTCCAAATAGGGAAATGTAAAGACTACAATAAACATACTTGTCCTTGATGCACTTATTAAGCCTGCAATAATGTTAATCACCACGAGACAAACTCGAACTCATTTCATTTAATTCCGCTCCACTAAAATTACGCCTTAAATGCCCTATACATCTTCTATATTTTGGGATGTAGAACCCATCCTAAATTGTGGATTGCATGAAACATTTTTTTTGGAAAACCCATATGTACAACCATCTAATCATTAAATCACATAACTAAACTCCCGTAAAGTTTCTAGCCCTCAAAGGTCTCCCCAACATTGATTTTTTAACTCATAAACAGACATTCTACATCCGATATTTGTGCCACTGTGACCATATTTACTAAATCATAGATGAGTATGTATGAAAAAAAACTATAACATCACCTAGTTATTCACATTCCAAATGCATGTTAGCTAGGACTGTAATTAACTACAATTCGTATGAAGCTTATTTCTCCATCTAAGAATATGAATTTCTACTCAATACACCTGCCACTAAATTCTTTTTTTATAGTGTATAAATCTTCATAAAGTCAAACCTCTGGAGATAATACATCCATCACCAAGCCACAAATTAAAATAGTTCTGTTAGAAATCATGGTTAAACCTTTTATGATCCATAAACACAGTGAATTTATCACCAAATAAATAATGTAATCAAGTCATTAAAGCATGTATGAGTGTAGCTTACTCCAAATCATGTTTTGGGTAATTCTTTTCAGGAACCATCAACGTCCTTAAACCATAAGAAACCACATGGTATTCTTGCATGTCAAAATCCCAACCCTGATTCCAAAGAATCATATTACAATGCATACCCCTATACAGATTCCAGAAATATCCAAGATAGGTGTCGATGTAGGAAAAACATTTAGTTCATGGGAAGAATTCTGAAATTCCCCTATCAATTGGAATGAATAATTATTCTTTGATAGAGCTATCACGGGTGAATCTAGTCACGAGAAATCATGGAAAAACTATCAGTAATAACAAGTTATACCAGGAGAACTTCATATCTATATGAAATTCTCTAGTGGTTTCCATGAGATAATAGATTCTATCATTTCAGGATCAACACAAATGCCTTTATCATAAATGGTATGGCCAAGGAAACCCACTAATTATATCCAATAATCACACTTTGATAATTTGGGATTCAAATGGTGATATCTCATGATTTGTATCTTTTTATCATGGTGGTACTCAAGTTCATCCATTTTCTTCAAATACACCAAGATATCATCCACCAATTACCCCAATAAAAGAATCCAGATATCGCAAAAATATCATATTCATCACATCCATGAAGACCACTAATGCATTTATTAGATTGAAGGGAATGACTATATATTATAGTGGCCAAATATCCTTCTAAAAGTTGTCTTAATAATATCATCATTCTGAACATGAAATTGATGATATCCTAAATGCAAGTCAATCATGGAGAACCACTTATCTCCCCTTAATTAATCAAACAGATCATCAATGGGTGGATGTGAATATATGTTCTATATCATACCTTGGTTATGTTTATGATAATAAAAACATAGCCAAATAGTTACATCTACTTTCGTCATGAACAAATCTGGTGTTGCCCACATAGACGAACTTGTCTGAAGGAAACCCTTGCTTCCATCTCCTCCAACTACACATTCAATTCCATTAACTCAATTGGATCCATCATTCAATATGGAATATAAATGGGAATATTCAAAGGAAAGTTATCAATATTAAACTTCACATACCCTATTGGTGGTAACCCTGAGATTTTCATAGGAAATACATCAAAAAATTGATCCACAACTGCTGGAAAACTAATTTTTTTATCTCTTCAATTTATGAAAAAGTCAACATCGCCAAATATTAATATAATACTCCCAACTTCATTGCTATAAATATATTTTCACCTTTGTTACCACCCTCTCCCCTATAATGATATGTTCTATGTCATTCTCAGTAATGAAACTAACAATTATCCTATAACTATTGATGTGCATAATGAACATTGCCAACCAATCCATACCCAGAATTACATAATAGACATCCATGTTAAACATCGAGAAATTACATTTTAGCTCAACTACATTAATAGTTATATCACATTATATACACACTGAGGCAAGGAATTCCATTTCAGCGATAGGATATTGATGTCTTAAGACAGAAGGCATCATTTATAACATCATACATAGAAAATAAACAGAAAAAGAAGAAATGAAAGAATGTGATTCACTAGTATCAAATATCTCTTTCATAATGGTAGAATTCAAAAGAATTGTACCTCTCAATATAGATTGTAAGTCCCCATGCTTCCATGATATGCTCCTCATGGAATAATACAATAGCATGTGTTGTATGCAACTTCGAGTTCTAACAAATCGCAACCAATCAAACTAACCGTAATGAATAATAATACCCACTTTTTAAATTTTATAAATTTTATCACACAAAATGGTCTTCGTTTAAGGATTCAGAATATCAAAATTCTTTTAGAGTGAATTTTTGGTATTTTTCTTAAAACATCAATTTTTCATGAATAGTGAAAAACACTAAGTTATAGTTTAAAAACGAATTTTTATTTAAATAATTAATTATTTTATTTAAAATTAGTTTATATCAGAATAGATACATAATAACTTTATATGTTCAATATAGTTAATTGGAGTTCTTTATAATAATTTTAGATATATAAAAATTTTACTGAACTTTTTACCGTCTTTTACCCACCTCCTAGGAGTATTTGAAAATTTATATAAAACATAATTTTACCACTTAAGTGTGTCGAATTTTCAAATTCATAGAGACACGATTGATATCAGTATGTAAAATGTGGTTCAATATGATGAAAACAATTATGGATGAATAGTAACTTTTTACTTTTTTTAACCACGGTTAAAAGTAAATAGGGTAATTAATGGTAAAAATGATTTTATTATAACCCTAACACATGTCCTTATTCTATTGGATAAGTTTAATTAGATCAAAGACATATTTAGTAATAAAATATGATCCTTTAGGTCCACTTGGATTAGATTAGGAAATTTATTATTATTTCATTCAAAGAAGAGTTAAATGTGCTAAATTGATAAATTAATAATTAACCATTTTTAATATAGGGTTAAACATAAGATAAATTTGACTATAAATATTTATTATTAAGAAATAATTACTTACTACATAATTTTATTTTATTTATAATTTTTAGATATTAAATAATTTCATTTATTTATGACACAATAATGAAGTAGTAATTACCTAATTAATGAAATAATAAAATAAATGATATTATAAATATCCAAATTAATGTAATTTGAGACTTTTTAAGAATTATACTAATTTTATAGGTTAATATTACATGTTAGTGTTCTTTTGATGAAATGTTTTTTGATGTAATAATAATGATATGAATTTATAAAAAACAAAACACCAAATTGTTTCAAAATTGACATAAAAGAGTCTTTGAAACAAATTTTATATTATTAATATATAATATATTCATAAAATTCTGAGGATTGGCAAAAAGACTTATATAATGATAGGTTTATCATTAATTAACCCCTTGGGGTTCTCTTGGAATTATATAGTATGATTATTATCCATATAATATAAAAATACAAAGATATTTGGTAAATGTCAAAATATTTAACTAAGAGTTAAATCTAAAAGATAATGTAAAAACAGTGACCCATAACTTTCTAAACCCTATAGGTTGAGTGGTTTTGCGACCCATACCCACCATATCCTTTAAATAATTCATTTTGGATCCATTAGAAACCGAAAATAATTTTATTCTAAAATAATATTTCTAGCTTTTCTTAAGGTGCCCCTCACCCCTCTTATAAAAGGTCACTACCCCTTATCTCTAATTCACATCTTCAATGCCATTAGGCTCATGAAACCCATTCCCAAATACCATCTCTACTGTCCTCCCTTCATCTTAACTGCCTCAAATTATTCAGAGAGCCAACCTATTGAGCCCTTTAGATCAAATCAAAATGAAGAACCCGAAGAAGAGGTAAATATTGAATCACCTCTTTCACGTTCCTTTCTTATTACCCTTCCTATTTCATTTTTGTTTCCATTATAAAATAAAAACTCTAGTATCTTATATATATTTTGATATTATTATAAATATTTTACAACCATATACATTTTTCTATCAATCCTTTAAATGACATGTCACCATACGTGCGTACGTACGGCTTACCGTCTCCACGTCGTGGTGTAATAGTTATTCAATACATTATAATTTGGATGGATCTATTAATGATGTATAATTGATGTAAATAATAAATATAACATGATAATGATTCTTTATATACAATATACCATCCAATTATATATATTTTAATATCAAAATAAAGATACCATCTCTCATGCATACGTACTGATTACCGTCTCCATGAACGCAATGAGATTCATTCCCCATCATATCAATTCAAGACTAATTTTCATTATTTGATTAAAAATAATGTTTAAAGACTTAATATAAATCTGAATATGATTAAGATACATCCTATCCATAAAAAACATTACTTACGTAACAAAGCATTTAAAGGAAAACAAATCTATTAACACCCAAAATGATGATAATACTAAGACATTACTTAAAATTCAATTTTAAAAGTTCATATATGATACCATATTAAGGTATAAGATTGTTGTATAATTTAATAACAATTATTTCACCATTATACAGGAGGTTAATCTACCCTTGACCAATGAAAAGTACAATGTAAGGGTTAATTTCACAATCTCTTTATTATCCGAAGTTATTTTTGCATAAGTATCTATAGTGACCTCTTTATCATCCACATCCATGTATCTTAAATATGTATTAAAAAAAATTATTACTACTTACTAGAATATGGATTAAAGCCATTTATACCCTTGTTTGACTTTTTATAAAATGGTTTGAAAGGAATTTTTCCATCATTTTCCAAACAAGGTACTTGTTGACCATTTCGACAAGTTTAAGGTAAGAATGTTTTTTGTAACTCATACTACAGGTGAGGCTATTTTTCCACCATTATAAAACCATTGAAGATTCAATTAAATTCTTATAAAAATAGTTTCATAATAAATTATTTCTTAAATGATTTCAAAATAAGAATATATATTTCGCTAAAAAAGGAATCAATTTCATCTATGTCAACACCCTTTGATAGATTTTAAGTTTATGTGAAGTTGATTTATTAGAATACAAAACATCCATATTGTATTGAAGGTTTTGTGATATGTTTAACTGTGGATGTGTTATTTTTACACCATTCATGGTTTATAAATAAATTATATACATTTCATATGCTGGTTTTAATATGAATGTTTATGTTATGTTTAAACCTTCTCATATGTGGGATGCATTGGACTTAGTAAGTGAAGGGTGGAGCCCATTATAGCTCCTCAATGCATCGGTAGGTCTCATGAGAAAAACTAGTGTCTTAGAACAAGGCCATGACAATATCTTATTTGTATTCTTGGTACAGGGCTTTGAATATGTGGTTATGATGTCTAGCATTATGCATTCCAACAAAATGAAAGTGGCTATTAATATTTCATGTGATTATTCAACTTGTAGAATATCAATTTGAGTATGTAAATAGCATTATTTTGATTTATATTTTCCATATAATGATGAATTTAATGTTTCAAAGGCTTCTTTTTTAGTTGTATACATTTTTTCAATATTTATGATTATTAATGAAAGAATCCACTATATTGTTAACCTTATGGAGCATTTGATCTCACTCCTTTATATGTTTTATTTTTCCCAGGATGTGAAGATGCATATAATTACTAACGTATAGGGATTGTTTATGGGATCTTAGTGTTTTATATGGAAATAATGCTATTCTAGTTTTCCATTTTATGTTGTAATGTAATCCTTGTGAATGTATCTTGTACTGCCAATGATACTAAACAAATCGGTCATTCGAGACTTGATCTTTTGTGAACATGCCAATGATATGTAATAATTCACCGACTCTAGGTAACTGGGGTTGGTTAATTATAATTAGTATCAGAGGATGTTTTTTACAAACCTTGGAAACTATATTTAGATAATCTCTAATTAGAGAACATAGCCCTATGATAGATTTTTATTATTAGTATAGAAGAACTTTCTAGAATTTTGGTATTTTAGAGATTTTGTGAGTTTTCCATGAAATACATCCATGTCTAGATACGAGTAGGTAGAGGTGGCTCAGACATAGATGTACCTAGGGGTTAAACATGAAAACACTGCTTAGAGAAAGGCTCAAATGGGAACTTGTGCACGACAACAGTCCTTTCTTTACATTTGATTATGACACTCCCATGGGATATGCTTAGGATAATTCTCATTTTCATTACAAACCTTTATTAATTGTTTATTAGTATATACATACTCAGAGAAAACATTTTTTATGATTATGGATTATCTCCATAATATATTCAATTTATGTTAAGTGTTTTATAAGTTTAGAATTGTGTATTTTGATCCATAAAATAATCTACTTTATGCCATTTTTTAGAAATGTCGCCTAGTGGAAGGAATGAAAACCGTATCAATGTACGCACTCCATGTAGGGATTTCCCTCCTTCTCAATATAATTATTGTGGAACTGGTGATACAACTAGTGTAGATCAACTTATCACTATATTGGGGCAACTCACTCAGGTTATGAATAATAACCTTACTCGTATGGAGCATCCTGATCCTCAGAGTGGAGGGTCAATGTTATATCACTTCATGAGGCAACAAACACCCACATTAAATGGGGGGATAAATCCACTATTAGATAATAAATGGACAAATTATTTAGAGAATATATTACACACCTTGAGGAGTATCAAAAGGGAAAAAGTTGTCATGGTGCATTATTGCCTCACTGGAGATGCTGATCAATGGTGGTCATTGATTCAAAACATAAAGGAAGATGATGTAGTGTAAAATATAGAATGGAAGGACTTTAAAGAAATTTTCTTAGAAAAAAACATCCTCATGACCATCGACCAGATATTAAACAACAATTTATGTGTCTAAGGAAAAAGTAGGATGATAATGTCACAAAGTATCAAGATAACATTACAAGGTTAGCGAGGCATGCTAAAAATTATATACGTAACCCAGGATGTAAGATTGATAATTTCTATAATGGGTAAAAACCTTTTATCCATCAAGCATTAGTCTCAAAATCCTTATCGTTGTATGAAGATATTTTGTCACGCGATATCAAGACAGAAAATAAATTCTCTATGTATTATGACTTTAATGCAAAGCTGGAGATGAATAGATCTGATGAACACTCTGGGATCAGAAATTTTTGGATGAAGGGAAAATTTGAATATCCATCATGTAGTAAATGTGCAATGAAACACCCTAGTACTTTCCAAAAGGGAATGTGATTCTATAACAAGTGTGGTGAAAAGGCCACCAAGATCGTTATTGCAAGGGGAAAAAAGAGGCAATTGATGTTGAATGATATAATTGTATATAAAGAGGGAATTATGAAAATTATTTTCTTAATCATTAGGGAAACATACATCAGAAAATGCCAAGGTAAAATGACCAATATTATGCAATCACTACTGCTGAGGTTGAAGCTTCAAAAGACATAGTGGATGGTAATTTAATGGTTTCTTTAAGTTTAGACAATGCTTTATTTGATTTTGGATAATCATATTATTTCATATCTTCCCAGTTTTCTATGAAAATTATATATTTCCAATTTGATTTAAAAAGGGAGTTGTCAGTCATAACTCCCTAGTAATGTATCATTGCAAAAAAAAATTTATGAATCATTCCCCATTAGGGAATATAAATGTCCTTTATCTACTGATCTCATCGTCATACCCATGATTAAATTTGATATAATCCTCTGTATGGATTGGAATTCAGACCCTGATGTGAAAATTTATTGTAATAAGAAGGAGGATACATTTTTTAAGGATGATAATGAGTCCCTTATCTTTAGAGCAGAAATTTCACCACCAAAATCTTATCTAGATCCACCCCCATTAGCTCAACTAAATTCAATTATTGGGGAGGAAGAGAATGAAATAATTGTGGGTGAGGAAAGGAATGTTCAAATAGAAGATGTACCTATTGTGAAAGAATATGTTGATGTGTTTCCAGAGGATTTACATAGACATCCTACAGAATGAGAGATTGAGTTTTCAATTGATTTAATTCCTGGTTCAAGGACCATATCTAAGACCCCATATAGAATGGCCACAGTTGAATTAGTAGAACTAATGAAATAACTAGTCAAGTTGATTAATATGGGATTTATTCTCCATATTGTTTCTCTATGTAGATCACCTATCAATTTTTAAGAAGAATGATGGATCTATGAGGCTATGGTTTGACTATAGGGAGATCAATGCTATAACAATAAATAACATGTATCCCCATCCTCACATTAATGATTTATTTGACCAACTTCATAGAGATTAATACCTTTTAAAGATTGAACTTCTATCTGGATATCATCAGTTATGTGTAAAGAAAGAAGATATTCTGAAAATATCATTTCAAACTAGGTACAGGCCTTACGAGTTTACAGTAATGCCTTTGGGATTGACTAATGCACCATTTATATTCATGGATATAATGAATAGGTTTTTCAAGGAATATCTTTATGAATTTTTAGTGGTATTAAGAGATGATATCTTGGTATACTCTAAAAGATATTAAGATCATTAAAATCACATGCACATTATCCTGATGACTTTTAGAAGACATGAATTATATGGGAATTTTAACAAGTATGAATTCTGGCTTTAGGATATTTCTTTTCTAGGACATATTCCCTCTAAGTATGAAATCTCTGTTAATCCTTATAATACCAAGGCAATCCAAGAATGGCCAGTACCAATGGGTATAACTGAGGTACGCAGTTTTATTGTTTTAACCGCTTATTATCGACGTTTTTTCCAGAACTTTGCACGGTTGGATAACCCATTAACAAATCTCACACAAAAATCGGGTAAAATATATTTGGGAAAAAGTGTGTGAATTATGTTTTTAAGAACATGATAGAATATTAGTCAATGATCCTATATTGACTCTTCCATCGGGGAATGATGTGTTTGTTATTTATAGTGATGATTCAATGAGAGGACTTCATTGTTTCATTATGCATAATGATAGGGTTATCACCTATGAATGTTGAAAGCTAGAATTTAATTAGAAAATCTCTCCTACTCATGATCTTGAGTTAAAAGTTGTAATATTTACTTTGAAAATATGGAGACGTTATCTCTATGGTGAGAAATTTGAGATATATACTAACCACAAAAGATTGACGTATATTTTCTCACAAATAGAACTCAACATGAGAGAAACGAGATGGCTTGAACAACTCAAGTAATATGATTGCATGATACAATACCCATAGGGAAGGAAAATATAGTGGTTGATGCTTTGAGAAGAAAATATCATGGAATTTTGAACAATATGAGAGTTAAAATGGATCCTATTTTAATGGGTCTAGTAAAGATGGATATGGGAATAACCATGGAAGGTGAAACATCAATGCTTTTTCAAATGGTATCCATACCATCTTTACTAGACATCATAAAAAGTTACCAGGTTGATGATGAGGAGTTTCAAAAGAAGAATAATGCTGTAAATGTTAAGAGATTGAGTGACTTTGTATATTAAGATGGAATTTTGAAATTTGGGAAGATAATTTGTGTTCCCGATATACCGGATCTAAAAATAGATTTGTTGGATAATGTTCACAGATCCAATTTCTCTATACACCATGGGAGCACTAAAATGAATATAGATTTTAAGAAACATTTTTCGAGAGACATAATGAAGGGGGAGATTGCGGATTTTTGTGTCATGGTGTATGGTTTGTCAACAAGTGAAAGCAGGAAGGCAACAACCTGGAGGATTCATGAAACCTCTTCCCATACCTGAGTGGAAATGGGATGATATCATGATGGATTTTATCATGGGGATACCAAAGACTCCAATTATGAATGATTCAATACGGGTCATTGTTGATCGTCTTACCAAGTCAGAACATTTTCATTCAATAAGAGAGGATTAACCACTTGAGATTTTAGTAAGAATGTATATTAATGAAGTTGTAAGAATTCATGGAGTTCCACTATTGATTGTTTCTGATAGTGATCCCTGTTTTACATCAAGATTCTAGAAATGTCTTCAAAAATCCATGGATGCTGATCTTCTTTTGAGCATAGTATACCACCCTCAAACTGATGGACAATTAGAACAGACTATTCAAACCTTAGAAGACATGTAGATATCATGATCACATGACTTCCAAGTTATTTTGTATCAAAATTTACCTCGGGTAGAATTTTCCTATAATTATATCTTCTATTCAAGTATTCAGATGGCACCATATAAAGCATTATACGAAAATAGATGTCACACACCAACCAGTTGGGATGATGATGGAGAATGAAAACTCGTAGACCCAGAACATATGGTGAAAATTATGGAAAATGTGACGCTAATCCAAAACCACATCAAGGTAGCTCAAAGTAGATAATAGAGCTGTGTTGATAACTAAAGGAAGTATTTAGAATTTTAGGTAGGAGATCTTGTTTTCATTAGTTATCTCCATGGAATGGTGTTGTTCGTTTTAATAAGAAAGGAAAATTGAGTCCTGGGTATATTAGGCCTTTAAAAATTCTAGAACAAATTGGGGTTGTAGATTACAGTTTGGCAATTACGCCAAGTATCTCCAATGTTCATGATGTGTGTCCATGTATCACTGTTTTGAAAATACATGCTTGACCCAACACATGTACTCACCTATGAAGAATTAGAACTAGAACCTGATCTTTATTATTGTAAAGACCCTTTCAAGATTCCTGATACAAGATAAAAAGTGCTTCGAAACTAGATGACTCGTTTGGTAAAATTTATATGGAGAAACCTTAATATGGAAGAGGCAACATGGGAACCCAAGGAAGATATCATGAAGAACCTCCTAAGTCTTTTTATGTAGTAATATTCTATAAATTTTGAGGAAAAAATTATCTTATGGATGGGATAATGTAACACCTCAAGATTCTATGGTACACTTATCTTTCAATAATACAATATTGTGTGTTGTATGCAACTTTGAGTTCTAACACACCACAACCAATCAAACTAGGCGTTATGAATAGTAATACCCAGTTTTTTAAATGTTATAAATTTTATCATTCAAAATTGACTTCTTTTTTGGATTCATAATGTCAAAATTAGCTTAGGGTGAATTTTTTTATTTTTTAGAAAATATTCAATTTTTTGATGAATAGTGAAATAATGAGTAATAGTTTAAAACCCAATTTTTATTTAAATAATTATTTATTTTATTTAAATTTATTATAGGTCAAAATAGATACATAATACCTATATAAGGTCAATGTAATTAATTGGAGTCAGTTTATAAAAAGTTTAGATATAAATTTTTTTTATTGAACTTTTTACCATCTTTTACCCACCTCCTAGGAGCATTTTCAAATTTACATAAAACATAATTTTACCGATTTTGTGAGTTTAATTTCAAAATTATGAGGGACACGATTGATATCAGTAAGTAAAATGTGGTTCAATAATATGGAAATAATTTTTGGTGAATAATAACTTTTTACTTTTATTTACCATGATTAAAAGTAAATTGGGTAATTAAGGGTAAAAATGATATTATTATCACGCTAACACTTGTCCTAATTCTATTGGTTATGTTCAATTCGACCAAAATATAATCTTAGGAAGAAAATATTATCCTTTAGGTCCAGTTGGATTAGATTAGGACATTTATTATTATTTAATTCAAAGAAGTGTTAAAAGTGTTAAATTCAAGGTCTAATAAGTAAACCATTTTTAATATCGGGTTACACATGAGATAAATTATATAATAAATATTCAATATAAATCTAAACAGATTTCCAACATAATGGTATTTTATTTATAATTTTTATAAATTATATAATTTAATTTATTTATGACACAATGATGATGCAGTAATTATCAAATTAATGAAATATTAAAATAATTAATATTATAAATATCCAAATAAATGTAATTTGAGACTTTTTATTAATTAAACTAATTTTAATGGTTTATATGACATGTTAGGGTTTGTTATATGAATTTATTTAGAAGTAATAATTCTATTATGGATTTAGAAAAAACAAAATACCAAATAGTGACAAAATTTACATAAAAGTGTTTTTAAAACAAATATTATATTATTAATTGATATTCAATTAATAAAAATATATGTATCATCCAAAAGACTTATATAATGATATTTGTATCATTAATTAACCACTTGGGGGTTCTTTTGGAAGTATATAGTATTTTTATTAGCCATATAATATAAAAATACAAAGAGACATGATAAATGTCAAACTATTTAACTAAAAGTTAAATCTAAAATATATGTTTAATATAGTGACCCAAACCTATATAAAATATTTTTGTTGAGTGGTTTTAGACCTAACCCCACCTTATACTTTAAATAATTCATTCTAGAGCCATTAAAAACCGAAAATTATTTTTTTTATAAAATAATATTTCTTGCTTTTCCTAAGGTGCCCCTCACCCCTCTTATAAAAGGGCACTTCCCCTTCTGTCAAATTCACAACATCAAAGCCATTTGGATTGGTAAAAACCAGCCAAAATGGCCTCTAAATTTTCCTCCCTTCATTATATTGGCCTTCCTATTGTCATAAATCCATCTTAGGGAGGCCTTTTGATCAAATCAAAAGGAAGAACCTGAAGAAGAGGTAAAATTTTAATCACCTCTTTCAAGTTCCTTTTTTCATCGAATTCCTATTTCTTTGTTATTTCCATTCTAAAATAATAAATCCTGTATATTCTATATACTGTGATGTTATTATAAATATGGTACAAAAATATTCATTATTCTATCCATCCTTCGAATTACATGTCACCATACGTGCATACGTACGACTTACCGTCTACACCTTGTGGTGTAATTGTTGTTCAATACATTATTAATTGGATGGTTATAATAATGATGTGAAATTTATGTAAATAATAAATATAACATGATAATGATTCTTTATATATGATATAACTTCCAATTATATATTATTTTAATTTCAATAGATTGATATTGTTGCTCGTGCGTATGTACAGATTGTCGTCTCCCCGAACGCGATGAGACTCATTCCCAATTGTGTTCATTCAAGACTAATATTAATTATATGATTAAAAATAATTATTAATGGATTAATAATATTTTGAATATGAATAATATACATCCTATCCACATAAAACATTATTTAAATAACAAATCATATAAAGAAAAATGAATCAATTAACATTCGAAACGACGATATTACTATGATATTATTAACAAAGAAATGTTAAAAGATAATATATGTCATCATATTAATGTAAATGATTTTTATATAATTTAATAACAATTATTTCATAGTTATACAGTAGGTTAACCTACCCTCAACCATAGAAAATTACAAGGTAGAGGTTAATTTCAAAACCTCTTTATTATACGAGGTTGTTGTTAAGTAAGTATCTACTGGGACCACTTTATCATATACATCCATGTATCCTAAAAATATATTCAAAAACATTTTTTATTTTTACTAGACTATTGTTTAAAATCATTTATACCATTTTTTTACTTTTTTATAAATTTTTTTGAAATGAATCATTCCGTTGTTTTCCAAACAAGGGTCTTTTTTACCTTTTTAACAAATATAAGGTAATACTGTTTTTTATCTTATAAGGTGGGTGAAGCTATTTTTCCACCATTAAAACATTGTCGAATATTCCCTTACAATCTTATAAGAATATTCTAAAAATAAATGTTTTCTTAAGTTATTTCAAAATATAAAGACATATTTCTCTGAAAAAGAATCTTATTTCATCTATTTCAACATCCTTTGATGGATTTTAAGATTATTTGAGGTTGATTTATTACAATACAAAACATCTATATCGTATTGAACGGTTTGTGATATGTTTAACTGTGGATGTGTTATTATTACAGCATTCCTGGTTTATTGATAATCTATTGAAAGTTAGTATTCTTGTTTTTGTATGAATGATTATGTTATGTTTAAACCATTTCAAATGAGGAATGCATTAGACTTTGTAAGTGATAGAGCGGAGACCACTATAGCTTCCTGATGTATCAGTAGGTCTCATTAGACAAACTAGTGTCTTAGAACATGAAAATGACAAAATATTATTTCTAGTCTTGGAACAAGGCCTTGACTATGTGGTTATAAAGTCTGGAATTATGCATTCCATCATTATGAATGTAACTATTGATAATGCATGTGATTATTCGACAAGTAGAATAGCCATTTGAACAAGTAAATGGAATTATTTAGATTCATATTTTCTTATTATGATGATGTTTATGTTGAATAGGCATTTTCTTCACTTATATAAATTTCCTTAAATTTTTATTCTTATTTAGGAATTTTTTTACTATATTGTTATTTTTAATGAGCATCTGAGCTCACCCCTATCTATGTTTTATATTTTCCAGGATGTGAAGAAGTGTATTATGACTGACCTGCAGGGATAGTCTCTCGGATCTCAGTGTTCTATATGGAAACAATTTTGTTGTAGTTCTCCATTTTATGTTGCAATGTAAACCTTATGAATGTATGTAGTATGTCTGAGGCTACTAAACTAATCAGTCTTTCAAGACTTGATCTTTTGTTATCATGCCAATTATATATAATAATGCACCACCTTTGGGTAATAGAGGTCAGGGAGTTACATAGATGGTCCAAACAGATCATCAAAAATTATCTGCTCAGCTACATACAATATAATTATTACTTCCATATTCTCTTTTTTTCCTTTTTATGATTTTCCAAATTGAGGAGTCACAATATTTCTATAATCACCATGGGTAGATATACTAAGCATACAAGACTGATTTTTTTCCACTCCCATTCAAAGAATATGTTTCCTGGGATTTTTGATAACTGTCTTGAGAACCTGACCTTGGGGCACAGCAACAATAGTGCCGATGATGCCACATATTATTGTAGTTATAACATTCTCTAGGTCCTGGTGAACACTCTCACTTTATGTGTTCATGCGAACCACATTGAAAGAAACCTGCTTTGCTCTTTGGTCATCTAGGAAGGTTCAATGATCAAGCAGTAAGGTTTTAATTTAAAATCCCAGCTTGGAAATAGGTTTCCCTTTTTTATGAGCTCCCAACATTAGAGTTCCCACCATTCCCTATAAGTATTGTCATACTTCCTCCTGTAGATCCTGATATTTGACATTACTCCACAGTCTCACTATTCACAAACTCTGTATACTCTATAATATATAGGACCACAGTCTTCAATCAAATATCCTTATATAGCCTCGATTCAAAGATGATTTCTTTCAGGTATGCACTTGTTACAATTTCTGTTGAACAATTCACTAAACATAGGAATTTATATGAATACTCTGTGATTGGGAGGCACTCATGTTTTAAGATGAAGAAGACTGTCGTTTTTTAGATCTTGAACATGTGGGGATAGAATTGTTTGTTGAAAAATTCCTCAAAATATTCCCATCTAAGTCCATCATTCAATTTAACCTACACAACTAAGTCCCACTACTACTGTGAAAGAATTTAAAGCATATACTATGGAAGCTTGACATTAAAATCTACTGGTGTGTTGATGAAATCGATGATATTATTCATCCTACTCAGCCAAACTTCCACCTTCTCAGGTTCATCATCACCCCAAATGTTAGTTGGATTCGTCTTCACAATCTAGATTTTATGATCCACATGTCATTGATCGTTACTCTGGTTTTCCGTATATATAGTTTGAAAATCCTAAAAAGAAATACTCTGAACCATATATTTGTTCACTAGTGTTTCAGGTGAAACCATTTTCTCTATACCATCCTTTGGTTGGTTTCGATGATGCATACCAGGTTCGATTTTCTAAACCATCAACAAAATCTGTCAATCTCACTCTCTAGAAACTGATGGGTTTGTATTTAAAATTATATCACATAAACTATAAAAATATTTTTTTACCAAAACAACATTTTTATCATGTCCAACAATTATTGAAAACATTATACCATCTTTTTGAAAATTAAACAATTTCTATAATATCATAAGAATCCCCTTTTTCAAAATCATTTATTTTCATTGGCTTGAGAGGAGAATGAGTCAAAACTTATCTGATAACATTGATGGATAATTGTTAGGCATGGACTGAACAAGATGATCTAATATGTACCAAAATAGAAGGGCCTGACTGATACCATTTATAACGACCTGCCAATTCTCATTTACTTGAGAGGACAATGATTCATAAATTGGCCTTAAGCAACATCCCCAAGACGCCAAAGGCCAGAAATAAATGTTGAAACGTTTCAAATACAAGTAAGGAATGATTTAACCATTATTAATAATCTAATTAACCAACAAACAAGGACACTACAATCTTTAAATGATGCATGAACAGAAAAAATACAACTAAACAAATTTAGGTATCTCAAAAAAACCCCAATGTGTGCAACAACAGAAGATCTAATCAGTATCAAAGTACATAAAAAATAAAAAACTAAATCCACTCAAGACTCTATAAGACTCTATAATCCACAAGGTTCAAGATCTACAATCCCCAAACAACCCATGTATCAAGATGTCGTGCTAAAAACATAGTAAATGTTACATTTTCCCAATTCCCAGAAAAGAACATTTGAAAAGGAAAAAAAGTGAAAAATAATGGGTGAGTATAAAACATAGTAGGTTTTCTGTAATGAATTCCCTACTAATTCCACTAAGATATATATTATTTCAATATTTATATAAAATAGTTTCTATAAAACAATTTTTCAAAAACAGTTTATAACCAAATATAAACAGTTTTTGAAACCCATTATCAACCATGTGAAAACCAACCTAAATGAAAAAAATTTACAGAAAGTTATTTTTTCGGGAAAAATAACTAATAAATTTATAAAACCAATTATTATTATCATTTGAATACCCATTTCATAGCTCACCACACACCCACACATACATGATTCTTTTGAAATTTCCATACACATGAGCGGCCTCTCTTCCAATTACCATGTATCCCAATGAAAATCACCCCCGATATATGGTCACATCTCTGGCACACCAATGCTACTCATCCCATTTTAAGGGACCATCAAGGACTAACTCACACCAACACCATTTATTCCTAATATTTCATTTACCAAAATGATCCACATCTATAAAACTGATCTTTTATTGAAAACCAATGCACAACTTATTTCAATGCCATATTTCATTTCAATAAAACATTCCATTTTATTGAAAACAACATATCCAAATAATTTTCCAACAATACAGAAAAATACCATTTTTAAAAAACATATTTTAAAACAAAGAACCCAGGAACCCATTAAAAATCAACAATTTTATAGATTTCACAACCACCACACGAGTTGGTTTCCAATAAGTGATCAATCAAAAAATCACAATAGATTAAGAAGAATACATTCAATTTGAATGAATTACATTATGTTTGACAAAGAGGAGTTGAGAGTGAATCCTCCGGCCTCGAGTGTTTTTACGAAACCCACAACGAATAAAGAAGGGACAAGAAAACCGTGTCGATTCTCCAAGAACCCACCTTATATCTCTTATCCTACAAAGACAAATCTCATCATATTTGGCATCCACCAAAATAGATCTACCCATAACCAGTGTAGAACTATGAAACCAAGAGAAGAGGAAATTTATATCTATGAAGCCGATCAAAAACAATGAATAATGGTCACATACCTTATAATTCCATATTTTATCCACCATGGCAAGCCTTTAGATCACTCTCGATCAATAGGATAACCATTTTCTTCCTTAGGATAAGCAAAATCTTATGTTAGGGTTTTATTTGGGATGAAATGATGGTTACATGGAAATAGTGAGTGATATCCCATTTTTATTGATCTTATTTGGACTCTGTGCACGGTTTGACAGCACAGTTAGGATAAGCATGCACAAATAGTGTGATAGCCCTTACCTACATGACATCCCCTTTCACAGTCTTCCAAACTATGCCCCAACTGTGCAGGAGCTACTACCTCCATAAGACCCATGTGCATGGTTTTACCACATGATTAGGTAACCCATGCACCACCAGTGTGACTTCCCTTTAGCACCAACAACTCTTCCAATGTTCTCCCAACTCCCACATCAATCACCCTTACACTTTATAACAATAAAAAAGCATCAAGTAAGGGTTACATACCAAAAATCAGGGGTATGATGGGATAGTTGTAATAAAAATAAATTATGTTATATTAATGATCTTAATGAATATTAATATACCATTGTTTTTCATAAGTTAGTATTATTCATTAGATAAATCATGAATGATAAAAAATTAGATTAATTTATGATTTATCTTTCACAATGATCTTGTTTTATTTTATAAGTTAATATCATGTGTAAAAAATGATCCTAAAACATTAAATAAGATAATATATATATTATAATATTTCTAAACCGTTGAAATGGTTTCATCCCAGTCATGATGATAGAATCGAAAGATGAAATGACATCATCCCTGAAGGTGATATATCGGTACCTCACGTATGATTGTTTCATTCTCAAAAAAATTAATAGGAGAACATATTTTTTGAAGAAATATTCAATCAACCTTATAAAATTATATTATATGTATGATACTATAGTTCTCATTAATCTTGGAAGAGGGGAGGTGATAAGAGAAAAAGAAAGGAAATTAACGTGATAAATAAATTGATAGAAAATGTAATATGTTTTAACATATTGATTCATTCTTCTTGAAAACCTATGTAGGGGATTAGTTTTGGTATTTTTAAGGCCAAAATCTCATAGTTGTGGGGAAGGGTCTTGGGTGGAATTTTAAGCAAAGTATGGAAAATGCTCATTGCTTGAGAGGTGTGAGGAGAAGAGGTGGTGATGTGTGGTATTTATAGTGGGGGAGAGAGGTGTCTTCTCAATATTTTATTCATTAGTTCATTTTTTTCACGAAAATAAATAGTGTTTATTATTGAAACTAAATATAGTAACTAGATCATTTGAATTTGAACCAATTTTGGATCCATCAGCCGTGACTCAATGAAGAATGTATTTAAGTTATAATTTATATATACAATAAATTAACATATTATACTATACAAAAATATTCTTGTATTTTAAAAAAAATCCATAAAATTCCCCAAAACCATTTCTCAAAACATATAATTAAAAACGGAACACCACATAATGAAAATTATTTTCTATCTAGGAGATTTTTTATTATTAAAACCATAATTTAATTGAAATATAATGATTTCAAAATAATAAATGATTTAATAAAATGATATAAAATTATATAAGGATTCATAAAATTATCTCATAATTTTGAACATCAATATACTAATTTATGAATATATTTTTTTGAAATTTAATCTTCTTTTAAATTATTAAATTATTCACAAATTTTTAATTAATGATTTATAATGTAAAAAATACCAACACAAAAATAAAATAAAATATTTATTTACATATACTGTGATATAATAATATCACATTTTCACTTATAACCAAGAAAAATATTATTTATACATTAATTAGTGAGGTTAATATTCAATTGGTTGGTTTACTATTTATGAGGGCCAGATTACTATTCCAATGTGCATGTTACTATTTCATCAGTATAGGATCCAGAACATATAGAAATGCTTCTTTATTTAATTCTTTAATCATTTATGAAATTTTTATTTCATTCATTATGTATTTATCAGATATTAAATAACTATAATAAGAATGATTCTATATATAACTCTTTGGGACTTTACATTCATCCCCCTTATAAAATTTTTCCATTGAAATTTTGGGATGCATTCTATGAAGAAAATGGTTGTGGTTGATTATCTATAAGCTATATCCCTAGTTCCCATGTTTTCTCTTTATACATATAGTTCCACCAAAGTATTTTTAAATGGTGAGTAGTCTTGTTGCATATAACTTTATATCTACAATCTGAGATCTTCATTGGCTACTCCTCATAAGAATTATCATTCTACAACTATACCAGCTCTAAAGTTAATACATGTGAATGATCTGGTACGTACTTCCTTAAGAATGATATGTGGAATAGATTTTGTACTTGTGACATGGTTTCTTTATGTTCTTATTGATATTCCACAAATCTAAAAATATCAATGATCTCTAAGGGGCCAATGTACATGGGGCTTAGATTTGCTGTATCACCCCGACCCTAGTTACTCATAGTCAGTCCATTATTACATAACATTTTCATGATAAAAATGGATCATATCCTGAAAGACCAATCATTTTAGTAGTCTTGGATGTACTTGATACATATATATTTTTTACATTATATTATAATATAAAAAAACTACAACATTGTGACTAATTTTAACACAGTCATATCGCATAGCATATTCTTGAAGTTTAATCATAATATATTTCTTCGTGTCCTAGGAAACATAAAACATAATAAAGGGGTGATCTCAAATGCTCAGTAAGGATAGAAATATAGTAGAAACATTTATAAATAAGTAAAAATATTTAATCTATTTTATATGACAAAACCACAAGCATTTTAAACTTATACATCAGAATAATAGAGAAAAGATGAATAAAATAATCCCATTTTCTTATTCACATGGATATTCTATGAGTCTAATAATCACATGTAATATCAATATCTAATTTAATAATGACGGAATGCATAATGCCCGATATCATAACCACAAAGTCATGGCCTCATGCCAAGACTACAAATAATAATTTTGTTAAGGACTTGTGCCAAGACACTAGTTTGTCTAATTGGACCTACCGATTCATCGAGGGGTTATACCGAGCACATCCCGTCACATACAAAGTACAATGCATTACTCATATAAAAAGGGTGAAATCTAATCTTTCCAATCATATTAAAACTAGCTTATGAAATGTCAACACTTTATCCACAAACCATGAATGGAATAAAAGTATCACATCAAAAGTCAAACATAACTCATTCAATATGATATGATAGATTTTATTATAGTAAATGAACCATAATCAAGAATGAAATACAATGAAGTATGTCGACATAGATGAAAATAATCAGTAAAACTATTTGAGTGAAATATCTTTTTTTATTAAAAACATTTAAATCTTTAACTATTTATCAAAGAAGTCATTTAAAAGATATTTTTGAACCAAAGTTTCCCATTATGAATTGAAAACATTGAAACAAATTTTTAATTTCAAAACATTCATGTCTATATAAGTAACACTCTAAAAAATATTTTTAAAACATGGACATTAACGAGAAAGATTTATAAGAATAAATAGTTGAAATGATATTTTAGTTAAAGAGTTACTAAACAAATATGAGATGCTTGAATAAAAATAATTTAGGGTTAAAATTAATAAAAACATTATAATATCCTATGAATAAATGTATTAATGATATACAATGTCAAAGGACAGTATATACACCATATAAAAGTGAATTGTCGAATAAAAACAAAGAAGTCTCAACAGAATGTAAATTGATATGAAATATCTTATAAAGATTATATCCATAGATTAAGGATACATAAATAAATAATTATGTGTAAAAAATATAAATACTCTAAATATTATTTGATATTCAGTGAAAATAAATCAGAGTAAATTCACATATATTCTTGCAAAAACAAAACCAGTGACTTGGTCTATCAATGGAAATTGAGACAAGATTACCCTTTTAATGTTCGTATCAGTGACTTGAGAATTTATTAATGGAGTGAATATTTGTATAAAAGTATTTACACACAATGGGGAGTTTAAATTACTATATAAATAATTTAATAGTGATTAGACAAATAATATTAGTGCAAAATATTCTATGAAGTATGAATAAAACCCAATGAGTGGAAAATGAAATTAGAAATTCCCTTACTGATTTGGTAACTAACATAAAAAACACCCCATGAAAGAAGGATAATACAATATTAATTTAAATACAAATAAATTATGGAATATTACACAATGAACACAATCATGGGCTGTACACACAACACACAAAAGAAAATAGTTGCAGATATAACATGAATCACAATGGAATAAAAGTGAGATGAAAACACCTTACCTTATACATTTACATTTTCAATGATATAAAAAACACATTTATAATGGTTAATACATTTTTATTAAATTATACAAGAAACACCTACATAAATATGTTATAATATATGATTTTCTAATATTGCTTCGTTAATGATATTTTAGTAGTATCAATTTTTTTGGGTGTCAACATGTTATTTTTACTTTATATGTTTTGTTAAATAAGTCATGTTTGTTATTTATAGGATGTATTGGATCCATATACAAAATTATATTATGTTTTTAAAAATTATTTTTAATCATCAAATTAAAATTATTCTTGAATGGTTACATTGGGGAACAAAATCACATCACGTCGTCGAGACTATAAGCCGTACGTACGCACAAGAGAAAATATCATTCTATTAGAACTGAATTCGTAAGTAATTGGATGGTATATTATATATAAAGAATTATTAACATTATATATTTGTTATTTAAAATTTTTATAAAAAAAATTATACCCCTCTAAAAAATGATATGTTGAATAAGAAACTACACCACGACGTGGAGACGGTAAGCCACACGTACGTAACTAAGGTGACATTGTCATTCTTGGGATGGATAAAAAAATGAATATGGTTGTACAATATTTATAATAAAATCTCAATATATATTATTAACTGGAGTTATTATTTTAGTATGAAGTCAACAAAGAAAGGGATGTGGAAGAAGATAAGGACTTTGAAGAGGTGATGATGTAATTACCTCTTCTTCAGGTTCTTCCGTTTGATTTGAACAAAAGGAATACATACGATGGATTTCTAGTCAAAGTAATTCCATTATGATAATTCTATGGAAGTTGGGAAAATAATTGAGCAGGGCTTAGCTGAGAAAAATGGATTTGGAGGTGTGAAATTAACATAAGGGGATATACCATTTAATCAGAGAGGTGAGTGTCATTTTAGGAAAAGTTTGAAATATATTTTGATTATAAAATAATTTTTTGTCTCTGTTATCTCAAAAGTGGATTTTTTTAAAGGATAAGGTGGGGGTGGATCTAAAACCTCTCAACCAATAGGTTTTAGAAATGTTTCGGTCACTATATTAACCTTATCTTTTAGATTTAACTCTTAATTAAATAGTTTAAAATTTAACATGTCTTCTTGTATTTTTATATTACATGGTTATTAAACAAACAATAAAATTACAAGAGAACCTAAATTAATTAATTAATGACATATATATCATCATATAAGTCTTTTGGATGAAACATATATTTTTAAGAATATTATATAATTTAATAAAATAGTATTTTATATAAAACACATTTATGTCCATTTTGGAAACTATTTAGTATTAGGTTTTTTAAGTCATAACAATATTATTTATTAAAAAAACATTTAATCAACCCCTAACATGTCGTATTAAACTTGAAAATTAGTGGATTGCATCAAACTCAATTTACATTTATTTTAATATTTATAACATCAATTATTTTATTCATTAATTAATAAGTTAATCACTGTATCATCATTATGTCATAACTAAATTAAATTATTTGTAGTCTAAAATTTTGTAAAGACTTGTAAAATCCAAGGAATTGTTTTTCTCAATTTTCTTTGGAATTTTACAAGAACGCAGTTTCTAACGGCACCTGATTCTGAGGCCTGGTGTGCCCTGAATCATTTTCCGAAGATTGGCTCTGGTACGTTCAGTGAACGAACGAGCGGGTTTTCCTAACTTTTGAACCGGTGCTCGGAATCGAATTCCAAGGGCACCGATGGAATCACAGTACCAGTATTTGCTTAGAAACACCTTTTTCGGAGTTGCTTTTTCTCAGGTGTGGTTTTTAGTTTTTGGGGTTATGTTAAGAAATAAAAAAAGTGGTGCGACAACTTTATTTTCTTTCACTTAAAGCCACTTAAATCCACTTAAGCTGAGTTAAAGCAGATAGGGTGGAACCCAAAATATCATACCCACTTGGTAGGATATTTTTGAGGTGGGGACCTCATGATCCCCACCATTTCTTTTCCTCTAAGTAACGCACCCGTGAAAACCCGTTTTTAAATGAAAGTCAACCGGTGCGTTTTCTTAAATTCTTAACGCCCCTATTAATTGGGAAGTTAAGTCATTACAATTAATTCATCAAATTAATGGTTCATTTCTTAACATTGTTTTTCGTTTGTTGGCATAAGAATAAAATAAGACCAACACATGTGGGGGACTTGTTGAGAGAGTTTGGAGAAACTCTATGTTCTTCATCCCCCTTTGTGAAGAACGCGAAGAACGCGAAGAACGCGAAGAACACGAAGAACGCGAACAACGCGAAGAACGCCGAACCCTCGGAGATCGACGACGCGGTACTGTGTACCGCGATGCCAAAGATCCTCCTTCCGCGATGCTTCATCCGCGACGTTCCTTCCCTGCGACAATCTTCGATCAACAACCGATTGAGATTATCGACGCGATACAGTGTACCGCGACGCCGCGACGCCCCTTCCGCGACGCGACGATCCTCTTCTTCCGCGACGGTCATTTCCTTGAAGAACTCACGTTTGATGACTACGAAGAGGTAGGGGTTTTGATTCTTTAAATATCTGTTATTTATACCCGCGTCATATGATTAAACTTTTTTTGTGAAATATTTAAAACCGCTAACGCGGTGGGTGCAGACCAATGAACAAGTCCGAACCCACCGCCCCTTTCTTTCTTGGTGTGTGAAATGGCGGACATTGACAAAAAAAGCCGCACGAGCGATGTGAGGTCCTCGTAGTGAAGGACGGACCCCGGGAGGGCCTTTGGCGAAGACGGCGTGAATTTCCGACCACCAAAACTCGTCCGCTGGTCCGCCGAGCAACTCGCCAGCGGCGCCCGGCGCGCCACCGTGGCAGAAGCCGCGGCGGCAGGCCAGCCGTCCCGCAACCGCGTGGGACAGGCGAAGGACGGGACTCTGCAGCCAGCCATGTTCGCTGGCAAGGGCGGTCCCACGCGGGGCCGCGGCTCCATCACGCGGGGGCAGCACGGCCCCCACTCCGCTCTTCCGTAACCGGCTGAGCCGACCCGCCGGCCGGGCCGGGTCGCGCCCAAACCGGGCCAGGCCACCCCGTCCGGGCCGGGTCAAGCCATCCGGGTCGAACCCAGACCCGGGTCGGGCGACCCTGTTCGGGCCGACCCAGGGGGGGTTGGGCCGGGTCGGTCCGGGCCCAGACCCCCCGTTTTGGGACCCTTTTCGGTCTTTTGCTCATAACCTGATCTACGTGCCTCCGATCGACGCACCGTCAGTTGTGATGTGATCCTTGGATCGAGATGGTCATTTTGACATACCACACTAAAGGTTTCGGAATACATTGGGTTCGGCCGGGTTGGTTCGTACATGAAACCAACCGGGCCTTCGGAGCGGAAACGCTCGTAACTTGAGCTTCGGATGTCCGATTGATGTGCTATTGACTTTGATGGATTCCTCTAAGTGATAAAGATCTTTTGGATTACTCCACCCGAGTTTTGGATGCAGGTGGATTACGGTCGGGTTGGTTTTGACTTAAAACCCAACCGGGCCCCTGGGACGAAAAAGCCAATAACTCTCAGACCGGGCGTCCGATTGACGCGCCGTCTGCGACATTGAGTTCCTGTTGATGATACGGAACTTTTGGATACATCAAATCTGGACTATATGTCAGTTGATGTATCAGACTCTCGGATCATGGAGCGGACCCTCCGAAACGAGCTTGCTGTGTGCGGGAACCCTAGAGTTGTCTACGACTACGACGACAATGAAGATAGTACGGGAATCCTCTATGGATTCGGTAGTGACCACCACGACACTTCCTGGGATACATCAACTCCAGACTACATGTCAGTTGATGCATCGACCTCTTGGCTCATGGAGTGGATCCTCCCGGAATGAGCATGCTGTGTGCGGAAACCCTAGAGCCGGTTGAGACATGACGACTGCTGATCGAACGACTCGGTGTGTTACGGATAGCCCAGTGGGAAGCGCTTGGTTGTAGCAGCAGACCCACAGCGGAGGAGTGCTTGGTTGTAGCAGCAGAACCGCGGTTCTCAACATAAGAAGTACCTCTAGAGGCTATCAGGGGGAGCGCTTGGTTGTAGCAGCAGATCCACGACGGAGGAGCGCTTGGTTGTAGCGGATGACCCGTGGTACTCAATAGAAGGAGTACCTCTAGAGTCTATGAGGGGGAGCACTTGGTTGCAGCAGCAGACCCATGATGGGAAGCGTTTGGTTGTAGCAGCAGGCCCACAGTACTCTATAGGTCGAGTACTACATCAGTCCTTGTTTAGAGGGAAGCACTTGGTTGTAGCGGCATACACACTGTACATGATAAAGAAGGAGTTTCCCAATAGCTATGGTTTCAAATTCATTATCGAACCTGTGTGGATCATTGTGGGGGTTAGTACCTATCGATCCTTTGTGGGTCCGACGACATAGATGAATCAGTGGATATATCTGATCATCTCTATCGTCATACGAAGAAGTATACCTGTGTGAGCTGAATCCTGTTTTTCTTTCCTATGTAGATTGTGTTGTGCTATCCTGTGTGGATTTTCATTTTGCTTTCCTGTGTGGACTGGGTTATACATGAGCTCAGATGTTGGAGCGTACTGGAATTCATGACTTAGGTATATGTATGGGGATATACCTAAGCAATGTCGGATGTTACTTTGTGATTGTATCTTTCCTTTGTGGTTTATCCTTTGTGGATTCTGGGAGAACTTCTGGGGTCTTGGGGTCCCTACTGAGTAGCTTATACTCACCCCTGCATGGGCTATGCCCTCACTACGTTGTGTTGGTTGCAGACGATGGACAACGCTGATCGTGGTTGAGGCCTACAGAGCAGGACGGTACCTGGAGGTGGACCACTGCGCAGGACGTTCTCAGAATGGACGACTAGACCCGAGGAGCTGTAGAGGCTATCTGTACTCACCCTCCAGGTGGGATTTCTAGTGGAAATCTCGACGTTGCGGATTTACCTTTCAGTTTCTATTTTCTCTTCCAGTTGTACTTTACTTTCAGTTTGGGTTTGTATACTGGCCCACTTATTTTTCAGCACTTACTGTTGTACTCAGTTTTTACTTAGTGATTACTTCTACTACTTTCTTGATCTGTGGTGTTTGTTTACTTTACAAAGGAAATTCCTTCCCTTTTCACCGGGAATTACACCTTGGTGCTAGTCGCCAGCCTCTGGCCTATGGAAGACGGGCTTGGGGTAGTCACGGAACGGGCCCTGAGGACTGTTCGTGACAAATTGGTATTAGATGAGTTCGGTTCTACCGCAGAACTTAGGACTCTGATCTTTTTCTATGTGAAGCAATAGTGTTGAGAGTATTGAGTGTGGTTATCAGTCCAGGGAGTCCAGTGTTGGTACGGTGACCGACGTATCCGTACACCAGGACCCTGAATTCTGATTTCCGACTTAATGCACGAAAGCATTGATTTCATGCGTGTTTCAAGTTTTCTTTGTGATTACTTGTGTCAGATCACCAGGTATACTGTTCTGACTTTGGCACAACAGTCTCTTTTCAGGATGGCCCTACGATGGCAGCCAGCTAGGGTTCCGAGAGTTGTACGTGACGACATCCCACTGAGCGACGAGGCCTCGGTATAGGGCCCTTTGACTGCAGAGGCACCGGCGGTACCTCTACCCGCCGAGCCACCGATGCTACCAGCCCTAGCCGCTGACGGTGCACGTCGCCTTAGTGCACTGCATGAGTTTTAGCATCAGCGACCGCCCAGGTTCCTTGGGGAGACAGACCCTCAGGAAGCCGAGGATTGGCTGGAGGTTGTTGTACGAATTTTCCGTTTGGTAGGGACACTAGCTGACCTTATGGTGGTCCTTGCAGCCAGCCTCCTGCATGCGGCAGTAGGTAGATGGTGGAGATTGATGCTCTAGGTTCACGACGAGGCATCTATTCTTTGGATAGACTTTGAGAGCCTTTTTCGCTCAGAGTTCATCCCAGACACCCTCCGAGCTGTGCGTATCAAGGAGATGCTACCGCTGCGGCAGGGCAACATGACAGTAGACCAATACGCGGCGAGGTTTACCGATCTCTCGCGCTATTCTACAGACATGGTACGAGACCCATTCTTCAGGGCCCGAACCTTCGAGCAGGGGATCAGGCGAGAGATCAGAGCTTCAGTTGTTTCTCACAGCATTCCGACATAGACAGGGGTGTTGGAGCGAGCCCTCTTAGTGGAGAGTTTCTTTGCTGAGCAGTCTCCAGCAGCAGGAGCCACCACTAGCTAACATGCGTCAGAGTCTTCTGCAGTAGGAAGTAGACAGATGACGCAGAGGTCCAAGAGGACTAGACCTACAGGTGGTTGACCACATGACACAGGATCGTTTGTGCGAGGCACTCGGGGTGGAGAATGACTTACCATGCACGGGCAGTGTTACTCTTGCAGTAGGGTTGGTCAAATGGCTCGTGACTATCCAACCCTCCATAAAGATGACCAGCAGATGAACGAAGGACCTCCCATTCAGAGGCAGAGGTTCGATCGAGGTGGACCGCATGGAGTAAGAGGTCCACCCCGACCGTAGGGAACATATGGATGTGGGAGAGATCAGCTACAGGCAGCTGAGGCCTACGATCATGGAGCTTCGGGAGAAGATGGATAGGAGTGGGACTAGCTCCAGACCTGGAGACTTTTGTTCATGTTTCTTATAGCTCTGTTGATGTTTGTTTGTTGATGCTTTGTGTCTTTTTACTTTGAGCTGCAGTAATAAAAGACACCTTTCTTGTGGCGTTTACTTTCCTGTCCTCTCTCTATGTTGTTACTAAGAGGTTCCGGTTTAAAAACCATTGACTTGACCCTCACATTGAGATATCTACTAGAGGAGACCCAGGGACCAAACACTGATGCCGACAGTGTGACTCAAACTTTGGTGGCGAGAGTAGCAGTTGGATCTCTTGATAGTAGCATCTAGGACTTACGACGTCATCCTTGGTGTGGATTAGTATCTTCCATGTCAGGATTGACTATATTAGGCGAATAATGTGGTTCATCCAGGGGATGAGACCAGATTTATCTTATTGGAAAAGTAGAAATCTTGGCAGCTCTTGTAGGTCCAAAATAGGTCCAAGTCACTTAGGAGTGGATGATGACATCTCAGATCCAACAAAGGACTTATGCTGTCAGGAGGCAGAGGCCACTAGAGTTCGAGGATGGCGACCATGTTTTTTCCTACGGGTCTCACCTCTACGCGAGTTACGGAGTTTTGGCCAGGGCGGCAAGTGGTCTCCGTGCTTCAATTGAACCCTTCTAGGTCCTCAATGGGGAAGGAGAGGTGGTTTACCTCTTGACCCATCCACCTCAGTTACACCGGGTGCACGACGTCTTCCACATATCTCAGCTGAGGAGATACGAGCACGACCTGACGCATATCATTGACCATGGGGAGCTAGACGTTGATGATGGGGCGACTTTTGCGGAGGTCCCTGTTGAGATCAAGGATCGGAAGGATCAGGTACTACATGGACCGTCAATTCCTCTAGTGCGCATCAGATGGCAGCACGAGAACCTCCAGGAGAGCATTTGGGAGCGGGAGGCTCAGATGCGTGTTCAGTACCCACTTTTGTTTCCCTAGTTTATGATATATCTTTATGGGAAGATAAATCCCTGAGGTGGGAGTGATGTAAAGTCCCGTAAAATTCAAATAAATTTTCTTCTTAATTTTATTTGGAATTTTACAAGAACGCAGTTTCTGACGACACCTGATTCCGAGGCACGGTGTGCCCGGAATCATTTTCTGAAGTTTGGCTCGGGTACATTCAGTGAACGAATGAGCAGGTTTTCCTAACATTTGAACCGGTGCTCGGAATCGAATTCTGAGGGCACCGATGGAATTGCAGTGCCGATATTTGCATAGAAACTCCTTTTCTAGAGTGGCGTTTGCTCGGGTGTGGTTTTTAGTTTTTGGGGTTATGTTAAGAAATAAAATAAAGTGGTGCGACAACTTTTTTCTATTTCACTTAAAGCCACTTAAAGACACTTAAGCTGAGTTAAAGTGGATAAGGTGGAACTCCAAATATCCTACCCACATGGTAGGATATTTGTGAGGTGGGGCCCGAACGAGGCCCATCATTTCTTTTCCTCTAAGTAACGCACCCACGAAAACCCCTTTTTAAATAAAAGTCAACCAGTGCATTTTCTTAAATTCTTAACGCCCCTATTAATTGGGCAGTTAAGTCGTTACCATTAATTCATCGAATTAATGGTTCATTTCTTAACATTGTTTTTAGTTTGTTGGCATAAGAATAAAATAAGACCAACACATGTGGGGGACTTGTTGAGAGAGTTTGGAGAAACTCTATGTTCTTCATCCTCCTTCGCGAAGAACGCGAAGAATGCGAAGAACACGAAGAACGCGAAGAATGCAAATAACGCGAAGAACATGAAGAATGCCAAACCCTTGGAGATTGGCGATGTGGTGCCGTGTACCACGACGCCGACAATCCTCCTTCCGCGACGCTTCTTCTGTGACGTTCCTTCCCCGTGACAATCTTCGATCAACAACCGATTGAGATCATCAACGCGGCGCCGTGTACCGCGACGACGCGACGCCCCTTCCACGACGCGACGATCCTCTTCTTCCACGACGGTCAATTCGGTGAAGAGCTCACATTCGACGACTACGACAAGGTAGGGGTCTTGATTATTTAAATCTTTGTGATTTATATCCACTTCATATGATTAAACTTTTGTTTTGAACTATTAAAAACCGCTAACGCGGTGGGTGCGGACCAATGAACAAGTCCAAACCGACCACCCCTTTCGTTCTTGGTGTGGGAAATGGCGGACGTCGAAAAAACAAGCTGCATGGGAGATTTGAGGTCCTCGCAGTTAAGGACGAACCCCGGGAGGGCCTTTGGTGAACACGACGTGAATTTCTGACCAACGGAACTCGTCTGGTGGTCCGCAGAGCAACCCGCTGGTGCGCCACGACGGCGCCGGTGGAAGAAGGCGGCGGTGCTCGGCGCGCCACCGTGGAGAACCGCCACGACTGAAACCACAGCGGCGGGCCGGCCATCCTGCGACCGCGCGGGACCGGTGAAGGATGGGACTCGGCAGCCAGCCCTGTTCGCTGGCAAGGGGAGCCCCACGCGGCACCACGACTCCATCACACGGGGGCAGCATGCCCCCCGCTCCACTCGGCCGTAACCGGCCGAGTCAACCCGCCAGCTGGGCCAGGTCACGCCATCCGGGTCGGACCTGGACTCGGGTCGGGTGAAATGGTTCGGGCCGACCCAGGGGGGGTTGGGCCGGGTCGGCCCGGGCCCAGACCCCCCGTTTTCGGGCCCTTTTAGGTCTTTTTCTCATAACCTGAGCTACGGGCCTCCGATCGACACACCGTCAGTTGAAATGAGATCCTTGGATCGAGACTTTCATTTTGAAATATCGCACTCAAGGTTTCAGAAAACATTGGTTTCGGCCGGGTTGGTTCGTACACGAAACCAACCGGGCCTTCAGAGCGGAAACGCTCGTAACTTGAGCTCCGGATGTCCGATTGACGTGCCTTCGACTTTGATTGATTCCTTTAAGTGAGATGGATATTTTGGATTACTCCGCTCGAGGTTTGGATGCAGGTGGAGTACGGTCAGGTTGGTTTTGACTTAAAAACCAACCGGCCCCCTGGGACAAAAAATCCAATAACTCTCAGACCAGGCGTCCGATTGACGTGCCGTCTGCGACGTTGAGTTCCTGTTGACGATATGGAACTTTTGGATACATCAACTCTGGACTATGGGTCAGTTGATGTATCAGCTTCTCGGCTCGTGGAGCGGACCCTCCGAAACGAGGTTGTTGTGTGCGGGAACCCTAGAGATGGCTGCGACTGCGACGACAATGAAGACAGCACGGGATTCCTCTGTGGGTTCGGTAGTGACCACCACGACACTTCTTGGGATACATCAACTCCGGACTACATGTCAGTTGATGCCTCGTCTTCATGGCTCGTGGAGTGGATCCCCCCGGAACGACCATGCTGTGTGCAGAAACCCTAGAGCCAGTTGAGACTTGACGACTGCTGATCGAACGACTCGGTGTGTTACGGAAAGCCCAGTGGGAAGCTCTTGGTTGTAGCAGTAGACCCACGACAGAGGAGCACTTGGTTGTAGAGGTAGACCTGCGGTTCTCAACAGAAGGAGTACCTCTGGAGGCTATGAGGGGGAGCGCTTGGTTGTAGCAGCAGACCCACGACGGAGGAGCGCTTGGTTGTAGAGGCTGACCCGTGGTACTCAACAGAAGGAGTACCTGTAGAGGCTATGAGGGGGAGCGCTTGGTTGTAGCGGCAGACCCATGATGGGAAGCGCTTGGTTGTAGCAGTAGGCCCACAGTACTCGACAGGTCGAGTACTACAGCAGTCCAAGGTTAGAGGGAAGCGCTTGGTTGTAGCAGCATACCCACTGTACATGATAGAGAAGGAGTTTCCCAATAGCTATGGTTTCAACTTCATGATCGAACCTGTGTGGATCATTGTAGGGGTTAGTACCTATCGATCCTTTGTGGGTCTGATGACATAGATGAATCAGTGGATATATCTGATCATCTCTATCATCATACGAAGAAGTATACCTGTGTGAGCTGAATCTTGTTTTGCATTCCTATGTGGATTTACATTTTGCTTTCCTATGTGGACTGGGTTGTATTTGAGCTCGGATGTTGGAGCGTAATCAAATTCATGATGTAGGTATATGTATGGTCATATACCTAAGAAATGTCGGATGTTACTTCGTGATTGTATCTTTCCTTTGTGGTTTATCCTTTGTGGGTTCTGGGAGACCTTCGGGGGTCTTGGTGTCTCTACTGTGTTGCTTATACTCGCCCCTGCATGGGATATGCCCGCACTACATTGTGTTGGTTACAGACGATGGACAACGCTGATCGTGGTTGAGGATTGCGGAGAAGGACGATACCTGGAGGTGGACCACTGGGCGGGACGTTCTCGGAGTGGACGGTTGGACCCGAGGAGCTGTGGAGGCTATCTGTACTCACCCTTTAGGTGGGATTTCCAGTGGACAGCTCGACGTTGCGGCTTTACCTTTCAGTTGCTGTTTTCCCTTCCAGTTGTACTTTACTTTTAGTTTGGGTTTGTATACTGACCCACTTATTTTTCCTTACTGTTGTACTCAGTTTTTACTTAGTGCTGACTTCTACTGCTTGCTTGCTCTGTGGTGTTTGTTTACTTTACAAAGGCAATGCCTTCCCTTTTTACCGGGAATTACGCCTTGGGGCTAGTCGCCAGCCCCTGGCCTATGGAAGGCGGGCTTGGGGTTGTCACGGCACGGGCCCCGAGGACGGGTCATGACAAATTTATAAATAAAATACCATTATGTATTAAGTATTCATAGATTTATAAATAATATTTACTGTATAATTTATCTTATGAGTAACACAATATTAAAAATGGTTTAGTTATTAAACATTGAATTTAACACTCTTAACTCTTCTTTAAATAAAAAATAATAAATTTATTAATCTAATCCATGTGGATCAAAAAGGATCATATTTTTGTTCTAACATTGATTTTGGTCTAAATAAACATATCCAATATAATTAGGACATGTTTTAGTGTAATTATAATATAAATTTTTACCATTTATTACCCTATTTACTATTAACTGTGCTAAATAAAAATCAAATGTTACTATTCACCAAAAATTATTTTCATCCTATTGTACAATATTTTTCTTACTGATGTCAACTGTGTATTTTTTATTTTTTAAATTCAATTCAATGAAGCGGTAAAATTATGTTTCATGTAATGTTGACATGTTCCAAGAAGGTGGGTAAAAGTCGAAAAAATGATCAATAAAATTATATATATCTAATTTTTGATAAAATGACTTCAATGAATTACATTTTACTAATATAGCTATTATTTATCAACTTTTACTAAAACATAAATTCAAATTAAAATTAATTATTTGAATAAAAAGTCAGCCTAAAACTATAATAGAGGGTTTTTCAGTATTCATAAAAAATTGAATGTTATTAGAAATATACCAAAGATTTACACAAAGATAATTATGATATTCCAAATTAAAAAATGATTTTTGTTTTACAAAATTAAATACATAGGTGTTTTATTAATTAAGTTAAAATATATTCCTTTTCTCAAAACTAGAAAATGAGTTTTTGAGATGTAAAAACTACAAAAAGATTGATATGTGTTTATGTCCAATCTTATTATAAAATTACATACAATGACCAACATTGGATTAAATGATAAAATTAAATTTAATTATACATAAAAAAAATTCAAATTAATAATTTAACACTACAAATTATTTTGGATAAAAAATTTGTTTTTAATAAAAAATTTGAATTTTTCACAATTCATTAAAATATAAATGTTTTTAAAAAATCCCCAAAAATTTATCCAATAAAAGGTTTTATGTCCCTATTTATAATAAGTAGTTTATTTGGTCAAATTTAATTTATTAAATTGTCAAATATTGGATTTAAAAAGTTTTCAACATAAAATGGCAGTAAAATTTCATTTTTTGAAAAATGCATCTTTTATCCAAAAAAATGAGTTTTTTCTTATATTATATATAAGAAACACATTATATGGATGTTAATATAATATTCTGTTTATAAAATTAAAAAAGTAATTAATACTATTCATAAATTCTTTTTTGAATGATTAGTTCAGTAAGTTGTGGTGTGATAAAACTCAGTGTTGCATGTATCGAAAACTATTGAGTTATATTAATGAAAAAAACGTACTATGAAATCATAGGGTGTTACATTCTTCACCCCTTTTTGAAATTCTATCCTCCCTGTTTTAAAATTGATCTTGAGAACATCATTGAAAGTCTGACATCCAAAAAAGAGTCAATAAAACTATAACATTAAAAGAATGAAAGATAAGTACAATGGTCAGCTGAGATAACCCTTAATAGGATTCCATGTTGGAAAACATGGATATGGAAGATAAAATAAGTGTCCAATCCTGATGGAGAGTGATGTAAAACATGATAAGGGGAATGTTAAAAACCAAAATACCATAAACATTTGATGGGTTAATGGGTCATTAGTTTCCCAATTGAAAAAGTAAAAAGACAATGTTTTTTATTTATGTTCTATTTCATAAATTTTATGAACTAATTTTTGAGATCGAATAAGATCATAAAGAGATATACATACATGTCAAGTATAGTTTCATCCTTTAATAAATTTTTACCACTAACTCAACTTTTCTCTAAATGTTGAGTATTTAATAGGAGTTGGTCACACCTAAAGTGTTAGAATAAACTTCTAGAGAATCATAGAATCCAAAAATAATGAACTATATATTTCTCTTGTCTTTAAGGATTAAACAAATTCAAAATGGTTAGTACAAGGTCAGATGATCTGAAAAATGAAAAATCCTTTATAGAATGATATACTAATCTTAATTTCAAAAATATAACAAACAATATGGAAAGTTCAATAAAAAAATTCAATAACAAATGTCCATAAAATTCATCAATGTATTCCAAACTAAGATTGAAACCCAAAACATAGAATAATTTATTCACATAGTGTGTAATTTTAAATCATAAAATTTATCTCCAAATATGACCAACTACTCTTAAATACACATTTTGTAGTGTAATTAACTAAATCACATATTCCAAATGATTGGTTAATCATTTCCATTAATAATATGAATCTTTATAAAAATCATAGATTCTTAAAAATTAAAAAACAACCATTAATCCTAAAATTATATCCCATAGTATTCAATTTTCATTATGCATATAGTTTTCTAAATATAGAGAACGTCTTCCAAAATAACATTTATCACATAATCACCAAATAATTTTCATATACTATGTATACCGATATGATTAAACATATGATCCCAAATCAACTTATTATTGATCAATAAAATAATTTAACTAAAAGTAATTAGTCAAACTAACCTGTGACTTCATGCTATCTAGTGGTAGGAAATTAATCCCCTTCACAAATTGGTTGTGGGTTTGATTTCTGAAGCATTGTCCGACGTGACAAGTTTTCACATAGTCTCCCTATTTTCCTTTTTCAAAAACTATATTTTATAAAATTCCCAAAAAGAGATAAATTTCTCAAAATGAAAATAACATAATTTATACACAAATTTTATCTCATACCTCAAATTTTCATTCCGAAAATTAATAACATATAATTTTATCATGTTCAAGAATTATATAAAGCCAAATGGTTCTTTAAAACTATATCCAAAAAAGAAAATATAACTTTTCCTCAAATATAAATTTCACATAACATATTTTAGGGATACACAAACAAGAGAAAATTCATCCAACATAATCCCATAAACATAGAGCATTAATACTTTTAAATATTTCTGCATCCATTTATTTCAACATATGTTTTTCCTTGACCTAGTGGTTCTTTTATAGAATATAGCACTGCCTTGGGTAATTAACATGCCCCCTACATTTACAAAAAATGATTTTAAATGGATTCTTAGGATCATATTTTTTTCCATAGTAATATTCAGTTTTCCTCAGCAATTATTTACATTATGTACATATTTCAAACACATAATGCATTTTTTTCCATTGGGACACTTTCATGGGTGTCTCCTTCCACATTGATTGCATGATGGAAATTGAGATTTCATTTCACCTCGGTCTCCACTATTGTTGCTCTTATCATTCCTTGCCTTTCCGTTCATGGTTGAATTCGGGATTTTGATAATGTATATGTTGTTGATCATATTTTTGGAAACCTACATCGACGTGTACACAATATATTTTATGCCTAAGAATGTTTCATTTAGTTTATCATTTCCACTATCGTTCCAATATGTACATCATGTTATATGTTACTATGACTTCTATTGAATTTATAAATTGACTAAAACTAGAAATCATCGTGTGAGTAACAATAGTCTTAAAATCATTTAGAGATTATCATGACACCATATTTTCAGTATATAACACCTTACGATTAACCTGGGTTATTTATTCGTGTCTTATATTAAAATCCTTAAAATTTGTTTGTAAAGGAAAAAAAAATTAATGTAATCATATCCCCCAAGAGTGTCATAAAAAATAGTGCATCATGACCCATTTTCATGCACCGGTTCACATTCGAGTTAAGTACAAAGTAGGGTTTTCAGGGTTTTCACCTAGATACCTTTGTGCAAGAGCTTACTCTACTTTCTCGTATCTAGGAAGGGATGTATTTCTTGGAAAATTATATAAATCTCTACATTAACAAAATTCTTGGAAGATCTTCCATACTAATCCACAAAGTCTATCATATGGTAATGTTCTATAATCTTAGTTTTTCTAAATCTAATTTCCAAGGTTTGTACTAAAATCCTTTGATAACAACTATAATGCCATGAAAATAGGTACACATATTTGTTACATTATTACATAACATTGGAATGATCATTAGGGATCATGTCCCAAATGACTAATCAGTTTAGTATAATTGGATGTATTATATATATATATATATGTTTTACATTACATTATAAAATGAAAAAAAAACAACAACATTTTTCCCCAGTTTAACACACTCATATCCCATATCCAATTCCTATAAGTCAATAATAATATACCTCCTCTATTGTTAGGAAAAACAATAATTAATAAATGGGTGAGGTCAAATGCTCACTAAGGATAATAGTATAACAGAAACTATCATAAATAAGAATAATCATTTAAGGCAATGTTTAAGGCAAAAACAAAATCCATTTAATATTAAACATCTGCATAATATGGTAAATATAAATCAAATAATTCCATTTACATAATCACCATGATACTTTACTAGTCAAATAATCACATGTAATATAAATATATAATTTCATAATGATGGGACACATAATGTCGGACATCATAACCACGTAGTTAAAGTCTTGTACCAAGACAACAAATAATAATTTTTTCATGGCCTGGTGAAAAGACACTAGTTTGTCTTCTGAGAACCATATATGCAATGAGGAGATATAGTGGGGTCTTCCCTTCACATACTATGTCCAATTCATTTCACATATGAAAGAGGTGAAATATAATCAATACATTCGTATTATAAATATCATAATTAATCTGAATACATTAACCACAAAGTATGAGTGGTATAAAAATAGCACCTCCAAAGTCAAACATAACTCATTAAATATAATATGAAAGATTATATTATATTAAATAAACCACAATAAAAAATAAAATACAATTATGGATATCCATATATATGAAAATAACTGTTAATTCTATTTTAGAGAAATATCCCCTTTTTATTGAAAACATTTAAATGTCTAACCATTTATCAAAGAAGTCGTTTAAAATATATTTTTGAATAAAATTTTACAATACAATATTTAATCTTTAGAAAGGAATTTTAATTTCATAACATTCATGTCCATATAAATAAATCCTTAAAATAATTTAAAAAACATGGACATTAATGAGAATGATTTATATTAATAAATCATTAAAATGATATTTTTGATAAAGAGTTCATAACCAAATAAGAGACACTTAAATACCAATAATTGAGGAATAAAATTAATTAACACATTATAATATCCTAATAATAAGGGGATTTTTTATAAACTATGTCAAAATACATAGTATACACCATATAAAATTGAATTGGTGCAAAACAACAATGATGTTTCAAGGGAATGTAAATTGAGATAAAATCCCTTATAATGATTGTATACTTAGATTAAGGATAATTAGATGACATAATTATGTTTGAAAAATATCAATATGCTCAATATAATTGGATATTCGGTGTAAATTAATCATAGGACATTCCATCATATTCTTGTAAAAACAAAACTAATTACTTGGATGTTTAACTAAATAAATGGAAATTGAGTTAAGTTTACCCTTATCATGTTCATTTAAATGACTTGAGATTTTATAAATGAAGTGAATATGTGTATAAAAAGAATATCCATAGAACGAGACATGGAAAGTACTAAATAAATAATTAAATTGTGATTCTAAACCTTTTCTAGGAGTTAAATAATCAATGAAGTATGCATAAAACCCAATGAGTAGAATTTGAAATTAAAATCTCCCTTACCTATTTCATATCTTACAAAATAGACACCCCTTAAAATAAGAACAATTCAATGAATATGTAAATACTAATAAATTATGTTATATTACACAATGGATATAATCATAGGCATTACAAACACTACAAAAAAGGAAATAGTGGAAAATATGGCATGAATGTCATAGGAATAAAATCTAGATGAAAACCCCTTACCTTATACTTTTACTAAGTAAATTGTAGGTTAAAATCATTTATAAAGGTGAAATCATTGTTATTTTATTATAAAATAACCACACACATAAATATGATATCATATTCGATCTTCTAATATTGCTTTGTTAATGATTTTTCAGAAGTATCATTATTTGGGTGTTAACTGATTCGATTTCCATTATATGTTTTTGTTATGTAAGTCATGTTTGGTATGGATAGGATATACGTGATTCATAAGCAGAATTATATTATGTTTTTAAACATTATTTTTAATCATAATAAGAAAGTTATTCTTAAATGGTTATGATGTATAATGAAACCTTACCGCATTGTGGAGACTAATAGCTGTACGTATCCACGAGAGATGATATCATTCTATTAGTGGTGAAATTGAATTTAACTGGATTGTATAATATATATAAATAATAACTAACATAATATATTAATATTTGAATTAGTTATACTCATTATTATACCTATCAAAATAATGAAATGTTAAATAATAATCTACACCTCGACGTGAAAACGGAATGTCGTACGTATGGCCATTTGGTGACATTTTCATCCATAGGATGGATAGAAAAATGAATATGGTTATACCATATTTATACAAACATATATGTATTTAAAAGGGACTGGAGTTATTATTTTAGTATGGAAAAAACAAAGAAAGAGGATGTGGAAGTAGAAAAGGACTTTGAATGAGATGATGAAGTAATTACCTCTTCATTGGATTCTACCTTTTGATTTGAATAAAATGGCTACTTAGGTTGGATTTCATATCAATTTAAGGCCTCTAGATATAATTGAGTGTAGTTGGGAGGATATTTGAGTAGGTTTTGGCTGATCAAAAAGGCTTTGGAGGTTTGAAATTTAAAGAAGGGGAAGTGTCATTATATAAGAGAGGTGACAGTCACTTTAAGAAAAGCTTGAAATATTATTTTATTATAAAATAGATTTGGTTTCTAAAAGCTACCAATGTATTAATTTCAATTATATGATGTGTATCGGTCGAAAGGCTCTGAACTAATAGTATTTAGATATATTTAGATCCACATATTAGCATTATCTTTTACATTTAAGCATTTGTTATATAGTTTAACATTTAACATGTCTTCTTGTATTTTTATATTACATGGTTAATAAACATACATAAAATTACAAGATAACCTAAAGTGGTTCATTAATAATATATATTTCATTATATAATTCTTTTTTCCAAACGATAGATTTTTTTGGACTACTATATAATTTAATAAAATAGTATTTGTTTTAAAAACTAATTTATGTCACTTTTTACACTATTTAGTATTTGGTTTTTGTGAAAATCATAAAAATATTATTTATTCCAAAAAAATTCAATGAATAAATAGGAAAATTTCATATTAACCTAGAATATTCATTTATGGAATCAAAAGTCTCAATTTACATTCATTTTATTATTTATAAAATCAATTATTTCAGTCTTTCATTAAAAAGGTAATTTTTACATCAAAATTGTGTCATAAATAAATTTTCTTATTTAATGTTGAAAAAGTATAAATAAAATTCCATGTTTTACTAAATCAGCTAAGCATTCTAATAAATATTTATAGTCAAATATATCTTATATGTATCCCTATTTGAAAAATGTATTTTTTTATTAATCTTTGAATTTAACACTTTTATATATTCTTTAAATAAAATATAATAAATATACTAATCTAATCCATGTGGATAAAAAAGAATAATATTTTTCCTATGTGTTTTTGGTGAAAATAAACTTATCCAATATAATTAGGACTAGTGTTATGGTAATTAAAATAACATTTGTACCTTTAATTACCCTATTTACAATTAACCGAGGTAAATAAAATTCAAAAGTTACTATTCACCAAATATTATTTTCATCATATTGAACCGAATTTTAATTGTATATGTCAACTGCATCTCTTGTATTTTTATAATAATTCACAGATGTGATAAAATTGCATTTTATTGAAATTTACAAATTTGCCTAGAAGGTGGGTGAAAGACCATAAAAAGTTCAATATACTTTTATATATCGAATCTTATTATAAAACTACTTCATGAATAGATTTGGATGAATATATGTATTATGTATCTATTTTTACATTAAATAAATATTAATTAAAAATAATTATTTTAATAAAAAGTCGGCTTTATACAATAACGATGTGTTTTTCACTATTCATCAAAATTTTTATATTTTTTGAATAATACATAAAATTCACCATTATATTATTTTGATATTCTAAATTTAAAAATGATCTATATTTCACCAAATTACATACATAGACATTGTATTAATTAATTTAGAAAATATTCTCTTTGTCAAAATAAGAAAGAGAGTTTTTTAGAAATAAAAACTCTCAAAAGATTGGTATGCGTTTATGTCCAATTTAAGTGTAAAATTACTTCCCAATGACCAAAATTGGACCAAATTATGAAAATATAATATAACTATACTTGAAACCATTCAAATTTATAATTTTACACTATAAATTATTTGGATTAAAAATTATTTTTTCAATTAAAATTTACTATTTTCACTATTTATCAAAATATTAATGTTATCAAAAAAGAATTGAAAATTTATCCAAAATAAATTGTTAAGTCTTTCTTCAAAATAAGATGTTTATTTTGAAAAATTGAATTTATAAAACTATCAAATATTTGATTTATAAAGGGATCTCCATTAAAAGGCTTTAAAATTTCATTATTTAAAAAATACTTTTTTAGCTAAAAAAATTAATTTGTTCTTATATTATGCCTATGAAAAACCAAAAATGGATGTAAAAATGTTATGGAGTATATGAAAATCATAATTCAGTTTATACTATTCATAAATTCTTTTTGAACAGCTCGTTGGGTATGTCGTGGTGTGCTCAAACTCAATGTTACGTGTAGCGCAAGCTATTGAATTGCATGAATGAAAATAACATACTATGATATCATGGGGTTTTATATTCCCTTTCTTCCGTAATTTCTTTATCTAATTCTACAGATTTATGTGTAGGAATTACATTTCTCAAACCATAAACTCCAGGTCCCATAGATGATTTCTACAATGATATGTTTTTGACATTGGGCATCCATGATGTGCGGATAAATGGTTTTCACCTTATCCACCATTTCTACTACCATTTCATGTATTAAAATCTGACATTCACAGAATTTGTAACACAATGTTGGTGTTATGAACCTTTTCAAATAAAAGGATTCATATAGTGAAATTTCAATGCATTAGTGGAAACTATTGTCATATTAGAATTTGACATGCGAAATATATTGGTATCATCCTCTATTAATGACTATAGAACATGACCTAAATATTTATTTCAATTTTTAAACATTCCACTCATTTTTTCCATTAGTTTCTTGGTGATAGGCCATACTGAAGTATAGCTCCGTGCATAGAGCATGTTAGAGAAATTTCTAAAACATAGAGGTGAATCTTGGATCTCGGTCAGATTCAATAGATAGTGGTACTCCATGAATCCTTTATAATTTTATGATTTATATCAATACAAGTTGATATATTTATACGTACTTACATATTGAGATAAAGTGAGTTGTCTTTGTAACACGATGATAACAAAATAATATCGAATTGTTTCCATTGGATGTCTATGAAAGTCTATTGACAATGTCGAAGTTGTTGTTTTCACATTTCTATTTTGGCCTGGGAAATTGTTTCATCATCCCTCTAGACTTTTTTTCATTGATACATTACATCATTACATACATGGCTCTTTGATGTATATTAAGCGATCACGTTTTTTATATTGTCTGATCAAATGCTTTCCAGGGGATATCTATACGTATTTTTAATCCCTGGGTGATTTGAAAAGGTTGAGATATATGAATAATTCATAATGTATTTCTTTATATATGGATTATATGGTACACATAATCATTACCCAAAAATTATAACTCAATTTTCTCTAATATTGAACTCGTAGGATTTTCCATTTCAGATATGTTCAATAATATTTTGAATTTCCACATCATTTATTCGATCATCCATTATTTTCTCCACAAGGGATGTTTGAAAAATTATATGAGAATAAATTTATTCTTTTCCTCCCTTAATGATTTCTAGGTCAATCATTTGTAATTCTAGGAATATTGGTTCTTTCTTAATTATCATCATTGTTTATTATTCATGATCTGTTCTACTTAGCACATCTACCACATTATTTTCTTTACTAGGACAATAGTGGATTGAAAATTCATAATCTTTGATGTTCTATAACCATCTTATCTGGAACATATTAAGAATATTCTCTATGAATATATATGTGAGACTCTTCTAATAAGTATATATTTCACTCTTCTACCAATAGAGAATGTTCCACCATATTTTTAATGCAAAGAACACAACTTCCAACTCTAGATCATGTAAGGGATAGTATTGATCATGGATTTTAAACATCCTTGAGGTTCATGCTATCAGTTTATCAATTTTTTATTTGTACATAGCATAATCCCTTATTTTAAGAATCGTAGTAAATCACAAATAGTTCTCCACTTAGGTGTGTGTGGACATGTGCAGTGATGACCCTCCTTTTGAGATCCATAAATTTTTCCTCATATTCATGAGTCATGAAAGACTCCCCCCTTCATTTTCATCACAGTTATCAGGTTTGATGGTCATGTGAAGCTCTTAAAAAATCAACTATAATACTTAGCTATGCCTTGGAATCTATTACCCTTCATTAGAGAAGCTGACTTGGGCCTCTCTTCTGTTGCATTTTTCTTGGAACGTTTTCTAAATATTACTTTTATGGTGATAACATTACCCATGAATGATAATTCCTCTATCTAGAACTCAAATTTACCATACAGTGCATATAGATTTTCCTTTCATAGTTTCTTCATCACAGTATCCAAATGATCTAAATGATCCTCATTTCTCTTGTAGTATATCATAATATAATCGAAAAATACAACCAGAAATTTGTCAACGTGATATCTATATAATATGTTCATTAAATCCATGATCATTTATAGAGAATTAGTTATCTTAGTGGGAATCACTATGAACTCATAGTGTTCATACATCGTTCAAAATAAAATCTTGGGAATATATTCCTTCCTAACTTTTAATTGATAATATCCAGACTGAAGGTCCACCTTATTGAAATAATAGGCCACACGTATCTGATCAAAAAATTCGAATATCTATGGTATGGTATACTTTTTATTATATTGATATTATTGATTTAATGATAATCGATGCATAAGAAAACTGATCTATCCTTGTACAGATTCTCTTGTAACATCTTTTTTAGTTCATCTAGCTCAATGGTGTCCGTTCTATAAGTTTTCTTATATATAGGTAGAGATACATGAATAAATTAATTTCAGAACACAACCTCTTGATCAAAAGGAAGGGTAGTAAATTATTTAGGGAATACATTAGATTTATCCATCATGATGGGAATGACTTTGAGCATGATTATATCCTTGTTCTCAATTATTTGAGCGAGATATGATTTCTCATAAGATTGTAATTTTTACACTTGAGATGATGATTCATAAGGAGATTCATATTCTAGTTTACACTTTTAATGAATAAAAGGATGCTTTTATAACACCCCAAGCTTCCACGGTATACATCTCCTTGAATAATACAATAGTGTGCGTTATACGCAACTTTGAGTTCTAACACACCAGAACTAATAAAACTAGAAATTATGAATAATAATATCCAATTTTTGAAATTTTATATACTTTATCTTTCAAAATGGACTACATTTTTGGGTTCGAAATATCTAAATTAGATTAGGGTGATTTTTTGGTATTTTTCTAAAATCATTCAATTTTTGGTTAATAGTGAAAAACACTAAGTTATAGTTTAAAACCAAATTTTTATTTAAATAATTATTTATTTTATTTATATTTATTTTAGGTAAAAATAGATACATAATGCATATATAAGTATAATTTAAATCATTGGAGTCAGTATATAATAATTTTAGATATATAATAATTTTATTGAACTTTTTACAATCTTTTACCCACCTCCTAAGAGCATTATAGAATTTACATAAAACATATTTTTACAGCTTCTATGAGTTGAATTTCAAAAATTTGAGAGATAAGGTTGATATCAGTGAGTAAAATTTGTTTCAATAAGATGAAAATAATTTTTGGTGAATAGTATCTTTTTACTTTTATTTACCATGGTTAAAAGTAAATAAGGTAATTAAGGGTAAAAATGATATTATTATTACCCTAACACATGTCCTAATTATGTTGGATAAGTTTAAATCGACCAAAAACAAACTTAGGAATAAAATATGATCTTTTATGTTCGCATGGATTAGATTATGACAATAATTTTTATTTAATTCAAAGAAGAGTTAAAAGTGTTAAATTCAATGTTTAATAACTAAACCATTTTTAATATAAGGTTTCACATAAGATAAAATTTTCTAAAAATAATCATTAGAAAGCTACAAATATTTCCTAACCTATGGTATTTTATTTATAACTTTTAGAAATTAAATAATTTAATTTAATTATGACACAATGATGATGCTGTAATTATCTCATTAATTAAATATTAAAATAATTGATATTATAAATATCCCAATAAATGAAATTTGAAACTTTTTATTAATTCCACTAATTTTCTATTTAAAAAGTTCATGTTAGGGTTGGTTTGAAGATTTTTTTTGAAGTAAAAATGCTGTTATGAATTTAGAAAAAATAAAATACTAAATAGTGTCAAAATTGAGATAAAAGTGTTTTTAAAACAAATATTATATTATTAATTGATATTATATTCATAAAAATCTATGGCTCATCCAAATAGGTTATATAATGATAGTTGTATCATTAATGAACCCCATGGGGTACTATTGGAAATATATAGTAAGTTTATTAACCATATAATATAAAAATACAAAGAGACATGGTAAATGTCAAACTATTTAACTAAGAGCTAAATCTAAATGATATGGTTAATATAGTGTCACAAACTTCTATAAAACCTATTAGATGAGTGGTTTTAAACCCATATCTACTATAACCATTAAATAATTCATTTTGAAACCAATAGAAATAGAAAATTATTTTATTATAAAATAATATTTCTAGCTTTTCATAAGGTTCCCCTCACCCATCTTATAAAAGGAAACTTCCCTTATATCTAATTCACTCATTCGAAGCAATTTGGCACAGCCAACCCCTGCCCAAATACCCTCTCAATTGTCCTAAATTCATCTAATACGCCTTCCTTTAGTCAGAAATCCATCCCATGGATCCCTTTTGATCAAATCAAAAGGAAGAACCTGAGAAGAGGTAAATATTTTATCACCTCTTTCAATTTCTATTCTTCTTCCACTTACTCTTTAATTGTTGTTTCCATTATAAAGTAACAACTCTAGTATCTTCTATATAATGTGATTTTATTATAAATATTTTATAACAATATTCAATATTCAATCAATCCTTTGAATGACATGTCACTATATGTGCGTACGTATGACTTACCGTCTCCACGTCGTGGTGTAATTGTTATTCAATAAATTATTATTTGGTTTGGTATAATAATGATGTGTAATTGATGTAAATAAAAAGATATAACATGATTATTATAATTTTTTATGATATAAAATCCTATTATATATTATTTTAATATCAAAATAATGATATTTTCGCTCGTGCATACATGCAGATTACATTCTCCATGAACACGATGAGATTCATTCCACATCGTATCCATTCAAGACTTTTTTTTCATTAGATGATTAAAAATAATGTTTAAAGACATAATATCATTATGAATATGAATAATATACATCCTATACATAATTAACATTACTTACATAACAAAGAATATAATGGAAAACGAATCAGTTAACACACGAAATGACGATAATACTAAGATATGATTAACAAAGCAATGTTAAAAGATCAAATATGATTTCATATTAATGTATAATATTCATTTATAATTTAATATCTATTATTTCTCCATTACACATGATTTTATCCAACCTTTGACCATGGAAATTTACAAGGTAAGGGTTAATTACACAATCTCATTATTATTCGCAGTTATTTTTACGTAAGTATCTACTGGGACCTCTTTATCATCAACATCCATGTATCATAAAAATGTTTTTAAAGCATTTTTAATATTTACTAGACTATGGTTTAAAGTCATTTATACCCTTGTTTTACTTTTTATGAAGATGTTTGAAAGGAATCTTTCCATTATTTTCCAAACGAGGCACTTTTTGTCCTTTTCGACATATTTAAGGTAAGAATGTTTTTATAAACATATACAGTGGGTGAAGCTATCTTTACGCCGTTATAGCATCTTTGAAGAATCCCTTACAAGATTATAAAAATATTTCAAAAATAAATGTTTTCTTAAATGATTTCAAAATATAAAGAGATATTTCTCTTAAAATAGGTTATGATTTCATCTATGTCAACATCCTTTGATGGATTTAATGCTTATTTGAAGTTGATTTAATATAATACAAAACAGCCATATTGTATGGAATATTTTTTGATATGTTTAACTATGGATGTGTTATTTTTACACCATTAATTGTTTATGGATAAAGTAATTAAATTTTATATGTACTTTTAATACGAATTTTCATGTTATGTTTAAACATTTTCATATGAGGAATGCATTAAACTTAGTAAGTGACGGGTGGAGCCCGCTATATCTCTTCGATGCATCGGTAGGTCTCATGAGAGAATCTAGTGTCTTGGAACAAGGTCATCAAAGAAAATTATTTGTAGTCTTACCACAAGGCCTTGAATATGTGGTTATGAAGTCTGGCATTATGCATTCCATCATTTTGAAAGTGACTATTGATATTTCATGTGATTATTGGAGTAGTAGAATATCTATTTGAGTAAGTAAATATAACTATTTTGATTTATATTTTCTTTATTATGATGATGTTTATGATGAAAATGATTTTGTATTATTTTTATACATTTCCTTAAATATTTATTCTTATTTATGAAAGTTTTTGCTATATTGTTATCCTTACAGACCATTTGAGCTCAACCCTTTCAATTTTTTATTTTTCATAGGATGTGAAGAAGTATTTTTTGGCTGACCATTAGGGATAGTCTATGGTATCTCAGTGTTGTAAATGGAAAAAATGTTGTTGTAGTTCTCCATTTTATGATGTAATTTAAACCTTATCAATATGTCTAGTACATCCATGGTTACTAAACTAATCGTTATTTGGAGACTCAATATTTTGTGATCATGCCAATGATACGTAATAATACAATGAATCAGGGTAAATAGTGTCAGGGTGTTACCATTGGTATCAGAGGAAGTTTAGCACAAACTTTGGAAACTGGAATTAGATAAACTCTGATTAGAGCACTTATCCATAAGATAGACTGTGAGGATTAGTATAGAAGAATTTCCTATAATTTTGGTATCATAGAGATTTTGTGATTTTTACAAGAAATGCATCCCTTTATGGATACAAGTTGGTAGAGGTGGCTCTGGCACAGATGTACCTAGTGGTAAAACCAGAGAACACCACATTATGATATACTCAAACCGGAACTGGTGCACGACAACTGGCCTTGCTCCACTCTTGGTTACGACATTCCCAGGGGATATTCTTATGATAATTCTTACTTTCATTAAAAATAATTATGAAGGGTTTAGGATTATATACTTATTCAAAGAATTTTTTATTATTATCATGGATTAAATCCATAAACTATTCAATTTATGTTAAAACTTTTACTAGATAGAAATATGTATTTTGATTCATAAAATAATCTTGTTTGTGACATTGTTCAGAAATAGAACCTAGTGAAATTAATGGAAACAATATTAATGCACACACTCCATGTAGGGATTTCCCTCCTGCTCAAGATAATTATTGAGGAGCTGGTGATACAACTGGTGCTAATCAGCTTATCACTATATTGGGACAACTCACTTAGGTTTTGTATAATAACTTTACCCACATGGTGCACCCTGATCCGCATCGTGGAGGATCAATGTTAGATATCTTAATGAGGAAACACCCACATGCATTCAATGGGGATAGAAATCCAGTAGTATCAGAGTAATGTATAAATTCTTTTGAAAAAATATTCCACACAATGGAGAGTATCGAAAGGGAAAAAGTTTCATGGGATTATACCACCTCATTGGAGATGCTGATCAATGGTGGTCATTCGTTCAAAACACAAAATAAGATGAAGAGGTATCAACTATGGAATAGACTGATATTAAAGAAATTTTCCTAAAAAATACATTCCTCATGACCATCGATTAGATATAGAAAGGCAATTTCTGAGTTTGAGGCAAAAGGAGGATGAAAATGTTGCAAAGTATGAAGCTAACTCTACATGGTTAGAGAAGCCTGATCCATATTATATATGTAACCCAAGAAATAAGGTTGATCGTATCATTGATGACTTAAAACCATTTCTCCATCGAGCATTAGTTTCACAATATTTCTCATCGTATAAAGATATTGTCGCATGCGCTATCAAGATAGAAAAATAATTCTACCAGTCATACTAATTATAACCAATGAAAGAGATGAAGAGATATACTGAACACTCTGGAAATGGAAATGGGAAGAAGGGAAAATTGGAATATCCATCTTGTAGTAAATATCAGAAGAAACACCCTGATACTTTCTTGAAGGGAATGAGAGTCTATTACATGTGTGGTGAAAAAGGCCACCAAGCTCATGATTGTAAGGGGAAGAAAGGGGTTGTTGATGTTGAATGCTACAATTGTAGAGAAAGGGGGCATTATGCTAATTAATTTCTTAAACGTTAGGGGGATGTACCACAGAAAATGCCATGAGATAAAGGCCAAGCTTATGCTATCAGTACTGCTAAGGTTGATGTTTCGAAATACATAGTGCATGTAATTTAATGGTTTCTTAGAGTTTATCCAATTCTTTATTTGATTCTGGATCATCTCATTGTTTCATATCTTCCTAGTTTGCTACGAAAATTAGATATTTCAAATTTGATGTAACAAGGGAGTTGTCGGCCAAAACTCTTATGGGAAGTATCATTACAATAATGTTTTGCGAATGAATCCCCATTAGAGCATATAAATGTTCTTTATCTACTGATCTCATCATCATACCAATGATTGAATTTGATATAATCCTTGGCATGGATTTTATTTCACACCATGATGAAAAAATTTATTGTAAGAAGAAGGAGGTTACAATTTTTTATGATAATAAGGAGTACCTTATCTTAGGAGAAGAAACATCAGGACCTAATTCTTTTCTAGATCCACACCCAGTAGCTCAACTAAAATCAATTATTGGGGAGGAAGAGAATGAAATAACTGTGGGTGAGGAAAGGAATGTTCAAATAGAGGATGTACCTATTGTGCATGAATATGTTGATGTGTTTATAGAGGAGTTACCTGTACATCCTCCAGAATGAAAAATTGTGTATTCAATTGATTTTATTCAAGGTTCAAGGCCCATATTGATAACCTCTTATAGAATAGCCACTATAGAATTAGTGGAACTAAAGAAAAAACTAGATAAGTTGAGAAATAATGGATTTATTCTCCCTAGTGTTTCTCCATGGGGAGCCCCTATCATTTTTGTTAAGAAGAAAGACGGATCTATGAGGTTGTCCATTGACTACAGGGAGATCAATGCAATAATAATAATGAACAAGTATCCCCTACCTCGCATTGAAGATTTATTTAACCATCAACATGGAGCTCAATACTTTTAAATGATTGAAATTTGATCTGAATATCATCAGTTGTGCATGAAGATGTTAGACATTCCTAAAACAACATTTTGAACCAGGTACAAGCATTAAGAGTTTAAAATAATGCCTTTTGGATTGAATAATGCACACTTTGTCTTCATGAATCTAATGAATAGAGTTTTCTTGGAATATCCTGATGTGTTTATTGTGGTATTTATTAATGATATCTTTTTATTCTCTAAAATCTATGAAGATCATGAAAATCACTTGCACATTATACTGAAGACACTTTGAAGACCTAAATTATATGGGATTGTTTAGAAAGTGTGAATTCTGGATTCAGAAGTTTTCTATTCTTGGACATATTGTCTCTAAATATGGAATAAATGTTGATCCTTCTAAGACCAAGGAATTCCAAGAATTTCCATCACCATGAAGTATAACCGAGGTCTGCAGTTTTATTGGTTTTTCATGTTATTATCGACGTTTTGTCTGTAATTTTTCCCGGTTGGCTCAACCATTAACAAAGCTCACACAAAAAAGTGTAAAATTTGTTTGGACAAAAGTGTGTGAAGAATGTATTGAATAACTGAAGACAAGATTAGTCAATGCTCCTATATTGACTATACCATTAGGGATTGATGGGTTTGTTATTTATAGTAATGCTTCAAAGAAAGGACTTGGTTGTGTCCTTATACAGAATGATAAGGTCATTGCCTATGAATCACGACAACTAAACATTAATGATTAAATCTATCCTACTCATGATCTTGAGTTTTTAGCTATAATATTTGATTCGAAGTTATGGAGACATTATCTCCATGGTAAAAAATGTTTGATATATACTGACCACAAGAGTTTGATATATATTTTTTCACCTAAAGAACTAAACATGAGGCAATGGTGATGTCTTGAACTAATAAGGGATTATGATTGCACTATACAATACCACCCGGGGAAGGAAAATAATGTGGAAATTCTTTGAGTAGAAAAGATCATGGATTTTTGAACAAGATGTGTGTGGAAAGGCATCCTATTTTTGTGGATCTAGTAAATATGGATATGGTAATAACAATTGAAGGAGAAACATCAATTCTTTTTCAAATGGTTTCAAAACCATCTTTACTAGAAATGATAAAAAGTTCTTAGGTTGATGATTAGAGGATCCAAAAGAAGAATAAATATGTGAATGATGGGAGATTGAGTGACATCGTATATGAAGATGGAATTTTGAAATTTGGATGATACTTTGTGTTCCCGAGATACCTGATCTATAAAGAGAATTTTGGATGATCCTCATAGCTCTAATTTCCCTATACACCATTGGAGCACCTAAATGTATAGATATTTGAAGGAAAATTTTTGGTGGGACAACATGAAGAGTAAGATTGCTGATTTTGTGTCCAGATGTATGATTTTCCTACAAGTGAAAGGTGGAAGGCAATAGTGTGGAGGCGTCATGCTACCTCTTCCCATACCTAAGTGGAAATGGGATGATATCGCGATGGATTTTCTCATGGAGCTACCAAAGACTCCTAGATGGAATGATGAAATATGGGTCATTGTTGATTGTCTTACCATGTCAGCACATTTTAATTCTATAATAAAAGATTTACAAATTGAATGTTTTTCAATAATGTATATTAATGAAGTTTTTATACTTTATAGTGTTCCATTATCGATTGTTTCTGATCATGATATCTGTTTTACATCAAGATTCTAAAAAAGACTTCATAAAGCCAATGATATTGATATTAATTTGAGCACTACATAACACCCTAAAACTAATGGAAAATCAGAATGGACTATTCAAATATTAGAAGACATGATGAGATCATGATCACTTGACTTTCAAGGTATGTGGGATCAACATAGACCTCTGGTAGAATTTTACTATAATAATATCTTCTATTCAAGTATTCAGATGGCACCATATGAAGCGTTATATGGAAAGAGATGTTGTACACAAACCTGTTGGGATGATGTTGGTTAATGAAAACTCATAGGCCTAGAACTTGTGGAGAAAATGACGGAAAATGTGAAATTAATCCAAAACCACATCCGGGCAGCTCAAAGTAGACAGAAGAGCTATGATGTTAACAGAAGGAAGGATTTGGAATTTCATGTTGTAGATCATGTTTTCATTAAGGTATCCCCATGGAAGGGTGTTATATGTTTCGGTAAGAAGGGAAAAGTTAGTCCTAGATACATTTGGCCATTCAAAATCCAAGAACGAATTGGGGTTGTAACTTACCTTTTGGAAATGCCGCCAAGTCTATCAAAACTTCACGATGTGTTCCTCATATCACTGTTGAGAAAATACATGCCTGAAGCAATAGATGTACTCAACTATGTGGAATTAGAACTGGAAGCTAATGAATATTATTGCAAAGAGCTTGTCATGATTCTTGATACATGAGAACAAGTGTGGAAAAACCGGATGACTCGTCTGGAAAAAGTTCTATGGAGAAACCAAAAGATGGAAGATGCAACATGGGAACCCGAGGAACATATGATGATGAACCACCCGAGTCTTTTTATGAATTAATATTTTAGAGATTTTTTAGGATGAAATTATTTGATGGAGGGGAGAATGTAACACCCCAAGATTCTATGGTATGCTTCTCTTTGAATTATACATTATCATGTGTTGTATGCAACTTCAAGTTCTAACACACCACAACCAATCAAACTAGACATTATGAATAGTAATACCCAATTTGTGAAATATTATAAATTTTATATTTCAAAATAGACTTCAATTTTGGATTCTGAATATCAAAATTATCTTAGGGTGAATTTTTGTTATTTTTTTGAAAACATTAAATTTTTTGATGAATAATGAAAAACACTGAGTTGTAGTTTAAAACCCAATTTTTATTTAATTTTTTTTATTTAAATTTGTTTTAGGTAAAAATATATACATAATACCTATATATGTTCAATGTAATTCATTGGTGTCTGTTTATAATAATATTAGATATATAAAAATTTTATTGAACTTTTTAATGTCATTGAACCACTTCCTAGGAGAATATGCAAATTTACATAAAACATAATTTTACCATTCCTTTTAGTTGAATTTCATAAATTTGCGAAACACAATATATATCATTATGTAAAATGTGGTTAAATAAGATGAGAATAATTTTTTTTGAATAATAACATTTTACATTTATTTACCATGGTTAAAAGTAAATCGGGTAATTAAGGGTAAAAATGATATTATTATTATCCTAACACATGTCCTAATTGTATTGGATAATTTTAATTTGACCAAAAAAAACTTTAGGAATAAAATATGATCCTTTAGGTTCAATTGGATTACATTAGAACATTTGTCATTATTTAATTTAAAGAAGAGTTAAAATTGTTAAATTCAATGTTTATTAACTAATCCATTTTTAATATAGGGATACACATAAGATAAATTCAACTATAAATATTCCATATAAAGGTAATATAATTTAATACATAATGACATTATTATTATTATTTTTAGACATTAAAAAATATAATTTATTAATGACACAATGATGATGCAGCAATTACATATATAATGAAATATTAAAATATTAGATAATATAAATATCTAAATAAATGTAAAATTAGAATTTTTATGCATTCCAGTAATTTTATCGGTTAATATTTCATGTTAGGGTTGGTTAGATTAATTTTATTCGAATATAAATGCTGTTATGGATTTATAAAAAACAAAATACCAAATACTGTCAAAATAGACATAAAATAGTTCTTAAAAAAATATTATATTATTAATTGATATTCTATTCCTAAAAATATAAGGATCATCCAAAATACATATATTATGATTGTTTTATCATTAGTGAACCAATTAGGGTTCTCTTGTAAGTATATAGTATGTTTATTAAACATAAAATATAAAAATATAGAGAGACATTATAAATGTCAAACTATTTAACTAAAAGTTAAATCTAAATGATAAGGTTAATATAGTGACCCAAACCTATCTAAAACATTTTTGTTGAGTTATTTTCGACCCATAACCACCATATCCTTTAAATAAATCATTTTGGAGGAATTATAAACCGAAAATGATTTTATTAGAAAATAATATTTCATGCTTTTCCTAAGGTGTCCCTCACCCCTCTGATAAAAGGGAACTTACCCTTATCTCCAATTCACTCATTAAAAGCTATTTGGCTCAGCCAAAGCCTTACAAAATACCCTATCATCTATCCTCCATTCATCCTAGATGCTTTACATTAGTCATAAATCCAACCTACGGAGCCCTTTTGATCAAATCAAAAGGAAGAACCAGAAGAAGAGGTGAATATTTCATCACCTATTTCAAGTTCCTTTCTTCTTCCACACCCTCTTTCTTTGTATTTTACAATATAAAATAATAACTCTAGTATCTTCTATATATTGTGATGTTATTATAAATATGGTACAAACATATTCATTTTTTCATCCATCCTTTTAATGACATGTCTGTCATACGTGCGTACGTACGACTTACCATCTCCACGTCATGGTGTAATTGTTACTCAATACATTATTTTTTTGTATGGGTATAATAATGATGTGTAATTGATATAAATAATAAATATTGAATGATAATGATTCACTATATATGATATATCATCCTATTATATATTAGTTAAATTTCAAATGAATGATATTGTCGCTCGTGCGTACATATGGATTACTGTATCCACGAACGCGATGAGATTCACTCCCCATCATATCCATTCAAAATTAATTTTTATTAGATGACTAAAAATATTTTTTAAAGATTTAATATCATTATAAATATGAATAATATACATATTATCCATAGAAAACATTACTTATGTAACAAATCATATAAAGGAAAACAAATTATTTTACACCCAAAACTACGATAATACTATGATATTATTAACAAAGAAATGTTAAAAGATCATATATGATATCATATTAATGTTTATGATTATTTTATAATTTAATAAAAATTATTTCACCATTATACATATGGTTAACCTACCCTCAACCAAGGAAAAGTACAATGTAATGGTTAATTGATCAATCTCTTTATTAGCTGAGGTTGTTTCTACATAAGTATCTACTGGGAACTCCTTATCATCCACATCCATGTATCTTTAAAATGTATTGATTTTTTTTACTATTTACTAGACTATTGTTTAAAGTCATTTATACCCTTGTTTGACATTTAATAAAATGGTTTGTTAGGTATCCTTCCTTCGTTTTCCAAGAGGGGTAAATTTTGACCTTTTTGACAAATTTAAGGTTAGAATGTTTTTTAACTTATACGACGGGTGCAGATATTTTTCCACCATTATAACCTCATTGAAGAATCCCTTTCAAGCTTATAAGAATATTTTAAAAATTAATGATTACTTAACTGATGTCAAAATAGAATGATATATTTCTCTAAAAATGGTTTTGATTTCATCTATGTCGACATCCTTTGTTGGATTTTATGCTTATGTGAAGTTGACTTATTATAATAAAAAACTTCCATACTGTATTGATGGTTGTGTGATATGTTTTACTGTGGATTTTTTATTTTTACACCATTCATGGTTTTTGGATAAAGTATTTACATTTTTTATACTAGTTTTAATACAAATGTTTATCCTACTTTTAAACCTTTTCATATGAGGAATGCATTGGACTTATTAAGTGATGGGTGGAGCCCCCTATATCTCCTCGATGCATTGGTAGGTCTCATGAGACAAACTAGTGTCTTAGCACAAGGCCTAGAGAAATTTTATTTGCAGTCTTATAAAAATTCCTTGACTATGTGGTTATGAAGTCTGACATTATGCATTCCATCATTATGAAAGTGGCTATTGACATTGCATGTGATTATTCGACTAGTAGATTATCCATATGAGTAAAGAAATGGAATTATTTTGATTTATATTTTCCATATTATGATAATTTTTATGTTGAGTATCATTTTGTTTTAATTTTATACATTTTTTTAAATGTTAATGCTTATTTTTTAAAGTTTCCACTATATTGTTATTTTTAATAAGAATCTGAGGTCTCCCCTTTCTATGTTTTTTTCCCAGGATGCGAAAAAGTATCTTATGACTGACCTGTAAGGATATTCTATGGGATCTTAGTGCTTTCTAAGGAAACAATGATGTTGTATTTGTCTATATTATGATTTAATGTAATCCTTATGAATGTTTCTAGTACTTCCATGAATACTAAACTAATCAATATTTAGAGACTTGATCTTTTTTTATCATGCCAGTGGTTTGTAATAATGCACCAACTCTGGGTAACTAGGGTTAGGGCATTATTTATTTGATATGTGATGAGTGATATAACTTTCCTAGCATGTGATGTTGGATTTGTATAATTTTAGCCAATCAGAGACCAAAATAGCATCGAAATATGACAAAGAGAGTATGAAAAGACATTCATGGAGGTTCAATCCACAAACATTAAATAGTGAGGAGTTATATACATTGGATAAAATAATTTCCCCATTAAAATTTCACATATATAAATGATCCTCCACATTTTGAGGAGTTTTTTGAAAAATGCCACTAAACATACAACATATTAATGAATTTTTGAACAAGAATAAAATATTACATTTTATATTATTGAATGAATAACCAGCATACCTATCACCCCATCATTTTTTGGATCCACATCAAGAGTAGTGGTAGCATAATAACATCCTTATCGATATAAAAGATGATCTTTATTTTGTCGGAAAAACCTTTTCTTAGGGAATTGATTTTAAAAATACCAATGTTCCATGTAGTTGAATCATTTCAAAATAGGTCGAATAATAATATGAACAATCAATTATTCATCCAAATTAGTGGAATTATTCATATCCTATTGAATGTTCCTTTCCAGACGCCCCATTCTTCCACATTTGATGCATTTTGTAGTTCCCTTTAGAAAATTCCTTGGATTCTTATTCCCACTATTTTTAAACAAGTGTTATCTAGTATTTTCTTCAATCATGAGACTTATTTACTGATACACCAATATTAGACTCCATTTTCTGCTTTTATCACTAGGCCTATGATAGAATTGAGATTCTGTGATCTTCATTTCAACATTGAGGGCACAACCCACAATCTCTTCACAACATTCTATGTATCAAATCTTATATGATTTTCATAGACTTAGATTTAGTCTGCTAAAAAAGTGATCCACCTTTCATTCATTGTTTATGAAAAATCTAGAGGCGTTCCTTTCCAAACATTTAATGTTTTCTTCATATTCCTTGATAGACTAGTCTTCATTCTGATTATGTCTCGCAATGTCTATTTCTTTATTTACATTGAGGGTATAAGGAAAATATTTTTTGAAAAACATTATTGTTAATTATTCCCAATATGTGGAATAAGTTTTCACTTTGGAAATTATATTATTGATCAGTTTCCACCACTAATCAGCACCCCCATCAAAACAATAGACTGCCAACACCATATTCTCTTCTTCTGATCATTGGAGGATAAAGAATATATTTTTAATGGAGTAAATCCACTATTTTTGGAGGAGGGGATCAGAATATCCCCTAATCATGGGAGGATTTTTATGCATTAATTATTTGAGGTAAAATTCTCTTTATTGTTAGAATGAGGGTGTTCCATGTGATTCATGTTATTATTCATTACATGATGTAGTTGATAAAGTACTATCTTGATGTTTTGAGCACTATTTTCCATCATATTTGGCATATCATTAGAGAAATTATCATAATTTACATCACAATTATGGTTGGAACGTGTTCTCATATATCATTCCATTAACTAAGAAATAGAAAATTAAATTAGGATTTTTGATTAATTATCTAACAAGTATAAAAATGAATCATTATACATAAATGGATATTGTATTAATTGAATATTATTTTATAACATGTGATTCAATAAATTTCAAACAAATTTATCCATAATATACATACTAACTTATATTTTTTTTTTGTGATTTTTTTATTCCATTAATAATGGTTCTTAATGAACTTATAAATTTACAAAATCATATCCTCATGGAGTATCAATCCTACTGTGGAGAAAGGCCTGTTTTTGTTTACCCGGATTCCCTGAGTCTGGCCTAAAACACCTTGATGAAGTTGTTACTCTAAAGAACATATGTTCTAGATCAACTACCACTTTTAGTATCCATATTGGGATTTAGTTTCCAAATAAACTACTTAAATTATTCTAACCAATATTTAGGGGTTTTTCTTATACTTAGTCTTATCCCAATGGAGAAAACTAATGTTCTCTATTCCCAATCTCAAAAAACAACTAAACATGTCTCCTGATATAGTCTATAATTACTCTATCCTATTATAGATATCATTAAATTATTTTGATCATAATTAATCATCAAATTACAATCCAAAGATCGTAAAATATGGTTTCTTCAATGAATACGTACATAAAACTAAAAACATGGGATTAAATATAAAATTTAACTATTCAGCATCAATTATGAGATTCTAAAATCATTTAATACCTCACATATACATGGAATAACCTAGGGATAACATGAATAATTGGATGATCTAAAAATCCTTATAATGGAATAATCATTAAAATAAATATAACCACACGGTTTATAAGGCATAATATAGTGATATAAAAATGCATCGAACTTTATTATACAAAATGAATCATATCATGTGATTATATAATCATGGTTTCATTGTACTATGGAATAAACACAAAACATGAATTTAAAATGAATCATGGAATGTTTGACATAGGGGATCCCAATTCAATGATCGTTACACATAGAGGATAATGAGTCATGTGTCGTTGTACATAGAGGAGTACAAGTCAAGGATAACCACTAAGACTGTTTCACATAACATCCCATGTCACTATAAATTACCTAATGTATTGGATAACTATCTTGGACCACCCATCATAACGTGTTCATGCATATTCATACCACATAAATAATCATACAAGTGTAATCAAACATAATCATAAGGGTTTCCAATGGAATGAATTGGGTATCATAATCATGTCAGAATCCAAATAAATGGATGTATCGTAAAAGTGTCAATTAATGAAATAAATTGAATCATACCTGAAAATTAATAATATAAAATTTATATTGACCATTATAATTTTTTTCAAAATTTATTAATAACTTGAAAAAAGATTATTTATGAAATAGTAGAATTAAGACATTTTCATGCGGTTTAAGGAAAATATTAAAGTTCTTTTAAAGAAGAAAATGAATTAATCATTTATATAAATAATGAAGTGAAACATTAAAATATTCATAATATATTTTTTAAAATTTAAAAACAATTTGGCTTTATAATATATTACATAATGCTCATGAAATTGGTTAATAATTCGTGATGTTCCTTTAAATCGGGTTTTCTTATCGAGAATAATTGAGTAGGGATCCTCTTAGAAACATTTATATCCCTAAAACAATTATGAATGGATCATGATATATGATTTTGGAAAATATAAATAGAATTTAGTAGACTTATATAAATATAAAATATAATTTCATTTGGGTAAATAGAGAGGAGGAACCCGAATAAATAATGGTGGTTCGGGTAGAATCCGTAACATTATGTCAGAAATGATTCTGCACATGATCTTAGTATCATGGATATTAATATTATATTCAATAATAAATAACTCTGTAACCATTTATACATGTATTTAATTTGGTATATCTTTATTATTGTCATTTCTGTTCCATTTTATGGGATATGAAATTCAATTTCATTTCACAGAAGAATGGATTTTTTTTGGGTTTTATGATCCGTTTACTTGTTTATGTTTTTGGAAAAAAATCTAGAATGGGTATTATTTCATAGAAATTAACATATATGTTATTAGTAAATATATTGAATAATAAAATACCATTTTGGTTCCATAAGAGGTGATGATTAATTAGATATATAATTGATGAAAATAATTTAGATTAATTTATAGTTTTTTTGTCACAACATATTCATTTTGTTTTTTAAATTAATAAAATGTGTAAAAAAATTATTACTTAACATTTTATAAGATATAATACATATAATATAATATAATTCAACCATAAAATTTTTTTAATGACTATTCTTGAAGTTGAAATTGAATAAAGAATGCACATCATCTATGAAGGTGATTGATCAGTACCTCACTGATGATGTATTCATTCATAAAATAAATAAAGGATGAAAAGAGATTTAATGATCCTTCATTCTCTAAAAATGATAAAATTACTGTATATGTAATATAATTTTGTTTTCATGTGACTTGGATGATGGGTGAGGAGGATAGAAAAATAAAATAATGGTACTTGAATAAATACATTTTAAGAAAATTCAAGAAGTTTTTACCTCTTTAATCCTTCTTCTGGAAAACATCCATAGGGGAATGGTTTTTGTCATTTGTTAATACCACATGAATCTGGTCATGGAGATGGTTATTCAAATTACTATTGACAAAAATTTTGATATGGCGCAGGGCTTGAGAGGTGTAATGAGAATAAGTGATGAGAGTGTTATTTATAGTGGATGACGGGGGGTGGGGGTTTTCTCATTATTTATTTCATTAGATTTTTTTTTCAAGACAGGAAATAGTATTGATTCAAGATAATAATTAGTGATATTAGATCATGTTATTTTTAATCAATTATCATTACATCATTTATGAATCAATGAATAGTTTATTTAATATATAATTATTATATCCCGTAAATTGTCATATTTTATTATTTACAAAATTCACATATTTTAGAATAAAACCAAATATTAACCCAAAACATTTATTGTAATGATGAATTCAAAAATAATATCCATTTTATGAAAATAATTTTCTAAATATGAGATTTTATCTTTTAATTAAAATAATAACTTACTTGAAATATTAATATTTTAAAACTATTATTTGATTTTATATAACATTATAGAATTAAATAGGGACTCCTAAAGTTATATTACAATAAAATGGAATAAAAAAAATTTTATGAATACATTTTATTAAATCAAATTTTTATTAAATTTATTATATTAGTCATAAAATTGTAATTATATATTTGTGACTTACTAAAATACGAACAGATAATTCATAATTTTTAAAATTTTAATTTACATATACTATGATAAAATGTATTTCACATTATCTCTTATAATATGTATATGTTTCATTATCACTTTCATTGGTGAGGTTACTATTTAATTGACTAAGATACTATTCATATGGGTCACAATAATATTACAAAGGTCAAGTTACAATTTCATTGGTATAGGTTCCATAATTTTTAGAAATGCTTATTATTTAATTCAGTCATCATGTATAATTATATTATTATTCTCATTATGTGTTTTTCCTATATTAAATAATTATACGAAAGGAATTTCTTTAGATAAAACATTCTACTTTTTCATCCATTGCATCAACAACATCATCATCATCATAATAAAATAACCATCTTCATCATCACGTCATCTCCTTCCACTCCTTCCATTATCTCCATTTCCATAACATGTTAGTGAGTTGAAACATCCACCCATCAACCACCTTATTAACAATAACACAAGTAAAAACCCACTAGAACACCTCACATATAGAAACACATCAAACCATTAGTGATGAAACCAACCTACATCCCCTATAGAAAATCATCAAAAATGTACCAGAAAACCAAGAGAGAAATTAACCTCGAATGAATGCAACCAAATATTTTGTTGGACTAATTTTCATCAATAATGATACCCCAAATCATTTTCATCTTTGAGATTATGATAAAGGCATCGGCATTGACACCATCAAAAACCCAAATCGAACAACCATATTAGCTGAAAAAGAAGAAACCAAAAAGACGAGAATTAAAAAATCATAATAATGAATAGTGACCACTTATAGACCTCACCAAGCACCATCTCAGGTTGTCATGAAACACTCATCGAGACCTTACATGATTGGGTTGATTCTGATTTGATAGAGAACAAGAGTAGCAGTGAAGGACACTAAAAGCAACCATTATCTCATACCCGATCCGCCTGATTCTCCCACACATAGACACAAAATGGAGGACTAATGAACATGGTAATACGGAAAGATTGGTTGTGTAGGCATATTATATCCCACCATATTAATTTACAACACAAAATATTCAAATATAGGATAAACATAGGATTATAAAACAAATGGAAGTGAAGCGGGGAGGGCCTTTAATGCCAGAAGCCACATCGACCCCTAAGAGACAGGGGGAAGAGAGGGTAGTGGGAGCGCCATAAGTGATTAGAGGTAAGTGATAAATAGAAGAGATAAATAATGATTAAATATATAAGGGTATGAAAAATACAGAACTGACACACATGCATCCCCCGTCCAAATTTTTATTAAGAGAAACAATGCTCAGGAGAGATATGACAACGAGGCCAGATAGAGGATGAAATGTCCTACATTACAAATATAGAACAAATTAGTTTTGATAAAAGATGTTTTTTGATGATATTTATTTCAAATGGTGAGCTATTTATACATATCAAATATATTTAATTGGATATTTGAGTTCATATTTTTAGACATTATTATAGTTAATGTTGTTTTATTTCCATGTTATTTCATAGAACCGGTTAGTGTTTTTTGGTAAAAATATTTTGGTTTATAATATTAAAGCATATTAAATGAATAATTAATTTTATATTACATCAATTTGATTGGGATATTATTTTTTACATAAGAAAAAACCATTCCCTATATATTTACATTATCCCTCACCATTCGATGTTAACCGTGGTCCATCGAGCAATATTCGTAACAATATTAGGAGTTCTAGATTAAGTCATGGGACTTTAAATCCTATACTAGTGTGGCATGTTTGTGTTTTTACTAAAAGTAACCCATCGTAAGAGTAAGATCTTTTTAAAATGAAACTATTTAACTTTAAATAAGTTTCAACCAATGAGACATTCTCATTATCAATACTTGATTAAATAATCCTTTTTCCAATAATATGACCATACCATTACCGTCAAAATCATGACCCATATAAAATTATGTCCAAGTGTTGATAATTTAATTATAATCTATTCAATATATCTCATTAATTTAATGATTTACACTTTTTCTAAATACATAAATTTAAAAATAATGTTCAAATGAAAACAATAACTATACATGGAAACAAAATATTAATATAAATAGGTAAAAAATAAGAATATATCAATTATATTAAAATTTAAATATTATTTAAACATTCATCTCTAGTATGAAAAATTCAAAAAATGGTTTCCAATGGGATTCATAATTGTATAATAATTACATGGGTTTCTTAATTTCTAAAATGCTCATTAAATAAATTGGCACATATAAATTATTAGAATAGTTTTTGGTATAATTATTATATTAATATAGAATCTATATTTTAAATAAATTAGTTGTATATTTAATTTATTTTCTAAATAAAACTATTTTTTATTGAAAATATAATTGTAAAATTATTTAATGTTTTAGAAATCCAAAGTTATCCCAAAAACACATAGTAATTTCTCAGCCATATTACATAGGTAATTAAAGAAAAAACTATACACTGTAAATAAATAAATAAACTAAATTAATCAATAATTTAAACTCATAATAGAAACTATACTAGAATCACCCAAAATACCATAATATAGATCAATTACATAATCTAGTCTAATGAATAGTTCACATTAATGCAGAGAGTAATCACTAACATCCAATAGACATTCCGTAGAATCCAAAAAATTGTCAAATATAAAACCATATTCAATAAGATTACCATTATTTTTTTGGAATAATATATGAAACAACATATCTCATGAATAGAAATAATAAATGAATGATAAATAAATGGTATCATTGGTAAAAAAAGATCATATATATATATATTTATTATGAATGAAATTTTTATTTACTAAAATATTTCTAAAAAAATTAATAGGTGGATAGGATACGAAAAGGTTTTTTATTAGTTGAAAATTTCCTGGCTCTCAATGGGAAGACTTAAAGTGGAATTCTATTAATTAAATAATATTGGAAAAAGTATTCTCATATTAATAATATCATAGTCTTCATCATGTATTTTATAAATCACTATATATACCATATTTTAATATTTATGTTTATTCACAAATTATTTTATCATAATATACCTAATATCTAGATATGATGTACCACAAGACAATCCATTACATTTATCTTTTAAATAATTATCTAAAATTTATAAAATTTAAACATATAATTTTTTTTAAAAAATTATCAGAATCCCTAAATAATAACATAAATCATCATAGAAATATCATAAATAAAATTTCACTCTTAGAATAAAAATAAAAATATAAACATAAATCTATAATATTTAATCCTATATAATTTTTCAATATGTAGAAATGATTAATAAATATATAAATTAGTTATAATGAGGGTTGTTTCATCATATTTTGGATTCTAACGCTCTGTAATATTGGATTCTTATATTTTTTTTCATAATAAACTTTCTCAATATAATATTTATAGACCATGTAAATCAATTTAAAAATTATTTTATAAAAATATAATATATATTTTAAATGATTTTATTATTATTATTTGGAGATAATATTTTATAAAAAATAAATTTTATGGAGTCATTACCTTCTACATGGAATGTAAATCTCCTCAATAAATTTTCCAATTATTTATCTATTATCATTTTTTTGTTATAAATTATTAAGAAAATATATTTATAAAGATGAATATATTTAATTTGATCAAAATTATCATGTGAAGAAGTTTCATTTAAAAATAGTTCAATATATATACATTCAAATCTCAAAAATAATTTTCATTAATTTTTAATTTTATTATTGAAATCATAGTGGTGTTGCTAGACCACTTGGCTCATCAATAAAAATTATTATTCCATATTGATTCTCTTTAGTAATGGTTTCATAAAATATTGATTATATCTTATAGTTAAAAAATATATGTTAAAAACTCCACATTTATGTTTAATCTAGTTGGAAAATAGAGGGAGGGTCTTATTGGTTTCCACCGATATGAAGGATGGGCATCCATTTACTTTTTAAATATTATTCTCAATGGTTTGATATAATAATATAAGTTCCAATTGATCATTTAGTCCCATAAAGAAGGGAAGATTTGGTGTGACTTGTTTTCATGAAATCATTTTATTTTTTAACCACTATTTAAATAAACCCCCACTCACATGATTGGTTATAATGATCCCATAATTTATCAATAACATTTATAATATATAGAATGATAAATTTCAATAAATCTACAAACATGGTATTTTTAATGTTTAGTCAATGTACCTACTCTTTACTAGAATAGGTCTCCTCTACTACAGACATGTCCCAATTTTTCGGTTCATATGTTTAGGAAAATTCCAAATATAATTAACAATGAGTTCCATAGTATTCCCAAATTTTATTACAAAAAGAGACAACATGTTCCCAAGCACACAACTTATTGAAAAAACATCTCATAGTTTCTTCTCATATCCCATAATTCCATTGGTTTCTTTATCTTCCCGTCAAATGTGATAAACTTATTTTAAATAAAATTATCATATTTTTATAGCCTTTACATTTCATCGAGATAAAATTATCATCCATAAAATACACAGTAAATTAATATATTCTTATAAAACATTAATAAAAATGAAATCGTGATATATACTACCTGGTATTCCTGAATATATATATGATATCCAAATTATCTCTATCATCCAAATTAATTGTATATCTATAATGAATTTTCATTTTTCATTGAGACAATTCCTCATATCTAGTCTTGAAATTTTAAATATTTGGTCATAATGAAATTATTTTTGTTAGTGAAGAATATTTATATCAGATAAACCTCTTGATAAATTTATCATTCTGACTTGGATTCCACATAAATGGTGCTTTGATCTAATGGTAATGTGGCATCAATATAACATACCCACACACAAGAGGATGCAGAGTAGAAACAAGGGTCCTATTTTGGTATTGTTTTGACATTACACCCGCACTATCATTTGTTAACAACTATGAAACAATTACATAAGTAGCATAAAAATTATATAACTCACATCAGAAGTCATATGAACTAAATAAATAAATAACTATAAACAACAAAAACTATAATCATATAGTTAATTATGTATTTTATTTTATACAAAAAATGGAAGTGGAAGTCATAGATGAAGTGATGTTGTGGAATATATGTTCCAAAATAATAGAAAGGACAATAAAGATATCTTTAATAGGATAAGTATCCATATCTCAGTCATATTCTCCCCTCCACTCTATCTATGAACAAATCAAGTATCACCAACAAGGAATTCTCACATGTCTTCACCATCATCCGCATAATCTTCCCAAATACCATTGAAAACATAGATAGGATGTGTGATAAACTCATTATTCCAGGAACAACAATGTATATATATACATATCCAATGCATATAACACGATAGTTTTTAGGTAATAATGTAAGAGGTAATGAAATTTTTAAAAGGTTTTCCTCTAGATATAGAAGGATACTCGGTGGACACTACATACATCATCTAGTGCCAGATACTCATTGAATTAGTTACAATGAGTAGACACATATAGAGGATGTATACATAGTGATGTGGGAAGACATATATGTGGATACTTCTAAGTGTATTATCAAAAGGTTTAACATAAGCATATATGAGATTTTACATGAGTGTCACACGTATCAAGTGATGCAATTTCGGATATCACATGAATATAAAATTCCATTCCCATTATCATAGTAGTAGGTTCACCATGCATGATTTTTTTATAATACAATCAACAAACATGGTATAATATCTTTATGGTTATTCATGAAAATATCATAAATTTTTTTTCATATGTCCCATGAATAAAAATTTATATGGATCTTCATACTCATGTCATATCATCAGGTTCACCATGTCAATATCATATTTATCAGGGATGTCAAGCTTGGATCATATCACTAGGGTCACCACAAACATATTAGAATTATAGTGTCACTATTTCCGTACCATTAATTTGGGGTCTCTATTCCCATGTATAATAATTATGAGATTATGCATTCCAAAATATCACAATAGAAAAAGGGAATTCATGTCCCTATATGACAAAAGTATAATAAATTTCTTGCCAGTATTGTATTATGAATAAGGGTTTTCAGGCCCATCATCATAATAGTGTTATGTAATAATTAGAGTTAGGATGCGCCAATTGATAATTCATAATCCATTAATATAATTTATTATCAAGGTAGTGACCATGGTTCTATTTAATACTAGTCATGTGGTCATACCACTAACATAACATAAAAATCAACATGATTTGATATTTTTATTATCAATGATACAACATAATATTTTCCATTTCATTTATGATATCATAATATAGAATTAGAATTTAACATACCAATTTTTTTGTTATATTACTATAACATTGAAATCAATATATAAATTGACCACTATAAGTAGTGGAAAATGTTGTGGTTGATGAACTCTACCATCTCAATGGATCTGAAAGTATCATTTATTCCAAAAATAGGTCATACAATAAAACCAATTTTAAATTTAGGAATATGAACATTGAAACTATTTTCTAAAAATATATATTATAATGTATCTCTACATAGAGGGATAATTACTATATCACCTATGTTACTCCGTTAAGGGAGCATTCATCCAGTATCGAATTTTTGTTTGGCCAAGATAAGAATTAAATGTGAAAATAGATGAAATATCAAGAAATGCTATATATAATAAAATACCTAAATAACTCCTTCAACAGGAATACAAATGAATAAAAGTGGAAAATGAAATTAGAACATACTATACTGGATCTAATAAGACAATCAATGTTCAAATCAGAGTCTAGATAATAAATTTGGATAATATTCGAACTCAACGAATTGAAAGGACCTCCATGGATGAAAAATAGGAGCTTATATATTTTGAAATGATTAATGAAAGGTTGGGATTAATATTATAGGTTATTAAGGGTATTTTGGTAATTTTACATGACAATATTGGTTCTAGTGGTATGGATTCATGGTAGACCAAACCACACATCATCCATATGAACCATTCTACCTCCAAAACAATCTAACATGGTTCAGCCACAAACATCGGTAAACCGCCCACAAATTATGCAATTTCAATCTTTTAAAGACAAAAGTGAATATTCATGACCCTTCAGCCATTGGTGAATGGTTATGGAATACCAGCCACCCTATCATTTTCATTGCAAATCCCCACATTGTTAGGAGTTATTGTGCCACCCAGGCCACCTGGTTTATACTAAATTTGTGGCCCTATTCTTTGTTCAATAAGTCTAGGTACTACGCTCTGAACAATTCCCAAACACTTCCAAAACCTCTATAGACTCATTAGGCATTCATATTAGGTGAAAAAAATACAATCTATAAATATAAGGATATATACCCCATAGAAAACCTGGGTTCTTATAGTACTCCACCTTAACCCAATTTAATGTTAAATAACCCTTCACTGTGTGGTAGAATGATATCTGAGATCAAATTCATCCAATAATCATGTATAACTCCACCAACCTCCCATGTCTCATCTTATACATGGTCATTCTTCCATATCATTCATACTAATGGTAATACTAAACATTTAGAGACTTCATTCAATAGTCAACAATGCATAAGGGATACTCCACAAAATAATTATATCTATCAAATTTAACATCCACAAGATCTAAATTATTATATAGGACAACCTGATAATAATGATTCTATGAAGCAAGGAAGACGCCATGTTATGAACAATAACACATATTTAATAGAAATAAATATGTTACTTTCCCAACTATCTATTAAATCTAAAATTCCATGACACAAAGAGATGAGAGATTCTATTACATTGGTAAATGTTTATTTCCATATCTAGGTGACACCCACAAGAAAACATTATTCCCTACCTCATTATCTATAGTATTTCAACTATTAATGATATGATTTATGTTTATATTGAGTAGTAAAAATATTCTTTGACATATGTTCTATATGATCTGAAGTCTCCTAAATCAGATGGGGACTCGACAAAACTAACTCTCAGGGATATAACTAGAAAAATGTTGAATGGAATGAACTACCTTATAGAGCCTCTTAACAAGAAAAAAATATCACATGATGGATATTGTTTAATAGAACATAATGGGAGGTATATTATTATTTCATGAACTTATAAAATTAAGGGAGTACCCCTTTATCATAACATTTGAGAAATGTATATTCTCTTTTAAGTAGGCATCTGACTTGGTGTGAGTGGTGGTGCATAGAAGAACATGTATACACATTTCTCTCATTATCCAATATAGGAAAATTGAAGTGAAATTAGTATCCCTATATTAAATGATAGTATTAAAGGACCCATGTAACCATATGATCTCAATGAACGATCGTCTTCACATATCATAAGTAGAAAAATTACCCCATATCATAATAATTTGGGCCATGTTATTCGCTTCATCCATGACTACAAATTCCGTGTTGTTACCTCGAGGAAACCTTGGTATTTCAACTAAAAAATATATCAACAAATCATCCCATTTATATTACTGAACTGGTGATATCTATAACCTGTTATCATTTCCCTATTATTATATCATAAGATACTGATAGGGGGAACACCTAGTGATAAAACCTACTACGTGATGATTCATTAGTGGCCACCATTACTGACCATACCTATCACAATACATCTTAGTGATACTTGGGTGATCTACCCACAATGTTGAACATGGATCTCATATTATATTGTATATCCTCTCCATAAGAACATATATACTATGAATTATATGTCGGATGTCTCCATCATTGATAGAGAAATTTGGTTGGGGATCATTATAATTACCTTCATGTGGGACCAATCCTTCAGGATATAAAAACTACCTCATATTCAATATCCCCCAAAGTGATGAAGTCACTAATAATAATGAAATAACATAACACCGATGATGTTCGTAAAACACTATGCCCACATCAAAAAATATTTTCTTAAATTTCAACTCACGTTTGTCCTTCTGGACTATCTGTGTATTTATCCTACGCAATTTATTAACAATGACATTACCCTTCCAAGGTGAATGAGAATACTTGATGGCAAATGAATAAAGTTATTCAACCCACCAAAATTAATTTATATTCATGTCACCCTATTTTAAAAAATTTATTTGTTTATTTGGGTATGTAAACACAAAAAAATTCTCTCCCACCAGGTATTGTTTACCATAATGAAAGGAATGAACAACATCCGCTAACTTGAGATCATTCATTTGGTAATTCCAATCATGGGGCCTCTATAAACACGAGTCATTCGCAAAATTTTGATACTCCAACATTAGAAATACTCCATGATTGATACCAAATTCACCATAATACACTGTATAGAATCAATCAAAACTAGAATAGTTGGTTTCAAAATTGACGCTAATCTCCCTTTAATCCCGAAAATGGAATTTCAATAGGCTTCTGACAAAATAATATTCACTCCATTTTCCATGGAGTGTATAAAAGGATCATCTATGAATGTGTTTTCTAATATAAAAATCCTGTAAGGACCATTTTTTCCAAAATAAACTATGAATATCAAAGATGTTATTTGCCTTATCAATGGTTACTATAGCTTCCACCATCTCTATGTAAATTGAATTTTATGACACTAAGATAATATAACCTATGAAGAAAATATTTTGAACATAGACGTAACCTTTAATGAGTTTAACATATTGTTTGACCTGTCTCAGAATATTCAAAATCAACTCATGTTTGGTGGAATATTCTCTTCGAGTATGAAAATATACCATGATGTCATCTATGCTGACCGTGATAATGTAATAAAGATATAGATAGAAAACCCAATTCATCATAGCCATTAAAATTGATGGAACATTATGAATTCTAAAAAATATAACAATATTATCAAGTAAAATTTATTGAATACTAAAATCTATATGTGGAATATCTGGAGGTCTGATTCAAACATGATGATAGCGTGGTCTCAAATCAATCATTTAGAAAACACTCATTATCATATGAGGGTCGAAGAGATCATCTATAAGTGGATAGTGATAAGGGTAAGTCACACTATTCTGATTAAACTTCTGGTAAACCATAAAAACACAAGGGTTACATATGTCGTCTTAGTAAAAAGGACTCGTGAACCCCATAGAGAGGTAATGGGTAAAATAATGTTATATTATTTAAATACTCTAGAATGAAATTCATGTCTCACATAATTTTTCATCTCTATCTTAGGTTGTAATTATTTGGGAATTTTGGTCTATCTATCATGTTCCTAGTGTGATGGTTTTAAATTTTGAAGTGTTTTTATGTATATTTTTTATTTTTTTCCTTGATCCTCATTTAATTAGAGAATTTTTGAAGGGAATATGTTGGTTTCATCATGAAAGTGGCCTAGAAATGGTTCTCTCATAGTTTGGTAAACCATTTGGCTGAACCTATGTTTGGGTGTGGTAGGGATATGCCTTTTATATAACTTACAACATGATCAACATAGAGTTTGGTAAATTGTGCTGCCTATCCCAGGTACATATGCAGATGGTGTTGGGTTCATGTAGAGAATATTGTATGGTCTGTGCATGATAGGTTAAATCATTCAGGTTGGGCGTGTGTTCAATCTTGTATTCGGTAGTCCCTATTGGACAATAGGTGAACATTTTGGTAAACCATGTGGTCAAACCATGCGAGTTACCTAGTATTAAATTTTATTGAAATTCACACATCCCCACTTGGGATTTTTTACTCAAAACACATATTTTCCTCATTTAATATTTTATGTTACCCATTGGATATTTCTACCATTCCCTCCTATCCTAAACTCTTCCTTTGGAGTAGATATATTTATTCATCATGTTGGGTCTATATTTCACACGAAAAAACCTCTCCCCACTTCTCCCACTTATCTTTTTCGATTTATTCTGGGGACCATATTATTACTATGTTATGTAGATCAAGAGTTTGTATTTACCTAATTTTATATTTTTGTTTTGGTGTTTTTAGGGTTCCTCTAAATAGATATTCTCTTTTGGAACTCTCAAAGACTAATTTCGAGTCTGTGTTATTAATTCTCTATGGATTCTATGTAGTTATCCCATGAAATTAGGCCTTTTAATTTATGATTCATTTGATTCAGGACTTTCACTCATTCTTTGATTAATAGTTTATTATATGTCATTATAAAAATGTTTATTTGGTGTCAATAGTGTATATTTATACCTTATCTAAGGCTAAACATATTTTTTCTGTTAACTGTTGCACGCCAGGTGTTTGGTTAAATGACTGGTTGGATTTTTAATGTGACTTTTGGATATAAAAATCATTGTTAATCCATGAGAATACATTTTGGATCTTAGAAGTGATGATTGGGTTCCTTTAACAGATGTTTAAAGGTGACTTTTGAATAGAAATTTTTATTTGGCATTCTATGTGGATTGGCATGTGATGATGGATAGTGGCCCATTTTGAATTTTTTTTAAAAAATTATTGCCTTTAATTTGTGATGTGAATAATATTAAAAGTGTTTTAGAAATTATTTTTTGGTGTCAAATGGTTATTTTATACCCTCTATGATTGGTGGAATTGGTACCTTAAATGTGATGATTTTTTGGAGAATAATTAAAGGCCCATTAATATATTTTTTTTTAAATTATTAATGTTTTTGATATGAAAACAAACATTTTATGAATATCATGAAATTGTTATATTTAATGGATGGGTTGTCCACATTGTGGAATACTGGTGATCGATTATGATAATTAGTTATCTTGGTTATGGACTCGATTATTTATACTTTTTCTATGGAATGAGAGAGATCATTGGGGTTCCTTGGTGTGACGTATTGTATTAAATTATTATTATATATTCATGTGATTCATTTCTAATTTGGGATCAGTCTGGACATCCCATTTATATAAGAGTTATGGGAAGCGAACATAATGATATAAGTTTATTAGAATTATTGTTCACCAACTAAATTATGCACTAGATGGTGGCCCATTTTAGGTGGATATATTGATTTTATTGCTATGAGGGTATTCCCTCAATCTCTCCAGAGTTTGGGTGGCCCACACTATTAATAAATTTTTATTTCATCATTTCAAGCATTATTCCAAGGATTATTATCATGTATTAGTGTATTATGGATTGTTCATGATATCCAAGGCTCACCAATGTCTATTAGAACATAACTTCTAGCAATGATAAATGAGATACATGGATAAAATTTTGTGTCAATTTACTATTTCCTATATTGTGTGACTACTATGGATCTCTCTTTTTGATGCTTTCTTGGAACGTGATGTGTTGGATTCTAAATTATATATTTTATTTTTATAGAAAATGTTTTCCATATTGCCTTGTTCCTTTTGAAAATTAAATCATCAACATCCCCTTCAAATGTTAACGTGTCACTATTAGTAACAAAAATGGCATAGAAATGATGTAGGGAAATTGAACATAGTTTGTTTCCCAATATAATTTATTGTAAATATTACCTTTATATATTGTATTTCAAATTTGAATTTGGTGTATCACTTATTTTAATGGAAGTCCAGTGGGAATATATTTATTCGGGCATACCTTTTGAGTTTTAATAATCACACATATTGTTTTAATTTTATTTTAGAGTTTTTGAAGGTTTCAAAATCAGTTTGATCGAAAAGGGACACTCTTGACCTTACGATGGAGGGTATCACACCAGGTTAGATGCATAGTGTGTAGTCATTTTTTTTTGGTTTTTTAGTTTATAGTTTTTTACAGTTTAGACATTTATAAATGATGTTCCATTTGGTATTATTTTTTTATTTCATTATTTGGTTACCTTCTTCTATTCAATTTATTTTATATTATTATGAGAAATAATTTCTTTTGTTTACTCTATTATTTCCCAACACTAGTAACCAACCCGTGGGTACTGGGAACCCCCTTTGGTCCATGCCACAAATCATATCGTGAGGCTGGTTTAGATTTTACCTAGGATAGTTCATGACAAAATGGTATTAGAGGAGGTATCCTCATAAGGGATCTTTCTCTTGAGAGCTCACTTTATTACAGAATGATGTTAATTTATATGTATTTTGATTTTTTGGCTCGAGTGGTAGGAATGGGAAGGATATAATGAACCCTTTTTCATTCAGATCCCCGAGTTTCAATTGGAGGTCCGTTTTTTATATTTTCCAAGGCATTTCTAGATTGTTTTCTTCTTGGGATATGAAAACGGAGGTGTTATAGTGTTATATGTAATCTCTAAGGACCTAGAAATCCATGTAGATCTAGGGGAATGGTCATAAAAGTCTCTATATGGTGGTTGTTTGTTTTTAATATTGATACCAAACAAATATCCATGTCACCTGTTAACAATAGATTACCTTGTCTGTCCCATTTAGCCTTTATTGAATCCTAAATTTTTTTTGAAGGACCCATGTATGTGTAATTTTTTAGAAGTGTTTTTAGTGGTAATGGAATGTTTTTTTATAGTGGGAAAATTATTTTCAGAATTAATCTAGATGAGGAACATAAGAAAATGTGTTTTTGTAAAATAATTTATTAGGAGTAAAATTGAAGTGATTAAGAATAGTGGAATTTTATAAACCAAAAATTGTGTTTATGGAAAATAGTTATTTAAAAGAAGTTGTTTGTTTTGTAATTTGATTTAAATAAAAATTATTTTGTCCATATTCAAATTATTTTCAGTGAAATGGGATTTTTTGATTTGGTCGGTTTTTTTGAATGAATTGAGAAAGGATTTTAGATTGAAATATAAGAGATTAAATTTTCAAGCATGATAATTGGGGTGATGAGTTTAATGTGAAAGATGTTTTTTACTTAGTGGTTAGTGATCCGTTGAAATATTTCATTAAATTTGAATTTGGATGAATGATTTTTTAGGAAAATGGATGTTTTTTTTAGCCTTGGTTTTCTCATTGGCACTCACATGCATGGTAGTATATAGATATGTGTATGGATACATCATATGGAATGTTCAATGGGTGCCAATGGTGTCATAGAAACAGGCATGAGAGTAACACTCAGAGGAATACCTTTGGAAAGTGTCCAACCCATCAGGTGTTTATTAAATTAAATACATTTAAAAATATATTTTTCTAAAATTGGATTATTTTAATATGATAAAATATTGATATGTATGAGTTTTTTTCTATTGAATATCATTGTTGATTAGTTGGCATTTATTTTGTTCATGGATTTCCCTTTGTCTAGTAGTTTCTCACAGAGGGCATCTATGGATGATTGCAACGTAACTATGGGTGATTCAACATTAGATATAATTATATTTTATCAAACTAAGGGATTCACTGTTGAGTTTTAGAAACTAAATCCACCTATACTTTATGGTCAAATAGATCCTCTCAAAGTGGAAGAGTTGATATGAATGATCAAAAGGAACATTACAATCATTGTAATTCCTATGTGTTTAAAAGTTACGATTGAAAAATTCACCCATGAAGGGTATCCATAGAAGTAGTGGAAGTATGTGTCTTAGAAAAAGCCTCCTAATGATCATATATGAGAGTTCATCATAGGTTTCATTCATCCATTGGTTTTTTTAGAAATAATGGATGACAAAGAGGCTGGAAATGTCTTGTTTTAAATAGGGTTATGGATATGTGTTTGATTATATCCTTCTTATTATCAACATAGTTACTAACCTTATAGAGTATACTGTGGATGATCCCATTAAGTCTTGATGTTTCATGTTTGGAATTATCCCTAATCAGTAGTCGATATTGTCAATGTTCAATCATACCTATTTTGATGACGCAATAAGGAATTCTATTCATGTTGAAGTCATGATGAAGGGAGTTATTGAGGTAGTAAGTCCTCTTAAATTCCTATGATTTATATGGGGAAATTTCTATAAGGATATGTGAATGTGTTTGAAAGAAAATAGAGTAGTTAGTGGAATCAAAAGGCATATAGACAATTAATCTACCTATTCAAGGAAAAATATTATGGTTTTTTATCATTGTTCTATTAAAGGTAACAAGAATCCATCATTTCCAAGTACTCCAAAGCACTCCCATGATTGAGAATACTTGGGTAAAATGAAGTAGTTTTTCCGGTGTGTTTGTAGAAAGAATCATGGATCCATCTCAATGATTTGATGGGCTGTTTGGAACGTGCTGCTTCTTTGTTGTATGTGTCCTTTAGTGTAAGGGTTCTTTTTTACGATGGATTTCCCATTGATGTTTTTGTTTTTGAAATTTAAGTGAATTTTGAAAATATTTTAATGTTCTATTATTTTAAATTGAGGAGTGTTTTTCATTAATGGAATTTTTAATATTTTATTAATAAAATGGGTCAATGCATGTTCTTGGATGAGGTTATCAGTTATTGAATCCAATGCAGTAGATTATCTTAACAATGTAGATCCAAAAATAGGTCTCAAATGGAATCTTTTCATGCAGTTAAGAGTCTATTGTGGGTGTAGGGTGTGTTGTATCAGTTGTTTCCCCACCATTAGGGAGTGGGTGGTTTAATAGCTCTTATTGTGTCCTTCATAGCCTTGGATGGAATGACAATGTGGATGATTTTTAGCTGTCCTGTGTGGTAGGGTCTTAGTGACAGATTTTTTGGAGATTCCATTTAGTTAGTGATGGATAGTTCTTAATGGTGGGGAGACCATCTATGTGTCTCATTGAATTTTCTGTTAAGAATATATTAGATCTAATTTTTTTCTAATGGTTGGTAGGTCGTTCCAACTCCCCTTAAAACTCGTCAGTTTTTTTCCCTTTAGTGTGGGTTATCATTGGGAATTCATGTGAGAATTTATAACATTATTGTTATAGTCATGGTTGTGGGTGTGGTGGAATTATCCTTCTATTGATTATCTAAACTGTTTTTGTTGTTGTTATGTTGCAGGAATGAGGCATTTGTTCTTATAGAATTGTGTGAAATGTTCCTAGTTTTAGTGGTTGGATCATGTGGTTTTGGAATCCCTAGGCGTTAATCAATCAAATGGAATGTGTTGTGGAATTTTAAGGGAGGAAAGCATTAATGGTGTTGAGATTATTCACAAATGTTTTTTCATATCTATCTTATGTTCCAGTTATTCGGGAATTTTGTTCCTTCTCTCGAGTTCTAGGTGTTATGGGGTTAAGTGTTAAAGTGTTTCTTTGCATAGTTTTTATTTTTTAGATCATCCTCAATTAGTTATATAGTTTTTAGAAATAATATGTCATTTTGGATTGGGAATGGCCTACATTGGTACACGGTTAGGTAATATATGAGGAAAAACATAGGTAATAGTGGGGTAGGGATATGACTCACATAGAACCTACCGCATGGTCAATGCATGGTTTGTTAAGCCATGTGGTCTAACCCATGTACTGAAGATGCAGGTGGTGGGTTCGGGAATAACCTATAACATGGTCTATGCATGGTAGGTGATACCATGGAGTTTTTTCAGGTGGTCAACCATATCACTTGTAGTGGCTATATCATGGTTGCCACATGGTTCTGTAAACTATGGGGCCAAACCGTGTGAGTTTCCTAGATACAAAATTTCAATAAATTCCAACATTTCCCCCCATAATTTTTAACGAAAACTCTTATTTCCCCCATATTGTGGTACATGTAGCCTTAAGGGGATTTCACCCCAACTCTCCAATCCTCCACTCCTCCTCTATTTGTGTAGATCCAAAGACCCTTCTAATGTCACGAGTCGTCCTCGGGGCCCGTGACATGACTACCCCTAGCCCTCTTTCCATAGGCCAGGGGCTAGTGACTAGCACCAAAGGCGCAAATCCCAATAAAAGGGAAGGCATTGACTTTATATAAGAAAACAAACACCACTGAGTACACACGTTGAAGTAAACACTAAGTAAACTGAGTACAAAAGTAAGTGCTGAAATGTAAATGGGCCAGAATACAAACCCAAATGAAAGTACAATACAATTGAAAGGAAAGAACAACAGCAATAAAGTAAATCGGCAACCACCAAGTCATCCTCTGGAATTACCATCTGAAGGCTGGGTACATATAGTCTCATCGGCTCTTCGAGTCCATCCGTCCACTCCATATACATCCCACCTAATAGTCCACCTCCGGGTACCATTCTGCTCCACAAGCCTCAACCACGATCAGCACTGTCTGTCGTCTGTATCCAACACAACGTAGTGCGGGCATATCCCATGCAGGGGTGAGTATACGATACTCAGTAGGGACCCCAAGACTCCCGAAGGTCTCCCAGAATCCAAGAAGGATAAACCACAAAGAAAAGATACAATCATGAAGTATCAACCAAATCTACATAGGTATATGCCCATAAATATACCTATGTCATCAATTCCTGTTTTTCTCCAACTCACGAGCCCATGGTCATCCCAGTCCACACAGGAAGGTACTACCCAATCCACACAGGAATGAACAACCCAATACATATAGGATAGCAAGTCAATCATATCGAAGACAATGATTGAAAGTCAAGAATCAGCTCACACATGTATACTACTCACGAAGAGGTGTGGAGATGATAGATGTAGCCTCTCAATCATCTCCCCTGCCAAGCACACGTAGGATCCAAGTACAGAAGTCATCCCTGCCGAACCAATGTAAGATCCTAGTATAGTAACCATCGATGTCGAACCCACGTAGGATCAAAGTACGTTCATCCTCACTGCCGAACCCACGTAAAATCCAAGTACAGCAGTCCTCACTACCGAACCCACGTAGGATCCAAGTACAGTCATCATCGTTTTCGTAGTCGCAGCCAGCTCTAGGGTTCCCACACATAGCATGTAACGACCCGAAATTTTTTTTAAATAAATTTTGTTTCATAATTTTATGTGTTATTGTTATACTCAACAAAAATGTTTCATTTGGTAACATGAGTATAATTAAAATAAGACTGTTGGGTTTTGACTGTTATTTGACCATTGGTCAATATGACCGCTGGAAAATAAACATTTTGGCTGTTGTCTTTAAATACAAGCAATCATGGTTATTTAATATAGAAAGAAGATTCGATGGCCTCACCCAGTAGTCTTGGACCGATCGAAGCCCATCTAACAGAACTTGGGAAGGAGGTAGCACCACTGGGATTCGCTCTGGACCAAACCCAAGCTAAACTTCATCGTATAAAGCTAGAACGGGATCGCCTTCGCGAGAAGTTCAAACTGATAGAAATTACTACTCGTGCGATGTTGGCCGAGCCTCCCTCGGATTCTCTCACCTTAGCACACCTTACACTTAGGTCCTATGCTGGTGTGATAAGGGGCTATGTAAGGAGACCGTAACTGTCTTGTGTAATCCGTTGTTTTAAATAAAATTTCGATTTCTTTTATGAATTTTCAAATGACCGGATAAATATAGTATGCAAATTTTTGATGAATTTTAGAAAAAGGATATTTTAAATATGTTTATGTAAACCCTAAATAATTAAAAATGTGTAATAATTTTCAAAAAATGGTCTTCTGCAATTATGTTCAGTACTAAATTTAGAGTCTAATAAGATCAACTTGATTTTTGATGAATAGTAAATTATGAATAGTGATTTTATGATTAGGATTAATAATGTGTCCAAATGGATTATTAATCTCACTTAAAGAAAGTATTAAAATAAGCTAGGCACTTTGATTAAGTAATGTGATTCAATAAAATGGTTAAATAACGGTTTCATAAATTATTATTCAAGTATTAGTTTTTTCGGATGAATAGTGTTTTTTAATTAAAAATTTAATTAAAAATAATTAGAAAATTATTTTTATAAAAATCACTTTATTTTTGAACTCAGAGCATCGATATTATGTTATGGTAATTTTTGGGGATTTTTCTGAAAAAAATATATTTTCGGTGAATAGTGTATTTATTTAAAAATAAAATTAAAAATATTTAGAAAATTATTTTTAAAAAATGGAGTTCATTTTTGAAATCGGAGCATTGATATTTAGTTAAGGTGAACGTTTGGGATTTTTCTGAGAAAGATGAATTTTTCAGTGAATAGTAAAAATGCAGTTTTAGGGTTTCGGTATGTTTAATGACATCATAATTGTGTCATGATGATGTCATGAGATATTTTAAGGGTTGGCCGGCCAAGGGTGATGAATTATTGTTTTGGGGGCCCCATGTGGCCTAACTCCATGATAAATTCCAAGGGAGAGCACATGGGTTTGAGAAAAGCACATGTGAGGTGTCCCTTGGCCATTAATGCCTTGTCCCCTCACTTTCCCTATAAATACCAAGCCCTCCTCTCATCCATTCGACTCCCCACTCATTCCCAACGAATTTCTGGTCTCATTACCTCCCAAGGAGTCCTCCCAAGGTGCCCCCAAGCCCTCAAGGTCCCAACCTTTGAGGTTTAAGAGTTACATTTTAAGGTAAGGGATCCGACCTCTCTCTTTCTTTTCAAGTAATCTCTTTTATGTCATTTCTTTTATACTCCATGTTCTTATGTTGGAGGATGTTATTTTATATTCATCCTACTGCCTATTTCATGTTCATATGATGATAGACCCCCCATTGATCTCATCAATTCGTTTTAAGAATGTTTAAGTGGCGCCGTTAGGCTGGCGAATTTTTAAGGGATTCTTTCACCTTCCTCGTTTTCAAGTTCTATTTTCATTCAAGTGTTTCATGTTCATTTTTATTATGTTGGGGTATGATCTCTAAATTATAATACTGATATTTTATGATTATATGATGAGAGACCCCATTTGATTGCTTCAATTCAGTATTTTGAAGTTTTAAGTGGCGCCGTTAGGCTGCCAAATTTTTAAGTGGTTCTTCACCCTTCTCGTTTTGAAGTTCTACTTTCATGTCATTTATTTCAAGTTCCTTTTTGTTATATTGGGGTATGATCTCTATATATGTCATAATGGACTCTTATGTTCATATGATGAGAGACCCCATTTGATCTCTTCAATTCAGTATTTTGATGTTTTAAGTGGCGCCGTTAGGCTGCCAAATTTTTAAGTGGTTCTTCACCCTTCTCGTTTTGAAGTTCTACTTTCATGTCAATTCTTTCAAGATACTTTTTGTTATGTTGGGGAATTATCTCTATATCTATCATACTAAACTCTTATGTTCACATGATGAGAGACCCTATTTGATCTTTTCAAATCATTTTTGTTGATGTTTAAGTAACGCCGTTAGGCTGCCGAACCTTCATAAGAGAAATCTAATTTTTTTCTTCCTTCCATGTTTTTCATTTCAAATGGTATGTCCTTGAAATTTCATTACCATGATCATGTATCCTTCTTATTATGTCCATGTACTATTTTATGGGTCATTTATGAATGTTTGACCCATTTTACCTCTCTTTTAATGTCTTCTAAAACCTCGGAACATTGCCGTTATGCTGCAGAATTTCTGTCTCAAAATGTCTATCTCTTTTTATAAAGTTCTTTTATTTTATTAAGTGACTACTCAAAGCTCTTTGTTCTAAAGGGGTATTCACATATATACTAAAATGTTTTATTTTAAATTCTGGGATTTACATACATGTGACCCACCTTCCTTTTCTGTGGGTTTTAAAGTGACGTAAAGATCTTGTCTTTAAAGCAGTTTTAAAACGTTATGATTATGAAATGAAACCCATTTATTTTATGTTATATGGGTTACTTATAAAATGTTGATGATGATATATGTGGCTCACATGATAATAAAGACAAATTTAAGGGTGTTCCCTGATAGCGCTCCAATGCATTGGGTAATGATGTAACCACTAGAGATTACAATTTTCACAATACCTTGGTGAATAACCTTGGTAATTTTCAAATGACACCTTGGGGATGGAACTTGGTGATATGTTCATGATTGTCTATGTAAAATGATTTAGCCACATATTCAAGTTATGAAAATTTTATTTTTATTATGATATGCCTCATGATTTCATTCTCATGCCTTAAAGTTCTTTTAATGACTTTATTGATGTATCTCAAGTTCATATGTAAAATGTTTCACTTGTTTCCCTTGCTAGGCCTTCTGCTCACCCTTCCTTTTGATGTATGTCCCCAGGTTATGAGATGCAGTAATGAGCCTAGGGTGGACATGAGGAGAAGCCTTTCAAGTGTTTAAGAAGAATGTTTTTTTTGTTTCATGTTTTATGTTCCTTGTTTCCAAGACACTAAACCTTAAAGATCCTCAGTTCCGTGTAATGGAATGAAAGTTATGTTATAAAAAGACGGGATGCTATAGTTGGTATCAAAGGATGGTTTAGTTATTTGTGGAAATTAGGATATGAAAACTCTAGGAAGAACCCTATAGAAAAGTTTAATATAGGAAATCTTCCTGGTATTTTGGTGAGTATTGAGTAAGTGGTTTCCAAGCAAATACATCCCTGTCTGGATACGAGAAGGTAGAGGTGGCTCTGGCACAGATGTACATAGGGGTAAAACCCGAAAACACCGCTTTGAGCTAGACTCAAACGGGAACTGGTACATTACAACGGGCATTGCTGCACTCTTGGTTACGACACTCCCGGGGGATATGCTTTGGTAAATTCATAAGCTTGGTATGAACCATTGTTAAAGGAACAAAGATAAAATAAAATAAAGGTTCACATAAGAATATATGATCATTCATAACCTAGATGGGAACCTAGGAGATCACAAGTTAGGGTATACCTTTCATATACAAGTTATCCTTATATGCTTTCAGTTCCTTTTCATGATTATTAGCTAAGTACATAAGCCCCTAATTATGCTTTCTCTTCTTAGTTAATGGTGGGAAATGGAAGAACATGTTCCGACAACCAATGTGATAGGAAATGCGACGATTTTCATAATAATATGATATGGATGATTAGGGGATTAAAATATGATTATTATTTTGGAAGGCGTTCATTATTTTGGGAACCATATTTGATCGAGGTAAATAGATTACTACGGTATTTTCATTGAGGAGTAAGGTTGACTTATATTTTGAAGAATCGATGAATTTAAGGTGAACTTATAGTAATTTAGGTTACTTATGGGAATGACTAACCTATCTTGGGTAAAATATGTTTAGGTTAGCTACTTTTTTTTATAAGATGTTAGGAGTGGTTGATGTTGTCTGGAGATGAACAATGAAGTTGTTTTGGAAGACTATGTTATCAAATCCTTCTTGTATTTGGGTTTCAATCTTAGTTTGTGTTGTTTTGAGGAATTTTAAGGACCTTTATTTATGGAATGGTCTATGATGAACTTTGGGTAGTACCATGGAACTTTGATGATTTAAAAGTAGTTTCCATTCCTATGGGATTCTTTCTTTTTGAAGAGTTGTTTTACCTTAACCTTTCTGTTTTTGGGATAATGTTTAAAGATAGAAGAAATAGATAGTTATTCTTTTGTAGATTATGTGATTCTATAGAAGATGATTCTTGTGCTTTTATGAGACCAAGTGTTTTTGAATTCTCATCATTTGGAGAAAAGATTAGTGTTGGTAGGGACTTGTTAAAGGATAAAACTCTACTTGAAGGTAGGTATATTTTCTTATGTTTTTGTTCTATGTAGTAAATGAAATCCTCAAAATTATGAAAAGAAACGTAAAACAAAAATGTTGTTGGTTTACGTTTCCTACTAGGTAATCAAATACCGTTTACACACATCATAAGTTTGGGATTTTCTCATGGTTAACTTTCTCCTAATCATGTTCTCTATCACTCTCCCTCAGAACTTGACCCTTTGTTTTCTCCTCCATGTCCATGTTTTCCTACATGGAACCCTAGTGTGGGTTAACTCGGGTGACCTTTGTACTTCCTTTTCTTTATTTTAAAGTAATAGTTTTACTGACTCCTTTTCCGATATGGGACTTTCAATGAAATTTCAAAACCCAATTTTAAAATTGCGAGGACGCAATTTCTTAAGGGGGGAAGAATGTAACGACCCGAAATTTTTTTTAAATAAATTTTGTTTCCTAATTTTATGTGTTATTGTTATACTCAACAAAAATGTTTCATTTGGTAACATGAGTATAATTAAAATAAGACTGTTGGGTTTTGACTGTTATTTGACCATTGGTCAATATGACCGCTGGAAACTAAACATTTTGACTGTTGTCTCTAAATACAAGCAATCTTGGTTAATTAATATAGAAAGAAGATTCGATGGCCTCACCCAGTAGTCTTGGACCGATCGAAGCCCATCTAACAGAACTTGGGAAGGAGGTAGCACCACTGGGCTTCGCTCTGGACCAAACCCAAGCTGAACTTCATCGTATAAAGCTAGAACGGGATCGCCTTCGCGAGAAGTTAAAACTGATAGAAATTACTACTCGTGCGATGTTGGCCGAGCCTCCCTCGGATTCTCTCACCTTAGCACACCTTACACTTAGGTCCTATGCTGGTGTGATAAGGGGCTATGTAAGGAGACCGTAACTGTCTTGTATAATCCTTTGTTTTAAATAAAATTTTGATTTCTTTTATGAATTTTCAAATGACCGGATAAATATAGTATGCAAATTTTTGATGAATTTTAGAAAAAGGATATTTTAAATATGTTTATGTAAACCCTAAATAATTAAAAATGTGTAATAATTTTCAAAAAATGGTCTTCTGCAATTATGTTCAGTACTAAATTTAGAGTCTAATAAGATCAACTTGATTTTTGATGAATAGTAAATTATGAATAGTGATTTTATGATTAGGATTAATAATGTGTCCAAATGGATTATTAATCTCACTTAAAGAAAGTATTAAAATAAGCTAGGCACTTTGATTAAGTAATGTGATTCAATAAAATGGTTAAATAACGGTTTCATAAATTATTATTCAAGTATTAGTTTTTTCGTATGAATAGTGTTTTTAATTAAAAATTTAATTAAAAATAATTAGAATTTTTTTTTTATAAAAATGACTTTCTTTTTGAACTCAGAGCATCGATATTATGTTATGGTAATTTTTGGGGATTTTTCTGAAAAAAATGAATTTTCGGTGAATAGTGTATTTATTTAAAAATAAAATTAAAAATATTTAGAAAATTATTTTTATAAAATTGAGTTCATTTTTGAAATCGGAGCATTGATATTTAGTTAAGGTGAAAGTTTGGGATTTTTCTGAGAAAGATGAATTTTTCAGTGAATAGTAAAAATGCAGTTTTAGGGTTTCGGTATGTTTAATGACATCATAATTGTGTCATGATGATGTCATGAGATCTTTTAAGGGTTGTCCAGCCAAGGGTGATGAATTATTGTTTTGGGGGCCCCATGTGGCCTAACTCCAAGATAAATGCCAAGGGAGAGCACATGGGTTTGAGAAAAGCACATGGGAGGTGTCCCTTGGCCATTAATGCCTTGTCCCCTCACTTTCCCTATAAATACCAAGCCCTCCTCTCATCCATTCGACTCCCCACTCATTCCCAACGAATTTCTGGTCTCATTACCTCCCAAGGAGTCCTCCCAAGGTGCCCCCCAAGCCCTCAAGGTCCCAACCTTTGAGGTTTAAGAGTTACATTTTTAGGTAAGGGATCTGACCTCTCTCTTTCTTTTCAAGTAATCTCTTTTATGTAATTTCTTTTATACTCCATGTTATTATGTTGGATGATGTTCTTTTATATTCATCCTACTGCCTATTTCATGTTCATATGATGATAGACCCCCCCTTGCTCTCATCAATTCGTTTTAAGAATGTTTAAGTGGCGCTGTTAGGCTGCCGAATTTTTAAGGGATTCTTTCACCTTCCTCGTTTTCAAGTTCTATTTTCATTCAAGTCATTCATGTTCCTTTTTATTATGTTGGGGTATGATCTCTAAAATATCATACTGATCTTTTATGATCATATGATGAGAGACCCCATTTGATTGCTTCAATTCAGTATTTTGAAGTTTTAAGTGGCGCCGTTAGGGTGCCGAATTTTTAAGTGGTTCTTCACCCTTCTCGTTTTGAAGTTCTACTTTCATGTCAATTATTTCAAGTTCCTTTTTGTTATATTGGGGTATGATCTCTATATATATCATACTGGACTCTTATTTTCATATGATGAGATACCCCATTTGATCTCTTCAATTCAGTATTTTGATGTTTTAAGTGGCGCCGTTAGGCTGCCGAATTTTTAAGTGATTCTTCACCCTTCTCGTTTTGAAGTTCTACTTTCATGTCAATTCTTTCAAGTTACTTTTTGTTATGTTGGGAAATTATCTCTATATCTATCATACTGAACTCTTATGTTCACATGATGAGAGACCCTATTTGATCTTTTCAAATCATTTTTGTTGATGGTTAAGTAACGCCGTTAGGCTGCCGAACTTTCATAAGAGAAATCTAATTTTTTTCTTCCTTCCATGTTTTCCATTTCAAATGGTATGTCCTTGAAATTTCATTACCATGATCATGTATCCTTCTTATTCTGTCCATGTACTATTTTATGGGTCATTTATGAATGTTTTACCCATTTTACCTCTCTTTTAATGTCTTCTAAAACCTCGGAACATTGCCGTTATGCTGCAGAATTTCTGTCTCAAAATGTCTATCTCTTTTTCTAAAGTTCTTTTATTTTATTAAGTGACTAATCAAAGCTCATTCTTCTAAAGGGGTATTCACATATATACCAAAATTTTATATTTTAAATTCTGGGATTTACATACATGAGACCCACCTTTTTATTCTGTGGGTTTTAAAGTGACGTAAAGATCTTGTCTTTAAGGCAGTTTTAAAACGTTATGATTATGAAATGAAACCCATTTATTTTATGTTATATGGGTTACTTATGAAATTTTGATGATGATATATGTGGCTCACATGATAATAAAGACAAATTTAAGGGTGCTCCCTGATAGCGCTCCAATGCATTGGGTAATGATGTAACCACTAGAGATTACAATTTTCAAGATACCTTGGTGAATAACCTTGGTAATTTTCAAATGACACCTTGGGGATGGACCTTGGTGATATGTTCATGATTGTCTATGTTAAATGATGTAGCCACATATTAAAGTTATGAAAATGTTATTTTTATTATGATATGCCTCATGATTTCATTCTCATGCCTTAATGTTCTTTTCATGACTTTATTGATGTATCTCAAGTTCATATGTAAAATGTTTCACTTGTTTCCCTTGCTGGGCCTTCTGCTCACCCTTCCTTTTGATGTATGTCCCCAGGTTATGAGATGTAGTAATGAGACTAGGGTGGACATGAGGAGAAGCCTTTCAAGTGTTTAAGAAGAATGTTTTTTTTTTGTTTCTTGTTTTATGTTCCTTGTTTCCAAGACAATAAACCTTAAAGATCCTCAGTTCCGTGTAATGGAATGAAAGTTATGTTATAAAAAGACGGGATGCTATATAGCACACTCGATTCTAGGAGGATCTGATCCACAATCCAAGGGTTCGATACATAAACTGTCACAAATTCCAGAGTTAATGAATCAAAAAGTTTCGTCTCATCAATAGGAACTCAACGCGACAGGCGGCGCGTCAATTAGACGCCCAGTCTATGAGTTATTGGATTTTTCGTCCCAGGGGCCCGGTTGGTTTTTAAGCTAAAAACAACCCGACCGTACTCCATCTACATTAAAACATTGAGCGGAGTAAGACAAAAGTACCATCTTACTAAGAGGAATCCAACAAAGTCAATGGCACATCAATCAGACGTCCGGAGCTCAAGTTATAAGCGTTTCCGCTCCGAGTGCCCGGTTGGTTTTGTGTTCGAACCAACCCATCCATACCCAATTTTCTCTGAAACCTTGAGTGTAATATACCAAAATGACCTTCTCGATACAATAATCCCAACATAACTGATGGTGCGTCGATCAGAGGTCCGTAACAAAAGATATGGGTGTTAGGTCAGATCTGTCCAAAAAAATAGCGGGTTTGGGCCCGGTCCAACCCGGCCCAATACCCCCTGGGTCAGCCCGAACCGGGTCATCCCGACCCGGGTCCGGGTCCAGACCAGTTGGGCACGACCTGGCCCGGCTGGCGTGACCATGCGGCCTAGCTCGGAGCCAGCCGCGGGGTGTGAAAAAGGGGCGCCGTCCCCTTTGAACCGAACAGCGAACCCAGTGGGGTCTGCCCTCCTTTCTGGCCGGGGTTTTCAACATCCCGGTTTTCTTGGGTAATGACCGACCATTATGGTCAGCCGGTTGAGCCACGAGGGACCTATAGTGGTCCCACCTCCAGGGTCTACTGGCGGCCGGCCGAGCCCGACCTCCTCCTACTGAACCCCCTCGGACTTAGGCCGCGGCTTCCGTCTGTCAGTCGTGGCACGACGGTACTGCGCACCTCCACTACGGCCCCTTGGTGCTCCGAAGTGGCGCGACGGTGCCCCACCTTTCCATCGTGGCCCAATCCTGGCCGTGGCCCCCTTCGGTCTCACTGGTGTGGCGTGACGACGCCACACACCTCCACCACGGCCCGCTCTGGCCGCTGTCCTTTCCGTTCCCGTGCGGTGCATCGGCACCACGCCAACTTCGCCACAAGTTCAAAGAGTATCAACAAAAAAGGGTAGTAGGATCGGCCGTGTTTGTGCGGTCCGATCTCCTTCTATTAAGCCGATAACATTCTGCCAGAAGAACAAGAAATTCTCAACGACAAACAAAGCGTAATTTTAACTTAATAAAATTGAATGTAACCCCTACCTCAATTCAAGAAGGTTGATCGCTCGACAGAGGATGGAGATTCATTCGTTGTTCCGTTGATGTTTCCGTGGAAAGGCGGTGTCACTTCATCAATGTCGAAAAGAAATAATTCAAGGTTGGCATTGGCGTTCTTGGCATTCTTCGATGAGGACGATGAAGTTATTCCATAGAAAAGATCTCTCTCCCCCAATGTCTCGACACAACAATCCTAAAACCCACAAATAAAATAATACTTACTCTTATTTTATAATAACATGCCAAGAATTTCAATTTTAAAATTCCAACACATAACTCACTTAATTGATTAAGTGTGTTGGCATGATTAAAGTGGAGAGAGGGGATAGTTAAAAATTAATTGGGAGTTGACAAATTTAAGAGGGGTTAGAAGGGTTAAAATAATTTGATGGGGTGGGGCTCATGTGGGCCCTACCTCAAAAATATCCTAACAATAGGAGTTAGGATCTAGTGGGTCCCACCCTAACCCCCATACTGAGGATAAAACAACTTAGGTTAGAAGTAATATTTGTTCGACAAAGTTTATTTACTTCACATATAATCCTCAATTTTTAACAACTCCTCCCGAGAAAATGCTCAAATGAAAGAGGTCCTCTTAAGAAAATACCACCATTGCGTTTTCATTTGTGCCCTCAGATTTTGATTCTGAGCAACAGTTCAAAAGATAGAAAAACTTGCACATTCAATCACTGAACATACCCAAGATAAACTTCAGAAATTGATTCTGGGAACATCGAGCCTTAGAATCAAGTGTCGTTGGAAACTGCGTACTCGTTAAAACCCAAACAATTTTAGAAAAAAATTTCCTTGAAATTTACGGCTCTTTACAATTAATTTGGACTATATTTCCTAAGGTAAACCCTTTCTTCTATTATCCCAATTCCTATTTATTAAATTTCTTCTTGGGATCTTCCTCCAACTAGGTAATGTGTATCTAGGGTATTTTGACATCATTTTATGATGGGGGGTTTTGTGGGTTTAGGGTTCCACTAAATATATCATGTCGTTGGGAACCATCGTCGAGTGATTTCAGGTATTAATTGTTGAAGCACTGTAGATTCAATGTTTGATTCCAAATAAGTTGTCATTTTAAATTAATGATGCATTGGTTTCATTAGTTTCAAACATTAATTGATTAGTAATTAGTGTTATTGGATCATGGAAATATTTTTTTTTGAATAGAGGAGATTTAACCATTGTTTAATTTTAAATAGATTTTATTTTTCAAATATTACACACCAAGTGTTCAGTTAAACACATTGTTTTCATTTTCATGTGTTTTTAGGACATGTAAATAATATTTAGTATAGGTGAATATATTTTTTCTATGAGATTTATTGATTTGGGTCCCATTAATGGGTGTGTAAAGATAGTTTGGTTTATAAAATAAATGTGTATTTTGTTTCCAATGTGGTTTGGCATGTGTGGACGAATAGTGGCCCAATTATAATTTTTATTCAAATTTTCATGGTATGAAAGTGAAATTCTAATTGCATTAATATAGTTCTACAATTTGTTTTGGGTATTATATGATGTTTTTACACTGTCTTTGAAGGGTGGGAATGATTTCTATAAACTGAAGTTTTGAAGAAAACCTTTGAAGGCCTGTTTGTAATTTTGTGAAAATGGTAAATCTGTTTGTTATGAAAACTATCATTGGATGATTATCAGACCTTTTTTAGGTTTAATGGATAGAATTTACTCATAGTGTAATCCTTGTGATCCATTATGATAATTGGAGATCCTTGTAAATGAATCCTTGAGTTAGATTTTTTATATGGAATTAGATATATCCTTGGGGTTGCTCATTGTGATGCATGTTGTTGAATTATTATTATTATATATTAATGTCATTGGATTCCTGGTTGATTAGAAGTTGTCTAACACACATTATACATGGGATATGGAAACCTGGAATAGAGTTTGTGTTCTTTGAGAATGATTGTTTCATTGGTTAGATTATTCACTATCTGGTATCCCATAGTATGTTGATATATTAATATTATTTTTAATGGGATAACCCTTCATTTTGTTCTGAATTTTTGTGGCCGAATGTGTTAGGGTGTTATTGACTTCACGGTGAAAGGAATTATTCCATAGATGAGTCTCATGTATTATTAGGTTCTTGGTTATTCATGATCTCCTATCTTCAAAAATGTATATTAGCATAGAACTGCTTATAGTGATGAATGATATACTTGTATATGAATGTGTGTTTATATTCCATTTCCCATATTGTGAGACTATTATGGTGCACTCCTCTATGATGATTTTTATGAATGTGATGTGTTTTTTCCCAAGGTTTTATGAATCATTTTTTAAATTATGATATTTCTTACTCTCTTATTACATTTGAAAATAAAGGCATTACATTCCCCTTGAAATTTTGACAACTGACTATTGGTAACGAACCTATTTTTAAAATGATGTAGGGAAATGGACTATAAATATTTTTAACATAAAATATATGGATAATCATACATTAATATATTCTATTTCAGAGTTATGTTGTTGTTTATTTAATTTTAATGGATGATCATCTGTAATATATTAATATGGTCTTACTGTTTCGCACGGAATCCGGGGATGACCTCCGGGATGGGAGATTCAAACGTTCCGATCGGTTTCTAACGGGTTTGTTCGTAGAACCGGAAACATCCAATGATTCCACATCCGTTTGGACCTACTTTCCAAAGGTAGGCGCTCATTAGCTTGTGGACTAATGAGGCTTAGGAATTTGCATTGGTCGAGAGGATGGGAGGTCGGACTCATCACACCTTTTTAAGGGGAATTATTGTCTACTCCGGGACACTCTTTATAGATTTAAGTTATGTTCGTGAATCCTTATTATATTACCAAGTATAAAATGAGATTTCCTTTAGTTTTAACAGTCAATGATTAAATATGCAAGAAATTTAGAGAATCTTTTATATGTATTCGAGGTTCTTCATCAATAGAGAATCATCTATATCTGTTTAGAGATTCTTGGTCAATGGTATCCTTCAAAACATTTATATAAAAGTCTCTTGGTCATTATGATGACCAGGCTGGTTTTAAAGCCACTCAGTGGGGCACTTGAAGTTTATCATCATTCAGAAGGACAGAGATTATTTCAATGTTGGGATCGAACCCATGGATGGGCTACCTACGTATCCTTTGTTTTGGAAAAGGAATCAGAACCCACATAGTTCGAGTAATGGAGTATGATGTTTATGATTGATGGCTCAAAGATGAATGTCATAATTACTTTTACACTCTAAGATCACGTGAGTCATGCTCGGTGTGAGAAACAAGAGGTATTGGTAAAAATTAGACAATTGTGCCATGAAAGATGCAATCATAAGAATTTGTTTGGGGCTTATGTATGTATGACTGCCCAGATAGATGAAGGTTTAGGATTTACTTTTAGGGAGAAAATCCACGAATAGGGTCCATAAAGTTATATGTGCTTCATGGAGATTTGAATACTCTAATCTTGGGGCTTACTCATAAGGAGGATTCCCAAGATAGGAGGGGATTTATGATAGGGTTTTACTCCTGAAAAGGAAACCCAAGTCAAGGGTAAATTAGGACTGGTTAAGAGAAATTTAAGGGGACTTGGGGCTTACTCCTGAAAAGGAAGCCCAAGATTATGACTGGGACTTACTCCTAAAAAAGGAGGCCCAGGTTAGGGGACTTGGGGATTACTCCTGAAAAGGAAGCCAAAGATTATGACTGGGACTTACTCCTAAAAAAGGAGGCCCAGGTTAGGGGACTTGGGGCTTACTCTTGAAAAGGAATCCCAAGATTATGACTGAGTCTTATTCCTGAAAAGGAGACCCAGGTTAGGGATTATGGTTTGGGGCTTACTCCTGAGGAGGATGCCCAGATTAAAGAATTTATAACTGGGGATTATTCCTGAAAAGCAGACCCAGGTTAGGATTCTCTCATCTTAACAGATGAGGTTAAATGAATGAACTCTCCATAATTATTGACATAAGGATATTTAAATCACTAGGTTTTGAGAGATATTCCACAGAATTCCTTTCAGATAAGGAAGTCAAATCAAGAAATCATGCCATAAATGGCTTTGAAGAGTGTTTTGAAGACTGAATCTTGAAAAGGAAAGGTGAAATGGCTTAAGAGGGGTAAAATGGGCAAGATGGGCACCCAAAACGATAGGGGCGCGCAAGTCTTGAAAGGCGCGCAAGTCTTCCGTGGGCGCGCATGTATTGGTCGCACAGGTATACCTGCGCGACACATGGTGTACTTGCGCGATTTTCAACCAGCATTGAAATACTTGAGCGACTCTTTTTTAAACCCTTTAGAATCCTCTTGAGGTTCTTCCAGAAAAGGGACCCGCAAGTTATATTGAAGGAAATAAGTCGGCGCGCAAGTGTTTGATAAGTTTCAACACTTAGGCCTTCCTTCTTCTCTTTAGATCTTCCGTTCTAGGCAAGAAATTACCTTAGAAGTGTTCCGGAAGCTTTGATAAGAGACTTGGGCATCGGGAGCTTCAATCCGAGTTTCTGGAAAAAGATCCTCTCGAATGGGGGGCCCACAGGGTCTATTTATAGGAAAAAGAAGACCCCGGGCGGTTACTGTGCAGTTATCACTTAGGTCGCGCAAGTCACTTGCACGACCATAAGGCGTCGCGCAAGTAGACTTGCATGACCACTAGGCGGCGCGCAAGTGTACTTGCGCGACCATGAGGGAACTTGTGCGACCTATGGGAAATGTTCTCCTTGTTCATCCCTTTGTCGATTTTTTGATGTTTCTTCAAAGGATGAATCACTTTATGCTTAGATATTCCCCTTTTCCGATCATTAGATTCTGTGACGAAAGGAGCGTCAACAAAAGTCCGACCTCAGAGTTGGATCTGGAAAGAAATGAGGATTTGACTCTGAGGAAATTGAATACATTCAAAGTAAAAGGGGGCGCGCAAGTCTTCAGGGCACAGAGAGCAGCGCGCAAGTGTGCTGGAACTTGACTTTTATTCAGAGTTCCTTTGTCTTTTGTGGCCAGTTTAAAGTCAAGCATGCCGGACATAAAGGGGCTAATGTTTAAGGTTGAAATATCTTTGACCAAAAATGGGTTAGAATTGACACAATTCCTTGAAAGTTCATCTGAAAAAATACCACCATACTCAAGTATGAGGGAAAATATGTAAACTATGGCTTAAGAATATTTGAATCTGAGGAATGATATGAAAAAGAGATAAAAGGCATTAGAAGAAGTAGTTTCGAAGAATGAAGTTACTATTATTTAACAAAACCCGTTAGGGGGTTGAAATATGCAGGGCCACCTAAGGGCATTGGCTGCATGGTTAAATAAATAACATCTTTCGGCTTACAAGTCTGTTATGTGGACTGTTTATGCAAGGCCACCTATGGGCACGTGCTGCATAGTCATGCAAAAGAACTCCCAGAAATTTACTTTCCTAGTGCTAAAAGCCAGTGAAAGTTTATGGAGATTCAAATTTTCTAAAGTATAGAGTTTGTTGTATGGAAAGAGGTACTTGAATATGGAGAAGATATTTCCGAACAAGAATATCGAAGAACTAGATGAATATCACTCCTACGAAGGGCTGACCCAAACGTAGGGAAGAAGAATAAACCATAGACTTGAATACTTTCTGATCATGAAAATGGATATGGGACAAATATGTTAAGGATGGCTATTTTTTGCGGATCCCTACATACTGTCGTTTAAGAAAAATAAGGACAAAAGAGGCATTCTTCCTAAGAATGAAGTTACTATTATTTAACAAAACCCGTTAGGGGGTTGAAATATGCAGGGCCACCTAAGGGCATTGGCTTCGTGGTCAAATAAATAGCATCTTTCGGCTGACAAGTCTGTCATGTGGACTGTTTATGCAAGGCCACCTATGGGCACGTGCAGCATAGTCAAGCAAAAGAATTCTCAGAAGTTTGACATTTTTGTGACTAGAAGTCATGAAAAGGGTTATGAAGATCTGAAAATATTTAAGGTTAGGATTATAACACATAAAGATGGGTATTGTCCAATGTATATAGAGATACATAGGTCAATGAAAACCATAATCATGTTGTGGCTGGGTCCTGAATTGAAATTTTGGACTTCACTACGTATCTCATAAGAATGAGAATCAATCCATACGTAGTTCTTGAAATGCAGTTTAACGTCGTGCAGGACGAAAGTATGAGAAATCTTAGTTTAAGGTCATAGAATTCGGACCATAATAATGAATACACAGTGTGTGTTTTCATGAGGACTTTTCAGCTAAGGGACTGAAAGTGAAATTTGGGGTTAGGCCCAGATGACTTGGGACTGGATTCGAGGGATACTCGAATGTTCCTATGTATCCCATAAGGATGGGAATCAAGTCCACGTAGTTCTAGAAATACCCTTTGTACAAATTTGGTTCGTACATGTGAAGGGTGAAAGGGGACTTTAGTGCAATGATGGTTTAACCTGAGATAAAAATTTTAGGCATTACCATGTATGCACGTAGTCTTTTGAAAATAAAACATGATGTAAAAAATCAATTTCAATAATGGTTCCTTCTCAAATGAGGAAATACAATAATATTGCAGTTTATTGTCGTACCGGACAAAAGTGTTATATAGTTTAACATCATATAACAAGGACGAAAGTGAATCAATGTAAAAATATTGATTCCAGGGGCGGTTTCACAAATCAACATCATATGAGATGGTGGTGAACCAATGTGAAGAGATTGTTTTTGGGCTTGAACCTTGGGAGGCTGCCTACATACCTAGCCTGGAGGGCAAGGATCAAAGTCTGTGTAGTTCAATTAAAGAATGAATTAATGATCAAGTTGTTCTTGTGGACAATGATCTAATAAAATATATTGTTGGGACATACACATGGTTAGTGTCCCAAAGGGAGTGTTATGGTTGATGTTCTCTCTAAGCTCACGTGAGTCATACTCAGTGTGAGAAACAAGAGGTAATAACAACCTTAACGATGTACAGTTTAATGTCATGTAGGACATAAAAAAGGGACTATGCAGTTTAAAGTCTTGCAGTTAGGACTATTGGGGCTGCACAATTTAGTGTCATGTAGCAGGGACAAAATACAGTTTAATGTCATGTAGGACCTATCAAAGATTTTCTGTACAGTTTAGCGTCATGTAGTTAGGACGATGGGGATAAAATAGTTTAACGTCATATTGGACGAAAGGGGGACTGTGCTGTTTAATGTCATTCCGTAAGGACAAAATAACACACTATTTATGTCATGTTGGACGAAAGTGCGAATAGTTTAAGGTCATATGCATGGACCGTGGATGGTGCAGTTTAATGTCATGCTGGACCTTTGATGATTATATAGTTTAACGTCTTTCCGGACGTGAGGGACTTTTATACAGTTTAGGGTCATGTAGTTAGGACGTCACAGTTTAACATCTTGCTGGACATAAGGGATTTGCAAATAGTTTATGGTCATATACATGGTCCAGGGATGATGCAGTTTAAGGTCATGCTGGACGGTTTATGGAACTTTTTCACAGTTTAATGTCATGTGGGACGAAGTTGCAGTTTAAAGTCATACTGGACCATTGTTGTACAGTTTAAAGTCATGTAGCTAGGACTAAGGTGAACCAATATGAGTATATCAGTTCTGGGGACTTTTTACAGTTTATCGTCATGCTGGACGATGAAAGTGCCACACAGTTTAATGTCATGTTGCTAGGACACAATATAGTTTAATGTCATCTTGGACAAAATATAGTTTAATATCATCTCGGACATAATAATAACCAATGTGACAGTTTAACGTCATGTTGGACGATAAGGGAACTAACACAGTTTAACGTCATGCTGGACGATGAAAGTGCCACACAGTTTAATGTCATGTTGCTAGGACAAAATATAGTTTAATGTCTTCTCTAACAAATAAGGAACTTCTGTACAGTTTAATGTCATGTAGATAGGACATAATATAGTTTAATGTCATCTCGGACATTATACAGTTTAGTGTCATGTAGGACATTATACAGTTTAGTGTCATGTAGGACATTATACATTTTAGTGTCATGTAGGACATTATACATTTTAGTGTCATGTAGGACAAAATATCAAATGAACCAATGTGATTGTTTTGGCTCTGGGAACAATATTTTGTGTTTATACAAAATACTTCTTTAGAAATCTGGCATTAGTTGGAGTCGTGATGTGTTCTCCATCCATTGAGATTAGAGAATACGCTCCATTGGAGTAGACCTTATGTATTGAATAAGGTCCTTCCAATTTTGGTTCAAGCTTGGGAGGCTTCTTTCCTGGTATCATTGGTGCTCTGAGAACCAATACCAATTCTCCCTGAATGAATGAACGAAGACGAACTTTTTTGTTAAAAGCTCATGCTATTCGATTCTGATAGATTTCCAAGTGGTGCAAAGTGCACAATCTTTTCTCATCTAACTGTTCCAATTCATTCAACCGCTTTTGGGATTGCTCATCTGTAGATAACAGATCAAAAATGGCTACTCTGAGTGAGGGAAATTGAACTTCAATTGGAAAGACTGCTTCTGTTCCATATACCAATGAATATGGAGTTTACCGCGTTGCATTGCGAGTGGTAGTCCTATAATCCCATAAATCATGAAAGAGTTTATCAGGCCATGACCTCTTATCTTTATCCACCATCTTTTGCAGTATATTTGAAAGAGTCTTGTTGAAGGCTTCTATCTGGCCATTAGCCGCTGCATGATATCGAGATGAATGGTTGGACTTAATGTTGTATTCTTGATACAATTTATTTACCTCAGAAGAACAGAAGTTGGTGTCGTTGTCCGTTAATATGGAATGAGGGACACCAAATCTAGTAATGATGTTAGACTTGATGAAGCTAAAAATGAATTTAGAACTGACTTCTTTGAGAGGTACTGCCTCTGCCCATTTGGAAAAGAAATCAGTAGCAGTTAGAATGTACTTAAACTGCTTGGCCGTAGCTGAAGGGTAAGGTCCCACCAAATCCATTCCCCATATGGAAAATGGCCATGAGTATTTAGCTGTATGAAGAAACTCTGGAGGTTGATGAATGAAGTTGGAATATACTTGGCATGAATGACACTTCTTTTTGAAATTAACACAGTCTTGTATCATTGAAGGCCAAAAGTATCCAAGCCTTTGAATTTGATCAGACAGTCTATGTCCAGATTGGTGGGAACCACAGACTCCTGCATGCACTTCTTTTATGACAGCCATTGTCTCTTCACCATCAATACATCTGAAGAGAACTCCATCAAAACCACGTTTGTAGAGAATTTTCTCGAGGTGGTTTGGGCCATCATAAAGAGTAAAATTGACCACATGTCGCCGGATTTGTTCTTTCTCGGCTCTATCAAGTGGAAGTGTTCCATTTTGAAGGTATTCCCTGATAAGTGACATCCATCCTATAGTATGACCATACGTTTCAGGAATGGGACTAATTTCATTAATTTCCTCTGTTCTGACTTGAACATAAGGTGAAATTGCACGACGGTGGGCAATACAGATGGTTGTCTCGTCCTGATTTGGATCTGCTAAAGGTGTGGCTATATTAGCCAGTGCATCAGCTTGAGCATTTTGTGATCTTGGGACATAAGAAAATGTTGGTTCTGAAGGGAATTCCGACATTAATTCTCTGACGTAATCATAAAAAGAGATTAATTCTTCTTTTCTGATGGCATAATCCCCATTGACTTGTTTGATTACCAGGTCAGAATCACCTTTCACCTTTAAGTGATTCACTTGTGCTTGAAGCGCTAACTCCAAGCCTGTAATGAGAGCTTGGTATTCAGCTTCATTATTGGTACCACCTTCCCACAACAAAAAGGAATAAGGTAACACTACCTTATCTGGAGAAATGAGCACAATTCCTAAACCAACTTTGTTGAATTTAGGATTTTCCATTTTCTTCCCTGTTGGACTTCTAGAAGCACCATCAAAATACATTTCCCATGTTTGAGGACTCTCTTGAATAGAGAAAACTTCCTCGTCAGGGAGTTCGATATCTGAATACGTGTTTTCCACTGAAGGATGTTCATCCAGGAAATCCACCAGAGCATGGCCCTTAATTTCCTTTTGAGACACATACTGGATGTCGAACTGCTATAGAATAACCGCCCACCTTTCCAGACGTCCTGTAAGCATTGGACGACTAAGGATGAATTTGAGCTGATTATTACGAGATATCAATTGGACCTCATGATGTTGCAAGTAGTGTCTCAGTTTTTGAACTGCAAAGATTAATTCTAGGCAGCACTTTTCAATACTTGAATACTGGGTTTCTGCTTCAAGCATAGTTCTACTGAGATAGTAGATACTATTTTCATTCCCAGCATCATTCTTTTGAGCGAGAAAGGCACCCAATGATCGCTCTAAAGCTGTCACATAGAGGATAAGTGGTCTACCCTCAACAGGTGGCATGAGTACTGGTGTACTTAAGAGGTATTTCTTGAGAACATCAAATGCTTCTTGACATTCTTCAGTCCATTGGTAAGTGACTCCTTTCTTCAATAATTTGGTAAAGGGTAAACTTTTGCCTGCCAAATTGGCGATGAAATGCCGAATATAGGCTAAGTGTCCTTGAAGTCCTCTTAATTATTTCAAATTCCGAGGAGGTGACATACCAATGATTGATTTGGTCTTCTCAGGGTCGACTTCAATACCACGATGGCGTACAACAAAGCCAAGGAATTTTCCTGAGGTTACCCCAAAAGCACATTTTAAGGGGTTCATCTTCAAACTATGTTGTCGAAGCTTGTGGAATATGACTTCCAAATCAGCCAAGTGATTAGAATGTTGTTTGGATTTAACTACCAAATCATCTACATAGCATTCAACAAACTTACCTAAAAGGGGTTTGAAGATACGATGCATGGCGCGTTGATATGTTGCACCTGCATTCTTTAAACCAAAGGGCATCACCCGGTAACAAAACACACCTTGAGGAGCTCTGAAGGCTGTATATTCCTCATCTTCTAGGGCCATTCGGATTTGATTATATCCAGAATATCCATCCATGAAAGAAATTACTTCATATCCAGCTGTCGCATCAATTAAGAGTTTTGTAATCGGAACTGGGAAATCATCTTTAGGACAATACCGATTAAGATCTCTGAAATCGATGCAAACCCTAATTTGTCTGTTCTTCTTCTTTACAGGGACAATATTAGCCAACCACTTGGGATATTGAACTTCTCTGACAAATTTAGCTTTGATAATCTTATCCACTTCAGCCTCAATTTTGGAAGCATAGGTTGGGTGTGTTCTTCTCGCGGCTTGCTTGAATCCTCGATGTTCTTTTGGCAAACCCAAATGATGGGTGGCAACATCAGGATCAAGGCCAGGCATCTCTGTATAATTCCAAGCAAAAAAATCTTTATTTTTCTTTAGAAAAGAAATATACATCTCCTGCTCTTCAAGGGTCATGGCCGCACTAATTAAAGTGGGGCGTGGATCTTTCTCTGTACCCAGATTTACTTCTCTGAGTTCATCCACAGTGGTAGAGATACCTTCTTCAAATGCTGGAGGAGCATCTCTAAGATCTTCCTCTTCCTCTTCATCATGTGTTATTTCTTCCGTTTCTACTTGCAAAGTAGATGAAAAAACGAAATTCTCATGATCATAAGAGATGTCAAAATTTTCACATTTTGAAGAAGAAGCTTCCATTTCCGACCCTATTGATGATATAGGGTCTTCTTTGGAAAATAAAGAGGAGATGATGGATTGAGAATCGACATCATTATTCACCTCTGGTGTTTCTATAACTTCTTCTGGCCTGATTAGCGAAGTATAGACTTGTCGGATTTCAGCAGACGAAATGAAAACGTCACCACTTATGCTTTCATCACTGATTGGTAAGTTACCAATTTCTCCCATGTTGTCTGGCTCGATTGCCGTAATTGACATTGTGGATCTTTCCATAAGAGTATTTTGATTTGGGCCTATTTTGTCAATTTGACTGATAGGTAACACATAATCTGTACTCACATGTGAAAATGGATTTATTGGAATTTTTTTCCAAACCATATGGAGCATTAACTTTGGTAATTTCCTTCATTGTAGATTTTTCTCTTCCTTTCATGTGATAAAATTACGCCTCAATGTATTGAGACTCACATGTCTTGAACGGGGCCTTATCACCATACAATGTTCCAACTTGACCATCGAAATAGTATTTGAGTCATTGATGGTATGATGATGGAATAGGTGCATGCTGATGTAGCCAGGGTCTTCCAAGCAAGATATTGAAAGCTGAGTCTTGATCAAAAATCATGAAATCCGAATTGGAAAAAAGATCTCCAAACTGAGTTCTGAGTGTAGCTTCTCCCAGTGGTTCTTGTTCATTTTTATCATATCCTTGTAACATCATGGTAGAAGGAGATAAATTAGATTCCGTGAGGCCCAATCGACGAAGTGTACGAATGGGCATGAGATTGACTCCTGAACCATTGTCAATGAAAGATCTTCGAACATCTATACCATTGACTTTGCCAGATAAGTAGAAAGGTTTTATGTGCCCATGCACAACATCATCTTCATCTTTATCAGTAAAAGATATCACTGCATGGCATTCTGCAGGATTATTCTCTATGTGATAGATTTCAGCTAGAGCAATTTCAGCTTCAAACTCCTGAGGACTTGACAAAGCTTCGATGAGTGCTTCCCGAAGATCTTTTGACAGATTCAAAGCATCCAAAATTGATAACTTGGCTGGTACTTGGGCCAAGTGTTTCAATATATCATACTTTTGATCTAGAGGTCTGCGTTTCCCAATAGGAATATGTGGTTTAGCAGGTACCTTGGAAGCAGATGCTTTGGAAGCTGATGCATCTTGTATTGAAGCTGGCAACATCCTTGGTTTTGGTAGATTAGAATGATTAGATCCATTTACTTGCTGAGATAAAGAAGATGGAACTTTTAATCGGTCTTCCAAAATAACTGTGCCAAAACTGAATTGGCCATTGGCAGAAGAACTTGCTTATTCTTTTTGAGCTCGCTGAAAGGCTCTACCACGAGTTTCTGCTGCATATACAGTGCTAGCAGGGGTAGAATTAGAGTAGTGGCTTCGGAAAGATCCACGTCTTCCCCTATATCCTGAACCTCTAGAACTTCCTCGGGTTCCCTTATTTGATACAGGGAATTTAGGCTCATCAAGACTGGAATATGGATCTGTTAATTGAATCATATTAACAGAACCAAAGATTAACTCTTCGTCTGATAAAGACTCTACCTGGTTAGCCTGTTTAGGCTGTGTCGTTTGGTGGGACGGTGCCCGTGGCTCTGAAGTAGATGGCATGAAATCTGCCAGAGTCAAAGAAAATTTAGGCTTTGATACATACTCTTCTTCTCCTGATTCCTCTTTCTTCTTTGAATTGCGCTGCCCTTTTGAGGATTTGTCTTTAGATGGAGGCTTTACTGCAGCTTTTGTAGGAGACACAATTGGCTTCTTCAATTGTGTTCGCAAAATTGAATGGGTACGATTGATTGTCTTTCTGACCATCCAATCATCATATTTTTTCGCAGTTTTGCTTTTGACTTCCTGCCACTCGCCTCCTTCCTCTGGATCTGTAGGGGTAATACATGCTACATGAACTGAAGAACCCTTCAATTTGACTTGTCCCAAGTCGACTATTTTTTGCAGGAGGTCTTTAAAGGAAAAACACACCTGGATGGGATGCCCCAACATTTGATGAAAGGGACAATAATTGGGATGGTCTTCATCTCCTTCCTTGTTTGGCCTCTTGGGCACTGGTAATTGAACCAAATTATTTTCCAGAGCTGAAATGAAGTAACCAAGAACTTGCTCACTTCAGAAAGAGTATGTTTTACTCTTCATATCATCGAATTGTTTTCGTTGTTGATCTCTTTGATCATTTGGATGAAACAGCCTTTGTTGTTGGCGTTCAGGAGGTGGAGTCCTTCGAGAAGATGAAGGTTTTGAAGTAGATATAGGTACATGTGCTTGTTTAAGCATAACTGTAGCAGTTTCTGCTTTACCCATTCTTCTTCCTGGAGCTGATGGAATTACACGAGATTTAACCTTAGCCTGTATAAGGGAATCTTCAATATAATGAGCGATTGAAGTAAGGTCTCGAAACCCTCCAGTGTATTTCACACGGATCAATGGCGTGCGTAATTCGTCACGTAAATTTGCCACACAGATTGGCAACAATTTCTCCTAAGGGAGTGCTAAACTCAGGGAATACGTTAATCCCTTCCAACGAGCAATGAAATCAAAGACTCCTTCATTTTCCCTTTGCTTGCAGTTTGTAAGATCGAAAACTGTCGTTTTTGGAAAAGTTGAGCTAAATTGAAGAAGGAATTTTTGATGAAGATCCTCCCATCCGATGACTGACCGGGATTGCAAGCTTGTATACCAGACAAAAGCTGGTCCTTGCAAGGTTCGCATGAAGCATCTGAGTTTCACTACTTCTTGCTGCTCTGGAGTTCCCATCATAGGATCACAACAAGACACGTAATGCGTCAAATGTTGTTCAGGGTCGCCTGATCCATTGAAAGTAGGGAAAAAAGGGTTTCCAAAACTGGATGGAGGAGAAATTGAATCTACCCATTCAGGGTAAACTTTCTTTTCAGGTTGAACTTGCTCCCGTTTCCCTTCCATAGTTTCTAACCAAGCTGTTAATGACTCAATAGTAGTTATTAACTTTTGAGAAACATCAGGTTGAACTTGGTTTTGGGTAGGTGCAATGAATGGAGTTTGGACAGACCTGATGGTTGGTGCTGCAACTGTTGGTAGTGCTGCCAACCGTTGTTGCGTTTGACCCGTAAGATTAGACCTCTGAGGGTTTACTAATAATGGAGGATATTCCTGATCCATCTCAGTAGTTACAACAAATTCCTTCGGCTGTCGGACTTCAGCATTCTTAAGAAGAAGACTACTCTGAAGTAGTTCTGCATTCAACCTTCTTAATTCTTTCATTTCTTCCTCCTGTTGTGCAAACCTTTGCTCTAATGAGAGCGATTGACCTCCTTCAGAGGAAGGGTGAGAAGTAACCTGATTCTTTCCTTTCCCCTTATTGGATCCTTTTTGGAGAGGGGGAAGTGGGTTACTTGAAGGAATACCCAAATTTTGGGTAAGCCTTTGATTACATGTGCGCACACCTTCTTCATTTAGGTCTGTGTGCACAACTTCTTGAGCAGGAACCTCTTCGTCTGATCCCTCTGATTGAGCCTCATCTGGTGAATCAGCAGCAACAACATTGATGACATTAATGGATGCATATTGCATGGAATCCATTATATCAGCATTTCTGTGATATTGTCTTCTTCTATGTCCATGATGAGACATGGCATTCCGTTGACTTGATCCCTCAGTAACTTCTTGGAGAACCGTCACTTGGAGAGAATCTCCTGATAGCTTGGCTCTTCGTTCCTCTTGAGGCTTATTCCCTAATTGAGAGAATACTGACTTTCTCTGAGGGAGGGATTGAGGATTTGAAAAAGTCCCCAGTCCGGTGGACTGGGGATGTTCATGCTGCTTCCGCTCAACTCCTCGAATCCCATTTGTTGACTCTGAGGGTTGGGTTAGAGAAGTCCCCAGTCTGACAAGCTGGGGTGTCTCTTGACATGCTATGTCTGAGATCACCTTAAAATCTCTCTTGATCTTGCGAATCTTAGTTCAGAAATTAGCTGGATGCATTAACCTGTATCCACTTTTATCACCTGGTTCAACAGATCGTTGGATGATTTCCGAAACTTCTGTCATTTGATGACGTGTTTGCTCCAGACGAGAGGCTTGTGCAATATTCTCGCCTGCTTGATGTAGGATCAATTCAACAACTTGTTCTCTATATACTTGATTTTGAGAGGAACTAGTTGAAGCCTGTTTTTGAGAAAGCTTTTGATTATGAACAAAGCCCATTGACTGTGGCCGGCCATGGGCAATAACATTGCATGAGACCATTTTCGGCGGGCTTTGCTGACCGGAAAGCACTGTGAAATGTAGTTCTCCGTGAACACCCCATCCTCTGATATGAACATCAGATGAAGCATTGGCAATTAACTGACACAATTTTCTTAGTGCGCCAAGGCTTGAACGTTGAAGGGTTCTCTGTTGCTTTTCAGCCTTCGGATACCGAGAGACTGATAGAGATGCCAAATCAATATGACGTTGTATCTCTTCTATTATCTTAAGATGATTTTCATATTCATCGTAAGATAATACCTTCTTCTTTAATTGAAAAATAGTTTTCCATATGTTGAGAAGAATATCATGGATTCCATCATCCGTCAACATCTTTGGAATGTCGTACTGGGAGTCAGCCAAAGGCCAAAACATGACTGGTACTTCACCTTTTGCCAGTTTTTTCCTCATGTTCAGCATTTCCTCTTTATCATTAAATGAACATTATTCTACCTGTTTGGACCAGAGTTGGTGTTTCCTTGTTGCTTCATCGGATTCAACAAGATTGGTAGAGAGATCACTATTCATGCTGGAAGATGAATGACCCAGGGATGGTTCGTAGAATAACCTAAACCCCAGGCTATCTTCTGATGGAGAAAGAGTTTCACCTGCTGATATTAAAGCATCAGACATGACTGGTTTTACGTTTGCAAGTGCCTCAAGATAGGAGGGCTTTATTGTCACTACATTGCCTTCTGAAGAATTTTCGAGACAACGTGAATCACTACTGCGGAGAGGACTTTCGCAGCGAAGTTCATCACCATGAGGAGGACCATCATGATGGGTTACAGCAAAAGATGAAATCTCTTTCTCCTTGGTCTTCTGACCACACAGAGGGTTCCTATGGCTCTCATCTGAAGAAGAAACTTCAAGATTGACCGAACTTTCATGAAGCAAGTCTTCATGAGGAAGTGTCTGTTGAAGACTTTCAGAATTAATGTTCCCGTTTTTGGGAACTGAGGGAGTAGAATCTTGAATTATGACAGATAAATGTCTGAAGGCTTCAAGAACTCCAGTATCGAGCAAGGCTTGGTTACAGATTGGCCTTTGATCTCCTGACTGTGCTGGGCGGATCTTTTTCATAGATGCCTTCTTACTCGCTTTAAAAACCACTTGATGATGAAAGTGATTGCTCTGAGCAGGTTTATGTGCCTGATCAGGAAATATGGTCAGGTTAGGCTGACGATCTCCACTCAAATCAGGTGTATGTGCCTGACTTGGTTGTCCGTATGATATGGGGGAGTATGCCCCATAACCCTCTTGGACTGGAACAGATGTGTGTGTCTGTTCCGGAGTGAATCGTTGATGTGTCACTCCATTTCTAGGGATAGATTTATGTGTCTGTCCCTGTGATGATGCTGAAGCTGTTATAATATCCTGGCAAGCATCCAGAATATGAGCAGGAATTTGCTTCTGCTCTTTCACCATTGACAAAATATGTTTGGTGACTTCAGTCGCCGGAACGGGAATATACGTCCACTCCGGGCTTGGAGTAGGTGTATGTGCCTGCTCCTGTCCTCCTTTTCCTGTCAGTGAATCCTGACAGTACTCAAGTGTGGAGGCAGAGAATTGAGTCTGCCACCTGTTTGGCGTCGGGGCTTTCCGACTGACTTCTCCGTGTGCTACCAAGAGAGACTGTTGGTAGGCTTGATTAGTATTAGCAGGTGTATGTGCCTGCTGATTACACTTCGCCAAACGCGGTTGAAGAGATCCATCATATGTAGTCAGACGAGCCTGCTGACTAACTGGTGATGTATAAGCAGGTGTATGTTCCTGCCTATGGTACTCTGCCGGAATTGCCTGGCGGGATTAGCGTGATGCTGCCAGACGAGTCTGCTGGACAGCGGAATTAACACGGACAGGTGTGTATGCCTGCTCGTTGTTTGCCACCAAGTTAGGTTGGTGGACTTCTCCGGAGATGGCAGGGATGACAACCTGCCTATTGTTAACCGGATTCCGTCTCTGGCGGTTCATCTTGCCTGCTCGGGTTCGAGGAACCTGAGCTGAATGCCTGGAGTCGGTACCCTCATCATGTTGAGGGCGCACTACCGCACGAGTCTGGCGGCGATTGTTGATGGGAGCCCTCGGGAAGGACTCTTGTCTTTTTGAACTAAGGCCCTGAGGGACCTGCTCATTCAATTCCTCAGAGTAAGGGAGTGAATAGAAATTGCGTTCCGAGGATAACGACCCGAAACGGTTGGAGACGGTAGTCAGCACCGCCTGCTTCTTGATTGCTGGCCGCCGTTGTCCGGACGACCTGGTAGAGTTGTTAACCTGGAGGGCTTGACGAGCGGCCTCCAGAGTTGGGATAGTACCGTTGCGACAGTACTCCTTAACCAGTGCATTAGAAACCCAGCGTTGAAGACGCTGAGTTGGTGATGTCATCCTCAGAGCATATGACGTTCCAGCAGGAGTAGAAACATTGGTTTTCACAGCAGCAGACCTCACAGTAGAGGTGTTCACAGTAGCAGTATTCACAGGGGTGAATTTAAGGAAAGCCATTTTGCAGAAGATCTTGAGAAAAAAGGGTGCCTGTTCCATATAACAGACGTAATCAAGATGAATCCGGCCGCTACATCTTTTGGATGAGAACATGTCAATGATTTATTTGTTTGGCCCAAGGGGCCTAACAAATATGAAAAACATCACTTTAACTTGGTTAAGGATTCACGTCGGGTTCACCATTTTTGTTTCGCACGGAATCCGGGGATGACCTCCTGGATGGGAGATTCAAATGTTCCGATCGGTTTCTAACGGGTTTGTTCGTAGAACCGGAAACATCCAATGATTCCACATCCGTTTGGACCTATTTTCCAAAGGTAGGCGCTCATTAGCTTGTGGACTAATGAGGCTTAGTAATTTGCATTGGTCGAGAGGATGGGAGGTCGGACTCATCACACCTTTTTAAGGGGAATTATTGTCTACTCCGGGACTCTCTTTATAGATTTAAGTTATGTTCGTGAATCCTTATTATATTACCAAGTATAAAATGAGCTTTCCTTTAGTTTTAATAATCAATCATTAAATATTCAAGAAATTTAGAGAATCTTTTATATGTATTCGAGGTTCTTCATCAATAGAGAATCATCTATATCTGTTTAGAGATTCTTGGTCAATGGTATCCTTCAAAACATTTATATAAAAGTCTCTTGGTCATTATGATGACTAGGATGGTTTTAAAGCCACTCAGTGGGGCACTTGAAGTTTATCGTCATTCAGAAGGACATAGATTATTTCAAAGTTGGGATCGAACCCATGGATGGGCTACCTACGTATCCTTTGTTTTGGAAAAGGAATCAGAACCCACGTAGTTCGAGTAATGGAGTATGATGTTTATGATTGATGGCTCAAAGATGAATGTCATAATTACTTTTACACTCAAAGCTCACGTGAGTCATGCTCGGTGTGAGAAACAAGAGGTATTGGTAAAAATTAGACAATTGTGCCATGAAAGATGAAATCATAAGAATTTGTTTGGGGATTATGTATGTATGACTGCCCAGATAGATGAAGGTTTAGGATTTACATTTAGGGAGAAAATCCATGAACAGGGTCCATAAAGTTATATGTGCTTCATGGAGATTTGAATACTCTAATCTTGGGGCTTACTCCTAAGGAGGATTCCCAAGTTAGGAGGGGATTTATGATTGGGTTTTACTCCTGAAAAAGAAACCCAAGTCAAGGGTAAATTAGGACTGGTTAAGAGAAATTTAAGGGGACTTGGGGCTTACACCTGAAAAGGAAGCCCAAGATTATGACTGGGACTTACTCCTAAGAAAGGAGGCCCAGGTTAGGGGACTTGGGGCTTACTCCTGAAAAGGAATCCCAAGATTATGACTGGGACTTACTCCTAAAAAAGGAGGCCCAGGTTAGGGGAATTGGGGCTTACTCCTGAAAAGGAAGCCCATGATTATGACTGAGTCTTATTCCTGAAAAGGAGACCCAAGTTAGGGATTAAGGTTTGGGGCTTACTCCTGAGGAGGATGCCCAGATTAAAGAATTTATAACTGGGGATTATTCCTGAAAAGGAGACCCAGGTTAGGATTCTCTCATCTTAAAGGATGAGGTTAAATGAATGAGCTCTCCATAATTAGTGACATAAGGATATTTAAATCACTAGGTTTTGAGAGATATTCCACAGAATTCCTTTCAGATAAGGAAGTCAAATCAAGAAATCATGCCATAAATGGCTTTGAAGAGTGTCTTGAAGACTGAATCTTGAAAAGGAAAGGTGAAATGGCTTAAGAGGGGTAAAATGGGCAAGATGGGCACCCAAAACGATAGGGGCGCGCAAGTCTTGAAAGGCGCGCAAGTCTTCCGTGGGCGCGCAAGTATTGGTCGCGCAGGTATACCTGTGCGACACATGGTGTACTTGCGCGATTTTCAACCAGCATTGAAATACTTGAGCGACTCTTTTTTAAACCCTTTAGAATCCTCTTGAGGTTCTTCCAGAAAAGGGACGCGCAAGTTATATTGAAGGAAATAAGTCGGCGCGCAAGTGTTTGATAAGTTTCAACACTTAGACCTTCCTTCTTCTCTTTAGATCTTCCGTTCTAGGCAAGAAATTACCTTAGAAGTGTTCCAGAAGCTTTGAGAAGAGACTTGGGCATCGGGAGCCTCAATCCGAGTTTCTGGAAAAGGATCCTCTCGAATGGGGGGCCCACAGGGTCTATTTATAGGCAAAAGAAGACCCCGGGCGGTTACTGGGCGGTTATCACTTAGGTCGCGCAAGTCACTTGCACGACCATAAGGCGTCGCACAAGTAGACTTGCATGACCACTAGGCGGCACGCAAGTGTACTTGCGCGACGATGAGGGAACTTGTGCGACCTATGGGAAATGTTCTCATTGTTCATCCCTTTGTCGATTTTTTGATGTTTCTTCAAAGGATGAATCACTTTATGCTTAGATATTCCCCTTTTCCGATCTTTAGATTCTGTGACGAAAGGAGCGTCAACACTTACCTTCAATGTTTTGATACTCTCGCATATTGTTTACTTTTTTTTAGTATTGGTTAATTGTTCAACTTGAGTTTGAACTCCATATGTAATGGTGGTACTTTTTATTGGAGGGTGGCTCGTGGGTTAACATGCAGATCATGTAGTCATCTTGTTTGATAGGTTTCATTGTATTGTTGGGGTACCTTCCTGCCTTATGTAAATGATTCTCCATTTTTTGTTTTTTTATTGGGTTGTTTCGATTCCTTCCACCGTTAAGTATATATATTTATTCTTGTCCTAAATAATTCCCTTTTGAGTACTCTATTGTTTCTGGAAACTAGTTTCCAACAAATGGAGATTGGGAATGCCTTTGGGTCCATGCCACTATTCATCCAGGGTTGTTGGTTTATGGTTACCCCATGTTGGTACATGACACTTCAGATCCTTAGAATAGGTTGTAGCCATAATTTATAGAAGAATAAATATAATAAAAACTCTAGTAACTTATTAAATAGTAAATTTAGCCTCTCACATTAGAGGTAGTCCCCAAAATTCATCGGGGGACACATCTCTAAAATGATCGACACCAGGAGGTAATTTAGTCTACTATAATCCATGATCAATAATGTAACAAATAACATCTTGGGATGTCACTCCACCTAGACATAGATTATATAGTTGATCTCTCAATTCATATACATACAACTCAATATTGTTTTGATCGGTTCCACCCTCTTCTATTTTAAACTGCAACCTCTAACGATAACAATATGTAAGATCACTATATGATACAAAGAGATAAATCCTATGATGAAATTATATACATTAATCTAGAGTATGAAAAGGTCCCATTAAAATAGGTATACGCCTACCTCATCATTCAAAATATTTTACTAAAATATTCTCGTGGAATGTGTACCTAAAAGTGTATCTGCCATCATTTTGACACATAAGTACTCAACTTGAAGCATATAGATCACTATTATAGACACATAGAAGAAGGATTATGAATAACCCATGTCAAATAAAGCATACTAAATAGTGGATTCCATAAGAATAATAATTTTGATAGAATATGGCTTGACATCATGATACTCTAAAATAGGATACACTGAATAAATCTATCCAGATCTCTGACCCTTTGCTACATCCTTCCAACCCTCTGCTTGCCTTCACTGTAGGGAATGTGTATCTGAAACCTAGACACAATAGTCATGACATCCTCTTATGATTTTATGGATATTTTTACTCCATTTAATTTCCAATAATGGTGATCATAATGCTTCACAAAATGGTGCGACTAATATGGACCATCTCCCTCTAATCACAGATGAAAGGGTTCTAAAACAAGGATAATTATGCTTCAATTTTCCACAACAACTACTCCCAATGGGGTCTATGGAACACAATGGACTATTATTCGTTAGATTCACATGTTGGTGAAAATAAACATAAATATCAGTGGGTGTCAAATAGCTACTACTACTCACACTCACAGTCTCAATATGTCATCAATGACTACTGGTCAAACAAATAAACTATCATAGTTATGAACTACATTAGATCCCACCAACATCTACATTAGATTTTTGACAGTGGAAGGTTCCTATTTCTAAAAATATAATATGATCATCAATCGAAAAATGATAAATTTAAATTGAATATGATGTTTAATCCCATCCTAAAATCATCTAGGTTATGCTAACTCATCAAAAGTATAGTTATGAACATGGCGCAAAAGCTATGTAAAATTATCTTATTAATCCTTAAAACTTAAATATCCTACTGTATTTTCATAAGCTCCCTTTCATGATATAAACATAGGTTATCATTGATGATGTATTTATTTAATCTTCATTATAAATCTTTCCAATTCATATATAGGTACATAAATACCTTGTTTAGAATTTCATACCATCATTTTTGCAGATCCATGAAACATATCTGTTGTGAGCATGACTAGCCTCTATATCCAGGTGCTCGAATATGTATATTTATATCTACAAAAATGACTCTGCATCTTGGGTCCAACAACCATCGATTAACATGGTACATGATACCACTGAAACTCACATGTAAGCTCTCCCATATAAGGGGAAGGTCTCAGAGTGCCCTAAATAGTCATCATAAGCCATTGAAACTCCCTATTGAAATAGAAAAACATATCCCATATCATGGATAATAGGTGGTTACATATGTGGTACTACTAGATGTATCATTGGTGAATTAGTGTTCACCACCATCAGATCATGGTCACAATCGCCCTACTAGAAAATCACTAGAGGTTGTAATTATAGAATAAATCATAGAATGAAACCACAGACCTATGATAGGTTTTGATAATGGTAATGATCACACAAACACAATTACGATAGATACAAGACTTCCTTTTTAATAGCCACACCCCTCTTCCAACTCAATTATCCAGGTCTAGGTGGTAGAAAATTTTTTATAGAACACAAGGGACATTACATACTACCCTCCCCTAATGATTGTTCTAGGTCATGTCAATCTTTTACTATATGGGTCCCAATATAGAGAGGGATAATTTCAATGTATATTGAAAATTAACCATTAAAATTTAATTTGATACCAATTTTATATTGACCTTTTCATAACACTTTTTGATATTGTCATTCTCATATTTATATCATTTTCCATTTAATGTTTCAATTTTATGGATAAACACTACAGATTTACAAGGGACCATACACCATACAAATTGATGTGTCATCTATTGAAGAGTAACAATTAATTTATGATTTCCCAATATGAAATATTATCCTTAATATTGATATAGAAATAATCACTCAATCAAGATGCATGAAATGCACACAATAAATAAACGTTGCATGTAATAATGAATTAAATATAAATCGTTAATAGAATCTAAGATTATGTTGGATCAATGATTAATTAGATTATTAAGAGAAAGAAAAAAATATAAAGCTCAATCATAGAAAAAAATAACACATCAAGTGAATCACCGGAATTTGTAACAAAAAAATTGTAATATGAAATATATATAAACAAAAATCCTCATACTAGTAAATTTATCATTTCCTATTGTGTGGGTTAGCTACTCTCCATAACATCTAATTAAAAAATTCTGACGCATTTTTATTCTATAAGATAATATTACCAAATTATAATATGAATGAAAATAAATTGATATGACAAAGATTTGTGAATTATGTACACATATGCCACATAAATGGCATGGTGATATATTTTCCACATGTCATCTCATGTTCCTCCATGTAATCCAAAGGTTTCCAACTAGTTTTGAAGATCCAATGTGTTATAGTGGTTAGAATATACCCTCATGGTTAGTTTTAAATGATGGTTAAGTGCATATATAATTAGAATAATAATAATATAAACATTAAAATGGATGGTAAACGTACAAATGGAAAAAATTACAAAAAAAACCATGGAAAAAATCATATACTGAATGATTTAATTCCATGTATCTTATAAAAATGAGATGTCACACCTTGTGGAATACATGAATTTAAATATATGTATCGAATGAACAAAAACAACATAATGGATATATCTAATGGAATCAGAAGACAAAGATTTATCACATGCCCTTTGACTCTCATGCTATGATCAAATTAAGGATCATACATAGGGAGCTTAGAGAAGTCCCTACATAGACCCTCATAATCTTCTAGGGTACCTATAGTGGCCCGACTAGGCCGTGAGATAAAATCATTTGGCCACAAAAAATTATGTATATATTTATATTGTCTGATCATATATTGTAACTGTGTTATGGTAATAAGGAATGAGACAATAAAGTTGTAAAATGTCGGATATTGTTTAGAAAGGAAAACATTCGGGACCTTCTTCTATCAATCCATTCCAAATAATCTATGAATATTTATCCATTTGTATAAACATATATGGATAGTATACGTAATGAATCCTATATCCATATATGTAAATATTTCACATTCACTATAATTGAGGTGTAACTTAGGCACCAATGATCTGTAACATGAGAATCATAAGTATCAAGGGACACAATATCCAATAACACATGAATAGGAGAATCAGTGGCCAATTGCACTATAATAGGGTCTTAATGAACAAATCATTTTAGTAGGGGCATTATTCCAATTATAATATCAAAAGGGACATCATGTATGTTTATAATAGTAGTGGCCAACATTCCTAAATCATAAAAATAACATCAATATGTACATTCATCAAAATAAAGAATGGTTTCCATGCCTATTCCATAGTATAAATGTAACCATTCCATTATTGTTTTTATATGGAATTTCATGCTTAGAACATATAATTTTGGTCACCCAATCTATATCTCAATCATAGGGTCACAATTATCATATCATAACTACTAGGCCACTATTCCCATGAATCAAAATTACGAGGGTCGCCATGCCTATATATCACATTATTTGGAGTGACACCTGCATATATATAAAATTAATAGAAGGGATTCCATGACTGTATAATATATTTCATAAGGGATTCCATGAACATCATCATAATAGTGTTATGTAATCATTGTCATTACTACAAGTCAATTGATATTTCAGAATCCATTAACATTCCTTCTCAATAATAGTGTGACCATCTTTCTATTTAACACTGGAGACATTGTCACACATCTAACTTATCATATAAATCAATATGGTTTCATATGTTTTCTTGTCATGATGTAACACAAAAATTTTCAATTTAATTTCTGATATCAAAATTTAATGTTTAATCTAAACACAATGAAGTATGTTATGGTTATGTGACTATAATGGTCGAAATAAATATATAAAGGTCACACCAAATCTGGTGTCACACATGAGGATGGGGACCTAAAATGTCTCAAGGGGTCTAAAAGTGTCATTCAGTACCAATATAGGCTGACCAATTAAATTCATATACAATTTATGTATAGACATGATGAAACCTGCATGTGGAAAACAATACATAGTATAATTAATCTCAATATTGAGAGATAATTTATAAAATAATCTATCTTATGCCTATAGTGGTCTACTTTTCCAGTGTTAGCCTTTTTTTTCATGATAATAATAAATTTTCAAAATATACTAAAGACCTAATAATTGGTCACATAAGCATGAACCTAAATAACTATGTAGTGGGGAATACAAATGATGATTGGAGAAAATATAAAACATTACTAACATGCATCGATCCAATGAGACTATTTGTTTTCGAATCATGGTTTAGAGGACAAACTGAAAGAAAATCCTAACACAACAGCATCAAAATCACCCCATTGGTGAAAATGAAGAGATGATTTCCGTTGGAATACTAACAGAAATTTTGGGTTTAGGCTTATAATTCATTAATGGATGTTTTCTATTTGTACCGAAAAAATTGTGTCGCACGGTTGACCAAACAGTGCATACCGCTCCTCCTAAAAAACCATCTCGCATAGTTTATTCTACTAACATGGGAAACTGTAATGCCATGATATTTTATGAGAAGTATTTTTTTAGGTCTTATGTTATATGCAACATCAAAGGAATCTTTCACGGCACAAAACACTAGCTTGGCTTGCATTACACGCAATCACGATTTTCCTCGATAGCGTGAGTAGTAAGCAATACCGAGTTCCACTAAACAACGATATTTTAATATAATATTTTAAACTAGACATTATGAATAGTATTATATGAATTTTAAATCTTATAACATTATTATTCATCTTAAATATTTTCTAGAACATGTTAATGGAACAAAATAAATTCTTTGGTTAAAATAAGTATTTTTCAAAAAATACAGTTTTGCCACCTTTTGATGGCGCACCCACTTTAAATCTAGTTTTTGACAAGTTTATAAGGTCAATTTGACAAAATATAATTCTTATTTAGAATCAGGATATAAAAAATTACTTTTGATAAAAATTTCATATTATTATGATAACTTTCATATTTTAATGAATAATACACACACTCTATATTTTAATTAAAAACAAATTTTTTCATCTCAATGATTTATATGGTTAAATTATAATATTGAATGGTTTTAAAGTATAAATAGAATATATTTTTACCATTTAATATAATGTATGTCATTAGCATTAATTTTACATTGAATTCATAGGTAAAAACGTTTCAACCTTAGGCAATGATTTAACTTTTAAAAACCTGTTTCCTTAACAAAGGGATTAATTTAAAATTTAATTAATGCCGAATCTATGTTTTGAATTTGAAAAAATGGACCTCATTTTAGAATTCGGAATATCAAATATATCTTAGGCAGGATTATTGGTATTTTTCTGATAAATATCAATTTTTGATGAATAGTGAAACAACTTAGTGGTAGTTAAAAAAAACTGAATCTTTCATTTAAATGAAATTTAACAATTTCTGTGAATGTAATTTAAAAAATCCATCATACATGGTTGTTATCAAGAAGTAAATTGTTTTTCAATAAGATAAAAATAATTTTTGGTGAATAGTAACTTTTGACTTTTATTTACTGCGGTTAAAGGTAAATACGGTAATTCAAGTTTAAAAGAATATTATAATAATTAAAAATTACCTTAAAACTTGTCCAATTCTTATTGTATGATTAATAGCCGACCATGGGCATCCTTGGGACGATTTTTGGATGCCATTGAGCCACTTAAGAAACACAATGACACATTAGATTAATTAATTTAATGTAATGACAAAATTTGCATTAACAAAAAACTTTTAGTAAGTAATTTTTATATGGAGTTATATAAATTATATTTTCGACTATAAATATTAATTGGAAAGATAAAATTATTTCCTACATTATGATATTTTATTTTATAATTTTTAGACATCATATAAATTATATTATTTAGGACACAATAATGATGAAGTATTTACCTCATTAATAAATGATTTAAATAAATAAGATTATAATGATTAAAATAATTTCCAAAACTTGACCAATTATGATTGTATGATTTTATTTCGACAATGAGTCATCTTATATTATTATTTAATGATTTTTGGACCTTTTTAATCTGATGATACATTTATAATAAAATAATATTTTCACACTTTCCAAAGGTGCCCATCTCCTCCCTTATAATAGGGAACCTCCTCCCTCTCCTCCTCACACCACTATGAGCCTTCAATCTGGGCCAACCCCTGCCAATTTCTCTTCTCCACTTCCCTAGAAACATCCTAGAGGTCCTGGTATTCTTCAAATACCAACCCTAGTGCCCTAAGAGGAGGTTAAGAAGAGGCGCATCAAAGAAGAGGTAATATCAATTACCGATCCTTTTCAATTTATTTCTTCTTAAAATTATTCTTCTTTATTTATTTCATTATGAATTAATAACATCAGTATTAGTTATATAATTATATGTTTTTATAAATATGAAACAACCCCATTTCACCTACTATCCATCCTACGGAAAATGAAATCACCGCACGTGCGTACGTACAAAATATCGTCTCCTCACCGTGGTGTAATCAGTTTTTCCACCACCACCTTACTTGGATGGGTATAATGGTGTAAAGAATAACTATATATGATTATTTTAAAGTGATATTGATTCTTAAATAGTATACATACACTTCAATACAATTCCACGATCATGGGAACGATATCATCGCTCGTGCGTACGTACGGCCTACCGTCTCCACGATGTGATGCCAATCGTTCTACAAGATCTTCATTGCATAATGATTATATAAATGAATTTAATGAATAGATATGATATATATTAAAATAATACCATTCTGTAAATGAGGTATCTATAACCTAAAAAGAATAATAAGAATTTATTCGACAATACATGCATAAGAACAAAAAAAGCAATAAACACCCGAATAACAAGTAGCAATGAAATATTATTAATACGAAGCTAAGAATATGACCATATATGATATCATAACAATGAGTATGATTCAGTAATAAGTCAATAACATTATTTAAATCATTATAAAGGAGGTTCGGAGATGTATGATGCAAATCAGACCTAAGGTAATGGGAAATCTCACAATCTCATTTTTAGTCGAGATTGTTTAAACATTGGTATTTATTGGGGTGTATTTATCATCCACATCCATGTTTCCAAAATATGTAATATTATTTATATCCTCCTATATTTTTTTAAAACCAATTATACCCTTCAGTGTGTTTTTAGTAAAAGATATGAAAGGAATCTTTTGTCATTTTTCGTATGAAGTACATTTTGACTTTTTTAGCCAACGTACCAGAAGACTGTTTTTTAACTTATACATCATGAATGGATTTTTATGATTTCATATACCATTATTTCCATGAAGATTCCTTTACAACTTTTCAAGTTTATTTTTAATTAACTTCATTTATTTTAAATTTTTATGAATGTTAAGAAAGGAAAAATGTTTTTGAAGTAGAAAGGATATTTTTCTAAAGAATGGCGTGCAAGTGTTTTATCAAAATTATTTTACATCAAAGATAATGTGGGGTTATATTTATATCCCTATTTTTAAATTTATTTGATTATTTTATGGTGGAATTATTTTTATGATGTCCTTTTATCTTATATGGATTATGTTATGATGGAATGACGTTTAAGAATCCCACATTTATTACATGGGTTATGATATGATGTATGAATTATGATTTTTTGGCACACATAATAATGGTTTCATTATGATTTGGGTGGGAAAAATATCTCCCTCCAATGCATTGGGTAAAGATTTATATATCCGGAGATATACATGGCTGGAACGGCAAGTTAAACCAGTTCAGTGATACAGGACTGTAACGAGGAGTGAACTCGGTTTAGTAATGGACTTTGTCTTCTATGATAGTCTTGTATATGTGTCTTGACTAATATGAAATGATTTTTTATGATTATGTGTGTATTCCACAAAGTATCATGTTTTATATTATGATTATTTGGGATTACATCTCACCACAATGATTTATCCCATGTTATGATTTTATGATCTCTTTTGTAGGTTAAGATATTCAAAATGTTATGTTATTATGAATATGATATGATTGATATTTCTTTTGTTTAACCTTACTGAGCATTTTAGCTCACCGTTTTGTATGTTTTCTTTTCCCCAGGTCAGGATGAAGGGTTTTAAGTAGAATATGCCAAAAAGGACTCTAGATATGATTGAATAAATGGGATACAACGTAGATGATTTATGAACCAGTTGTTTATGTTTCCCAGTTTCTAAAGACACTATACCGATACAGTCCTTTCATGGTTTTTTATATGTTGTAATAAGTATGCTTCAATTTTTGAAGTAATATCCATGTATGTAATGTATGGGTCATTATAGCTGGTATTAGAGGAAAGGTATAGTCAACCTTCGGAAAGAAGGATGTGAAAGCACAGGTAAGAACCCTAATGATATGTCTAAGCATAGAACACAATATTAGTGTTTTAGAAGTGGCCATGAATAACCTATGATAAGACCTTAAGTGTAAAATTTTATTCTCGATTATGTGGTTTTGCTGTTATGATTAGTGTTTCTCACACTATGCTTATTTGTTTTAGTCAATGGATGGATCCCGAAGGAACCGTGTTAATGCTGAATGGGCAGGAAATGCAATGATTGTCCCCCGGAGAAAGCAAATGTTATGGGAGTTGGATTGAAAAATATTGTAGCCATGCTCACACAACTTTCTCAAGCTATGAACCATGCATGACTTCCAAACGAATAATGGAAGGAGCAACATTCTGTTGAATCCTTCATGAGGTAGAATCCACCTTCATTCAGCAGGTCTTCTGATCCATTACGGGTTGAACAATGGATTAGTACCACTGAAAAGATATTTTCAGTTCTACAATGTTCTGAACATGAAAAAGTCATCTAAGAAGTGTATTGTTTGGAAGGTGATGCTGATCAATGACTGAATATTATCAAGAATATGAGGTAAAGAGATGAAATTGAGTCCATGGAATGGGACGAGTTCAAGAACTTATTTTTGAATAAGTACTTCCATCGTATTCTTCGAAAAAGGATGGAGAAGTATTTTTTGAACTGAATAAAAAGGATGATGAATCTATTGGTTCCTACGAAGCAAATATTACAAGACTTTCAAGGTACGCTTCTGGAATTATTATCCAACCTGAGAGTAAAATTGATCGATTCTTTAGTGGCTTAAAACCAAGTCTTTGAAGGGCGTTAGCCATAAGGGACTTCAATAGCTACGAGGAAATTGTTTGATGTCCTCTAAAGGTTGAGATGGAGATTGGAGTAACCCATCAGTCATATGGGTTTGATAAGAAGGGGAAAATGGAATTCAAAGGAAAATCTAAAGACCACACTGAAAAGAAGATGAGTTTTCCTTTAGGTTCAAATTGTGGAGAGAAACATGGAGGGAATTGTCTTACAGGGACAATAAAATGTTTTAAGTATGGAAAAGAAGGTCATTGGGAAGTTGAATGTCAAAATAATGGGAAGAAGATGTTTACTGATGATAAAAAAAAAGGGATACACAGAATGTACCTACTACACTTCAATGTTTCAAGTGTAAGGAGATGGGGCATTTTTCCAACCAATGCTCAAATCCAAGGGTTGTTGATGATGATTGACGTCAACAAACTCTTAAGTCCAAAGACAAATTAAAGTCACATGCAATTACAATTGGTGATGTAGAGTACAATAACGAAGTGATGAAATGTACACTTACCATCCACTTTAAAGTATCAAATATTTTTTTTTGATTCTGGATACACCCACTATTTTATTTATGAAGAATTTTCTAAGGGCATCGCCGTATTACCTCAACAATTAGATGTTCAGTTAGCTGTGACAACCCCTAATGGTAGAACAGTCACATCAAAAGTTTAAAATTCTTCCCTTATTGAAGTTTGTGGGAAAGTGCTTCTTGGAAATCTTGTGATCCTTCCTACAGTGGAATTCAATGTGATTCTTGGCATGGATTGGCTTTCATTATATGGAGTTCATGCCAATTTCCAAATAAGGGAGTCACATTTCATATTCTAGATCCATCTATGATCACTATTGATGCAAGGATGAACATAACCTTCCAATAGAAATTTCTTCCATCCTATGTGTCTTGATTTCACTAAATGAAGGTTATTTATCTCAAATGGTTGGAGAGAAACTCACGATTAAGAATATTACCATTGTACGAAATATTGATGATGTCTTTCCGGAGGAACTTCCAGGTCATCCACCAAATCGCGAAGTTCAGTTTTCAATAGAACTCATACCAGGTGCTACGCCTATTTCAAAGACACCTTATAAAATGGCCCCAAATTGAGTTGTATGAATCAAAGAAGCAACTCCAAGAGAATCTTTATAAGGGATTCATACGACCTAGTGTGTCACCTTGGGGAGCACCTGTTCTTTTTGTTAAGAAGAAATATGGATCAATGAGAATCTTCATTGATTATAGAGAACTTAACAAGATCAGTATCAAGAACAAATATCCTCTCCCATGCATTGATGACTTATTTGACTAACTACGTGGAGCTCAATACTTTTCCAAGATTGATCTTCATTTAGGGTATCATCAATTAAGGATAAAAAAAGAGGATATACCAAAGGCGTCTTTCTGTACAAGGTATGGACACTATGAATTTATAGTGATTCCATTTGGTCATAATAATTCCCCTGCTATCTTCATGGATCTAATGAATATAGTCTTTAGTGACTAACTTGATCAGTTTGTGGTAGTATTTATAGACGATATTCTTGTCTATTCAAAGAGAAAGGAAGAATATGAAGATCACTTGAGAATTGTATTGAAGACCCTGAGAAAGTAGAATCTTTATGCCAAATTTACCAAGTGTGAATTTTGGCTTAAAAAATTTGCATTTTTGGGTCACATAATCCCAAAGAGGGGATATCTGTGGATCTAGCAAAAACAGAGGTTATCGAAAGATAGTTGAGACCAACAACAGTCACTGAGATCTGATGTTTTCTTGGTTTGGATGGATATTATTGATGTTTTGTGAAAGATTTTTCACTATTATCTAATCCAATCACCAGTTTGACTCCAAAAGGAGTTAATTTCGTGTGGATGGAGGAGTGTGAAGAGAATTTCAAGGAGTTGAGAAGATGGTTATCCAGTGCACCTGTGCCCACACTGCCTTGTAGTGGGGAATGTTTTGTGATCTATAGTGATGCATCCAAGAAGGGATTGGGGTGTGTTCTCATGAAAAATGATATGGTGATAGCTTATGCCTCATGACAGTTGAAAATTCATGAGCAAAATTACCCAACTCATGATTTGGAGTGAGCTGCGGTAATCTTTGCATTAAAGATTTAGAGGCATTATCTTTATGGTGAACAATGTGATATTTATACTGATAATAAAAGTTCAAAGTATATTTTCACACAAAATGAGCTGAATATGCATCAAAGGAGATGGTTGGAGCTGATTAAGGATTACAATTGTTCAATTCATTACCACCCTAGAAAAGCAAACAAGGTGGCAGACACATTAATTCGACAAGACCATGCTAGCTTATCCATGATGAGGATCACAAAAATCCAATATTTATGGATTTACACAGGATGGATCATTGAATTATAATGGAAGGGAAAAGGTATTATCTTTCTCAAATGAATGTTCAACCATCTATACATGTGAAGATTAAAGAGGCACAAAAATAAGATGTAGAGTTACAAAATAAGGTGAGAAATGTTCCTGAATTCAACCTTGATTGTGATGGGATAATAAGGTTCATGAATCGGGTTTGTGTTCCTCCCATCCTAGAATTATAGAAGGAGCTGCTGGATGAGGCTCATAGTTCTTCATTCTCTATTCATCCTGGAAGCACGAAGATGTATAGGGTCCTGAAAGAGTACTTCTGGTGGGATGGCATGAAAAGAGATGTTGCTGAATATGTCTCTCGATGCTTGGTTTGTCAGTAAGTTAAAACTGAGTGACAGAAGTATAAGGGGATGTTACAACCATTACCCATACCCGAATAGAAATGGGAAAACATCACTATAGACTTTGTCGCTGGACTTCCTAAAACATCCAAATGAAATAATGATATTTTGGTCATAGTTGATCATCTTACAAAGTCAGAACACTTCATTGCTATTAGAGAAGATTTCTCTCTGGATCAGCTTGCCAGGATAAATGTAAATGAAGTGGTAAGATTGCATGGAGTACCACTTTCCATTATATTTGATTGGGATCCGAGGTTTAACTTGAATTTATGGTGAAGTATTTAGCATACTCTAGATACATAGTTGAGTTTCAGCACTGCTTATCATCATCAGACAGACGGTTGGTCTGGGAGAACAATTCAAACTCTAGAAGTCATGTTGAGAGATTTCTCTATGGAATTCAAAGGTTATTGGGATCAACAACTACCTTTGGTGGAATTTTCTTATAGTAATATCTTTCACACCAGCATTCAGATGGCTCCTTATGAAGCTCTCTATGGAAAAAAATGCCAAACTCCAACTTGATGGGATAATGTTTGGGAAAGAAAACTATTAGGACCTGATCTTGTTGATGAGATGGTAGATAAGAGAAAATCAATTCAACAACACATAAGAGCAGCTCAGATTCAACAAAAAATTATGCCGACAACCGAAGAAAAGACCTAGAGTTTGTAGTGGGTGATAAAGTGTTCTTATGAATATCTCCTTGGAAGAGAGTAATGAGATTTGTAAAGAAGGGCAAGTTGAGCCATAGGTATATCGTTCCTTACGAATTATAGGATCATGTTGGGAAGGTATCTTACCGATTGGCACTTCCACTGAATCTCTCTCAAGTTCACGATGTGTTCTATGTATCTCTCTTGAGAATGTACATACCTGATACTTCACATGTACTCAGCTCAGAAGTTGTACCGCTGGAGCAAGATATTTCTTATGAAGAACAGTCGATAGAGATTATGGATCATAGCGAAACAGTTCTACAGAACAAGACCACTCGCTTAGTTACAGTTTTATGGAGGAACCACCAATTAGATTAAGCTACATGGGAGCTTGAGGATATGATGAGGGAGAGGTATCCTCATCTTTTTGTTACGAAGTGACGAATTTTGAGGGTGAAAATCATTTTAAGTGAGATAGAATGTAACACCCTGATATTTTATGAGAATAATTTTTTAATTTTTATGTTATACGCAACATCAAAGGAATCTTTCACGGCAGACAACACTAGCTTGGCTTGCATTACACGCAATCATGACCTTCCTCGATAGCGTGTGTAGTACAAAATACCGAGTTCCACTAAACAACGATATATTAATATAATATTATAAACTATACATTATGAATAGTATTAACTGAATTTTAAATCTTATAACATTATTATTCATCTTACATATTTTCTAGAACATGTTATGAGAACAAAATAAATTTTTCGGGTAAAATAAGAATTTTTAAAAAAATGCAGTTTTGTCGCCTTTTGATGGCGCACCCACGTTAAATCTAGTTTTTGACATGTTAATAAGGTCAATTTGACAAAATATAATTATTCTTTAGAATCAGGATATAAAAATTTACTTTGGATAAAATTTTCATATTATTCTGATAACAATCATATTTTAATGAATAGTAAAAACATGTTATATTTTAATTAAAAATAACTTTTTTCATCACAATGCTTTATATGGTTAAATTATAATATTTAACGGTTTTAAAGTATAAATAGAATATATTTTTATCATTTAATATAATTTATTTCATTAGCAATAATTTTACATTGAATTCATAGGTAAAAACATTTTAATCTTTGGCAATGTTTTAACTTTTAAAAATCTGTTTTCTTAACGACGAGATTAATTTTAAAATTAATTAATGACACTTCAATGTTTTGAATTTGGAAAATGGGACCTCATTTTTGAATTCGTAATATCAAAGATATCTTAGGCTGAATTTTTGGTTTTTTTCTGAAAAACATTATTTTTTGATGAATAGTGAAACCACTTCGTGTTAGTTAAAAAAATAGATCTTTCATTTAAATTAAATTTTACCACTTCTGTGAATTGAATTTCAAAAATCTGACAAACATGGTTTTTATCAATAAGTAAAATGTGGTTCAATAAGATAAAAATAATTTTTTGTGAATAGTAACTTTTGACATTTATTTACTGAGGTTAAATGTAAATAGAGTAATTCAAGGTTAAAAGAATATTATAATAATTCAAAATTATCTAAACAGTTTTCGAAACCTTATTGGATGTGTAATGTCCGACCATGGTAATCCTTGGGTCTATTTTGGGACCCCATTGAGCAACTTAAGAAAGACAATGACACATTAGATTAATTAATTTAATGTAAAGACAAAATTGGCATTAACAAAAATATTTTAGTAATTAATTTTTATAAGGAGTTATATAAAATATATTTTCGACTATAAATATTAATTGGAAATATAAAACTATTTCCTATATGATGATATTTTTTTTTAATTTTTAGACATCAAATAAATTAAATTATTTATGACATAATAATGATGCAGTATTTACCTCATTAATAAATGATTTAAATAAATAAGATTATACTGATTAAAATATTTTTCAAAACATGTCCAATTCTGATTGGATGATTTTATTTCGACCATGAGTCATATTATATTTTTATTTAATGTTTTTGGGACCTTTGGAAACTGAAGATAAGTTTATAATAAAATAATATTTTTACATTTTCCAAAGGTGCCATTCTCCTCCCTTATAAAAGGGAACCTCCTCCCTCTCCTCCTCTCACCACATTGAGCCTTCAAGGTCAACCAAACCCTGAAAATTTCCCTTCTCCACTTCCCTAGAAACATCCTAGAGGTCCTGGTCGTCTTCAAAGGCCAACCCTAGTGCACTAAGAGGAGGTTTAAAAGAGGGGACTCAAAGAAGAAGTAATATCAATTACCGATCCTTTCCAATTTCTTTCTTCTTCAACTTCTTCTTGTTTAGTTGTTCCATTATTAAGTAATAACATCACTATTACTTATATACTGATATGTCATTATAAATATTAAACAACCCAATTTCACCTACTATCCATCCTATGGAAATCGAAATCACCGCGCGTGCATACGTACGGTATACCGTCTCCACGTCGTGGTGTAATCAGTTTTTCCACCACCACCTTACTTGGATGGGTATAATGGTGTAAATAATTACTATATATTATTATTGTAAAGTGATATTGATTCTAAAATAGTACACATACACTTCAATACAATTCCATGATCATGGGAACGATATCATCGCTCGTGCGTACGTACGGCCCACCGTCTCCACGATGTGATGCGACTCGTTCTACAAGATCTTCATTGCATAATGATTATAAAAATTAATTTAATGAGTAAATATGATATATATAAAACTAATACCATTCTATAAATGATGTATCTATAACCTAAAAATAAGAATAAGAATTTATTCGACAAAACATGCATAAGAACAAAAAAAAGCAACAAACACCCAAATAACAAGTAGCAATGAAATATTACTAATAGGAAGCTAAGAATATGACCATATATGATATCATAACAATGATTATTATATGGTAATAATTCAATAACATTATTTAAAACATTATACAGGAGGTTCAGACACTTACGAAGAAAATTGGACCTAAGGTAAGGCAAAATCTCACAATCTCATTTTTTGCCGAGATTGTTTATACTTTGGTATTTACTGGTGTGTATTTATCATCCACATCCATGTTTCCTCAATATGTAATATTATTTCTATCCTCCTTAATTTTTTTTTAAAAAAATTTACCATTCGGTGAGTTTTTAGTAAAATATATGAAAAGAATCGTTTGTTGTAATGATATGTCTAAGCATAGAACACAATATTAGTAATTTAGAAGTGGCCATGAATAACCTATGATAAGACCTTAAGTGTAAAATTTTATTCTTGATTATGTGTTTTTACTATTATGATTAGTGTTTCTCACTGTATGATTATTTTTTTTAGTCAATGGATGGATCCCGAAGGAACCGTTTTAATGGTGAATAGGCAGGCAATGCAATGATTGTCCCCCTGAGAAAGCAAATGTTATGGGAGTTGGATTGAAAAATATTGTAGCCATGCTCACAAAACTTTCTCAAGCTATGAACCATGCATGACTTCCAAATGAATAATGGAATGAGAAAAATTCTGTTGAATCCTTCATGAGGTAGCATCCACCTTCATTCAGCGGGTGTTCTGATCCATTACGGGATGAACAATGGATTAGTACCACTGAAAAAATATTTTTAGTTCTACAATGTTCTGAACAAGAAAATGTCATCTATGAAGTGTATTGTTTGGAAGGTGATTCTGATCAATGATGGAATATTATCAATAATATGAGGTAAAGAGATGAAATTGAGTCCATGGAATGTGACAAGTTCAAGAACTTATTTTTGAATAAGTACTTCCATCGTATTATTCAAAAAAAGATGGAGAAGTAGTTTTTGAACTGAAGCAAAAGGATGATGAATCTATTGGTTCATACGAAGAAAATATTACAAGACTTTCAAGGTACGCTTCTGGAATTATTATCCAACCTGAGAGTAAAATTGATCGATTCTTTAGTGGCTTAAAACCAAGTCATAAAAGTGTGTTAGCCATAAGGGACTTCAATAGCTATGACGAAATTGTTCGATGTCCTCTAAAGCTTGATATGGAGATTGGAGTAACCCATCAGTCATATGGGTTTGATAAGAAGGGGAAAATGGAATTCAAAGGAAAATCTAAAGACCACACTAAAAAGAAGATGAGTTTTCCTTTAGGCTCAAATTGTGGAAATTAACATGGAGGGAATTGTCTTAAAGGGACAAGAAAATTTTTTAAGTATGGAAAAGAAGGTCATTGGGAAGTTGAATGTCGAAATAATGGGAAGAAGATGTTTACTGATGATAAAAAAGAAAGGCATACACAGAATGTACCTCATACACTTCAATGTTTCAAGTGCAAGGAGATGGGGCATTTTTCCAACCAATGCTCAAATCCAAGGGTTGTTGATGATGATTGACGTCAACAAACTCTTAAGGCCAAAGACAAAGTAAAGTCACATGCAATTACTATCGGTGATGTGGAGTACGATAACGAAGTGATGAAAGGTACACTTACCATCCACTTTAAAGTATCAAATCTTTTTTCTGATTCTGGATACACCCACTATTTTTTTCTGATGAATTTTCTACGGGTATCACCGTATTACCTAAAAAATTAGATGTTCAGTTAGCTGTGACAACCCCTAATGGTATAACAGTCGCATAAAAAGTTTAAAATTCTTCTCTTATTGAAGTTTGTGGGAAAGTGCTTCTTGAAAATCTTGTGATCCTTCCTATAGTGGAATTCTATGTGATTCTTGGCATGGATTGGCTTTCATTATATGGAGATCATATCAATTTCCAAATGAGGGAAGTCACATTTCATATTCCAGATCAATCTATGATTGTCTATTGATGCAAGGATGAACATAACCTTCCAATAGAAATTTCTTCTATCTTACGTGTCTTGATTCCACTAAATGAAGGTTATTTATCTCAAATGGTTGGAGAGAAACTCACGATTAAGAATATTCCCATTGTATGAAATATTGATGATGTATTTCTGGAGGAACTTCCAGGGGATCCACCAAATCGCAAAGTTGAGTTTTCAATAGAACTCATATCAGGTGCTACGCCTATTTCAAAGACACCTTATAAAATGGCCCCAAATTGAGTTGTAGGAATCAAAGAAGCTACTCCAAGAGAATCTTGATAAGGGATTCATATGACCTAGTGTGTCACCTTAGGGAGCACCTGTTCTGTTTGTTAAGATGAAATATGGATCAATGAGAATCTTCATTGATTATAGAGAACATAACAAGATCAGTATCAAGAACAAATATCCTCTCCCATGCATTGATGACTTATTTGACTAACTACGTGGAGCTCAATACTTTTCCAAGATTGATCTTTGTTTAGGGTATCATCAATTAAGGATAAAAAAAGAGGATATACCAAAGGCGACTTTCCGTACAAGGTATGGACACTATGAATTTATAGTGATGCCATTTGGTCTTAATAATTCCCCTGCTATCTTGATGGATCTAATGAATATAGTCTTTAGTGACTAACTTGATCAGTTTGTGGTAGTATTTATAGACGATATTCTTGTCTATTCAAAGAGAAAGGAAGAATATGAATATCACTTGAGAATTGTATTGAAGACCCTGAGAAAGTAGAATCTTTATGCCAAATTTACCAAGTTTGAATTTTGGCTTCAAAAAGTTGCATTTTTGGGTCACATAATCCCAAAGAGGGGATATCTGTGGATCTAGAAAAAATAGAGGTTATCGAAAGATAGTCGAGACCAACAACAGTCACTGAGATCCGAAGTTTTCTTGGTTTGGATGGATATCATCGACGTTTTGTGAAAGAATTTTCACTATTATCTAATCCAATCACCAGTTTGACTCCAAAAGGAGTTAAGTTCGTGTGGATGGAAGAGTGTGAAGAGAATTTCAAGGAGTTGAGAAGAAGGTTATCCAGTGCACCTGTGCTCACACTTCCTTGTAGTGGGGAAAGTTTTGTGATCTATAGTGATGCATCCAAGAAGGGATTGGTGTGTGTTCTCATGCAAAATGATATGGTGATAGCTTATGCCTCATGACAGTTGAAAATTCATGAGCAAAATTACCCATCTCATGATTTGGAGTTAGCTGCGGTAATCTTTGCATTAAAGATTTAGAGGCATTATCTTTATGGTGAACAATGTGATATTTATACTGATCATAAATGTTCAAAGTATATTTTCACACAAAAGGAGCTAAATATGCATCAAAGGAGATGGTTGGAGCTGATTAAGGATTACGATTGTTCAATTAATTACCACCCAAGAAAAGAAAACAAGGTGGCAGACGCATTAATTCGACAAGACCATGCTAGCTTATCCATGATGAGGATCACAAAAATCCAATATTTATTGATTTACACAGGATGGATCTTAGAATTATAATGGAAGGGGAAAAGTCTTATCTTTAACAAATGAATGTTCAACCATCTATACATGTGAAGATTAAAGAGGCACAAAAAGAAGATGTAGAGTTACAAAAGAAGGTGAGAAATGTTCCTGAATTCAACCTTGATTGTGATGGGATAATAAGGTTCATGAATCAGGTTTGTGTTCCTCCCATCCTAGAATTAAAGAAGGAGCTGCTGGATGAGGCTCATAGTTCTTCATTCCCTATTCATCCTGGAAGCACGAAGATGTATAGGGACCTGAAAGAGTACTTCTGGTGGGATGGCATGAAAAGAGATGTTGCTGAATATGTCTCTCGATGCTTGGTTTGTCAGTAAGTTAAAGCTGAGTGAAAGAAGTCCAAGGGGATGTTACAACCATTACCCATACCCGAATGGAAATGGGAAAACATCACTATAGACTTTGTCGTTGGACTTCCTAAAACATCCAAATGCAATAACGATATTTTGGTCATAGTTGATCATCATACAAAGTCGGAACACTTCATTGCTATTAGAGAATATTTCTCTCTGGATCAGCATGCCAGGATAAATGTAAATGAAGTGGTAAGATTTAATGGAGTACCACTTTCCATTATATCTGATTGGGATCCGAGGTTTACCTTGATGTTATGTTGAAGTATTCAGCATACTCTAGATACATAGTTGAGTTTCAGCACTTCTTATCATCCTCAGATAGATGGTCAGTCTGGGATAACAATTCAAACTCTAGAAGACATGTTGAGAGCTTTCCCTATGGATTTCAAAGGTGATTTGGATCAACAACTACCTTTGGTGGAATTTTCTTATAGAAATATCTTTCACACCAGCATTCAGATGGCTCCTTATGAAGCTCTCTATGGAAAGAAATGCCGAACTCCAACTTGCTGGGATAAAGTTTGGGAAAGAAAACTATTAGGACCTGATCTTGTTGATGAGATGGTATAAAAGGAAAAATCAATTCAACAACACATAAGAGCAGCTCAGAGTCAACAAAAAATTATGCCGACAACCGAAGAAAAGACCTAGAGTTTGTAGTGGGTGATAAAGTGTTCTTATGAATATCTCCTTGGAAGAGAGTAATGAGATTTGTAAAGAAGGGAAAGTTGAACCCTAGGTATATCGTTCCTTACGAATTACTGGATCATGTTGGGATGGTATCTTACCGATTGGCGCTTCCACCGAATCACTCTCAAGTTCACGATGTGTTCCATGTATCTCTCTTGAGAATGTACATACCCGATACTTCACATGTACTCAGCTCAGAAGTTATACCGCTGGAGCAAGATATTTCTTATGAAGAACAGTCGATAGAGATTCTGGATCATAGCGAAACAATTATACGGAATAAGACCACTCGCTTGGTTAAAGTTTTATTGAGGAACCACCAATTATATGAAGCTACATGGGAGCTTGAGGATATGATGAGGGAGAGGTATCCTCATCTTTTTGTTACGAAGTGACGAATTTCAAGGGTGAAATTCATTTTAAGTGAGATAGAATGTAACACCTTGATATTTTATGAGAATTATTTTTTTATTTCTTATGTTATACACAACATCAAAGGAATCTTTCACGACACACAACACTAGCTTGGCTTTCATTACATGCAATCACGACCTTCCTCGATAGCGTGTGTAGTATGCAATACCGAGTTCCACTAAACAATGATATATTAATATAATATTATAAACTAGCCATTATGAATAGTATTAACTGAATTTTAAATCTTATAACATTATTATTCATCTTACATATTTTCTAGAACATGTTATGAGAACAAAATAAATTTTTCGGGTAAAATGAAATTTTTTAAAAAAATGCAGTTTTGCCGCCTTTTGATGGCGCACCCACATTAAATCTAGACTTTGACATGTTATTAAGGTCAATTTGAAAAAATATAATTCTTCTTTAGAGTCAGGATATAAAAATTTACTTTGGATAAAATTTTCATATTATTCTGATAACAATCATATTTTAATGAATAGTAAAAAATGTTATATTTTAATTAAAAAAAACATTTTTCATCGCAATGCTTTATATGGTTAAATTATAATATTTAATGGTTTTAAATTATAAATAGATTATATTTTTATCATTTAATATAATTTATTTCATTAGCAATAATTTTACATTGAATTCATAGGTAAAAACATTTTAATCTTTGACAATGTTTTAACTTTTAAAAACCCATTTTCTTAACGACGAGATTAATTTTTAAATTAATTAATGACAATTCAATGTTTTGAATTTGGAAAAGTGGACCTCATTTTTCAATTCGTAATATAAAATATATCTTAGACTGAATTTTTGGTATTTTTTTGAAAAACATTAATTTTTGATGAATAGTGAAACCACTTCGTGTTAGTTAAAAAAAAACAGATCTTTCATTTAAATTAAATTTTACCACTTCTGTGAATTGAATTTCAAAAATCTGACAAACATGGTTGTTATCAATAAGTAAAATGTGGTTCAATAATATGAAAATAATTTTTTTGTGAATACTAACTTTTGACATTTATTTACTGAGGTTAAATGTAAATAGAGTAATTCAAGGTTAAAAGAATATTATAACAATTCAAAATTATATAAAAAGTTGTCCAAACCTTATTGGATGTGTAATTTCCGACCATGGGCATCCTTGGGTCTATTTTGGGACCCCATTGAGCAACTTAAGAAAGACAATGACACATTAGATTAATTAATTTAATGTAAAGACAAAATTGGCATTAACAAACATATTTTAGTAATTAATTTTTATAAGGAGTTATATAAAATATATTTTCGACTATAAATATTAATTGGAAATATAAAACGATTTCCTATATAATGATATTTTTTTTATAATTTTTAGACATCAAATAAATTAAATTATCTATGACACAATAATGATGCAGTATTTACCTCATTAATAAATGATTTAAATAAATAAGATTATAATGATTTTTTTTTTCAAAACATGTCCAATTCTGATTGGATGATTTTATTTCGACCATGAGTCATATTATATTTTTATTTAATGTTTTTTGGTCCTTTGGAAACTGAATATAATTTTATAATAAAATAATATTTTTACATTTTCCTAAGGTACCCCTCTCCTCCCTTATAAAAGAGAACCTCCTCCCTCTCCTCTTCTCACTACATTAAGCCTTCACGGTCAGCCAAAACCTGAAAATTTACCTTCTCCACTTCCCTAGAAACATCCTAGAGGTCTTGGTCTTCTTCAAAGACCAACCCTAGTGCCCTAAGAGGAGGTTTAAAATAGGGGCCTTAAAGAAGAAGTAATATCAATTACCGATCCTTTCCAATTTCTTTCTTCTTCAACTTCTTCTTCTTTAGTTGTTCAATTATTAAGTAATAACATCACTATTACTTATATACTGATATGTCATTATAAATGTGAAACAACCCCATTTCACCTACTATCCATCCTATGGAAAATGAAATCACCGCGCGTGCGTACGTACGGTATACCGTCTCCACATCGTGGTGTAATCAGTTTTTCCACAACCACCATACTTGGATGGGTATAATGGTGTAAATAATTACTATATATTATTATTTTAAAGTGATATTGATTCTAAAATAGTACACATACACTTCAATACAATTCCATGATCATGGGAACGATATCATCGCTCGTCCGTATGTACGGCCCACCGTCTCCACGATGTGATGCGACTCGTTCTACAAGATCTTCATTGCATAATGATTATAAAAATTAATTGAAAGAATAAATATGATATATATAAAACTAATACCATTCTAGAAATGAGGTATCTATAACCTAAAAATATGAATAAGAATTTATTCTACAAAAGATGCATAAGAACAAAAAAAAGCAACAAACACCCGAATAACAAGTAGCAATGAAATATTACTAATAGGAAGATAAGAATATGACCATATATGATATCATAACAATGATTATTATTTAGTAATAATTCAATAACATTATTTAAAACATTATACAGGAGGTTCGGACACTTACGAAGAAAATTGGACCTAAGGTAAGGCAAAATCTCACAATCTCATTTTTTGTCGAGATTGTTTATACTTTTCTATTTACTGGGGTGTATTTATCATCCACATCCATGTTTCCTCAATATGTAATATTATTTCTATCATACTAATTTTTTTTTAAAAATTTTTTACCGTTCGGTGAGTTTTTAGTAAAATATATGAAAGGAATCTTTTGTTGTTTTTCGTACAAAGTACTTTTTGACTTTTTCGGCCAAAGTACGAGAAGAATGTTTTTTTAACTTATATAGAATGAATGGATTTTTATGATTTCATATGACATTATTTCCCTGAAGCTTCATTTATAAGTTTTCAAGTTTATTTTTAATCAACTTCATTTAGTTTAAAATTGTATGACATGTTAATAAAGGAAAAATGTTTTTGAAGTAGAAAGGATATTTTCCTAAAGAATGGAGTTCAAGTGTTTTATCAAAATTATTTTCCATATAAGATAATGCAGGGTTATGTTTCTATCCAAATTTTTACATTGATTTGATTATGTTATGATGTAATTATTTTTATGATGTCCTTTTATCTTATATGGATTATGTTATGAGACATGACGTTTAAGAATCCCACTTTTATTACATGGGTTATGCTATGATGTACAACTTATGATTTTGTGGCACACATAAGAATGGTTTCATTATGAGATTGGTGGGACCTATATCTCCCTCCAATTCATTGGGTAAATATTTATATCTCATGAGATAGACATGGTTGGAATGACAAGTTAAACCGGTTCAGTGATACAAGACTGGAACGAGGAGTGAACTCGGTTCAGTAATGGACTTTGTCTGCTATGATAGTCTTGGCTATGTGTCTTGACTAATATGAAATGATTTTCTATGATTATGTGTGTATTCCACAAAGTATCATGTTTTATGTTATTATTATTTGGGATTACATCTCACCACTACGATTTATCCCATGTTATGATATTATGATCTCTTTTGCAGGTTACGATATTCAAAATGTTATGTTCTTATGAATATGATATGATTGATATTTCTTTTGTTTACCCTCACTGAGCATTTGAGCTCATCCTTTTGTATGTTTTCTTTTCCCCAGGTCTGTATGAAGGGTATTAAGTATAATATGCCAAAATGGACTCTAGATATGATGAAATAAATGGTAGACAATGTAGATGATTTATGAACCAGTTGTTTATGTTTCCCAGTTTCTAATTACCCTATTCCTATACGGTCCTTTCATGGTTTATTTATATGTTGTAATAAGTATGATTCAATTTTTGAAGTAATAACCATGTATGTAAAGTATGGTTCATTATAGAAACCATGTTTCAACCATGATATATACCCTATTAAAACTATAGATAATCTTAATGGGAATGTGGCCCTAGAATAAAACATAATGAAAATTGTGTTCCCCATGTTACTCCAAAAAAATCTCTACAAATTTATGAGAAACTATCTGAGCTTGTAGGAACTTCTTATACTAACCTCATGGCCATACACTTCATTCTACATAACATGGTAGTCATATCTAAACAAGACCCTGACACCACCATAACCTTTTTATGATCACCTAAGATTAATACAATGTCAAAATAAAATATTTAAATATGAAATTAAAGTATCCATACATCTTTATAAATGGGTTATTACAACACAGTCTACATGTATTCTTGATATAATCAATGATAATCCAATATTGTCTCTTCTTCAATGTAATTTATTCATCTTAATGATATATATTATTAATTATACAATATATCATCACATTATAATTCCCAATGATTATTATGATATTTATATTTCAACAATATGAAAGGATTTTGTTTCTTCTATTTAAGCAGTCACAATACTACTATATATTAGATTTTTAAAGAAGGGATCATGTAACTAATTCAATTCTTTTTCATAGAACTACCATCATTCATGGATGAAATTTCATGAATTATTAACTCATTTTTTAATGAAACAATGGAATTATATTTCATTGTTCATTTTTATCACCACTATATATCTAGTGTTGTATAAAATAATATAATAATAAGATGCCCAAAATCATCATGGAACCAAATAGGATACCCTGTTAAGACATGTGTTTTTAAAACACTAAAATCCTCATTTGGTTGTGATGTATTATAAAATAATTTCATAAAATCACATGTCTTCCATACATAAAATTTGATCACTCCAGATTAACTATTTTCACTCTCAATATTCTATTATATTAATATCCATATCACAAATACATACAATGGGGTTCGTGATGTTTAATGACTAACACCAATAACATACTAAACCACAATAGCACCCAATTCACACAAACCTTCTCTTGCCATGAAAATTCTATGTAACATACATGACCATGAAAAAATATCATGAAAACATGAAAAAAAGAACTTCCTTTTTATGTATGATCATAATTCGTGGAATCACTTCTACTTTATTTAGCTTCATCTGGATCAAATTTCATTCATCCTTAATTTACATGTGGTGAAAAAACATTATGGGAAAAAACCCTATAATGACCTAAGATATAATATATTCATGTTTTTAAATAAAAATTACATCATTGAATTTATTTTATTAATATAGATAATATTACACTATCGTTCGACCATTGTACTATAAATCATAATCCAAGATCTATAAATATAAAATGAAATACATTAAAGTATAATGAACTAAAAACTTCAAAACAAATAGAATATTTACGACGACATAGGTCATGACTATATTACCTTGATACTACAGGTCAAACAATCACATGATTATGAATAACCCATTAACTGGGGGAACAATGATCATTATAGCATAAATCTCACATCCAATTTACTTCAACCTATCACATATCAACAATAATATATTTTTATTTTTGGAAAATATGAGGTTTGGGTCAACATCTAGATGCACCTCATATTCATACATGGTGTACTCCCACCTATATGAACAATTCACCACACCCACTAGTAGATGTTGTGTGTTATGTATACACCATTCCTTTCAAAATAATATTTGTTCCTTCATTCCTATAGGTAGAATTTTCTCCATGATAGTCAGTTACTATGGAAGGATTTGATAGGATGAATCACATATTATTTATTTATCCTCACACTTTTTTAGAGATTTCTTACCACGGTAGGATATTAAGGGATACATTTTTTATATTCTAGTATACAAATTGTTGGACAAATTAATTCAATAAAAATTAATGGAATGTTGAATATTTATTTTGTAATTATTTTTATCATCAAAACCCTTGACTTTGAAATCATATTATTTTTTCTCTATTTTCAAATTTAGTGACAAATTAAATAATAAACATCAAATAAATATTTATAGAAAAAAATAAAAAATGTATATTAATTTCTTCGTCATTTTTAAAAGAAATTGAAAATCTCTTCCTTCATCAAAAATAAAACCAACATCATATTTTCTAATAAGAAAATACATAAAAATAATAAAACATAGAACATATTTAATATTGTTAAATAATTAGTTTCTCCAACATCCTCTTTTATATATAATTTAAATATCCATTTTATTAAAAAATTCAATGTTATCCTTTCTGAATTTTTTAAAATAAATGTAAATATAACATTATTTAAACAAATTATCATCTCTATTTTCCATGTTTCCTGAGATTTTTTTTTCATTGGTCTAGATCATTAACCATATATAGGTTTAGTGAAATGATTAATCACTCTAATCATATCAATAAGATAAAATTTTCAAAACTTTATCCAATGTGATCCATGATTTTTTATATAAAATAATGATAAATTAAAATATGAATTTTATCAAACAAAATTTATCATGTTGTAAAAAATTATAGTCTATCATGGGATTTTTAAAATATTAACAACTAATATCTACTATACATCAAAATAATCCAATTAAAAAATTAATGTAAAATAATATACGTCAGCATTTTCAAATTTCATTTCATTATTTCTCATTGTAGTCAATCTTTTAATTTAGGGTAGATTTTTCAACATTGAGATAAGAAAATAAAATATCAAATCCCAATGATGAGATGTTATAATATCCATAATTTTTTTACATCATGTTATCAAATAAATATGTCATAAGTAATTCAGATATTTTGAGTAAAAAATGATTCATATATATCTAGAGGTTATTTTCCTATTACCCCACCCAAGATGTACAGTCCATAATTCTTTATAGTTATTTGAATTCATTTAGAAAAAAATCCATAAATCATCTAATAATAATTGATGTACTGAAAATATTAAAAATAATTCCAATAATACTCCATATTATATAAAATTCTATTTACCAAAAAGTGTGATTTAATATCAAATGTATGTCTCCACCAAAATTACTTCTTCACCTATAATTACCTTTTCAAAAACATATACAATATACACACATGAATAAAGTTATATTCTAATTTTCCATGAATATATCAATGAAGAAGTTATTTTCTTCTCATCCCATATATATTATTGTATAGAAATTAGTTATTCATAGTATTCGGTAAGGAACATTTAATTTTCAATATTTTCTCAATATTCCTAACAAATTTCCATAGTTTTGGACATAATATCATTAATTTTTTGGATACATTTTATGTCTTATTCTTTTTATAACACAATTTTTAAAACAAATATATATTTAAAATTATGTCACAAGTGATTTAATTAGGAAGAAATATATCGAATAGTTCATCACATCCAAAATCTAATATGTATTGTGTTCACATTTTCAATGATCTAATTGTAGATTTATCCCTAATCAATCTAATATTTTTTGGTACTTGGATAAATATATTTAGTAAAATTTCACTTATTAGATGAATTTATATATTCACTTCTTCTAACAATTTCATATGTAGTCACCTCTTGTGTCTCTTTTAGATTTCTAAATTTAAGTATAATTTGTAATAGATTATGTTTTGATCATTAGTATCATTGTTAAAGGATTTCATTTATTCGTCCCACTGAATATTCATCTTTTGAATCATGTCATCAGCACATTATTATTCATCAATAATAAATTATGATGCTTCTTACCTCATTTATCATTATCCCAAAATAGATATTCATTATTATGTATAGATGAAAAAAATAATTGTGGATGTATAACATATATAAATAAAATTTAATTATATCCTTATAAAAAAACTCTTTTCCATTCCCATAGTATCGTATATTCATTTTATTGAAATATGAATGAGATTTTTATATTTCATCATCATCTACAATGAATCATTTTTAAATAACATCAGAGTCTATTACATTACACAATTATGTTATGATAGAGAGTTATAATTATTAACTTTCATTACTCGTGACTATTCAATGGATTTAGCTTCGACTTTTAATTATCATTTTTCATCAAGATTTTCATTGAAAACTCTAACTAAAAATGAAATAGTTTCTTTTCAATTTTTTTTAAAATATATCACTTCTTCTAGAATTGACCAAAAATAATGAACATGATTCCCAAAATTGATAACTTTCTTATTTCACTATATAATTAGACCCTATGATCTATCATCTAGATGTTGTTCTTTAATCATCTTTGAGTTCTTCTTCTACACCTTTTAATCAATTATATACCTATTTTTAGAGTCTTCAATAAATCATTCATATTTTTTTCAAAAAAATATAGATGATATTTATTCTATATGATCCTCTTTATAATCATCATTAAATTAAATTATAATCTTCATATGTTTCTAATATAAAAATTTATGCCATAATTGTATATCTATATAGGGGTGAATCCATTATTATAATTCTAGTATGTATGACCAATTGATCATGGAGTTACATGATGTGGGGGGTAAATTGGATTTTAATTTTTTTATTGTGTTAATTTCATTATCACATTCCATTTTAATTAAATATGTGGTCACATATTAGTATGAATGGATCAGAAACATTTACAACCACATTAAAAAAACATGAATTGAGGAATGAAAATTAATCACTTCACGGAACATTAAAAGGGCTATATTAATAGTCATTATAAATTATATAACTATTGATTCCTCAATTTATAAATAGATAAATATATATATGTTGATAAAAATAAGAAATTCACTATTAAAAAAACACTAAATCACATAGTGTTCTAATTCTTGAGTCTCACCATAGGTCACACATTCTCGTCGACACAAGTTATCTACTAATAATCACATTGTGTATTCCTGTACCACAGAATCTAACTATAGTTTTCTTCATCCCTTAAAATAAAATCCAATTATATGAATTATCAATATCATATTTGGATAACCTTTTCACTACCATTATATCAAATATTACTTCACAATCAAACAATACCACACGTTCTTTTTTTACATCTTCCTGATCTTTTAAAAGTGAAAATAAATTTAATGATATTTATCATTTTCCTAGGGTCATTAATTGATATGGAACACTTAATTTAAATGAATACATGATTATATATGATCTCTTGTGATTATAGTGCTACACCGAATTCAGTCTCAAAATATAAAATCCCGAATAGTAAAAAGATATTTGTTAATAATAAATCTCATACTCAATTCAATGTCATTACATATTTTTTTCACTTGATTTATATTTTTCATTATCTTGTAAAATGGTATTTATATTCTTTATACTATACTCATTATACTAATATAACATGTTGTGAACATAACATTTCAATATGGTTTATTTTATTATGAATCTTCTAACAAGGATACTTTCTATTCAGTAATATCTCACAGTACATCTTTACAAAAATACACTGTAAATGTGATAAAACTAATTCACAAAACCTGTGATTTTGTAAATACTTTTCATCATGTGTATAGAAAACCCATCATGTATGGATAACATTTCATGCTGCTTATTTCTCATGTTCATTGTTTAATATTGATATGTAGGTAATCATAAATTTTTTCATAGAACTGTATATGATGTGTTTTATAATAAAACAAAATAGTAAAATGAAAAAAAAATCGTTGAACACATTAATGTGCTATGAACAGACATGATTTGATGGAACATACATTAACCTGATGGTTTTAATGTCTTATAAAAACTCACCACAAAATCTCATTGAATCCTTGTATGAAATAATATAACTCTTGAGACTCAGATTTTATGTTTATAGATTCTCTAGGACTTATGTATAGAATATACCATAAAATTGAAAGGGTCTGGGGTATTTATTGATGAATTCTACTATCATTCTCTGGCACATAAAAATACAATATTCATCTTTCCCATCCAATGTGAACTTCCATATAACATATGAAACCACTGAAAAACCCATAATAATATTATAATAAGAAACATTCATTCTCTCTATCATTGTAATTCATGAACTCATGTCAAATTCTATCATCATCACATGCATTGAGCTTCATTCTTCCATTATTTTAATTTGATTGAATCAAATTTTGGAAATAGTTTATTATGACAGTCTTGGTATACAATATGACTACAATTTTCACAATTAACATAAAATAAGAATCATTTTATGAATATTAAGAACAATAAAATCTAATTTTATTATGCATGGCTATGATGAGGCTAGTTTGATAACAAAATTAAATGAAATAAAAATATTTATAATATAGGAATTCTAAAAAAATATTTGATGATGAATAACATATTGGACCATCGGTTCATGCCACCTAGTGGGATGGACCCATGCCTAGAGGGCCGAAATCATGACAGTGAGCCATACTCGTGCCCCTTCGGGTTGGGCTGGACATGACCATGTTGTCAGGTGACCCGACATGCTGGACCCTCAGCAAAATCGGGCTAGGTCCAGCAAGGCCTTTTGGGCCTGGCGTACATCCCGGGCTGAACCTGATCACCCTCGATCCATACAAAGTCAGGTCAAGTCAATCTAAATTAACCAGGGTACGTGATACCCACATGCCGAGTTGGTCAGGTCATACCGGGCCCTGTCGCAAATGGCCCCTAGTTACTAAAACACCTATTTTTTCAAACCCTGCATTCGATTGATGGGTTGTTTTCAGTTTTGGCACACTCTCAAGGAGGATGGATCTTTTGGCCTATTATATGGTGACTTTTATGGACATTGATTTGTGAAAAAATTCTTGAGGAGTAGTTCTCCCAAGCGTGCTACATACAGACCCTACGGTTGGTTGAGAGATAAATACTGCTTGACGACGGCCAAGCGGGAAGTGACTCTGTGTGACCTAAAAGGCCCATGGTACGGAGCATCTCTGTGTGACCCGGTAGACCCATGGTACTCGACTGGAGGAGTACCTTAGTTTTTCCATAGTGGGAAGTATCTATGTGCGACCTGGCAGACCCATAGTCTTGAGGAGTTCTGTGCGACCAAATATACCCACAGTTCTAATCATGGATGAGTACCACAACAGTACACAATTTAAGGGATGTGGATTTGTGTGACCATGAATTCCCACTGTACTCGATGGAGGAATCATTCTGTAGTAGCCGATGAGTTCCATGTTTATGATTGATGATGCTTCTCTTACTACCCTAGAATATCCCTGGTCTGAGTTATCTGGTGTTTTGTGCATTACAATAATGGATTTTTGTGTGGTATTTTTTTTGATTTTGGAACCCTAATAATACAGTGTTACTCACCCATGCTCGAGCATTGCCCACATAATTTTTAACTGGTGTAGATGACCTACGTATCGACCGTGGTGCTCAGGGATGTGAGACTGGCACACAATTCGATTGTGGACTTGGTGGCCTAGGACCAGGCACTGCCATGTACGACCTGGAAGATAGGGAAAACTACTTCCACATCTATTAGCTTCACTACTCTCATGATTAGGTGGGGTTTACTGCAGATGGACATAAATTTTTCCTTTCTGTACTTAATATTTTCTGTTCCTCATTAGGTTTTTATTATGGCCCACGTTCATTCAGTTGTAATGCACTCAGCTATGTTTAGTGGTACTTTCCCCCCTTTTTAGTGTGTTTGGAGGTGGTTGGGTGTGTGTGAGTGTGTATACATTTACATAGAAAAAAGCCTCCCACATGGAGGTTGATGCCTTCAATTCTTGTCAGTTGCTCCTAGCCATTGGGAGGTTGGCTTAAGGTAGCCATAACACGGGCCCCGAGGGATGGGTTGTGACAGTTTTTCATAGCTATTATAATTGATCAACGTTCCTATTTTATTTTTAATTGAATAATTTAAAAAGTTAATTAAATTCTTATATTATTATGCAATACATGGTGATACCCTACATGACGTTTAGCTCACAACATTCATGTTCTATCGAGTGTTTGTATATTTCATTTTTAGGTTTGGGGATCGGAAATTCCACACATGGAGTGGTGGTAATTGATCAATCATCTTGGAGTGTTGTCTATATTGGGACTTTGGTTGCTTACCTTTTAGTTTATTGTAATTTTTTGTCGTATAATGTGTTTTTATACCTATTTGAATTCTTGTATTATTCTTCCTATTGAGTTTTCTTTTTTGAATACGTACTTTTACTTATTTATTCCACTACATCAGGTGGAAGCTAGTTCTCACCTTTATCGTCTATGATTCCATGTACAAGTCACCATTCCATGGTGAATTAGAACACTATTAATGCTATGTCAAAGAAGGATTAGGTATCAGAGTACTCAGTTATCTAGGTTTGTTAAATACAATATATATTTATATAAATATAATGATGTAAATTTTTAATAATTCATTCTCATGTTTTTAAATTGAAAACAACAGTGTAATATATATAAATATATATAACGAACCATAAAATGTTGTTATAAAATTAATCACTTGAACTTTGAAATCAAGATAATGAATTTGACAGCAAACCCATTTCTATATAGCATTGAAGGCCAAGAGATCCTCTAATGTTTAATGTGTGACCATTGATTTTTTTTCAAATCATGCATAAATGTTTATAAAAAATGACTAGATTATTTTATTAAGAAACACATATTCAATATGTTAGTATAATCAATGGTATTATATAAATTTCTTAGATTATGTGTTTTAGAAGTTGTAATTTTCATTTCAAAGAGTAATTATTTCCAATGGTATTATAGTATTCACACCGTAATTATTTTTAAAGGTATTATATTATTTATGAGTTTTAATTATTTCAAAAGGGATTTTAAAATTAAACTTTCAAAATATTTTTAAATTTATTTTTAACGTTACTATATTTGTAATAATTTTTTTCATGTGTTGTCTTTATACTTTTAATTTTTTTGAATGCATTTTTAATTTATTTTAAAAATATATATTTTCAAAACCCAATTTAAAATCAAATGTTTTTATGGATGTATTTTCGAAATATTTAATTTTCATTCTTGTTTTCTAATGCACTAAATCATACAGTCATTTCCTATGACACTAAATTACCACTCTTTAAATGCAACACTGAGTTTCGCTAAAAAAAATATATTATAAAATTTTTTTATATTATGAAATAACATATGTATTATGTTTTATGTTATGAAATGAACAAACTAACTTTTTAAACCATACATTTTACTCAAATAAAAAATTAATTTATAAGTAATAACTAACCAATTGATTATTAAGGTAATATTTTTATAAAAAACTATGTTTATGCTCACATAAAAATTTCACCATAATAAATTAAATTAATTAAAATTTTTGAGTGATATTAATGTAATATATATTATATATTCAATTGAATTTTTTATATTCATAAAATATATTTGATATGCATAATATAATAACAAGAAAAATTTTATACATAAAACCTATATTTTTAGTAAGGTATTTTTACCACATTTTGATGGAGAACGGATATTAAATCTAATTTTTGAAACTTTTATATATTTTATATGTATCAATAAGAAAAATATATTTTAATTAAAAAATAAAAATTATGTTGGGGAGAATTTTTGAATTTTTCTGTGGTTTTCCATTTTTTAATGAATTGTAAAAAATACATAAATTTTACTCAAAGGTTATTGTTTATCTAATTTATTTCTAATTTTAAATTATATTTTAAATTATATTTTAAATATTATTTAGATAAAATTGTGATGAATTTTTCTAATTTAGGTCATTGGAAAAAAATTTATATTGAAATTGGTTATAAAAACCATTAAAAATATTGAATGTATTTACATTAAAACATATTTTGGTCATCTCATTTGCAAGAAGAAATTAAAAATAATATCTATCACATATGTGAATGGAGTTTATAAAACCCGATTCCATGGTTGGAATAAATATATTATTCCATGTCTAATAATATCAACTTATTTTTTTACGAGAATTATTAGAGAAAGAAATTAAAATTAATTACAATGGTTATGAATAAACTAAACTTGTAAATGAAGTAAATAATAAACAGAAGGCCTAATATTACCTAGAAACATTTCCAAAATCCAATATATGGTTATATTTTCACCATATCCTCCCATTTCATATAATTATACTATTATTAGGTCCACCTGCAATAAATGAAATGTTACGCAGTGTTTCTCTTTCATAAAATACTACAAGAGTGCCACTCTTCCATTATAAAATGACACACCTCCTCCCACTTACACACAAATATATAGACACTTATGTTGAAAATATAACTACAAAAACAGCTTTCCAAAACCCCACCCCTCTTCCTTGGATTCTTCCTTTAGACACAAATCAATCTAATGAATTCCCTTGGTGAAAATCAAAAAGAGTTACCCAAATAAGTGGTAACATCCTCCCTCAAGCTCATTTGTCTTTTTTTCCTTCTCTATACCCCCACTGTCCTAATTACATTATTTTTTTTAAAAACCAGTATCATAAATAGTCTTTTTTTTATTCTAGGAGTTCAACCTAAAATTCACACACTTCAATTTATTTTGTAACAAACATACTGTTTATTTGTAAAATGAACCACCGCCTCACAAAAAGATGATCTTTTCTTTCCTTTACCACCTCACATGGGGAAAATTATGATGGAAAATCTGTTTTTATAAATTTTTAAAATGTATTATAATTTATTTAATATTATTTTATTAATTTACAACACATATATTTATACACACCATCATGTGTAAATACTATAATTTCTTCTGTGAAATATGGGCTATAACCCCCTCAAAGTGTTGTGATTCATTGACACACTACATGGAATTTATAAAGTATTTCATTAGTTAAATTATATTATATATATGAAATAACCAATTTTCTATAATAATGATATATATAAATATATAAACATATTTGTCATGTACTCTATTTTTTTCATATATGAAAAAATAGAAACAACGTTCATGTGTACGTATGGCATACAATATCGATGAATGGTGTATACCATTTAATAAAAAAATCAACGATGATTATTATAAAAAAATAAAATGAATATAAATGATATTTAAATAATTTTTTAATTCTAGGAATCTTGATAATAGTATAAGGAACAAATATATCTCAAATTAAGACACATCCGAAGAACAATATAGATTTTACTTGAAGTGAAACCATAACATAGAATTATTAACAAGAGGTTAATATAAGGTCATAATGAAACCATATGTGGAATTAGATATAATAATATTCATATTTAATAGAGTTATAATAAAATGTATTTATTATACAGCAATATTTCATGATTATGAAGTGGGTCATGGAAGAAGGTAAAGGAATTTAACCTCACTATTTATACTATTGAAGCACATGTCGTGTCCATCACTATTTTATTCATTTTGGAATATATGTTGCTCATAAATGTATTGTAGTATTCTTATTATTAAATTTATAGTTATATAAAACCAATTCTAGGAATATTATTTAATATTTTCTATGTTCTAATTGGTTCTGTAAGATTCATTTATATGATTTCAATGAAAACTGTTTTGCAATGGTTTACAAACAACATTATCTATGTTAAGGAATATGGTTTGAAATAGTAATTCAATATTCCTTTATAATTTTTCATGTATATATTCAAATAAAATATACATCAAGTTGTTTTATTTTTTAAATATTAAATTTCAATGAAGAATGATATTTACCTTAAGAAATGATTATAAAATATTATTCATAATTATATCCCATCAAAATAACATCTATTAGTGTTACTCATTACTTTCATGGGAAATGATCAATTTATTCCGTTAATATTTTTTCTCTTAATTTTTTATGTTTTGATTAAATGATGATCAATAAATTTATTTCTATTTCATGAGTAATATTTTTTAAAAAAATACTTCTTTCAGGGGTTATTCATTTTATGAAATTATTATGAAACATGTATTTTTTTCCATAGGTTATGAAATGATTTCATGTTTACGATTCCCTATTCATTTTTATGGATATGATATGATTGGTTATAAATTTTTGGATCATATGTGTAAGATTTTATTATAATATGGATGGGGAAAATATATCCCTCCAATGAATTAGGTAAAATTTATATCTCATGATATATAATAATATGTTCCAAGGAGTGATCGTTGACTACTATTTTGCCCATGGGAGTGAACCATTACTACCAAGATAGAATGACAGGTGAGAACTAGGTATAAATATGGACGTAGAATGTGATCCATGACTACAAAAATGGTATGGGGAGTGAGTCCATACTAAAAATATAGTCTTGGAAGTGATTCTTTGGCTACCATGGTAATCATATCATATGCTTCTGTGTTTTAAAAAATTCCATGTTTTATTCCTACCTTATGATATCATGGATTTTGTTATTTATTTTCTTATGATTTTTGTCTTATGAGCTATTAGGATGTATTATTTGATTCATTTTAATAATATCTGATTCTCAATATATGATCTCCATATATTTTTTAACATGTTATCATACTCAAATGATCATTTATATGATTAAATGTCTTCCTTATCTACCATTACCGATCATCTGAGTTCACCCCATTTTTTGATTCCTTCTATAGGTTATGAATATATAAGTATTAATTATGTCGTTTCAAAGAAGGGTTATAGTGTAAGAGATATTTTTGGTGGATAATGTAGCTCACTTATATACTAGTGTTCAAATTCCCATTTTTCCAAAGGCACTAGACGAATATGATCCTCAACATTTTGATTCCATTATCCATTCAGATATTTTATTTTATACTCATTATATTAAAAATAACTCCAAATATATGTGTAAACAATAACTTAAAAATACATATCTCAAATAGCTCTATCAAAATAATGATAATTTTATGTCTTTGTAGGAAAAAGTGTAGGTAAAATCTTCCACATGCCCCGTAAATTGATTCAGGATTCATTGTAGACAAAATATACTATATCTAAATAAATTATTCAATATATTATAAGCATAAAGATATATATGACAATATATTAGTCAAGTGTTTGAATTATTGAGGAATATGTGTAAATTTAATCCATTGTAAAATAGTCAATGAACTCAACAGAACTCCACCAAACCGAACTCCCCCAAATCTATCCAGGTATCACACATCCTTCTAAATGAATTTTTTAATCATATAAGAATACTATATGTTGATATATGAGTAATTGGTTAATTTTTGATGCACATGGATGTATTTCAAGCACCAAAATGCAATAAAAGTTACTATGGGTATCCACCAAATGGTTTTATTTTTATGAATGGGTCACTTTCCCCACATTATGTTAATCCCAATTTGATGATATTGTGGAACTATGCGTTTTATGATACTCTATAGACCACAAATTTAGAATTTCATATTTGTTCTTTATGATGATTGCATCTGTTAAGTGTTTTTGACTATATAGGAATAAATCCAAATAATGGGTTTTTTTTATTATTTTTATACATCGATATCATAATAGTTTAGTCTAATTCCTAAAACTAGAGGTCACATTATTTACATACATAATGAATATTACAGTAAATATTAACAAAATAATTGACATATGAAATTATATTCAATGGATGGTATAAATCATGACTTCTATGATAAATTCAACAATAGTTTTTTTCAAAATATAAATGAAAGGAGTAATACTTTTATTTACATTGAGATTACAATGAATACTGGTAGAAATAAAAAAATTCTAGTGTAAATTGTTTCCAAATATCTTCATCAGTCTGATTTTAAAAAATATTTTCACAGAAGAACGTCACCAAAGTTGTGTTTTCCCCTAGAATGATATCGAACTCAGATCTGTGTGTATAATGTGATGTGTTAAAGGCCAAATGAGGATTATCTAAACTAACGTTATTAGTGTGTGAGAATTCTTAAGAAATAGATAATTGAGATTAAGTTGTTTTTTCAAGTTTAAAATAATGTCAGTGGAATGAGATGAGATCTAATATACCCATAAGTAACTACATCATATGTCCATGTCAACATTCCAATGTTTAATACATAAAATTGAATAACTGTTTATTATTCCATGTCACTAGTATACATGAAATGCTGCTATCAATTCTCGATAACACAAACCATAATTCAATGAAATATTTATTCTTGTGTCATTTTTACAATTTTTTAGACAGTAATAATACAAATTTTATATAATTCCGATGGGAAATTGGGTTCATTCCAATTTGGGATCAAATTTTATTATTATAAATTATAATTTGAATTTTATATACACACCAAAATTTTTCAATGATTGATGATTTATGTGTTATCTTATCATTTTAAAAATTACCTAGCATGATTTGATTATTATCATTTAGTATTAGTTATTTCATAATATTAAATTTATGTATTATATATTATAGATTTATTTATCATTATATAGGTGATATATTACAATGTTATTTTACTCAATAAATATATTGACACTTCCTGGTTATATATACTATTTTATCTATGTGATTCATGTTTGGGAATATGAATTATTATAGGTGATACTGGATGATAATAGTAATGATGGTCGAAGAGTAATTGTTAGAAATGATAAAAAGTGAAATACATTTATCTTATTCCAATTATTTCAAGTTTTCATGAATAGAAAGATGTGATGATGGTACGATGTAATAAAAATTTCATATTTTATATGAATACTTTGACATTTAATAATAATATGTATATTTCAAAATCATCATCAAATATTATTAAATATTATTTAGGTTTTATTTATTCTATTATGTACTATAAATAATTTTATTAGTTTTCATATAAAAGAAATAACATTTTTGTGATATATATTTTATAGTATATCCAATATTTTCATAAAACCATCAAATCTAGTTTATAGACATGAGTATATGATGTTGTTCATCAAATATCTTATAGTGTCATAGTTTTAAAATTTTGTCTAGTTCATAAATGAATTTCATGGAATTTTCATTTATATATTTATTGTTTTATGTAACGTGATGACTACTTATTGGCCTTATTTTAAATTTCATTCAATTTTTAGTTAACTTTTTCCAATATCTCAATAGTTTAATTCACTGTTACAAGGGTTATGTGAGATATAATTATGATATATACATGATTATTTAATGAGGTAAAAACATAGAATTAAATTGATATATATATAACTACATTACATCAATAAATATATGAGTTTTAATATGCTAATATTTATTATTTTGAAAACATGATTATATATATATATACATTTATGCATCTAGATTGTAATTTCATATAGTAAATGGAATTAAAAAACTTGTAATATGATCATAGTAAAATTATTGAGTGATTTAATAAATTTTTTGCTTATTTTAAATTTGGGAATATGACATCACCTTTTATATGATTATAAATATTGTAAAGGGGGAATTGATAAATGTAATGTGTTTAATGTGTAAAATTATATATGGGATGTATCGATAATGATAAACTACTATATAAATTAATTAGTGAACAATTTTTATGAGATATAAAATTTTTCAAAATGATAATATGTAATGCGTGTGTTTGTTTGTGAATGGAATGCTGTTATAGATATTTAATTATATTAATGTGAAATTACACATAGGATGTTTTGAGGTATTCTAAAATTGAATAAAAAATTATGAATCATGAGGAAATGTGAAATAAATTTTCACCTATAGTAATTCATGATCAATGAATGGGTACATACCAATATGAATATGTGGATAAATAAAGGGGTTTAATCAATAAACCTTAAAAAAATTTACATAATTTTTTCTATAATTATTAATATATAAATTAAATAATATATTTTACTAGCAAGTTCATCATAAAAAAAAGTGTTTTGAATAACATTAAATATTTTTTAAGGTAAAATATCTCTAAATAATAATAATTCCTTATTTTTTGTGGGAAATATTCCATGTATCATGGAATGTGTATTATTAATGATATATAATTAATACCGAAAGAAATTATAAAAAGATTTAATAGTAATATTTCTTCTAAAAATCACAATATAATACTCAAACAAATAACCATAAATATATAAAATCTATGCGAAGAGTGAACATAAATGACAAAAATACATATTCTATTGTAAATGATTTGAATTTTGTGAATAGTTGGTTCCATCATCTACTTTATTTTATTGAGTTGGAATTTTTTGATATTTTTAGAATATGATGTTGGATTCTGGGGTTTTTATTAACACAGATACACTAGATCAACGGTAAAAATCATTCTATTCCATGGGGACCCCTTTAGAAATCAGGAATGGTGAAAAGACTAGGTCAAGGCATGGTCATGGGAATATATGGATGGGGAATATCTTGTGTAAAAAGATTGATTTGCATCACCAAACCCTGATAAAGGGAACAGTGACCAGTAAATTTCTAAAATATGGGAATAATATGTATGTGGTTGAAATGTTAGGCTACCTAGGACAGTGTGTTAGACGCAACCATAGTTGTGATCAAGGACATGATCATAGTCATGTTTGAGTTTGAAACAACCCAAATAGTTAAATTATTCAATTGTTATAAAAATATTCAATGGGAAAACACCTGAGACATAAATGATAGTTAATGAATGAAATTTTAATTTTATTATGACCTCTATTAATAAATCTTTAATCCACCTCTTGATTTTTCATTTGATCTAGATTCTCTGTTGATGATCCTAGCGTGAGGTGTGGTAATTTTCTATTTAGTGAGTTTCTAACCTTGAGAATCTACTATATTTTGAGAATTATTTTTTTAACATGATTCATTTGTATATGTACTTATATATAATTTTGAGACACAATTATAGTTTCCATTACTTGTTTTATGATTTTAGTTCATAAGAAAATGTTTCTTCTTTTCCTTCAATAAGAATAGGATCTACCATTGGCAGACGTAGTTTTCATCAGGTAGGTTGATGTAGTCATGCACCACTATCATGATTTTATAATCATAATTATTATAGAAATATTATTAGTCTTTGGTAGAATATATTCTATGAGTTATTAACATGAGTGATTATGACAGTAGAACTTTGAAAGTGGTTTTGGTGATGACTATCTTATTGAGTCTTTATGTTGAAATTGATAATATATACATTGGAAGATACTTATAAAATATAGGACCAAAATATTATTCATAGCATGAAATGATATTTTTTTATTATTTTTATAATACCATGATTAAGTTCCATCATATTTGTTTTTGTGTGTGTGTCATGTTATAACAATTTGGATGTATGATTGCATGTGTCTGTGTATGTTTTTCGTAAAAACTATGTTTTATATTGATTAAAACTATGTTTATGGCTATAAATATTATATCTTTAATTTAATACTTTTTATTCCTATAGTTTTATGTGAATGATATATTCAAATAATTCCCATGTGATTTTTTGGGAATATTTATTATTTTAATTATTCTCTTAATAATACGCCTTAAATAGTTGTACATGTCATAAGAAAATGGCCATAGTGGGAGAGAATTTATGAATACTTTATAACAAATAATGATTTGACCATGTTAGAAGATGTGTAAAAATGTAACTATATAGTTGGATATGGGGGCATAATGATGGTCATCAACCTGAAATGAAAATATTGTGGGATAATAGGGAATACAAGACTCATGTGATTAGAATAATGATATATTGTAGGGATGTGAAGGCCCTGGGGAAATACCTTTCATAATGTAATGATATGATGACATTGTTGCATGAAAAATATAAAATATTCTTTATGGTAGCTATGATATGAATGTAATAATGTGTCCATCCATAGTTAATGAATTTCATTATGAATATATTTCTATATTTGGTTTATAAGTAGTTATAGTCAGGTTTTATGGAATCATGATCATCATTTGACCGCTGGATAAATGATTATCTCGGATTATACTTCTTATGAATGTGCACTCATGTTATGTACACAATAGTGGTGACATACTTGAATTATGCACACATAAAATATGGAAATTTTTATATGATTTCATCCTTTATGATCATGGAAATATGGATTTTTATGTTAAAAGTGAATTACATATATGAAACTGATCAAGGATTGTGGAGGTCATAAAATAATATACTTTAGAATTATCCAATAGTGTATTTATTTACTTTACTATTATTTATTACACAATGATTGATTTTTTAGATATTTTCCTTGATTTATTTTTTTCATAGATGGATATATATATCATATAGAATGATTATTCAATTTTTTCCATTTTGTTTTTTCATAGGTATTTCTATTACTTATTTATTATATGGGATAATTTTATTGATAATAAGGGTATAGTGACCCATGTAATGTCTTATAGACCCTCACTGTTAGTTTTAAACCTCAGAAATATTGAGAGGCATGCATTTGTTCATGTGGAACCCTATATTAGGCGAGGTCCCCTGGGATAGGGATTTTTAAAATTTATCATTGGAAACTCCTGGTCGATAGTGTTGAGGAACTCCTAGTATTTATATTTGCAGTATACAATGATGGTGTTGTTTTTTAATTATTGTGGGAAGTGTAACCCAACAAGAAATTGTTTTAAGATAATACAAAATTATATTTACAATTTTATCATGGTGCATAATTATTTTAAACATCTTACCTAATTACTAATTCAAAATTAGGAATTATTTACCTAAAATTTTGTTTTAGATTACTGACTAATAAAAATTTATCCTAGGGTGTTCATGCGAGAGGTAAAATCTCAAATTATGAACATCTATTGGTATGTGGGGATTCTCATTAGCCTGATAGGTGTCCATAATGAGTTATATAATGCATTGTTGTAAAAAACCATCCATGTTATTATAGGTGGACCATGGGGTAAGATTACAATGATCATGGACCATATAAGTTAGATAGTGACATGTATTTCCATTTTCCATTTACCAAAAGTATATTTTATTTATTTCAAATGCATACAAATGGTAAAATATAACACATTATCCATTATACCTAAGGAATTATTATTGGAATATATGGGTTTATATGTCCAAAATATATCCAAACAAATTTAAATTATCATATTTAAATAAAAATAATATTCAGATTATGTATCAATACATTATTAATTTTCACATATTATAACAATAACATAAGTATCAGATAATGAAAATATCATTTTGAAATTAGAAAATAATCATTTTTAATATATTTTAATATCAAATATACCTTTTCGTAGGGAAGTAAAATGTTATTTAGGAATCTAAAACTTTATTTTACTTAGGTTTAATAATTTTACAAAGAAAATGTTTCTTTCCATATCACACTACTAAATTGTATCATATTTATATAAATTAGAATATTATTAACATAATTATGATGTTTATGAGGTTCTTATCACTTCTAATAAATAAATATGATAATTTCTATGAAAATGATAAGTGATTATAGTGTAATGCTAATATATATAACTTATTTCTGATTTTTTTATTTTATTTTCATCCAAAAACATGTCTACTAAAACATCCAATATAAATCATTATTCCTCAATTTATCCTTACTTACATAACATTCCACCCCAACACAGTTATACTTGAGAAGTCTTGGTTGGTGTTACATTCCTTAGGTGAAATCCCCAAGTCAGAAAACACATGCACTAAATTCCAAGGCCCACACAAAAAATTAAGGGATGATTTTTTTTTCTTTTATGATAAAACATCCAAACCAAGATAACCAAAATGACAAAACAAAACCAAATAAATATATTATACTTTCAGAAACCCAATTTTTTGGTTGAAGTGGGAACCCTCCCAACTTTACTCCAATACATGTCTTACATACAAAGTTGCATGATTCACACCCTATAAGAGATCATAAAACCATTAAATTATAAAATTACTCTATTATAACAATTTTAAAGAATAATTTTAATTTTACCGTGTTAAACTCTTTTCCCAGGTCCCCATTAATGATATGATCAATTTTTTTCAAACAAAAAATATAATGTCTAAATAAACTATTTCATATTTATTTTTTATTATTAAATCATTTGATCAGAATGTGTGATTTCTTGTATAACCACCCCCTCGAATCATCATTAAAATCCATTACTAGAAGTCCTTCATCTAATTTTTCCACATCATCTGGGGGGCCTGATCTAGTATGGACTTTTATAGATTTTTTCCACAATTTGTATTTTTTTAGCTATCCTATCCTTTTACACATACAATCATATGATTTTAAGAAAAATTAAACATCACGATACAAACCATGGAAGGTAATGTCTATTTCCATGTATGATTTGGTAAATAATTAAAAATAATAAAACAAATTTTATTTCCATTTCACATTTAGATCCTAACCTATATTATTCTCCATAATCTTCATAGGATAACCTCATAATATCTTGAAAAAATGGATGGGCTAAAAAACAACGTAATTGAATAATCATAAGAATAAGTCTGAGCACATGGGTTTGAAGGAATGACCTAATGATTTTAAAAAGCATGGAATGTGATTGAACATATTGAATCAAAACATATAGAAACTGGGAAGATATTAATATGGAATAATATTAATGTTTATTTAATATAAAAATTTACATTAGAATGATTGAAGGCTCGTTGTGCATATAAGATCATGAGTCATGGCTTACCACCATGACCGTTTCACATGGATCCTGAGTCAAGGAAAACTACCTAGACAATTGTAAATAATGACTCATGAGACTAATATTTACCAAATTTATTGAACACTATATTAGTGCACCCATAAAAACAAATTGATGAATATGTTTTCCACATAAATAATCATACATAATAAGTCATACATAAACATAATGGCACCCATGGAATGAAATGGATATCATAATCATTTAAAAAAGAATATTAATTGGGCATATCATACAGGTGTCCATGAAATTAAAGAATTAAATAATAAATTGATATTCATAAGGTAATATGGGAATATATCAAGTTTAGTGATTTTAAATAGATGTTATAACATATAAGAATAATATTTTTTAAATTATTTCATTAAAAAAATTTAGTAAATTTTTTATAAAAATAATAAAAAGAATTTAAAAGATAAAATGGAATAATCATTTATATAAAATCATAATTGAAACAAAAAAATATTCGTAATAAAATTATTTATTTTATAATGAAAAAGGTATATTAAAGAGTAATATATATTATAATTTAAATTGGTTATGAATTCAAGATGTTCCCATAAAACATGCTACTTTATCTAGAAGAATTGAGAATGGATCCACTTCAAAATATGTATATCCCAAAATTACAATGATGAATGTATATTTATAAATGATATTGTATCGTATTAACATAATTTGTAATATTTAAATAAAAATATAATATAACCTAATTATGGTAAAAAGAAAGATCAAGCATCATGAATGAATAATGGTTGTTTTGGATGAATCTTGTACCTTAAGTCCCAAGGTGTTCATACCCTAATGTTAATGTCATGGATAGTCAAATTTTTATTATTAATTAATAATCAAAAAACCACTTATAAATTTAATTTATTTTTTATAACCATTTTATGTACATCCATGGTCCTATTATGGGATAGCAGGTTCAATTTTATGGTTTGGAGGTGTTTGATTCCTTTGTTTTCATGATCAGATAACATTCATTCATGTAAGGATTATATTGTAAAATTAGACTGGTTTTCTGAAATTGAAGATATTTTATATTTAACATATATAATATTAAATGATTATAAAATTAATTTGGTTATTTGCAGTGAGGATAGATTATTATATAAATCATTAATGACAACTATTAGGATAAATTGGTTAGTTTTTCTATCACAACGAACTCATTTGGTTTATATATTAATAAAATTTGTAAAAATTGATTCTAGAACATTAAATAGGATATATCACATATATAATAATCTTGTTGAACCATAATAATGTTCTTCACTAGAATTTAAAATGTTAGTAGAAATAGTAAACATGTCATCCTTAAATGTGATAAATTAACACATCTTGGATTGGGTGTCCATTTTAACAATAAAATGATTGGAAAGTACAGATGATGATCAATGATTACATTAGAACAAAATTCCATTAAAATTAATCCAATTTAGTAATTACTCTATTTGGATGAGGAGAGGAGAGGATAAAAAAGCATACTAAGGAGCATGAAATGAAAATGAAAGAAAATAGAAGTGGGTTTCACATCACGATTCCTTCCTCAAGTGAAACTACATATGAGAAAGGTTTTGATATTTTTTTGGGCCAAGAGCTATTTTATGTGGGCGAATGGAGAAGGGAGAGATTTGACTAGATAATTGGAAAGGAACAAGGCTTGAGAGAAATATCGAGAAGAGGTGGTGGGGGGAGGTTTTTATAGTGGATCAGAGGGGAATTTTATGAAAAATTAATTCATTAGTTTATTATTTTTCTAAAGACAAGAAATAGTGGTAAATTTGTAGACTAAAAACAATAACTATTTGATGTGATTTATAAACAAAGATCACATACAACATATATGGAACATGAAGGACTAAGAAATTACGGTTTTAGTATTTATTGAATATTATATTATTTTATTATTCATAAAAATTCAGTTATTTCATAAAAATAAAAAAGATTCACTATAATAATTTTTTGGTGTGAATAAAAAAATGAAATCAATTTTATGAAAAAATTATAAATATGATAATTTCAATTTTTAATTAAAATCATAATTTAATAGAAAAATATAAATTTTAAAATAGTAACTTATTATATATCATATTAAAATTAAAAATAATGCATCATAAAATTATCATATAATCATAATATATCATAATATTATTTTATGAATACATTTTATGGAAATAAATTTTCATTTAAATTAGTAAATTAATCCAAAAAATTTAATCAAATAATAATTTTTTATAAAAACTACCAAAATTATCATATTTTCACTCATAAGATGGATAAATATTATTTATAATTTCATTGTTAATTTTACAATTCACCTGGCCAATTTAATATTCATAAGGTGCATATTACTATTCATAAGGGTAACACTACTATTCAAAATGGTATTTTACAATTCACCAAAACATAAGTTTGACATATCTGACACAAAAAATCTTACTGATCACAACCATTTATGAAAAATTTTAAAAATTCAAATCAGAGAATTGGAAATTTTTTTATTAAATGCCACATAGTATTTAGTAGTTCATTTCTACATGATGCGACATTGTGTTTTTATTTTATATGATTATACTATATGACGTAATTATAGGAAGTAAATTTCAATTGAGTAAACTTTTGGTCTTCTCATTCATCCCCCTTATGAAATGTTCCCCCCAAAATTGTGTTTTACATTTAAAGATGAAAACTTACGTGGGAAATTTTCCCTCATCACTTCCTCCTGATCTTATGTTTATTGTTTGTACATATGGATCGACCATAGTAATTTGAATAGGTGTGTTGTATTTTTTTTAAAGAACATAATCTCTATGATCTATGATATTCACTAGATGCTCCTCATTTGAAAGATCATTTTCCAACTGTATCAACTATGAATAAAATACATTTGATTGATTAGAAAATAATGCCCTTAAGAGGGATACATGGATGACATCGTGAACATCAAACATGGTAGGTGGATGTGTTAGTAGATATACCAAAACTCTGGCATGATCACAAATCTTAAAGGCATCTATGTACCATAGAAATAGATTATCTTTCTTCCCATATCTCATGACCTTCATCCATGTCGATATTTAGAGGAAAAAAATGTCTCCAACATTGATATGAAGGTCTTATCAACAATTTTTGGCATAACACGTTTCTCAAATTTTAAAGGACATGTTAAAATGCTCAATGGTATTTACCTTCTCCCCCAGTTCATCAACCATTTCAGGACCTATCATCTTATTCTCACCATATTCATCCCCACATGTCGATGTTCAAAACCCTTACCCATTAAGGGATTTATATATAACCATTTAGTTTCTAAAGTGGAAAATGATGTTGTAGGATAATTAGACCAGTGGAAGATGTTGTTCCCTTCCTCCTTTCTAGGTCCATAAAACACACTCCCAATATTTCTTCTTGTGTCTAAATATTTTTCTCATACTGGCCATCAGTTTGAGGATGATAGGCTATATTGATTCTCAGTTCAGTGCATAGAGCATGTTGGAGCCTTTTGATAAACTCTGAGGAAAATCCTGAATATATGTTGGATAAAAAAGATACTTTAACTCCATATAGCGGGAACACCACTTTGATATATATATCCATGAATGAATATCAAAGGATAAGTCCTCTTGAATTGGGATAAAGTGATATGTCATTGTAAGATGATCCACAATTACCAATATAGCATTGTTTTCTCTGTATATATATGGATGTAAGTGACAAACTCAAAGGTGATGTTCTCCCACATCCATATTAGTATTGTTATAGATTGAATCATCCCCTTAGACCTTTTCCTTTCAACCATTACATTCTATCATGCCATCACTTTTTTGTATAATCAGCTCTCTCATTCTTTATATTGTCCACCCAACAAATCTCTTAAAGATATCAATACAACTTTGTGATCCCAATGAGTATATATAAGGTTGATCTATGTGTGTCATTCAGAAGCTCCTCCTTTATCCCTAGATCATATGGTACACATAATCATATCCCAAATATTATGAATTTATCCTTTTCAATATTGAACTCATAGAATTTATCATTTCAGATATCTTCCACCATTTTCTATATTTCCACTTTATATCATTAAACATCCTTTATTTTCTCCATGAGGAATGGTTGAGCAATCATTTGAGAAAGTATTGAATATGTTCTTACATTAATTATTCCCCAACCTATCCTCTAAAAAATATTAGAATATTTGATCCTTTTATATTATAATCCTTGATAAATATGCATGATCCTCTCTACATAGAGAATCTTCCACCTTCTTTACTTTAATAGGATGGTAGTAGATTGAGTAATAATAATCCATGATGAGCTCTAACCATCATTACTAGAAAATATTTAGTTATTCATATGTAAATATATATTTCAGAATATTTTTATTAGTATATATCTCACACTTCTACCCATAGAGATAATGCCTCTATTTTCTCAACATAATTATCACATCTACCGATTCCATGTTAGGAATGTGATAGTTTTGATCATATATTTTCAGCTTCCTTGAGGAATAATATATTACATTGTCATTTTATTCAGCACACATCCTAATCAATACATTGATGCATTGCTATAAATGAGAAATTGTTCTCCACTTATTGGGAGTGTGGGTACTGGAATAGTAATAAGTCAATTTCTAAGTTCCATAAATCATTCACCACATTCATGAATCCAAAAAACATCAATCCCTTTTGTATCAGCTTGGAAATTAGGATTGAAAATCTTGAAAATATATTTATAGATCATTGATAAAACCTTTCTAGATCCGAAAATATATGGATCACCATGAAGGATGTTGTCTTAAGACACTGTTAGAGATATATTGTCTAGTAAGAGTCCATAAATATTCTTTTTCTGAATAAAAAAATCCTCAATACTGATACTTTCTCCATCTGAAACACTAATTTAATATACATTGCATATATTTCCTCCTTTCACAATGTAATCATCAATAAATTTAAATGATCCTCATGTTCTTTCATACTCTTCAATTATATTATAATATCATCAATGAAGACTACGATAAATTTTAAGAGGAAATTTATAAAGACTATATTTGTTAAATCCATTAATATTTTTGGAGAATTAATGTTTCAATAGAGAATCATTGTGAAATCATAGTGTCCATACCTCATTCTAAATGTGGTCATGGGAATATCTTCCTTCCCCACCATGGTGATATCTAAACTAAATATCCACCATAGGGAAAGCATTGTCCCCATGTATCTGATCTAACATGTCATCAATCTGAGGAATGAGATACTTTTTTATAGTGATTTTATTGATCCCACAATAATTAATGTATATGAGCATTGATCAATCATTTTTCTTAAAGAATATGATTGGTTTTCCCCATAGTGAAGCACTATAGCATCTAAAACCCTTTCACTGATTCTAATGTAACTATTTCTTTCGAACTTTTTTCTCGGTAGTGGATATTCTATAAGGTTTATTAAATATAGGTAGAGATCTAGTAATAAGTTAAATTGAGAACTCAATATCTTTGATATGATGAAGAACATTAAATTCATCAGGGAATGGAATAATCTAATCCCTCTTGACGAGAATATATTCATGAATGTTTCTCTATTTTCCCTCAATATTTTGATAAAGATACTATTTATAATAAAGAAATGATACCCACACATGAGACAATGTTTCTAAAAGAAATTAATCTTCCACTTTTATAAGATTGGAGTAGACTCCCTGTTGTGAAGATTAATCTCCGTTTCCTAATAGTTGATGTTGCATTTGTATAAAGATATAAAATCAATGTACAAAATAGTATCAAACTCTACAAGAGGAAGTATGGTGACTTTTTTTGATTGGTTCAGCTGAAAAACATTTAATGAGGAGGATATATATAATTTTGATATAATAGTTACTTCATTTTTTGTTCTCACAGGAAACATAACATCCATATTTTGAGGTGTATGTTGAATAGTTCTATAATACATGCATGATATGAATGAATATATAAAACTAGAATCAAATACAATATAATAGGTCAGATGGTGCAACATGATATAAATTTGAACCCGTTTTCTCCTCACGCCTCAGGACAGTGTTGAAGTCACCAAGGATAACCCAGTTGGTGGCCATACTTTCAGAGATATTAAATAGATTCCTCTATAGTTCCCTTATTCTTATGTACATGTTAGATGCATAAACAAAAGTCAAAGCAAGATAGTCATTACCAAGAAAATAAGCGACAATGACCGACTGTAAGTCAACTAATATTGAGCTAACATTAATGTTGTCATGCTTTAAAACCCACAAGGATTCAGTTCTCAACTCAAAATGATAGTTAGCCACAACAGAGTACCCCCATCAAATCCCACTTAAAGGAGCTCCAATTTTAAAATTTCATTCTTTGTTCTATAATTCCAATTAGTAATGGTCTATTGGTCAAGATAAAATTCATAAGAGATGTGACAGTGGGAGTGTTCCCGATCCCTTGACAATTCCAATTGAGTATCTTCATTTTTGTGATCGGATCCTAGTGCTAGGCCCATAATTTTTTTGAGTCACACTACTACAAATACGATTTTTATCAGTGATAAAAATGGCCTTTATCAGCGCTAGAAAAGCGCTGATAAAACCAGCGAAGATAAAAGGGGAGGGGGGGGGGGGGTCCCCTTTATCAGTGCTCTGAAAAGCACTGATAAAGACCCCTTTTATCAGCGCTTTTTTTTAGCACTGATAAAAAATAAAAAAATTAAAAATAATTAAAAATAATTAAAAAATTAAAAAAATTCCAACCTCGGGGGGGGGGGGGGGTTTACAGCGCTTTATCCCCCCTTTATCAGTGTTTTCCTGCACCTCCAGCGCCCTCACGCACCTCTTACACCCTTTATCAGCACTAGCCCTTTAAATCAACCTTGCGCGCGCACCCGTGCCTCCACCCGGATTTGATCTCGAGACCTCCCCCCTACGGACCTAAAGCCTTTTCCACTACCCTATATTGATTTGTTCTCTTATTCATGATATATATATTTATTTATATATATATAGTTATATTTATTCGTATAGTAATATATATTTATATTAATATATATATAGTTATATTAATACATAGATATAGTTATATTAATATATACATATAGTTATATTAATATATGTATAGTTATATTAATATATGTATAGTTATATTAATATATAGTAGTTATATAAATATTAATATATTGGTATTTTAAATAAAATGGATATTAGTTATTATTTAGATAAAGCTAATATATTTTATATGTAAATATGTTTAATTATTTATTTAAAAAATTTAATTTGTAGGTATGAATATAAAAACAAATTGTACATATAGTTATATATTTGATTATAAATAGCAGTGAATTATAAAAAAAGATGAAATTTCAAATACATAATATCAATATGAATGTAATAACTTGGAATAAATTCAGTCCCCACCAAAAAAATCCAATAATAACCCCTTAAACGAGGCTAAAAATCCACAAAATCTTAAAAAATCTGGGTACCCCAACAAAAAACTCAGTTTTGGAAGCATTCTGGGCCTCTTTTGGCCTCGAAAAACGTTTGACCGGGGTGCACCCTAGTTGTAATGACATAGAGCTCATCGCAGGCTTAGATTTGATATGTGGTAGAGCTCAAACGGACACCCAGATCAAAAGTTATGGCCGTTTGAAGTTTGAGTTGCGTTTTCAACATATTTTGGATCTTTTTTTTAATTTTTTATATTTTGTATTCTTCAAATTGTTATTAAATGACTATTACTCCATAATAATTATCAAATTATTAATTAAAACTATTTTTTAAATTTTTTATGAATCCATTTTCACTAAATATCTTATATATTAAGTATATTAAGTGTAAATGTACATTTATACTTATATAAAATATATTTAAAAATTATATATTATATTTATATCAATATAACTAGATAACTATATTTATATATTAATTTATTTTTTGTTTAAAAAAAATGGAGTCGACCCTTTATCAGCGCTTTTAAAAAAAGCACTGATAAAGGCCCCCCTTTATCAGCGCTACTAAACAAGTGCTGATAAAGGGGGTCCCTTTATCACCGCTAAAAAAAAGCTCTGATAAAGGCCCCCCCTTTTATCAGCACTTTTTCGTTAGCGCTGATAAAGGGGTGGCGCTGGCATTGCCCAGTTTTGTGGTAGTGTCAAGTCCTTATCAAAGATATTAGTATTAAAATCAGTAAGAAAACCTGATTACATGTTAATAAAATTAGTATCATTATCATCATTAAATCCCTCCTCTGTATCAAGAAGAGAGAATCTGTTCGCTAAATCAACAGGAGAAGAAAACATACTAGCAAGAAAAATCTTTTTGGTTGTCTTGGTTGTTTGAATTTGCAGGAAGTCCCTAGGGTGTCAGAGGGTGTGATGTCATCTGTATCACCATATTTATCAGGATGCACCGCCACCTCCACATCACTAGCAATAACAACAAGTTCCGGAGGGGTGATGACTGAGGAATAAGCATTCTCGGTATCCTGAAGAGGAGAAGAAGAGATCAAAGCCTGCTCCAAAGTCACAGCCTCTGTCATAGTGGCATTAACATAAGGAAATGTGGTTATCTAGATATGCTATAAAACATTCCCCACTTGACCATTAGGTGTTGTAACTGCCTCACCAGATCCTGCAACCGAATCATGCTCAATAGGGGCTTCCTTCCTAGATTCCTTGAGACTAGAATCAATGGTAGCATTGTATTCACTCTTCCATTTCCTACAAAATTCCTCATCAAGTCCTATAATGTTATAGAAATTACATGTTTTATTCCTGTTACATTCTGAGATCATATGCCCAAAAAAATGATAGTTGAGTTAGAACATAGGTTTCCTTTTGTACAGAATGCCTAAAGTGATGGTATCATCCTAAGTAGATAACATTACATCTTCATCAAAATTGCAGGCATGTCCACTTCAACAAGAATTCGAGCATAATGACCATAAGTAAGATTATATGTCTACCAATAAAGCCAAATCAGATTTCAAATAGATGAAGTGATGTCCCAATGAATTTGCAGATGCCAATAAAACCAGTTCATATTACATACCGGAATCCAGATATGTTCAAAGGTATTTTTCACCGCATTGGGATCAAATTTCTTATCCCATTCATGGATGCGAAGAAAGCCAGGACGTACAGGGACCAATACAAATCTCCATGATAGTCTCTTGAATTCATCCGGAAGGAATATAATATGATAAAACTGATGACCCATTGTAGTCGTTTTCCAATCTGAAAATCCCCAAATTTCCAAAATCTATGTGCTGAGGTCACTGAATTTCCATGGATTCACCCCCTGAGGAACCACCACTCATGCAATGATCGAGAATTTGTAAAGTTTAGTTCTATCGTCGATCGCATTTTGATTCGCAGAAACCTGCACAGTGCGCCCTTTCCTTATGATCCATCCTGAAGATGCAGCTTCACAATCAAAGAAAAATGTTGATCATGTGTTCTTAATAGCATATGCAACCACTAAATATATTGAAAAATATTATTGAAAATCCCCTACATAAGTCTTCTAATTGATATTAATTATAATTTTAAATTTAAAGGAAAAAAAAATATTTTTAAAAATAATAAAACATAAAATATGATGAAATATTTAATATTTTTTATATTATTAGATATAATTACACTGCATTACTAAAATATATATTTAAAAGTAACACTTTCATTATTATCATACTGAATAAAATTAATCATTTTAATCAATAATTTTTTGTTAAAATTATATTTTTCATTTTATATAATATTCATTTGTTTATTTAATATTTGAATTAAATTTTTCCGTCTTTAGATAATACAAGTGATGAAAAAAATCATATAGGCATATAAATCAATTTTTAGTGTTAAAAATTAACATTGTTTCTTAAAAATTAATCATTTATTTCGATATTTCCAAAGATTGATACTAAATGTTTAAGTTTAATTTATAAATAGTTTTTTATATATAAAAAAGTTTCATAGATTTTTTTGGAAATTCATGTAATATGATAATTTCCTAAAAGTTACTATATTAGTAATTTTTTTTAAATTTCAGCTAATAATCAAATTTATTAGAGAAACCTCAAAATTTCACAGTATTCTAATTTATTTTCATTGAATTAAGAATTTTGTTTTCATTTTAAAAAACCATTTTTTATTTTTTTAAAATATATATAAGTTATTTTAAAAAACCAATATTTAAATAAAAAATATTCATCAAAAAATAATTTTTTTAAAATATGTGTTTATAATATAAACTAGAATTAATTAACAATTTATTAAAATATATTTTATTTTATGAGTTGATTTTTTATACATAAATATTCGTCATAATAAATATGTTGTAGATTGTTTTTGTTCATGGCCACATCTAGAGAAAGGATTCAAAAAATGTTTTAATAATTAGAAAATATTAAAATATCAAAGGGAATTAATTTCTCTCTCTCATGTTGTAAAATAATTTCTTTGTAACCATTTAATTCACAATTTACCACTGATCCAGACATAAGGAATGCAATATATTGGCTTAAATAATGATAAAAATGTTATTGTGATATAAAAAACTTAGGAAATATATACTTTCCAATTAAAATTATTCAATAAAATTATTTATTTTTTCTCTAAAATAATTAGCTAAAAATAATTTGTGACTCAATATAATAACTCTTATAATGGAATTAGATTTCCATGTTATGTTTTTGTAATTTATACATATATTGATGGTAATTTTTTGTTTTATGTTATTAATTTTATTTACATTGTTTATGGTCTACTATGGATTCAATATAGAGAATGCCAATAGATTTCCAAAATCACACTAAATTCATTTAATTTAGGTATAAATCCCCATTCATTAATTATATTAAAAAAACATCAACATGTGATATAATAATAGATTACATTTTCCTTATTAATATAGAATCATTGGGTTGTTTATTTAATGTTTTTATAAATATGATTTTCATCTAGGTTTAATAGAATTATATTAATATTTGAAATCGCAAAATCCAAAGTGGTTCTTCAGTGTATAGTTTTCCATTAATTTTCATTAAATATATTCATAAACATGTGTTTCATAATATTTCCCCTATAAAAATATTTTCAAAAGTTACTGATAGTTGTTATCATGGTTACCTATAGGGTCTGGGTATCACATTTTACATTTGAAACAAATATATACATTTGAAGAATTATATATTCATCACATTGATTTAATTGGTTATCGCATTCTCTATAGATCAATAATAATTATATATATAATATACATCTTCACATGAATCATGTTCTTGTAAATTATTGACATTCTAATGGGTGTCTATTACATCAATTTTTTTAAATAGGATATCTAATCTTCATCCCATCCCAATCCTCATCTTTTAACCAAAAATAATAAAATATCATTGTCATCATTATTGTGTTTATATGTTTGAATATATCCACATTTTTATGATATATTTTATATTTTTTGTGAATAACTACATGATATTCAATATAGGGTTCAATTCCATACCATTTCACATTATTACAATAATTTCAATTTTCATGATATCTGTTATTAACTTGTTCCCTTATTGATCCAATGATTTCAAAATCTTTAATGTTTAAATATAGATGATTAAAAATTTGGTATATAAGAAATTCATTATAATATAAATACATAGTATATTCAACCTAAAAATATCACACCAATAAAAATTAATAAATTTTATTTTTTTAACATAAATGAATCTCAATTTATTGTATATATCTTTAGGTTGGATTCTAATATACTACATAAACAAATTCTATAATGTAATTTATTAATAAATAATTCATAATGTTTTATAAAGACTATATGATCAGACAAATCATATCCTATATGATTTTCTCTTTAGTTGTGTTGACATAGACCCACTCCTCATGCACCAGATTAATGATTTAGTTGATACAAGTCCAACCATTTTTGGGTTGTTACACCAGCGTACATATGTTCCATAATTAAATGCATATAAAGAACACATACATGGATTTAATTTCAAGAAAACCCCCACTATACCACCTTTACCATAACATTTTTATGTTATCCAATTCATAGAAATATCTCATAGGCATATCCATAGAATTTTCGAAACATTTCTCTTATATTATTCGATATATTAACTAAATCAATTTCAAAAACTATTAAATTTATCCTCTGATACTAAAAATTAGTTCAACATTACCACACTGAAAATCCATTTTATAAAATAAATATCATATATCACATCATTTGATACAATTTTTGGTGAAAAAATTACTATATCACATCATTATAATAAGATAAAAATCACAACACAAATATCATCATGTAATTCCATGAATAGAATATTTAGTTCTTTGATGAATATATCCCATTTATTTTTCATCAAAATTTTTCTTTTTAATAATAATAATAATATTTCATTTTTAGGTATTAAGAATCCCTAAAATATAATATCACTATAAAACATCCTTCAAAATATATTCAATAATCAACCTCTAGGGAAAATCAAAAAAAGAATAATTTTAGAAAAAATTCATAGTAAAGAAAATTGTTATCAATATTTCACCATGAATTTGAAAAAAAAAGTTAAATTATTAAAAATAATGGGACATTAAACATGATTAATTGGGAAATTTCATGGGAAAAATATAATGTAAAAAGGCGTTTTCCTAAACATAAGAATGTATTTATTTTTCTAAGGATACCCAACAAAACATTCATTACTTAATAATCATGTTCTAATCTACCATGTATCTACATCAGCATTAGATGATCCTACCGTATTCTCTTATACTACTGACCATCCTCATGTATGTCCTTTACAATGTGATAAATCCACTTTTAAATTGTTTAATTTCTAATATACTCAAATATACAGTTTTTCATAGTATAAATACTCGTGTTTAAACCATAGAATGGGGTAAAGCCACTAGTATACCCTCTTCATTAGTTAAATTCTCATATGTTCTATTTGGAGTGGGATGAATCCTCCTCTGTAACCTTTTCAAAAATTGAGATACAAAACCTTAATAAATTCAATAGAATAAGATATCAGACCACACTATTCATGTATTCATATATATGTGTGCCCCTAGAATACAAAAACTTATTACATCATTTAGAACACGTGAAATTAATATTGAAATTCATTAATTTTCAAGATTATTTTATCAATTTTTTTCGTTAATGTGAATTATTGATCAAAATATTCTCACACCCAAAAGGATATTTCAAATGTAAATTTAAAATGGAAAATATAGAAAAATAATTTATAAAATTATATATTAATTAATAATATAGTTAAAATAGTAGTGAAATATTAAATGATTTTTTTGAAAAATATTTAATTTTTAATGTATTTTAAGATTTAATTTTCATGTATAAATATCATTTTTCAAATAGGAGAATTGAAGATTTATAACAAAGAATTACCCCTCAAATGAACAATTTTTAGTAGATTTCCCCAAAAAATATTTAAAAAGTCTTGTGAGTACTAGTATTTAATGAGTTTATATTGAATATATAGAATACATGTTCCTTAAATATTTTTGAAATTAATTTTACTGAAAACATATAATTTAAACATATGTAAAAATATTACTTTTGAAAAGTATACAAGTTGAATATAAAGGTCATATGAAAGAACTGACAATTGGGGTTTCAAATAAAGATGATAGTATTGTTTTGAATTGAAAATACTAAGAAGGTGTAAAAATAATCATTAAATAGAAATATATTTATTCTCAATAATAATATTCTTTTAATAAATATGAAATTAATTTATGAATAATTTTATAATTTTTTTTGCTAGTTGGAGATAGAAAGTATTATAAATGAAAATTTATGGTGTTAGAAACATAATATAGAAGGATGAAATTCTATAAGAAGTATTTTGATAATCTGAAGGGATTTGAGTTAACAAATCCAATACTACATTAATACCTTTTAAATTTATGTACTTATAATGAATTTATATGTTATAGATATTCAATCCCCATGAATTACATGTATATAGTCAAACCTAATTTCAAATAATTATAGAAGTATAATAATTTTTTTTAAATATCAAACATTCATTATATATTTGTAAATGATTCTAAAATATAGTAACATTGTTTCCTCTATACTTTGACATGCTCAATACTCATTAGGACCATGAACATCCCCTTGAATAACACCATTGAAATAATTTAATCATGATAAATAATTTATAACAGAGGACTATCTTTATGATATATGATTATAGGATCAATAAATTTAATAGTTTCAGAATGAAATATCTAGGTGTATCTAAAAAATGAATTTGTTGATTTGTCCCCTATTTATAACTGAGGAATATGGGATTTTGTTATTTTAAAAATTTTCATAATAATTGGATGTCACTATTGATAATTAAATGGATCCAAATGTTGTAAAAAGTGTATTGTGTTGTGAGATACGTTGACAAAATCCTCATCCACTAACAGCCCCACATTTTGGTAAATTTTTCATTCCTTTTTCTACTTTAATAGTTTATATGTCATTATTTCTATATTTATAGTGGTAATATTTACTTTCTAGAATAAATTCTATTTATTTAAAAATAAATGATAACCCTATAACTAAATGTGGGATTTATTACCTTCAATTTCATCACTATATACTATAGGTAAATTTATAAATAAGAGTAAAATAATTATTCTATTAAAAATTTAATATATAAAAAATGTATTTTTTTAAATGTAGTTTTCATAATTTAGTGTTCATAATGATAAAACATATTAATTTCAATTTCAATTAGTGATAAAATATTTTTATAAATTTGAATACATCATATCAATGATTTTATAAATAAAAATATTATTTTAATATTTTACATAAAAATTGAAAATATTTTATTAAATATTTATTTGAAAACAACACTCTATATACTAAAAATATTTTTAAAAATAATCTTACTAATCATAAATTTACGACCAGAATAAAATTTTACAATAAAAAAATATAAACATGTTCACATAAAATATGACATCAATTTTCATAGATATAGTTTCTATATGTATTGGATAAAAAGTATTAAAATTTAAAAAATAAATTAATTTTTCACTAATGTTTCAAAAAATCTCATCACAGGATTCATAAATTAAGTATTTTATTTTTTTATGACATATATAAATTTATAAATATTTATTTAAATACTATTTAATTTAATTTTATGTCGTTATTTAGTAGATGATGTCCAAAATATGATGATCCTAACTAAAATCATTATTGTTTTACAAGTCACCGAAAAATAAATTATATAAAAATTATATTGATCATTGAAATTAGGTTAAATTTGTTTTGTTAAATTATTTAATGAATTTTGTTTATAAAATATAAATAATAATTTATAATTTTTTATATTAATGTTAATGTAAAAATATTTAATGAAAATAATTTTTTTTAGAAAATTCCCAGTTAAAATAAGATATGTTCTAAATCATGTTTCTTTTTTATTTCAAATTGAATTAAATATTTTTTATGTAATATATTTTTATGTGTTAAATATTTTTCTTAATAATTTTTTCACGTTATGTTTTTTCAATGTGGCATATTTTGAAGGATTTCGAACGTATTATTAATTTATAACAAAATATATTCCAACATCATTGGGTATTACACATCCCCCAGAACGTATGGTTTGGTATTTAATGAAACTCATACATGGAATGATTCTTAATAAATGAATTTAATATAAAATATATCCCATTTAAGATTGTAAATTGATGTAGTAATAACAAGAAAATATGGACATATATTCTATATGTCCTTTGACATCAACATGTGGATCACTAGTACGATTTGAAAAAATAAAGAATAAATAAATAGGTCTTGGTAATGATAATATTGAGATTAATAAAATCATTATCAATAATAAGTATCTTGTTTCATAAATCAATGTATTATTCAATCAACTTAGAGAAGCATAACATTTCACAAATAATTTCATTCAATATAAATATAATTAGGTAACTCTTAAATAGGAGAAAGATTCCATGAGTGATTTCTTAATGTTTCCAAAAAACTATTATATTTATTAAATTCTCATATATGAATTGAAATAATATATTCATAAATCTAATTATGTTGGTCTTTAAATACTATATGAGGTTCCCAATAGATACACTTTTTGGTTTAATGGTAAAAATTCTTTTTTTGATCTAGTTAAAAATTATAATGTGAATCAAATATATCATTATTTTACATCATTTTTACATTTTGATCATAACACCTCATAAAAACACACAATTCTAATAAATTATGCTCTTATATATCTTGGGACCATTTAGATAATAAAATTATTTACAAAATCATGTTTACATTTATCATTTACTGAAAAACACTAGACCGCTTTGTAATGTTTTAATATGTTATGTTAATTTTCATAATATGATTAATGTAAACAAAAATAAATTTATTACCAAAACACTGTGTATGGAATAATTATTTATTATCATGCCACCACAACTTTTCTAAAAAAATATATAATATTTTTGTTAAAAATTATGTTACCTATCACCATATAATGTTATTTTTATACAGGTTACGTGAAAAAATTAGGCCATGTACTTTTTAAAATAAAATTCAATATTAGATCTTTTAAAATGAAATAATTTTTTAAAAATAGTGAAATGAAAAAAAAATTAGAAATATTAATTTTATAACTGAGAAATCAATATAAAAAACAAGAAAATGATATAATGGTTGAAAATGGGTGAAGAAAAAACATTTTAAAATTATATAATATTAAATAAAATAATTAGTAAAAATTATTCTAAATTAAAGAATCATAATATAATGGAATTTTAATAGGGTAATAATACATTTTATTTTCAAATAATTGGACAAAAATTTTAAAATTTTAAAACAATTTATCTTAAAAACCATATAATAAAAATTATTTCCATAAAATCATTCTGACAATATGATAATGAAAATATAATAGTCACATGAGTAAAAAACATTTTTTATTTCAAAATAATAATGTAAATAATTTATGAAATAATGATAAAATAAATGAATGGAATCCAATCCTTATTGAAGTATAACTATTATAAAATATTATTCACTTTTATGATAATGAAATTCATTGATAAATAATATTTGATTTAAATAAATTATTTTCTATAGAGTTTAATGATAAAATAACATATGAATTTTCATATAGAATTAGTTACCTACAATAATTAAATGACGCTAATGGAATTATAATTAAACTCAAGAAAATGAAATTTTACTCAACTAAATCACATATGGGGGTCATAATTCATGATGTATGAGACATTCAAAAAGGGGTTCATGAAGAAATGGATTTAAACAAAAAAAATTGAACAAATAACATAATAAAATAAATTACTACAACATGTCAAACTAATAATAAATTTTTTTTAATAAGAACAATCATAAAATAATGAATGAGAAATATATTTACAAAAAAATCATAATAATTTCATAATCTATCAAATTGGAAATTGATAGAAGGAATAATATGTGATGGATTTGAATTATTCAGATGTTCTAAAAATTAATCACAGTTTTCCGTGGATAATCCAATAATCATGCACTGGTTGTGGATATGATGAATATACAAAAATACTTTTTTGGATGATTATATCTTGTTGAATATATCCCATAGTCACTTCCACATTCCAATATCCACAGGGGATTTAATTTATAAAAAAACCAGAAATTAAATATCAAAAAATTTTAATATTTTTATCCTACATATATAATATGCCTTTAGAAATATTCCTAGTGTTTTTAATAATGTTTTTTACTCATACGGTCCAAAAAAAATCCGAATCGCTTATTTAACCCATATCTAATAGGAACTGAGACACCCAAAACCTATGTTACATCTCTCCTGATAAAAATAATTCCATTAAATTTGGGTTTGATACAATTTTAAATTATCATAAAGTTATATTTCATCATTTAGAAAATTATGATTATATATTTTAAAAATCCTTAAATAAATCCAAGGAGAAACGACTTAGAGTCCATGAGGATCAGATATATATGAATCATATTTTACCAACCTAGGTAGTGGGAATATAATAAAGGAGTGTGCTCAAATTTTCAGTAAGTGAAATTTATTCATAAATATGTTATCATGGGTTATATCAAAATTGTAACAACCTTAACTCTTATAAATAAAATTACCAATTTGATTTAATTTAATATCTTATTATATAATTTTTTATGGAAAATTCAGAATATTATATTCTTATTATATCATATCATATTTAAATGAAAGTGAAGAATCATTACCATTGGTAATATAGTCGTTGAACATTGATCACATGATTAGTATAATGATTTCATTTAATCAAATCCAATTAACTTATACAAAAGAAGGGGTGGCCTCAACTAATAGCATCATACATAATGAAGTTCATTTAACAGAGCATCCAAGGGTTATTATTTCTATTTTTTTTTCCCATTACCTATCCCATGATGAGATCCAACAATTTGAGCATGATATAAATAGTTTACAAGAAAATTTTAAGCTAATCAAGATCATGACCAAGATCGTGTACGCTGAACACCCTCATGAAATTATCATTATCACACACCTTTCCCATAGAGAATTTTCTAGTGAAATAAAATGATATATATCAATACCCTATAAATATGATAATATAAATTTTTTTATGAATAATTAGTTTGTTATCATTAGATTGCTGTTACATTATAAATGTTTTTTATTTTGGTACAATAAAACACTACTAGTATTGTTTTGTAATAATAAAATTCAATAATGAAATTTATTTTAATGAATTAATTGATATTGTAAATTAATATTTTTTAACAAAAATTATTGTCAAATAATGTTTATTTAATATAAATGATCATTTAATTTTAGTGATGTTAAATATCATTTTTATATGGTTTCAAAAAATGTTATTGTCAAGAAACCCCATCATTTATCAGATTATGATGATTATTTGTTTAAAAGTGAAAATGAAAGTATTTATAAATTTATTTGGATAAAATTAAGTGTTTTTTAGAATTAGAACTTATATTTTTTCCTAACTGTGATTTTTTCAAATTTTTATGACATAGTCAATTTTTCAGGTAAAAATTAAATACCTAATACATATAAGATATCTATTACGATTTCATAATGACTATAATGTGATTTAATATATACTATAAAATGTATACTCAATCAAATATTTGTTTTAACAACAAAATAATGTTTTTATCTCTATTTTATTTATTTTCTATATCATTTTAGAATCCCCAATTACTTATAATGTATTAAACGGTTTTAAAACAATGTTATTAAGAGTATGGATCACTTCTACATAAGAAGGTTAATATTTTTAAATGATTGGTTATTGTCCATATAAAATAATGAAATCCACAAAAATTTGGTAAAACCCGTGGGGATAATCAATTGTATGGTTTGTGGTTTTAGTTACTTTATTATTTATATTCTAAAATCAACATTTTAAAAATGATAATTAATTACCCAAAAACATCCCAAACAATCCCACCCAATATCCCATTTCACATCCCTATAAATACATTGAACATGTCCTTACTCTTATATCCCCTCTATAGAGTCCTCCCATGGTGCCCTAAGATCTCAATATGCTCTTCCCAAGAACTTTCAGTCACTCATCCAAGTTATAGATCCTTAAATTCTATTATTTATTCAAGTTTCCTTATTATAATATATTAATTATATCAAATTAAAATAGTTGGGAAATCTATTTCCATGTCCCAATTATATACAATATTATTTAAAACTGGTTAATTATCCATTTTTATCTCATAAACTAGATTTTTTAATTTCTAAATGATGTCTTTTTGCTACCGAAATTTTACCCAAATTTTCAATGAAAAAACAATTTTTAATGAAAAACATATCCATATCCAATTAAAAATAATAAGCATTATATAATTCTACTTTATTGATATAGAACATGCATTTATTTATTCAAAAATCTGTAATCATAGAATAAATTATGATTAAGAATGAATCCATGTTGTTTTATTTAGGTGGATCACTTAAGCATGAGAACGAAATGAATGTGATGGGTGTACCTAGAATTATATATCCATCCAATTAATCAGGTAATATTTACTCTCATGAGATGTCATGATAGGATAAAGAGTGAACTTGATTAGTTTATTGGACTAGTTCTATCCTGATATCTCTCAACTTATCCTTGACCTGTGGATATGATGAAATGTTTTAATTTGTTTCCACCTTTCCCATGTTATAATTATTATTCTATATCATTACTTATTATTCAAGTTCATTTTATTCCCTATTGAAATTACTATTTTACAACACGTTTTATTCCCTTAATTTTATAACATGTTTACTCCTTTACTAGGTTTTATTGTTCACATGTTTCTTATATATATCCCCATGTTATCCACACAGTTTTATGTGATAGCATGTAAATGATGCTTTCAATAATGGTGTTGTTTTTTCTATTTTTAATTTTCATGTAATATAAAAATTTCCATGGAAACAAGACTTATCAATATTCCATGTTGTATTATGTTTAATATTTTGTAATAAATAATGAATTATTGTTTACTAAAAAGAAGGGTTGTTATAGATGGTATCAAAGGAAAATATTTGTTATTTATGGAATTAAAATTAGAAAAATATTTAAAAATATACAGGGTTATGAAATCACATAAGAAAATATCCACTAATTTTGTTAATCATAATATTAGTAGTTAATTTAGAATAAACATCCATTTTTCTATACAATAAGTTTATGTGGTTCTAGCCGAAATGATCCTACGGTTAAAAACTCAGGCATGGTGTTTCAAACATGACTCGGTGTCACCTGGTACACAATAAAGGGCATTATTACTCACCTACCATGACACTCATAGGGGATTATTAATTCTTAAAATCACAATCTTATTTGGACTAATTATTATGGGACAAAAATGACAATAAGTATATATTTTGGAAAAAAGATCATGGATAACATAGATATAATCCTATAAATTCATATGTAAGGGGTTAAATTTTAGTAATAGGTTTCCCCTTTAATGATAATAAATTCACATGTATGTTTTAATAATTTATGAAATAATGATCCATAATTTTCTCTTTCTTCTATGAAATGAATGTAAATATGAGTAATTATGTAAAAAATCAATGTGATGTGAAATAACATGACTAACCCAATGAGATGCCCAACCCGATGTGAGATGGAATAACAAACATTGTAAAGATACTGTCTCTGATGACTTGGGTTCTGAATTGAATCCTGGATTGGGAGGAGATCCCATGTTCCCATAAAAAATAAGAATATAATGTTGACAGATTACTATGATAAAGGTGACTAACATTCAATGGATCATATGATACATCAATCATATAACAATGGATAAATTCAATTGAGAAGATATTCTATATTACTCATTCTTCTAAATAAGATTATGTTCTACTATATTATTATGGCATAGTGGGAGAATCAAATTAGTGGTTGACATTGATCATGAATAAAAAACATGGTGAAGTGATCGATGAAATGGTCTGAAAATAATTCCCCAAAATGTTTTTGATCAATATTTTCCTCACACTCATCGTCTTAAAAATTTATTGGATTTATTTTCCCTCTAGAAAAAATAATATGAATGTATTAGGGTGTCATCGAAAACATCATAAGACATGCAAGATATTTCTCTGGATCTATCATTAACCCCTAATGAATGGTTTGAAACTTTTTCAGTGGGGTAAAATGTATACATTGAAAATCCCTAGATATTGAAAACCATAAGATCAATTAATACATTTTAATGATGTACACACAAAGTTGAAATGAAGATAATAGAATCTCAAGAGTATCATAGGGATAATAAGAGGAATGTGAAGTACAATTATGTAATTCTGTTGGAGGAATATAATGGTTCATAGAAATTTCAACATCCCTCTAGTCAACGGTATAGAAAGAAGCACCATAAAAACTACCTTCAAGGGATTCAGAAATGATTTCAGTGTTGGAAATAATGAATCCTAGTTAACGAAGGTCTAAAGGAGAATCCCACAAATGTCTTGGTACAAGGGAGTACTCTAGTAAACCCTATACACATCGTCCATTTCTTTATCTTCAGAGAACCAAGGAACCTTTAAAAGAAACGTCATATAGAAAGGGTTCGTGGAGAAAATAATCATCATACTATGAATGAATAAAGAGATTTTTCCAGAATAACTTCTATGGTGGATCCTGAAAAAAAGTGCTGAAAAGTAATATTGTTAAAAATTAATAAATAAAAAACATAGTTTTTATTCTGTTTCTACTGATTTATTATTAGAATGAATGTAAAGTATAACTATTCAAACATCCCCACGATGAATAGAAGTTGAGCTATATGTAAAATTGGAAAATGGGGGAATTATTGCATCCCAAGTATATAAACAATCTCCTATAATAAATTGTGTGATGGAATCTCTAGAAATACAATTCATACTCCATTTGGTGGAGTATTATGCAATTCAAGGTGTGGATTAGCATTCATTTTACCAATACAAAATTAAAATCTGTGAGAGGGAAATCACTCTCTATATCAAGAATAAACCCTCAATTCTATACAAGTTTAAGGAGGGGGATGAATCTTCTTTAGGAAAATCATCATAATCATGGATATAGTTTCCATTTAAGAAATTTTATCTTTCTCAAATGATTGATTATATATAAGGAATGATCCTTTATGTTATACCCATTTTATGGTGATATGGTTATGAGTATTTATAGGACTTGACTAGTCAACCTCTTTGTCGAGGGGAAGATTTTTACATAATGATTATACCAAGGGAATAACCATTATACCTGATTCAATATATAATCAATTTTTGGTAACATAATTTTATAAAGAAACATCTACTAATAGAATATAGATAAATGGTCCATACTCTAAATTACTTCACCCTGAGGGGCACCAGTCCTCTTCATCATGAAGAAAGATGGGTCAATGCACCTTTAAATTCATAATCATGACGTTAAAGAGATCATGATATAGAAAAAGTATACTCTTCCCACTATTGATGACTTATGTGATTAGATAAGTTGTTCACAATACTTCTCCAAGATGGATATGTGGTAAGGATTATGACATGTTATAATGACGAATGGTGGTATCTCCAAAACCACTTATAGTACAGGGTATGGGAACTATGATTTCATTTTAATAAATTTAGAACTCAATTATTCTCCATTAATATTCATGAATGTTATGATGAGTGTCTTTGGATATTATCTAGACAATTTTTTGGATGACTTTATTGATGATATTATAATGTTTTTAAAAACAATAGAGTGTCATGAAAAGTATCTTAGAATAATGTTAAAAACCATTCAAGAGGAGAATATTTATGCAACATACATCAAATGTGATTTATTGTTAAAGGATGTATAATTAATTGGGAATATAGTCCTACGTGAGGGTATATTTTTGGAACCTTAAAAGACAAAAGCAAAACAAGGATGTATGGGGCCAATAATTTGTGATAGATATCTGTAGTTTTCATGTATAATTTTGTTATTATCAACTATTTTTTATAATTTTATCTTCTTTTTAAAATCCCTTGATAATGCTTAATAAAAATGTATTGATGTTTTATTTGAATGATGAATGTGGAGAGAACATAATGGGGATAAAATGATGGGATATCACTACACTTGTTCTCACACTAACAATCAGTTGATACTTTTTCATTGACATAAAAAACACATAAATGATGAAATTGGGATGTGTCTTTGTACAAAATTACTATTTCTTATATAATTATTCATGGATGTCGAAGGTTCATTAATAAAAATAACCAATGCATGATCTAGATTTTGAGGTAGTGACCATGTATTTGAAAATTTGGTGTCACTATCGAATTAGGGAACAATGTGACTTATATACGGATCAAAAAATCCTCATTAATATATTCATGCAGAATAAGATGAATATTTTCCAATGAGGATGGTCAGATCTGATTAAGGACTATGAATTATAATTTAACTACCATCCTATTAATGTGAATAATGTGGAAAATACTATATATTGAAAGGATAAATCAATTCTATCATTGATGATAATTGAGATGGATCCAATAATCTTATATTTTAAATAGATGAGTATAAGAGTTACAAAGTAATAATCATAAGGAATCCTAATACAAATAATTTACCCACTATCTCTTTTTAACAGTAAAAATGTTCTGAAGATATGATGTGTTAATTCTGACTTAAATATAATCTATAAAGAAAAATACATTGATGAAGTACAATTTTAATAAAGTAGGAGCTGTGATATTTGGGTCAAGACAATTTTTTCCATACAATAATAACTAAAAGGAGCTATTGAATGATACACATAACTAAACCCTCTCTAAGCACCATTTATGAATAAATATGTATCATGATATCTGATTATAAAATTGGAGAAAAAAATATAATGAAAGATATTTTGGAATACACATCATGATGTATTTTATGTTAGCATGTGAAGGAAAAAAGAAAAAAATATAAGGGATGATGGAAACAATACCCATAACTATACAGAAATGGGAACACATTGCTATGGAATTGATCATCGAACATCATAGTTAATCCATAGAAAACAATTAATTATTTATTATAGTGGACCATATTACAAATATTTCACAATTTATTGTGATATGACAGGATTTCTGTCTATATCAACATGCATAGATATACATTATAGAAGGGGTGTGGCTTCTTGGGGTACCACTATCGATTATATCTGATCAGGATCTAAGATTCAAATTTATGTTCTAGAAGACTCTCTAATACCCTATGAACACTTTCTTGAAGATCATCATGGATAATAACCCCCCAAATGTTTTACAATACAAGTGCAATATCCAAGAATACGAGGAGATTTTGAGACATTCCCAATTGAGTTTAAGATATTATTGGATCAACATCTTCTTTTGGATGAGTTCTCATTCAACTATAGTTTTTACTCAAGCACCCAAATAGACCCTGTGAAGCCTACTATGGGAAGAGGTGTTGAACACCTACAAGATGTGATGATTTTGGGGAACACAAACTACTAGGTCCAAAAATGGTTGATGAAATAGTGCTGAAGGATAATACCAATATGTTGATAATTAAGGAAGCTTAGAGTTGAACGAAGATATAGGTTGATAATCATCGACAAGACTTAGATTTGGATGTTAGATACAGTGAATTAATATTAATACCACCATGGAATATATTTATATTATTATGGAATAGGGTTATTATTAGTCAAAGATACATCAACCCCTTTTACATTCTGGATCATATCAGAGCATTGTAATGTTGAATAGTACTCCAACCTAACCTATCTTATATACATGAAGTTTTCCTCGTATCCCTCTTGAGAAAGTATATATCTAACCCCTCAAATTTACCCAACATAATGGTTCTTCTTTTGGAAATGAATTTTCCTATGTTGAGAAACCGATGAATATATTATATCACAGATACAATATTCAAAAAAATTTAACATTTCACTTTGTCAAAGCATAATGGAGAAAAAAATAATTAAAGAAGATACATGTGAACTAGAGAAGAAGAATAAAAAGAGTTACCCTAATTTTATTTAGTTTGTGAAATTTCAATTTTGGGGGTGAAATTTCTTAAGGTGGGAATCATG